>CM024597.1:0-1200000 GCA_014182555.1 Eucalyptus erythrocorys | reverse complement strand
GGAATATACCTATACGCCGATGCTAACTTCTCCTCATGAGGCCCGGATCCACAGGTTCATATTTTCTTATGTTGTTCACCACGGACTGAACTTTCTTCGAGAGCTGATCGTTGTTCTCCTCGACGATTTCCACAAATGCAGTTAGCCACTCTTGATATGCTGCACACAACCTTTTCTTGTTTCGCCGCTCAGCCGTTAATTCCTGGATTTTCCTGTCCTTTTCATCCTACATTAACAAAAGAAAATGCAGAGGATGACAGTTTGATTAATCATACACAAGCCATAGACGCTGCATACCTCAAATTTCTACTACAATCATTCAGAAAGTCTCGGCCAATTTAGACAAGCACAACAACCACCACCACTGCCAGTTCGAAAGTCAGTTGAATTAATATGAGTAAGACACAAGGACTTGGGGCGGAAAAGTAATTGATCAGAAACGTGATTGGCTCTTGGCATTTTGGCTAGATTATAAGTTCCTCTTCCAGTATATTCACTAATTGCTCGTCTCTCTGGACCGGAAAGAAAAGCCACTTTACTGGAAACCAATATCCATCTTTCCATCAGAGGGGTCGCTGTTAAATTCTATGAAGCACAAAGCATTGCCCCTAAGAATTTTGGCATAGCTAATTCAGGCGATAAAATACAAAATAATCATACTAAAAGCTTATTTCTTCAAAACATGTTCCCGAAAACTTTCTTGGGGAGATCAAATAATTTTTAAGTTGCACTGCCCTGCTGAGAGCCAGAATCACTCAGATAAGTAATCAGAGATGAGAAAGACAAGAATGGTAGCGAAGACAGCATAATCTGATCAAGTTGAACAGAGGGCACATCAATGTGACTGGATAACTGTCCAACCTTGTATGACATAAAAGCCGGTCCATCCCATTATCAAGGAAAGGAATATAAGAAAGAAACAGACAATGAGACGGACATCACAAATGAAGGCCATCTCATGCCCGTGAGAGTGTTAAGAAATTTTCTGCTTTTCAACACAGAAAGAAGTTAGAAAGGTTGCATAATTTAAACTATACAAAGAAGGCATTAATATGACTGATTGTCCTGCCAGATACTCATGCATCTCGTCATGTCACTTGCAGGGACAAATCTAGAGTTAGGTTTGGCAGGCCAAGTTTTTCACAAAATTTAAGTATGGTTCAGACTAGCTGCAGTTTAGCTTCTGATCTTTACCACAACTTTTGCTTGTAATAGTTATTTTGAATGCGTTAGATCTCTAGTACTAGTGTCTGAAGTTACATACAATCCATCCATTATTTCAAACGTTACAATACTGCGAGTTGGGAGGTAAAAGCCCCCACAAACACTTCCTAATACAACTAATGAAATTTGATATTCCCAATATGGTTTTACACCAGAACACGGAAAAAAGTTATTAATCAGTTTACCATAACACTATACTACCAATTATCAACAAATTAAAAGTAACACCCAAAAGACATATCAAGCAACGTCTTTAGATAAAGCTGGCCTAAACAGGAAGTGGAGATGCCAAAAGCACGATTATGAATCTTTTGCCCTAACTGTACTATCCGTTGGCCATGCATTAGACAACAGGAATTAACAAAAGCTGTAGAGGGGCAAAAGTCATTTGTTTGCTTCTCAAGTATAAGGCCATCCTTTTAACTCACAAATCCACTTTTAAGTTGCACAGGCAAAACTCTTAAAAGATGCTTTCCTCATACCAACTTTTAAAGATTATAGAGTATATTATAGTAAAAGGAATACATGAAATATGCAAGTCCATCTTTATTCTTCCAATTAACAAAGAGAGAAACCAAGATCACCAGATTAATATATAGTTCAGCCAATCTTTGCTTTTGTGGTTCGTTTCATTTCTTCCAGGATAATTGCGCGCTGAAGTTGGGAAGAAGCTGCTCCGAAAGAACGTCTCCACAGGAATGAAGAGAAACGAGATTCGAAAGGCGAATGAAGATATGGAAGACATGTGAAGCCACAGAATGCCATGATAAGGCAGATGTGATGTTCCTATTGGCAGCTCAGTTTTGTCTCCAGCCATGCTTGTGCATTTTTGAATGCTGGAAGCTTGATTAGTCAAGATGTTGGCGTACATAGCACGAGTTTCTTTTTGACTTGGTGTCTATCCTAGTGCGTGCAGTGAGGGGATGAATGGTGGATCCATCTATATGTCTTTCCAGATTTGACTTGAAGTCAAGCAAAGCCCGCAAATTTCTGAAGTCTTCCACTTTGGAAAATAAACCGAAGACTGATGATCAAGCGCGATTCCTTAGCTGGTCATTGTCATGACTCACAATAGCTTAATCAGTCAAAATAATTTCAAGTTGACCGATAACCCTGCTCATCAGTTGGAGACATCATTGTGAGGCATGTATGTATCTATTGATAACTAGGTTTATTTCAACCTATCTAGTAACTTTATAAGAGGAAAATATACTTTTAGCCTATTAATAATTGATAATTTGTCCACATAATTAATAACTTTCATGTGAAAATTGGGTAAGTCATAATACTCAAGTGGTGAACTCAAAGTGCTGTTCTGGCAAAATGGAAATATACTAAGTCAGTCTTTTAACAACATAACTTTTCACCATGGAAAGTAGGTTTGCGCATAGCAATGGCTACTGATTTTGTCATGAAGAAAAGTAACTTTGCTTTTAAACTATTATAATTTGTAATTTCTCTGCACTAATGGTCACTTTTTAGTTAGCGAAGTAAGTCTGAGCATATTGGCAACTAGTAATTTCTCGATGTAGTTAGTAATTTCTATTCTTGAAAGTTGCTTATCCACGTGATTCACAAATCCCCATATAAAAAGAGTAACTATCAATATATCCATATTAAGTTTTATGCCTACATGATTAGGTGATTTGGCAACTTTACTTAAATGCGGAAATAAAAGTACTAGCAGTAGTAAACATGAGAAATAACAATGCTGAAGAAAAATCCAATACACACAAGTTACATAATTCTACTAAAGCATTCTAGGATAATTCTGCTACACACGTCAAACACCGATAGGTGTCCTCAAATTACCACATGCTAGAAAGCTGAATCCGAAAGCTGTACATCCTTATTCACCGACCGGGGAAACACTATTGCCTATACCTGACTAAACATAGCTTTAGAGATAAAGATCAATTTCCAGCATTGGATTATTTCGAATCAAAGCGACACCGAGCCATTCCTAGTCAATCTGCAGAAACCAAGCTTTCCTTCAATTATGATTTCAAATAGCTAATTGGTTGCAATTCATCTTAAAGAGCATCATACAAATGAAATTAAGAAAAAGAAGAAGAAGCAAGGCAATTTATTTTGGATTCTTTTTAAAATACTATGACAGCAAAATAGTCTTAAGTAAACCAACGGAAGTCAAGAATGCGCGTGCACCACAGGCCTTGTGCCAGTTTAAATATGTATAGCTACAGAAGGGGAATAACGATCAACTATCATCTTAAGGAAAGAAGAATGATTGTTTTTTTGTTATAGATTTCACTTGTCCACTTCCGTTTGCATATTCAACACTAAATGTATGAAAGCTAAATATAAGTTGTTAGTGGTGCACCTTGTCCATGTAAATCCAAGGCAAAGAGTTTCTCTCTAATTTGATGTAGCTTATTTGCAACTCCACTTGTGCTCATCCGTCTTTCGGGAACTTCGTAGGAACAAGCAACTCCGATATTATAAACCATAAGCAAACACTCTTGAAATATGCCATCGCTTTTGGAAAGCCAATGCGGAGGACTGTAAGGGCCTAAATAGCTCTTCCTTTCTTGAAGTAGGATGTTGTCCGTAATTTCGAGCACTTGTTCAGGCAAAGCTCTTGCAACATAACTATGAAGAGTCAAATTATCTCTAAAGGTGTTGTCGATGGGACTCAACCCTGTGAACATCTCCAATAAGAGAATGCCGTAACTATACACATCACCTTCTCTTGAAACCTCGCATCCCATTGCATATTCTGCCGCACATAGGTCATATTACAATTCAAATCAAAGTGCAAATCATCATATTTGAATCAGTTGTGCATAAGACTATAAGAGTTATCATTCAAACTTCACACAAGAAGACACATCAACTTTTAGGTTATTAAAATTTCTTGGTTTTAGAGAGAGAGAGAGAGAGAGAGAGAGGGTACCTGGTGGAGCATAACCAATTGTCCCTCTTAGACCGGCTGAGCTCATTTGATTGGCTACAGAGTCAAGGGATGATCCAACAAGGAATTTTGCTAACCCAAAGTCGCCGACATGTGCGACCATCTCAGCATCTAAGAGGATATTGCTTGGCTTCAAATCACAATAAACAATGGGGGTATGACACTGGTGATGAAGATAATCTAGTGCAGAAGCAACACCGATAGCAATATTTATCCTCTGAATAAAATTCAACCTTTTCGGAAGCTCATTCCCATGAGATGATGATGCGTTGGGGTGTAGCCACTGTTCTAGGCTTCCATTATCCATGAATTCATAAACTAACGCCTTAAAATCACTTCCTTGGTAATCAATACTCGAGCAAACTGTTAGTATCTTCAAAAGATTTCGATGTCTTATATTTTTTAATGCACCACACTCAGCCATGAAGCTCTGAAGAGCACCATGATGGGCTAAATGAAGCACCTTCACTGCAATAGCAGTTTGATTTTCCTCAAGCATCCCCTTGTAAACAGAACCAAAGCTTCCAACACCGATCAAATTCATTGGAGAAAAACCGTCAGTAGCTTTTAAGAGTGTTTTGTAAGATACGTTCGGACGTGAATCATCCATTGAACATGAAACTTCTTTGTTTACTTTCTTCTTCAACCAACAAAGATATATCAAAGCTAGAATAAGAGCTAGCCCAAGAACTCCAGATATAACAGAAGTGGACAAGATCACCATATGGATCTTTCTACTCTTGGAGCTTTTGGAGACACATGTGGGGAGGTGAAATTCTAGCGATCCGCCGCAAAGCTCATTGTTCCCAATAATAGAAGTTCTGGCAGCATTCTTAAAGACTCCTTCACGTGGTAGCATGCCTTCAAACTTATTGTACGATAAATTTAGAAGTTTCAAGGACTTAAATACAGTTAGGAATGCTGGAATCTGGCCTGATAAATTGTTGCATGAAAGATCTAGTTCTTCAATACCTCCTAACCATCTGAATGATTGAGGAATGGATCCATGGAAGAAGTTGCCCCCCATCCTTAGCGATATCAATGCAGTGCAATCACCTAAACTACTTGGGATTTCACCTACCAACAAATTGTTTGAGATATCCAATGCAGTTAAAGCTTTCAATTTGCCAACTTCCGTGGGTAGAATCCCACTCAGATGGTTACAAGATAAGTTTAGAATGATCGCTAATGATGAGAGACCGATGAGTTGTGGGGGAATGGCACCACTAAGATTGTTCTCGGCTAGGTTGAGCAGATTAAGAGATCGACAATTTGATAGATGTGAAGGAATTTGCCCATGAAAGTTGTTCTTCTCAAGATACAATTTAATCAACTTGGTTAGATTTCCCAAAAAAGATGGGATAGGCCCTCCCAGGTTGTTGTGACTTAAGATCAGTACAGCTAAATTTTGTAGATTCCTCAAATTTGAGGGGATAGCACCTGAAAGCAGGTTGTCACCTAGTAGCAATACTTCCAAGTTGGAAAGATTCCCGATTTCCTCAGGAATTTCACCAATCATTTCATTGATGCCTGCATAAAATAGTGTAAGAGTGGTGGATAAACTACCCACGCATTTAGGTAACACCCCACCAAACTTGTTGTCACCAATACCCACAAAGTGTAATTTGCTGCTATTAATTAATGAGCAAAGGAAGCTCAAATCTTCAGGTTTTCCACTTCCAAGCTGATTTAAAGGAACATAAAGCCAACTAAGCTTATGCAAATTTTCCAAAGAAGGTACTTTCCCAAAAAGTACATTATCTCCAAGTTGAAGCATATTTAGCTTTGTGCAATTTGATATCGATGGAGGGATCGGCCCCACAATTTGGTTCCCCACAACGCTAAAAAATTCAAGATCTAAGAGTTTGAGGCCTATGCCTTCATAAAGAGTCCCCTGTATCTTGTTTTTTGCAACATCAAAAGCAATTAGCGAAGAGAGATTGAATAACGAAGATGGAATGGTACCTGAAAATCTATTTCCTGCACAGGCGAAGACTTGCAAGTTTGTCAGGTGGCCTAGAACTTGGGGAAGGCTCCCACCCAAGTTGTTCAGGGTTAACGAAAGGAACCTCAGTGAAGATAAGTTCCCGATGGAGGAAGGCACAATACCGATGAGATTATTTCCATACACAGAAAAATATTGTAGCTTTGATAATGAACCAAAATTTGTAGGAATTTCTCCACTTAGGTGGTTATTTTGAAAGTTGAGTTCAACAAGGTTAGAGCAAGCTAATAGGTTTTCGGGAATTTCACCGACCAACGAATTATTGTGTAGAAGTAAGAATCGAAGGTGGTGCAATTGGCCAACTTGTGAAGGGATTTCATGATGGAGACTGTTGTTTTGGAGCCAAATTTCCCTTAGGAAGCTGAGATTCCCAATATGAGGAGAAATTGATCCAGAAAGCCTCTGTGATGACAAGTTCAAGACTGTCACCCTCTGGTGTCTCCGGTCACACATAACGCCATACCATTGGCAAAACGCAATGCTATTGTTCCATGAATTGAGCATGCTGAAAGGATCTCCGGTTATGCTAGCCTTAAATGCGAGCAGCGCTAGTCTATCTGTTTCATTGGTATTGGAGGAGACTTGGTTAAAGCACAGTGCAAGAAAAATACAAAGAAGCAATTGGCATGATGGGAACTCCGCAAAACCAATGCTTAAGAATTTCATGACTCAGAGCCCACGGAAGCAGGTAGATATGTAAGCAAGGCAAGAAGAAACAAGAGGCAGGAACAGTGCTAATGGAAACTTTGAAGAGATTCATAAGAAGTTCTCGATTTTTTGGGACATATTTATAAGAAGAACAGTGAGTGGTCGTTGCGCCGCTACTTCATTCGTTGGCTCGTCCTCTCATCATTCGTTGGCTCGTCCTCTCATCTCACATCCATTCCTTTAATGGATGTCACAATTGTATCTACATTGGACAATCCACGAAATTATGAGGCGATCATTACGCCATTGGACGGTACTATTTGACATTTTTCATCAACTAAGCACGCTGCAAACCCAGAGAGCTCAGAAATCCCCATCATGACTTTTATGAGCGACAAAGATTTTTCTTATATTAATTCGTTTAGTGGAAAATGTCAGAAAATTATTTTTCAGAAAAATGATAATATTTTTTAATATTCGACTGAAATTTGAAAATGCATTAAAAAATATGATACTGCTCTCCTTATGATGCATGACTTTTCGATCATCGCATCGCAGCCCTTTTCCTCAAGAGTGCAGGCTTTCTTCAATGGAGATAACACACATTATTTCGGTTAAACATTCTGTTTAGCCACCTCAATGTTCCTCTTACCTGATTAATCTATAGGTCAGCCAGCCTTTGCTTTTGCGGTTCATTTCATTTCTTGCAGGATGATAGCCCGCTGAAGGCGGAAAGAAGCTGCTCCGAAAGAACGTGTCCACCATGCCTTTCCAGATTTTGACTTGAAGTCGTGCAAAGCCCGCAAATTTCTGAAGTCTTCCGCTTTGGAAAATAAACTGAAGACTGATGATCAAGCGCGATTCCTTAGCTGGTCACTATCATGACTAACAATAGCTTAATCAGTCAAAATCATTTCCTTAACTTTTTCATTAACAATTTTTTCCATGAAATAAACGGACAGAACCAAATGGAATATGACCATTGACATTTGTGGGATTTACGTGAAACAAACGTCGAATAATCTGAAAAACATTTTCCTGAATGTTATTTTCTACAAAATGAATGGACTTTAATAGAGCCAAATGGGACATACCATTGACATTTGTGGGATTTGCGTGAAACTCATGGACTGATAGCTGTGATTGACTCTGGTCTACATGAATCGTGATTGGATATATCAGCGTGAAACTTACGGGATCGATAGCTGTGAGTCACGGTACTGATAGCTATGATTGACCCCGATTTACACAAATCATGGTTGGATATATGAGCGTGAAACTCACAGGACTGATAGCTGTGATTGACCCCGGTCTACACGAATCATGACTGGATATATCAGCATCAGCTATTGGACTAATGTGGAGCAATTTGAGGTGGGAGTCCGAGTCACCCATTTCATTGGCGGAATGTCTACTTTTGGTCCCTGCATTATGCTTCTGACAAATTCAATCCTCCGACTTATCTCGGCGACAATTCTTCAACTTTCTGTCCAAATATGGATGTGCATGTTGAGTCAGCACCCGCGATCCGTTAAACCTACATTTACAAGTTTCTAACAGCAAGGTTACACTTTCGGTCCTCATACCTTTGATAATGTTCCGTTTTAGTCCTTTTGTACGCTACTTTAGTTACAAAACTAGTCCTTAAATTATTCACCGCATTTCTAAAATATCATGAAAATGTCAATTTCAAAAACAAAATATTAATTCGTGATTTCTACGTTTATAAGTGCTCACAATCTAATTGATAGCCCAATTAAGATAAATATCATCAAATGCAATAATTAAACGTCCATATTTTCATTACAGATTGAGAAAGAAATATCTGAAACTACTCCTAGAAAAAAAAAATCAGTTTTAAAAAAATGGATGAAGGATCCATCTAGATGCCTTTCAGATTTTGACGTGAAGTCATGCCAAGCCCGCAAATTTCTGAAGTCTTCCGCTTTGGAAAATAACTGAAGACTGATGGACAAGCGCGACTCCTTACTTGGTCATTGTCATGACTAACAACAGTTTAATCAGTCAAAATCATTTCCTTAACTTTTTCCTAAACATTATTTTCTGCGAAATAAACGGATTTTGACAGAAGCAAATGAACCATTGACATTTGTGAGATTTACGTGAAACAAACGCCGAAAAATCTACAAAATGTTTTTTTGAATATTATTTTATATGAAATGAATGGACTTTGACAGAGTCAAATGCAGGAAAAGTGCTAAAAAGTCATAAACCTTTTGTATTTGTGCCAATTTAGTCATAAATCTTTTTTTTGGTGCCAATTAAGTCATAAACATTTTTACTTTGTACCAATTCAGTCTTTTCCGGCCAATTTTGGCCGGATTTTG
Organism: Eucalyptus erythrocorys; assembly: GCA_014182555.1. Taxonomy (NCBI): domain Eukaryota; kingdom Viridiplantae; phylum Streptophyta; class Magnoliopsida; order Myrtales; family Myrtaceae; genus Eucalyptus; species Eucalyptus erythrocorys. The sequence goes on along the minus strand of CM024597.1, from coordinate 1,190,843 downwards.
CTGACTTAACGCCAGCCGACTAACATGGCCCGTCAAATGTATAACCATTGACATTTGTGGGATTTGCGTGAAACTAGGACTCATAGCTGTGATTAACCTCGGTCTACACAAATCATGATTGGATATATCAGCATCAGCTATTGGACTAATTTGGAGCAATTTGAGCTTGCTAGTCCGAGTCACCCACTTCATTGGCTTAACGTTTACTTTTGGTCCCTGCATTATACTTCTGACAAACTCGATTCTTCAACTTTCAGTCCAAATACGGACGGGTATGTTGAGTCAGCACCAGCTATACGTTATACCTACATTTACAAGTTTCTAACAGAGAGGTTACACTTTCGGTCCTCATACTTTCAATAATATTCCGTTGTAGTCCTTTCGTACGCTACTTTACTTACAAAACTAGTCCTTAAATTGTTCACCGCATTTCTAAAACATCATGAAATTGTCAATTTCAAAAACAAAATATTAATTCGTGATTTCTACGTTTATAAGTGTGCACGATCTAATTGATAGCCCAATTAAGATAAATACTATCAACTGCAATAATTAAACATCCACATTTTCATTACAGATCGAGATAGAAATATCTGAAACTACTCCTAGAAAAAAAGATCTGTTTTAAATAATTTAACTACATCTTTTAATTTGCTACTTTTTCCCCCTCGGAACATATCGAACTATATAATATGCCTCTTGACCATTAATCACATGGTCATCAAGTCTAGAGGACTCATACTGACTGGGCTCCCATCGGCTCCAATCACCTGTTTCCATGATCAAAAGCACAATATGGCTGCTCTCCATCACTAGATAAAGCGTGTAGTACAACCACTGCCGACGGTCGTGCAACCTTCTGATGACCAATATACTCATACTTTCACGCTAATGATCTCTTGCTTGATTGCTTAGCGATCATTAACCATCCACCCTCTTGAAGAAGCCCTTGGATTGTACATGCAACACCATATATGCACAGCTCCTGTCGCTCTCCTGCCGCCATCTTCTGCATTCATCTGCACTTATTAAAATGAGGAAAAGAGAGGAGAGGAGAAGACATCGATTCTGTTTTCCTAACGGAAGCACCGCCACACATCCTGAAAAAACTGAAAAGCAATAGAGACTGATGCAACTGCAGAGACGGCAAAAAGCAAGACACAGTGCGCAAGGAAATAGAGGACATGGTACCGGGTATAGGGATATACCTATAGGCTGAGGCTAACTTCTCCTCATAAGGCCCGGGTCCACAGGTTCATATTTTCTAATGTTGTTCACCACAGACTGAACTTTCTTTGAGAGCTGATCGTTGTGCTCCTCAACAATTTTCACAAATGCAGTTAGCTGCTCTTGATATGCTGCACACAATCTTTTCTTGTTTCGCAGCTCGGCCGTTAATTCCTGGATTTTCTTGTCCTTTTCATCCTACATTAACAAAAGAAAATGCAGAGGATGATAGTTTGATTAGTCATACATAAGCCTTAGACGCTGCATACCTCAAATTTATGCTACAATCATTCAGAAAGTCTCGGCCAATTTAAACAAGCACACCAACCACCACCACTACCAGTTCCAAAGTCAATTGAATTAATATGAGTAAGACACAGGGATTTGGGGTGGAGAAGTAATTGATCAGCTCGTACAGAAACTTGATTGGCTCTTGGCATTTTGACTCGATTATAAGTTCCTCTTCTGGTCTATTCACTAATTGCTCGTCTCTCAGGATCAGATAGGAAGCCACCTTACTGGAAATCTTAATCCACCTTTCCATCGGAGGGGTTGCTGTTAAACTCTATGAAGCACAAAGCATTGCCCCTAAGAATTATGGCATATTTAATTCAAGCGATAAAATACAAAATAATCATATCCCTGTTTTCTCAATGAAGAATTTCCAAGTAATTGCCTAAGAACACAACAGAACAGACTAAAAAGCTTAATTCTTCAAAACATGCTCCTGAAATCTTTCTCAGCCAGATTCAATTATTCTTAAGTTGCGCTGCCCTGCTGAGAGCCAGGACCACTCAGATAAGTAATCAGAGATATGAAAGACAAGAAAGATAGGAAAGACAGCATAATCTGATCAAGTTGAACAGAGGGCATGTCAATGTAACTGAATAACTGTCCAACCTTGCGTGACATAAAAGCCAGTCCATTCCATTGTCAAGGAAAGGAATATAAGAAAGAAACAGATGGCAAGAGGAATATCACAATTGAAGGCCATCTCATGCCCATGAGAGTTCTAAGAAATTCTCTGCTTTTCAACACAGAAAGAGGTTAGAAAAAGTTGCACAATTTAAGGTATACAAAGAAGGCATTAATATGACCGATTGTCCTGCCAAATACTCATGCATCTTGTCATGTCACTTGCAGGAACAAATCTAGAGTTAGGTTTGGCAGGCCAAGTTTTTCACAAAATTTAAGTGTGGCTCAGACTAGGTGCAGTTTAGCTTCTGACCTTTACTGCAACTTTTGCTTGTAATAGTTATTTTGAATGCGTTAGATCTCTAGTACAAGTATCTGAAGTTACATACAACCTATCTATTATTTCAAACATTACAATACTGTGAGTTGGGAGGTAAAAGCCCCCACAAACACTCCCTAATACAACTGATGAAATTTGATATTTGCAATATGGTTTTACACTAGAACACGGAAAAAGGTATTATTAATCAGTTTACCATAACACTATACTAGCAATTATTAAAGAATTAAAAGTAACACCCAAAAGACATATATAGAGCAATATCTTTTGATAAAGCTGACCTTAACAGTAAGTAGGGATGCCAAAGGCACGATGATGAATCTTTTGCCTTAACTGTACTGTCTGGGGGACATGCATTAGACAACAGCAATTAACAAAAGCCGTGGAAGGGCAAAAGTCATTTCTTTGCTTCTCAACTATAAGGGCATGCTTTTGACTCACAAATCCACTTTTAAATTGCACAGGCACAGCTCTTGAAAGATGCTTTCCTCATGCCAACTCTCAAAGATTATACAGCTTATAGTAAGAGGAATAAATCAAATATGCAAGTCCATCTTTATCCTCCCAATAACAAATTAAGATATCAAGAACACTTGGAGAGTCAAGGTATCGTGCAACAGATCAGTCAAATGAAGTAAGTAGCATAGGGAAAATTGACCATTGTTTGACGAGCTTCGCATGGAGAGATGACGAGCAGATCGTTATGTTCCTTTATGAATTTTGTGATTACCCATTTTCCAGATCTATCAACCTTTACATGAATCATAGCCTTGTAACCTTCCCTAGTGCTTGCTCTTGGTTTCCTAGCTGGTCCAAATTTACCTCGTATACTAACACAGTAACCCTCCTTATTGCATCCAGGTCGACGAGCTAGAATCTTGCCATCTCTTTCAGAACAGCAGCAAGACATCACACGCATTACAAATCCCACTCTTCAAGCATACTAGTCATAAAAGATCTTGGGCCATCTTCGGAGTCAAAATTCCATACCCTCACATGGCTTCACTATAGGATCTCTCTTTGCAATCTACCAATTCCACTCCGCCAGAATTCTCAGTTGCTCCAGCTTCATCTTCTAGATCCACTCTCATGAATCATTTTTAACATTAATTTTCATAAACAATGCATTGGACCCCCCAAAAGAGCATGAACTTTTTCACAATGGATAGATGATAAGTTTTAGAAACCTAATAAGAAAAACTGGTGATATTCATGTTGATCCTGATGCTGTCCAATGCTGAGGTCTGAGAAACGACACTAGTGAATAGCGAAGAAAGGAATGCATTTAAAAAATCACCATATGCAGCATGATGAGAAACAAAGGACTACAGCCAAATTGAATGTCCTAAGGCCTGCAAGAACAAGAGGACCACCTATAGTATATACAGGTGAAAAAAGAAAGTACCAGAGGGAACGGACATCCCATAAAATATCAGACTTTTTGGCTTAACATAAAGGACTAGACCTTAAACTATTATGGAACAGTGTTAGAAGGATATATAAGCCAACCCCGATTAAGATAGAACGAGACTCAGTTGAGTTGATTCTGAATATGAGAAAACAAACCAAAAGATCATCTAAACTTATAGTCCTGCAAACGTGTCTATCGTTTATTGTCATTTCTATTGCATCTTTTTCCCGGGATTGCGAATATGGGGGTTACCAAACAGAGAAAAAACCAAATCGAAGCAACCAGAAGCGGCATCAAACATATCAAATATAACAACCCAAACATAGCAAACAGATAAGAAAGCTCGGATCTTTAAGCTGGAAATCCGATGAAGCTGGAGCGAAGCTCGATTTCGATTGACACGAATGATTTGGCAAGAAAATGGCAAGAGTAATCGATGGGTCCGAAACGAACACGACCGAATGCCAATCGGAGGAAATCACTTACTGGGTTCGAATCGAATTGGCTGCGATTTGCTCAATCTCTTTGCAGGACTTGGGTGGTACGAGGAGCAGAATGCCAGTCTCGAAAACGTGGAGCGAGCGAGCTAGACCACCATAACCAGCAGCGCTGCTTGATTGAATTCAGACCGCACGCCCAGACCTGAAGCGATCCACTAAACTCTCGACCGCTACTCTCTCTCCAGCGAAGGTACTTCCTCTAGAAGAGCGTTATGCGAACTTTTGAGGCCAATTTGCCTCAGTTTTTTAAGGTGTTGAGCTGAGAATTGTCGGGTCCATTTTATGAAACAATCTTTTGTTATAGGACTAATATCATGCGTACACGGTCCGGGTCTGCTTTAGAATCATAGGAAGCTGTTGGTTTTGAAATTCGTTCGTCAGAGAGATTAGTTGGTCATGTATCCATCTTTAATTATTGTAGTTTCTGCTACAGACAAGAGGAAAAGTTGAGATTTTTTTGAGCTGAAATCAAGAGTTGAACATGCGCAAGCGTTCTGCAACTTGAGTTTTGTCTTGCGAAATCTAGGCAAACCGAAAAAACTCCGTGTAAACTGGACTTCTCCTATGTTTGAGATGCTCTCGGTATAGGAGAAAATATAAGAAATTACAGTGTCAAATGGTTTTTTTCCCTTGGGTGTGTTGAGAAATTACTCGGAAAAGCTCTAGAACCAAGATGCAGTCTGTGGTTTGCTTTTTAAAAATGTTGGTAGTATAGTACTTCTCGGTATTCTCATTTGACATCTATCAAGCTATAGAAGATCATGCAATGGGGATGACTGGATATTTGTTAGTGCACTTATAGCTTTCTTTTTTTTCTTTCTTTATCATTTTCGACTCCTAGTTCATCGTGATCGTTTCGTGGGATCATGTTTGTTTCCCTGATACTGGTTGATGTTTCCTTCGTGCGACATAAATTGCCGTGTAGGTCCCCTGTTTGTTTTCTCTTCCCATTTGGTTGAATTAAAATGCTGTCTTCTACTCTGTTGATACAGGCCCAGCGTTGCATTGTTCAATCTTTTTTGACTTCCTGAACGGTAGCTCTTCAATTTAGTGTTGCTTTGATTTTGTCCATAAATCTTTCCATGGAGTATTAACCGTGCCCCAGAGATTCACTTGTAGTGTCTATTAATGCCCTTGTTTTCTGGTTTTGCACTTTTGATTCTTCCTGTGGGATTCAACCATTCTCTACATGTTACGTCTGTCTTCCAACAATTTGGTCCTCACAGTGGGTATGTACTGTCCATAGCCATCACTTTAGTAAAAGTTAATTTTGTTGCGACATATGGACTATATGCTAGGCTATTGAAAGCCAGTACTTCTTGTATGTGTGGGTAGCTGCTATTGTTGGTGTCTTTTTCTTTGCATCGACATAGATATACGTTGACTTACTTTGATTAGCTGCACGCCTGAAGTATCCTTCTCCCCCACCCTCTTCTTTGCTTAACTTTTTCTTCCTATTTATATCATTTTGTCAATAAAGAGGATTTTAAACTGAGCAAAGAACAGACCTGCAAACATTAAGAAAATGATAGCCCTTGTTTTGAGGGGTCAGCCAACAAGATTGGCATTGGGGTGGTCACTTATGATGGTGATATTTTGTCTAATCCATGTCATACCTACATCATCACACCTGGACATTACTTTCTTGTGCGAGAAACCGCTCAGCACCATCTCCAGCATGTACTTCCTTTGGTCAAAGAAGCTCTTAAAACCGCCCAAGTGACTCCTGACGACATTGACTGTCTTTGTTATACAAAGGATCCAGGCATGGGAGCCCCTCTGCAAGTTTCTGCTATTGTCATTAGGATCCTTTCACAGCTGTGGAAGAAAAAGATTGTTGCTGTTAATCATTGTGTGGCACATATTGAAATGGGCAGGATTATGACTGGTGCTGATGATCCCGTTGTGTTTTATGTAAGTGGTGGAAATACACAGGTCATTGCTTACAGTGAATGAAGGTATCGGATTTTTGGAGAGACTTGATATTGCTATTGGAAACTGCTTGGACAGATTTGCTAGAGGCTTGACACTGTCCAATGATCCTAGCCGGGGATACAACATTGAGCATGTATGTCACCAGCAGTGCACATGAAGTTCTCTAGTTTGTGCATTCTACTTTAAGTTGGACTTGTGGCCTTTTGCTGACCTTCAGTTAATTCATTGATGTTAGGATTTAGTCAATTGTTGTGTCATGTATTTCGCATTTTGGATTTCACTATGCATATGATAATCTGTTAGAAATGCTATGATGTCACTTATTATAGACTTTGGCCTTGCACCTTGTGCTAGTATTATAGAGATATAGAATTTATGGCCTGGAATGCTGTGTGTCTAACTGTCCAATACCAACATTTTGCGGAGAGACTGCTTCGCTTGAGTGTGGGCTATAGAAAAGAGAACAAGAAACGAGTGCCATTGAGAAACAGTTAGCACGGGCCTTCATGGAGGATAACATGAGAAAAGTTCATTTTAGGTCATTTGAACACATGAAAAGATAACAATGTACAGGCTCTGCTGAGAAGGAATTGATGTTATGATGGGAATGTCAGTTAAAAATGGTTGGAACTATCTTACAAAATGTGAATGAAAGCTTTGACAAAGATCTTGAGTATTTGGATCTCATTGAAAACTCGTTGAATGAAATATGACGGCATTAACTGATCCTTGTAGAGGGCTGCAACTGGTAGAGAAAGGGTCTCATCACTGTGATTTTTTGTGAACGTTACTTATGTTATTATGGTGGGTATGATATGGTTCGTAATTTTGTATGCATCATTCCCATTATTAAGTTAGGATCCCGCTCTATTTGCCCAATATTGTGGATTCGTTGATTATCTTGTTCTGCCTTCTCTAAAATGGGCATAGTTTACCGTTGTTTTTCTTGTGCCGTTGCTTTCTCACTAAACCCTTTCATATCATGAGAATGGAAGTACTTTTTTCCTCCTGTCGACTGATATGCCTCTTATCTCTGCTAGCTTGCCAAGAAGGGAGAAAAATTCATCGATCTTCCTTATGTTGTCAAAGGGATGGATGTATCTTTCAGTGGAATCTTGAGCTTTATTGAAGCTACTGCTGAAGAAAAGCTCAAAAGATAAAGAGTTCACCCCAGCCGATTTGTGCTACTCTCTATAGGTAAATTGGACTTGCATCCATCTCTAAAAATTAGCAGTTTTTACTAGCTTAACTGCAGCTCTGGAGAGTCACCTTTGTGCCGAAAAAATATTTGATCTGAGGTTAACGTTTTGCTTGATGCTTTATGCTGTAGGAAACACTTTTCACAATGCTCGTGGAAATCACGGAGCGGGCAATGGCACATTGCGACAAGAAAGATGTTTTGATTGTCGGTGGCGTGGGTTGCAATGAGCGGTTGCAAGAGATGATGAGAGTTATGTGCTCGGAGCGAGGCGGCAAATTGTATGCAACCGACGATAGGTACTGCATTGACAATGGTGCTATGATTGCATACACCGGACTCCTTGCTTATGCTCACGGGACATCGACTCCATTGGAGGAGTCGACTTTCACCCAAAGGTTCCGTACGGATGAGGTGCATGCGATCTGGAGGGAGAAAGAGGAATTGAAGAAAGCGAATGGTACTGCAGATTAGATGAGATGCCTGGATTAGTTTACGCAGCTGTGTTTAGCAGAAGAGACTGAAACTAGGATTCCTATTTAATGCAACAGCCTTTAATTACAGAAAGAAATGCTGTTCACTCATGCAGGATGTTTACTTTAGCTTTTTGCACTTAAGTAAAAAACAATTATTCATTTTGACCGGGAATTTTACTCCAAATTGTAGTTACTTCTTTTTTTCCCTGAAAACATATCGAACTACAACGTGCCTCTTGATCATTAATGACATTGTCATCGAGCCTGGAGGAGTCAAAAAGCAATATATAAGCAATTGTCAAAAATCTAAAGCTCTCACCAAAAGTTAATAATTTGAAAATTACTTTTTAAAATTGATCAATTATATTGCTTAAAATAAATAATTAATGAAAAAGTGTTTTAATTATTAGTAATAATTTGTGTAAATATTTTTAAAAGTAATAAAAATTTTCATTTAGCATTTTTTAAGAAACGAACAATCACTTTTCAAAATATTTATTTTTTATGAAATAAATGTACTCTAGGAAGTAACACTAAAGTCCCACGTCCAAAACCTTCGGCAGCCCACCTTGAAGATACTAGCAACCCATCTGAAAAATATCACAACACAAAAATTAATTTTATTATTATTTCAACTCATCTCTCTTTGCATGTCATTCCACCTTTCTTTTTCGTTTCGTTTCGTTTCGTTTTTTGTTTTTTGTTTTTTTGTTTTTTTATCTTTTTTAGTTTTTCTTGTCATCTTCTTTATTGCGGCGGTCATACTCGCCGACGCCATAGTCACATCACAACTTCTATAAAAATAGGCATATGAAACGGTCTTCGTCCTATCTGAAAGACAGTCTTTAACACAAATTACCATTAACTTGTTATACCCACAACATCGAAATGTTTTATTTAACAAAGTTTTATACTTGTTAGAAATACCCATTTCAACAACAAATTTAAATTAAACATCAACGATAAATTCCATTGATTAATCCGGTGCTCAATATCTAATTATGGTTATACTTAACGTCCCGTGATAAATGATTCTTGGTAACTAGATCTCCATCTATATTTGCCAATGGTTTGGCCTTGAAAAATATCTTGACAACCGCATGTATACTTAACCTCTCAATAGATTATAAACATAACACAATGAGCATTAAACCACTATCTCATCTTTTAATAATCCATGAATCAAATCTACAGTCCATTTCATAAATCAAAATGTATTTCATAAACCAAGGCATATATCCTCTATCAATTCAATTTAATAACCAAAATTCATTTTATAACTAGGTTCATAAACCGGTACTTATAGTTTTTTGCAATTCATTTCACGAAGCATTTTTCAACCATTCACAAATAGTCACTCAAACTATTTCGAAAAATATTCCGTCAAAGGATAGTAAAAGTCTAATTTGGTTTTTATATAACAAATATGCTTTTAACATCACTCAACTGGATCATACATTGCACATAATATATTTAGTATTATAATTAGTAGTTTCTCCGCACTAATTGTCACTTTTTAGTTAGCGAAGTAAGTCTAAGCATATTGGCGGCTAGTAATTTCTCGATGTAGTCAGTAACTTCTACTCTTGAAAGTTGCTTATCCATGTGATTCACGAATCCCCATATAAAAAGAGTAACTATATATATATATATATATATATATATATATATATATATATATATAGGTTTATGCCTATGTAATTATATGATTTGGCAACTTCACTTAAATGCGGAAATAAAAGTACTAGCAATAGTAAACATGAGAAATAACAGTGCTGAAGAATTTGCACTTACACCCGAAGAAAAATCCGATACACACAAGTTACATAATTCTACTAAAGCATTCTAGGATAACTCCCGCTACACATATCAAATGCCGATAGGTGCCCTCAAATTACCACATGCTAGAATGCTGAATCCGAAAGCTGTACGTCCTTATTCACACACCAGGGCAACACTTTTGCCTATACCTGATTAAGCATATCTTTAGGGACAGAGATCAATTCCCGGCATTGAATTATTTCAAATCAAAGCGACACCGAGCCAATCCTAGTCAATCTGCAGAAATCAAGCTTTCCTTCAAATAAGATTTCGAATAGATAATTGGTTGCAATTCATCTTAAAGAGCATCATACAAATGAAACGAAAAAAAGAAGAAGAAGCAAGGCGATTTATTTTGGATTCATTTTAAAATACTATGACAGCCAAATAGAGTTTTAAGTAAACCAACGGAAGTCAAGAATGCGCGTGCACCATAGGCCTTGTGCCAGTTTAAATTTGTATAGCTACAGAAGGGGAATAATGATGAACTATCATCTTAAGGAAAGAAGAATGATTGGTTTTTTGTTATAGATTTCACCTGTCCACTTCCGTTTGCGTATTCAACACTAAATGTATGACAGCTAAATATAAGTTGTTAGTGGTGCACCTTGTCCATGTAAACCCAAGGCAAAGAGTTTCTCTCTAATTTGATGCAGCTTATTTGCAACTCCGCTTATGCTCATGCGTCTTTCGGGAACTTCGTAGGAACACGCAACTCCAATATTATAAACCATAAGCAAACACTCTTGAAATATGCTATCGCTTTTGGAAAGCCAACGCGGAGGATTATATTGGCCTAAATGGCTCTTCCTTTCTTGAAGTAGGATGTTGTCCGTAATTTCGAGCACTTGTTCAGGCAAAGCTCTTGCAACATAACTATGAAGAGTCAAATTATCTCTAAAGGTGTCGTCGATGGGACTCAACCCTGTGAACATCTCCAACAAGAGAATGCCGTAACTATACACATCACCTTCTCTTGAAACCTCGCATCTCATTGCATATTCTGCCGCACATAGATCATATTGCAATTCAAATCAAAGTGCAAATCATCATATTTGAATCTATTGTGCATAAGACTATAAGAATTATCATTAGCTATCAAACTTCACACATGGAGACACATCAACAACTTTTAGGTTCTTAAAATTTCTTGGTTTTAGGGAGAGAGAGAGGAAGAGAGTACCTGGTGGAACATAACCAATTGTCCCTCTTAGACCTGCTGAGCTCATTTGATTGGCTATAGAATCAAGGGATGATCCAATAAGGAATTTTGCTAACCCAAAGTCGCCAACATGTGCAACCATCTCAGCATCTAAGAGGATGTTGCTTGGCTTCAAATCACAATGAAAATGGGGATATGGCACTGGTGGTGAAGATAATCCAATGCAGAGGCAACACTAAAAGCAATATTTATCCTCTGAACAAAATTCAACCTTTTCAAAAGCTCATTCCCATGAGATGATGATGCGTTGGGGTGTAGCCACTGTTCTAGGCTTCCATTATCCATGAATCCATAAACTAACGCCTTGAAATCACTTCCTTGGTGATCAGTACTTGAGCAAACTGTTAGTATCTTCAAAAGATTTCGATGTTTTATGTTTTTTAATGCGTCACACTCGGCTATGAAACTCTTCAGAGCACCATGATGGGCTAAATGAAGCACTTTCACCGCAAAAGCGGTTTGATTTTCCTCAAGCATCCCCTTGTAAACAGAACCAAAGCTTCCAATACCGATCACATTCATTGGAGAAAAACCATTAGTAGCTTTTAAGAGTGTTCCATAAGATACATTTCGATGTGAATCATCCAACAAACATGAAAGTTCTTCGTTTACTTTCTTCTTCAACCAACAAAAATATATAAAAGCTAGAATAAAAGCTAGCCCAAGAACTCCGGATATAATAGAAGTGGACAATATCACTATATGGATCTTTCTACTCTTGGGGCTTTTGGACATGCATATGGGGAGGTGAAATTCTGGCAATCCGCCGCAGAGCTCATTATTCCCAATAATAGAAGTACCTGTAGCATTCTTAAAGACTCCTTCACATGGTAGCATGCCTTCAAACTTATTGTACGACAAATTCAGAAGTTTCAAGGAATGAAATATAGCTAGGAATGCAGGAATTTGGCCTGATAAATTGTTTCGTGAAAGATCTAGTTCTTCAATACCTCCTAACCATTTGAATGATTGAGGAATGGACCCATGGAAGAAGTTGCCCCCCATCCTTAGCGATGTCAATGCAATGCAATCACCTAAACTACTTGGGATTTCACCTACCAACAAATTGTTTGAGATGTCCAACGCAGTCAAAGCTTTCAAGTTGCCAACATCCGTGGGTAGAATCCCGCTTAGATGGTTACAAGATAGGTTCAGAATAATTGCTAGTGATGAGAGGTCGATAAGTTGTGGGGGAATGACACCACTAAGATTGTTATTGGATAGATCGAGTAGAATAAGAGATCGACAGTTTGATAGATGTGAAGGAATTTGCCCATGAAAGTTGTTCTCATAAAGATACAATTCATTCAACTTGGTTAGATTTCCCAAAGAAGATGGGATAATTCCTCCCAGGTTGTTTTGACGTATGCTCACTTTAACTAAATTTTGTAGATTCCCCAAATTTGAGGGGATAGCACCTGAAAGCGGGTTGATACTCAGAGACAATGCTCCCAAATTGGAAAGATTCCCGATTTCTTTGGGAATCTCACCAAATATTTCATTGGAGCTCGCAGAAAATATTGTAAGAATGGTGGATCCCATGCATTTAGGTAACACCCCACCAAGCTTGTTGTAGTCAATACTCACATAAACTAATTTGCTGCTGTTAAATATCGAGCAAAGGAAGCTCAAGTCTTCAGGTTTTCCACTTCCAAGCTGATTTATATAGACGGCAAACCAACTAAGCTTATACAAATTTTCCAAAGAAGGTACTTTCCCAGAAAATACATTATCTCCAAGTTGAAGCTCATCTAGCTTTGTGCAATTCGACATTGATGGAGGAATCGGCCCCGCAAGTTGGTTCGAGCCAACGCTAAAAACTTCAAGATCTAAGAGTTTGAGGCCAATGCCTGCATAGAGAGTCCCGTGTATCTGATTGCTTCCGACATCAAACAATGTTAGCAAAGAGAGATTGAATAACGAAGATGGAATTGTACCTGAGAATCTGTTTTCTCTAAAGGTGAGGACTCGCAAGTTTGTCAGGTGGCCTAGAACTTGGGGAATGCTCCCACCCAAGTTGTTTAGGTCTACAGAAAGGAACTCTAGTGAAGATAAGTTCCCAATGGAGGAAGGCACAATACCAGTGATATTATTGTCAAGCAAAGAAAAAAGTTGTAGCTTTGATAATGAACCGATTTCTGAAGGAATTTCTCCACTTAGTTGGTTCTTTTGAAGGATGAGTTGAACAAGGTTAGAGCAAGCTGATACGTTTTTGGGAATTTCACCGACCAATGAATTATTATGTAGTCGTAAGAGTCGAAGGTGGCGCAACTGGCCAACTTGCGAAGGGATTTCATGATAGAGACTGTTGTTCTGGAGCCAAATTTCCCTAAGGAAGCTGAGATTCCCAATATGAGGAGAGATTGATCCAGAAAGCCCTTGTGATGTCAAATTCAAGACCATTACCCTCTGGTGTCTCCGGTTGCACATAACGCCATACCACTGGCAAAACCCAATGCTATTGTTCCATGAGTTGAGCACGCCGAAAGGATCTCCGATTATGCCGGCCTTAAATGCGAGTTGTGCGAGTCTGTCTGTTTCGTTGGTGTAAGAGGAGACTTGGTTAAAGCATAATACAAGAGCAATACAAAGAAGCAATTGGCATGACGAGAACTCCGCAAGACAAATGCTTAAGAGTTTCATGACTCAAACCCCAAGGAAGCGGGTAAATATTAAAGCAAGGCAAGAAGAAACAAGAGGCAGGAATAGTGCTAATGGAAACTTTGAAGAGATTTGTAAGAAGGTGTCGATTTTTCAAGACATATTTATAAGAAGAACAGTGAGCGGTCATTGCGCAGCTACTTTATTCGTTGGTTCATCCTTTCTTCTTCCATCCACTCCTCCAATGGATGTCACAATCGTATCTACATTGGACAATCCACGAAATTATAAGGCGATCATTACGCCATTTGACGGGACGATTTTTTCATCAACTAAGCACTCTGCAAACCCAGCGTGCTAAGAAATCCCCATCATGACTTATTAAGAGCGAAAGAGGTTTCTCTTACATTAATTCGTTTTGTGGAAAATGTCAAAAAGTCATTTTTCAGAAAAATAATAATATTTTCTGGTGTTCGACTGAAATTTGAAAATGCAATTAAAAATATTTTCTACCGTTTGGTATGGAATATTTAATTTGATTTTCCTTCGTGCAACTTGCCAAAGGCGAGCTTGAGCTTGAGGCTTGCACTCGCCGATTTGGCAAGCGGCAAGCTCGCCAATGATCAATCGCCGGCCATGGCCGTGGCTATGCGGTTGGCCGAGAAAGAAGAAAAAAAGAAAAAGAAAAAGAATTAAAATTTGAATTTTTAAAAAAGAATAAAAAAAGATAGAAGAGGGGGCTAGTAGGGCTGTGCGAGCGTATGAGATAAGAGAGAGTGAATGAGAAAAACATTTTCCATTTTCCATAAGACTTTTTCCGTTAATGGAAAATGTTTTCCCTTACTAATTCGTTTTTCATTAAATGAATGTCAGAAAATCCAAAAAATGTTTTTATGAATATTGTTTTCCGTGAAATGCACGGACTTTGACAGAGCCAAATGGAACATAACCATTGACATTTGTGGGATTTAAGTAAAACGAATGCTAGAAAATCCGGAAAACATTTTCCTAAATGTTGTTTTCCATGAAATGAACAAACTTTAACAAAGCCAAATGGAACATAACCATTGATATTTGTGGGATTTATGTGACATGAATGTCGGAAAATATGAAAACATTTTCCTGAATATTGTCTTTTGTGAAATGAACAGACTTTGATAGAACCAAATGGATCACAACCATTAACATTTGTGCTATTTGCGGGAGACTCATGGGACCGATAGTTGAGATCGACCCCGGTCTACATAAATCATTGAATATATCAGCATAAGTTATTAGACTTCTTTGGAGCCATTTGAGCGTGCGAGTCCAAGTGACCCACTTCATTGGCGTAACGTTTTCTTCAATCAGAGCAGCGCCCCACCCGCACTCCACGCTAGTACTTCATGAATAAAGTGGAGACTCCAATTGTGACGACTTGATACTCCCAAAGTTAACACTCAATAATGACATGTAAAATTACACACCGAATTGTAGTTGAGTCGTGCAAAAAATTTAACCCTCGCTTTAGATATAGTTTTGCCAATGAAACTCTTTGCTCCATTGACATTGCACAAAAGAAAGAAAAGAAGAATGGGAGAACAAGATGTTGGGAAATAATTGACCGGGAAGAATGAAATCAGACTAAGATGTGAAAAGGTACCGTCTTTGAGGAATTATTTGCCCCATACGGTTGCTAATGGTTACTGACAAAAATTCTCTAGGGTTCAAAAAGTCTCAAATGAGACATACCAAATTGCGATTTTGGTATTTCTCCAAAAACTCTCAAAAGGAAAACAATTAAAAATAAGAAAGAGACGAAAAATTGATAGTTATTGAACCAGAACCATTCTTAATAAATGAGCGAAACCTTTTGTGAACAAATAGTTTCAAAATGACACAATTATTCATTTTTTAACTGTAAATTCATAATAAAAAATAAAAATTATCTTCCATTGAACAAATACACACTTATCTTTTCATCAATTGAATAGATAAAAAATAATCGTCACACACTCATAGCTTTTCGACGTGAGACATGCATGTTGAGTCAGCACTGGTGAATTGATACATGATACTTATATTTACAAATTTCTAACAGAAAGTTACAATTTCGGTCCTCATAATTTTAATAATGTTCCATTTTAGCCCTTCTGTACGCTGCTTTAGTTACAAAACTAGTCCTTAAATCATTTTTCAAT
This sequence comes from Eucalyptus erythrocorys, assembly GCA_014182555.1. Taxonomy (NCBI): domain Eukaryota; kingdom Viridiplantae; phylum Streptophyta; class Magnoliopsida; order Myrtales; family Myrtaceae; genus Eucalyptus; species Eucalyptus erythrocorys. Next base: position 1,175,017 of record CM024597.1, on the reverse strand, counting down.
AGAAGTTTAATTTTAGAGGCCAGTTAGTGGCCGAGTAAAACTTGGGACATTTTTTTATTTCTATGAATTAAAGATTCGGGCTTGAGGACTTGATTACATTAGAGATGCCTAATGCCCAATTTTGGTACCGGTATCTCTTTATGAAAACATTTGCCCATGCAATCTTGCTCATTTTAGAAATCGTATGTACATCTATCTATCTGACCATACATTGCTAGTTCACTGAATTGCGCTCATTGATCATGTGAATGAGATAATATCACTATAAATAAAAATACGATAACAATGACTTAAGATAAAGGGCAAAAATAATATCTAATACAATGCCGGGTAAAGAGTATTACACCCACATGTTATTAAGCTCCGGGATAAGACCCCCACGAGCTTCGCTCGAAATTAAATTTGCAAGTTCCTCCAAATTAAATGATGCTGCTCTCCTAATGGTGTACGACTTTTCGATCATCGAAGCGCAGCCCTTTTCCACAAGAGTGCGGGCTTTCTTCAATGGAGACAACACGCATTATTTCGGTTAAACCTTCTGTTAAGCCAGTCTTTGCTTTTGCGGTTCATTTCATTTCTTTCAGGATGATAGCCCGCTGGAAGGCGGAAAGAAGCTGCTCCGAAAGAACGTGTCCACCATGCCTTTCCAGATTTTGACTTGAAGTCACGCAAAGCCCGCAAATTTCTGAAGTCTTCCGCTTGGGAAAATAAACTGAAGACTGATGATCAAGCGCGATTCCTTAGCTGGTCACCATCATGACTAACAATAGCTTAATTAGTCAAAATCATCCTTAATTTTTTCCTGAACGATATTTTCCACTAAATGAACGGACAGAGCCAAGTGAAACATAACCATTGACATTTGTGGGATTTACGTGAAACAAGCGTTGGAAAATCTGAAAAACGTTTTCTTAAACATTATTTTCTGCGAAATGAATGGATTTTGATAGAGCCAAATGGAACATAACCATTGACATTTGTGAGATTTGTGTGAAACTCACGGGACTAATAGCTGTGATTGACCCCGGTCTACACGAATCATGACTAACAATAGCTTAATCATTCAAAATCATTTCCTTAACTTTAGGATAACGTTTAAAGCCAAATGGAATATAACCATTGACATTTGTGAGATTTACGTGAAACAAATGTCGGAAAATCTGAAAGATGTTTTCTTGAACATTGTTTTCTGCGAAATGAATGGACTTTGACAGAGCCAAATGGAACATAACCATTGACATTTGTGAGATATACGTGAAACTCACGGAACTGATAGCTATGATTGAACCCTGTCTACACGAATCATGACTAACAATAGCTTAATCATTCAAAATCATTTCCTTAACTTTAGAATAACGTTTAAAGCCAAATGGAATATAACCATTGACATTTGTGAGATCTACGTGAAACAAATGTCGGAAAATTTGAAAGATGTTTTCTTGAACATTGTTTTCTGCAAAATGAATGGACTTTGATAAAGCCAAATGGAACGTAACCATTGACATTTGTGAGATTTTCGTGAAACTCACGGGACCGATAGTTGTGATTGAACCCCGTCTACACGAATCATGATTGGATATATCAGCATCAGCCATTGGACTAATTTGGAGCAATTTGATCGTGCGGGTCCGAGTCACCCATTTCATTGGCGGAATGTTTACTTTTGGTCCCAGCATTATACTTCTTACAAATTCAATCCTCCAACTTATCTCGGCGACAATTCTTCAACTTTCTGTCCAAATATGGACGGGCATGTTGAGTCAGCACCCGCGATACGTTAAACCTACATTTACAAGTTTCTAACAGCAAGGTTGCACTTTCGGTCCTCATACCTTTGATAATGTTCCGTTTTAGTCCTTTCCTACGCTACTTTACTTACAAAACTAGTCCTTAAATTGTTCACCGCATTTCTAAAACATCATGAAATTTGTCAATTTCAAAAACAAAATATTAATTCGTTATTTCTACATTTATAAGTGTGCACGGTCTAATTGATAGCCCAATTAAGATAAATACTATCAAATGCAATAATTAAACATCCACATTTTCATTACAGATCGAGATAGAAATATCTGAAACTACTCCTAGAAGAAAAGATCTGTTTTAAATAATTTAACTACATCTTTTAGTTTGCTACTTTTTCCCCCTCGGAACATATCGAACTATATAATATGCCTCTTGACCATTAATCACATGGTCATCAAGTCTAGAGGACTCATACTGACTGGGCTCCCATCGGCTCCAATCACCCTGTTTCCATGATCGAAAGCACAATGTGGCTGCTCTCCATCACTAGATAAAGCGTGTAGTACAACCACTGCCGACGGTTGCGCAACCTTCTGATGACCAATATACTCGTACTTTCACGCAAATGATCTCTTGCTTGATTGCTTAGCGATCATTAACCATCCACCCTCTTGAAGAAGTCCTTGGATTGCACATGCAACAACATATATGCACAGCTCCTGTCGCTCTCCTGCCGCCATCTTCTGCATTCATCTGCACTTATTAAAATGAGGAAAAGAGAGGAGAGGAGAAGACATCGATTCTGTTTTCCTAACGGAAGCACCACCACACATCCTGAAAAAACTGAAAAGCAATAGAGACTGATGCAACTGCAGAGACGGCCAAAAGCAAGACAGAGTGCGCGAGGAAATAGAGGACATGACACCACACATACCTATACGCTGAGGCTAACTTCTCCTCATAAGGCCCGGGTCCACGGGTTCATATTTTCTAATGTTGTTCACCACAGACTGAACTTTCTTCGAGAGCTGATCGTTGTGCTCCTCGACGATTTTCACAAATGCAGTTAGCTGCTCTTGATATGCTGCACACAATCTTTTCTTGTTTCGCAGCTCGGCCGTTAATTCCTGGATTTTCTTGTCCTTTTCATCCTACATTAACAAAAGAAAATGCAGAGGATGATAGTTTGATTAGTCATACACAAGCCTTAGACGCTGCATACCTCAAATTTATACTACAATCATTCAGAAAGTCTCGGCCAATTTAAACAAGCACACCAACCACCAGTTCCAAAGTCAGTTGAATTAATATGAGTAAGACACGGACTTGAGGCGGAAAAGTAATTGAACAGCTCATACAGAAACTTGATTGGCTGTTGGCATTTTGGCTCGATTATAAGTTCCTCTTCCAGTCTGTTCACTAATTGCTCGTCTCTCTGGACAGGAAAGAAAAGCCAGTTTACTGGAAATCAATATCCACCTTTCCATCAGAGGGGTTGCTATTAAATTCTATGAAGCAGAAAGCACTGCCCCTAAGAATCATGGCATATTTAATTCAAGCGATAAAATACAGAATAATCACATCCCCATTTTCTCAATGCAGAATTTGTAAGTAATTGCCAAACTAAAAAGCTTAATTCTTCAAAACATGAAAACTTTCTTGGTGAGATTCAATTGTTCTTAAGTTGCATAGCCCTGCTGAGAGCCAGGATCACTCAGATAAGTAGTCAGAGATAAGAAAGACAACAAAGAAGTGAAGACAGCATAATCTGATCAAGTTTAACAGAGGGCATGTCAATGTAACTGAATGACTGTCCAACTTTGCGCGACATAAAAGCTGGTCCATTCCATTATCAAGGAAAGGAATATAACAAAGAAACAGACAACGAGACGAACATCACCATTGAAGGATATCTCATGCCCATGAGAATTCTAAGAAATTTTCTGCCTTTCAACACAGAAAGAAGTCAGAAAAGGTCACACAATTTAAGCTATAAAAAGAAGGCATTAATAAGACGGACTGTCCCGCCAAATACTCATGCATCTCGTCATGTCACTTGCAGGGACAAATCTAGAGTTAGGTTTGGCAGGCCAAGTTTTTCACAAAATTTAAGTATGGTTCAGAGTAACTGCAGTTTAGCTTCTGCACTTTACTGCAACTTCTGCTTGTAAATTAATTTGAACGTGGTAGATTTCTCGCACTAGTATCTGAAGTTACATACAACCTATCTCTTATTTCAAACGTTATAATACTGTGAGTTGGGAATTAAAAGCCCCCACAAACACTCCCTAATACAACTAATGAAATTTGATATTCGCAATACGGTTTTACACTAGAACATGGAAAAAAGTATTATTAATCAATTTACCATAACACCATACTAGCATTTATCAAAGAACTAAAAGTAACACCCAAAAGACATATAGGGCAATATCTTTTGATAAAGCTGGCCTTAACAGTAAGTAGAGATGCCAAAAGCACAATTATGAATCTTTTGCCTTAATTGTACTATCTGGTGGCCATGCATTAGACAACAGGAATTAACAAAAGCTGTAGAGTGTCAAAAGTCATTTGTTTGCTTCTAAAGTATAAGACCATCCTCTTATCTCACAAAATCCACTTTTAAGTTGCACAAGAAAACTCTTGAAAGATGCTTTCCTCTTACCAACTTTTAAAGATTATAAAGGATCTTATAGTGAGAGGAATAAATGAAATATGCAAGTCCATCTTTATTCTTCCAAATAACAAATAGAGAGATCAAGAACATTTGGAGAACCAAGGTATCATGCAACAGATCAGTCATGTGAAGTATGTAGCATAGGGAAAACTGACCATTGTTTGACGAGCTTCGCGTGGAGAGATGACGAGCGGATGGTTATGTTCCTTTACAAATTTTGTGATCACCCATTTTCCAGATCTATCAACCTTTACATGAATCATAGCCTTACAACCTTCCCTAGTGCTTGCTCTTGGCTTCCTAACTGGTCCAAATTTACCTCGTATACTAACACAGTAACCCTCCTTATTGCATCCAAGCCGACGAGCTAGAATCTTGCCATCTCTTTCAGAACGTCGGCAAGACATCACACGCATTACAAATCCCACTCTTCGAGCATACTCATCGTAAAAGATCTTGGCAGCATCTTCGGAATCAAATTCCATACCCTCACATGGCTCCACTATAGGATCTCCTTCGCAATCTACCAATTCCACTCCACCAGAATTCTCAGCTGCTCCAGCTTCATCTTCTAGATCCACTGTCATGAATCACTTTTACCATTAATTTTCACAATCAATGCATTGGATGCCCCAAAATAGCACAGACCTTCTCACAATAGATGATAAGTTAAAAACAGTAAACCTAACAAGAAAAACTGGTGATATTCATGTTGCCCCTGATGCTGTCCAATGCTGAGGTCGGAGAAACCATACGAGTGGATAGTGAAGAAAGGAATGCATTTAAAAAATCACCGTAGGCAACATGATGAGAAACAAAGGACTACAGCCAAATTGAATGTCCTAAGGCCTGCAAGAACAAGAGGACTACCTATAGTATAAACAGGGGAAAAAAGAAAATACCAGAGGGAACATACGCCCCATAAAATACCAGACTTTTTGGCTTAGCATGAAGGACTAGACCTTAAACTATCGTGGAACAGTGTGAAAAGGATTTATAAGCCAACCATGATTAGATAGAATGAGACTCGGTTGAGTTGATTATGAATGTGAGAAAACAAAACCAAAAGATCATCTAAACTCATGATCCTGCAACTGTCTCTAGCGGGGTCTCGTTTTTTGTCATTTCTATCGCATCTTTGTCCCGGAATTGCAAAAATGGGGGGTTACCAAACAGAGAAAAAACCAAAACATCTTCATCTCCGAAACTTCAGCAACCGCATAGCTCACATTGATCACTTTCTCTATAGCTTCTACCACAGAGCCTCTATGTATGCACAAGAAAACTTCAAATAGCATAGACCAGTTTCCTCCTAACTGCTAAACAAAATTCAAGCATAACAAGAAAGAGCCAAGCATATATATCTCGCATCTACTCCAAGGCCAAATCAAAGCAACAAGAAGCGGCATCGAAACATATCAAATTCAACAACCCACATGACCCTAACATGACAAACAGATAAAAAAGCTCGGATCTTTAAGCTGGAAATCCGATGATTAGAAGCTGGAGCGAAGCTCGATTTCGATTGACACGAATGCTTTGGCAAGAAAATGGCAAGACTAATTGATGGGGACGAAACCGAATGCCAATCGGAGGAAATCACTTACTGGGTTCGATTCGAATTGGCTGCGATTTGATCGATCTCTTCGTCGGACTTGGGTGGCGCGAGGAGCAGAATGCCAGTCTCGAAAACGTAGAGAGAGAGTGAGGTACACCGCCATAACCAGCAGCGCTGCTTGATGCGCAGCTATGCTTGGGTCGGGCCAGTCACGGGATTTGGGCCGGACCGGCCCGTCATCGTCGGCCCACTTTCCATGCCCGGTCATCGGTTTTTCTTCTCATCTGTTGGTTCCATTCAATTTCTCAGAAATTCTGTCTGTTCATTTGCTCTTGTAATTTGTGGCAATGTGGCGGTAAATCCCGGTTCGACTCGTCCCGCATAAATGTTCAAATCAGTGACATCGTATCGCTTGAAATTACTTAAATTCATACGTCTATCATACCGCTCTAACTGTGTCAGGAGAAATTGTCTCTTTTATTGTATTTCTAATTATAGAAACTCTACATTTGAAGACCCAAGTTCAAACTTAATTATATTATTTCTCCATCTCTAAACTATAGTCTAATTTAAACCATAATCATCAAGGGTTAAGCAACAAAGCACATCATTGTGTGTCTATATTTTGAGACTTTCTTTTGCTATATGTACATCGATCTCTCAAGTCATGTTAGGAAAAACAAAGGTCCATGTGAAAATAAAAAGGTGGACTATAATAGCAACATAATTGAGAAAATGTAGAAAGTAGCTAGATTATATTTTCAGATCATATAAAAAAAGGGTGGACCTTAATTATACTTATAGCGATCTTGAAATTGAGTATGCTTTCTAAAAGTTACTTTTGAAGAGTTATGACTTTTCAGATGATACTCATAACGAATTAGAAAAGTAAAAAACACCTTTCCAAAAGTTAGTTTTGGGAAATTAATCGGACTCCTCCTACTATGTTAGAAAATAAATCATCTAGTGCAAAGGTCATCAAGGCTAGCTACCAAAGAAGGCACACTTAATTACTCCATCTATCATATACATTGTCAATACATTTGAGATTCTTAAATTCTTTAGAGCATGTCAAGTGTTGTCATAAGAAAAGATAGAAGTCCATATTTTCTTAATGAAGTGCAATATCCTAAGGTTAATTTCTTGCCAGTATAAGTCAACTTTTATTTTTATTTTTTGCTTAATCTAAATATTACAGCTCACACATTTTAACCTTTTATTAATTCGAAACACATAAACTTTCACAAAAATGAAAGTTGACATATGAAGTTTATTTAGATTAAGCAAAAAATATAATGTTGGCCAAGATTCAAAAATATATAGAATCATATGAAGTTTATTTTCATAATTTTTGAAAATTTCAATATAATGTCGGCCAAGATTCAAAAAAATAAATGCACGAGTGATTCTATAAGTTGGTTTTCACATTTTTTGGAATTAAAAGCCAAATTGTGAATTTATAGAGATAAAGGAGGGAAATGGGAGTCACGTGAGAAGCACGCGGGTTTCCAAGCTCCACCTCCGCCACACGATCGAACAAAAATCCTCGACCTCTCGACTCCCCTCCAAAAATGGAAAATCGAAAACGCCATGGCTCATTCGCGCCATGGCTTCCGCAGCTCCGCCTCCCCAGGCCTCGTTCTCTCTCTTCGCCGGCAGCCGGAGGAGATGCGCCGCCGCCGCCGCGGGCACCGCGCGGGGAGGCGGGACCGGGGCGGGCGTTCCGGGACGCCGCCGCGGCCTGCGGGTTTCCGCGACGCAGGGCCCACAGGGGCGGCGGCCGCCGCCGCCGGGGGTGGACACGAGGATCCACTGGGAAAACGAGGACGAAGGGTGGATCGGAGGCGGCGACGGCGGCGGCTCGAGGTCGGAGGAGGGCGGGAAGCAGCTGGGCGCGGAGGAGGAGCAGAGGAATCTCTTGGGGGAGAAGTTCGCCGATTTGCTCAACGAGTCCGCTGATTCCCACTACCAGTGAGCATCCCTCTGTGTGATAATCGCTTTCTCTTCTTCGTTTCTTGATTGTTTCTGCACTTTGCGGTTCTGTTTGTTTCTCCTACGATCGTTTGATTAGCGGAAGTGAGGATTGCGGATTTGAGCTGCACGGATTGGCTCGAGCGGAGACAGGGCACGGTGATGTGGAAAGAACCGAAGCGTTACAGTGGCGTAGGTAGAAACTTAGATTAATTCGAAATGTTGGAACTTTACGGGAAATTTCACGAAGCAACTGCTGGAATTGCACTGAGCACCCAGTCCTAGGTCGGTCGTTGACAGTGGAGGTCAGTTCTGTGCTGAACTTGAAAGGTGAATAGTTGATAAAATCCATGGTGAACAGAGGGGAGAGATTGGTTGTGACTTTTGGAATTGGCTAAGATGATGCCTGGCAACCCACTAGGCTGTCCAGGCTCGGGCAGGCTTGGGAGAGGATTTTAAGGTTCATTAAGGACTGGCTCGCCTTTGCTCGTCGATTTATTAGGTCAACAGGAAGTATGCAAATGCTGTGGAAATGCAGTCTCTCTTTCTGTGTCTTGTGAATCATTTGAATGAGTTGCTTTGAGGGGAAAAAAATATTTGGATAAGTACATTGAAGTTGGTAGTGGGCATAGAATGAAGGCAATGGAGGAAACTTACTGTGGTCCATTGGGTTTCATGAGCAGACAACACTGGATCTGAAACAGAAGCACTCCTTTTGGTTGAGGGACTGTGATGTCGGGGAGTTACCGAATGCGTGGCTAGTGCTCTTTACGCCTGTGCTTGTCTTTCTTATGATACTTTTCTATGGAGAAAAGAAACCCGATTAAAGAATGACCGAAATCCCTTAAAAAGCCCTAAATTTTGGTTGTTCAGTGCTGTGGTAAGCTAACTGCAGCAATACAGTGTCAAAAAGAGTTTTCGCCCGAAGAGAATTAACCGAATTAGGGATCCTTGGCTTCTCTCGGTTCTTTTAAGATGCATCGAGTAGATAATGGAAATGATTGTTGCATGAGATAAGGAAATCTATGACTGCGAGAAAGTGAATTCAGGCAGATTGTTCCGATAATTTAAGGTTGGTTGACTATTGCAATATGAAGTGAGGAGTTGCAATTTGCATTACTGGGGACATGTACCACTCATTGCAAAGTTTTGCTTCCCTTGTCACACTAATTGCTGATTGTCAGTCCACCATAATTGCAGCTCTATTGATAGATAAGAACACGTTGAATCTGTTTTTACTGGTTCGATCAAGGTTTAGGTTATGAGAAGACCAGATGGTAGTCGATCTCTACAACTTGGGCTATCCACTTTACTAATTCTCTTTTGTTTTTGCTCTACAGGTTCCTAGGAATTTCGGCTGATGCTGATCTGGAAGAAATCAAAGCTGCTTACCGGAGACTATCGAAAGAGTACCATCCGGATACGACTTCCCTTCCATTAAAAACTGCGTCGGACAAGTTCTTAAAATTGAGGGAAGTTTACGACGCGTTGAGCGATGAAGAGAGCCGGAGATTTTATGACTGGACGCTCGCACAGGAGGCCGCAAGCCGGCAAGCAGAGAAAATGAGGATGAGGTTAGAGGATCCTTATGAGCAGGACTTACAGAACTACAAGCCTGTGCCGGATATGGTCGATCGGCTCGGCGGGAGGAACATGGATTTGAGTGACCAGGCCATGTCAGCTCTCACATTTGATGTGTTCATTATCATCTTTGCAATATGCTGCATCATTTATGTTATATACTTTAAGGAACCGTACTATTAGGTTGCTCTTGAGAAGTTTATGTACATTACAGCAACTCTCACTATTTTTTTCATACTCGACGCTGGATGACTGGGGGAAATTGGGAAGACTCATTTCCGAGTCAATAGATTTCTGACGTAGTTGATAAATTCCTAATTTGATTGTACCCTCCAACATCATCCGGAATTTATCGATGAATTAGTAAATTAATGACTCGTTTGAAATTTTACAAGTGTCACGATCAAATGATCAATGCTAATATGAATTTATCAACATTGTAGTCAAATAGTAAGCAACCAATTTCTTTAAATTGTTAAGAACGAAGATATTAAAATGGATGAGTACATTGAAAATCCTAAACTTATTAGGAAAGTACAACCAAGTATATATATTAAGAAGTGGGATTGAACGTGTATGCAAAATTTCATCTTACGTATATCAAGACACCGTCGAGTCCAGTGCCCAGTACATGTGGTATGCAAGCAAGATCATGTGCACAGCCGTTCCACCTACTGTGACTACTAAAACTATCAGGGGTATGCAACCCATGCCACAATAACAAACGGATGAAAAAGGTTAAAAGTGGAAAGTAAAAAATATGGGCTTCAACATGCCAAGGAACAATCATCGAGAGAGCAACAAGGTGCCCTCAGTTTGCGGTACCTCAAGGATTTACCATCAAGAATTAACCTGCACGTAGGCTCGACTTCATCCGCTTAAGGCGCAGTAAACAATCCCACTGGCAAGATCAGATGTCACCGTCTAAGACCATTGACAATTTAACCATTCCATCACCTCATAGGTTTAGGGGGGCTTCGGTGTAGTCCTTGAGGAAGAACAAAGCATCGAACATTACTCTAATAGCAAAAGGGAAACTCGAGATAAAAATGCTTTCACTTGTATCAACATCACTTTTGCGACTTTTTTTGCCAAGATATTAATTTGCAGCAGGACTAACTCCGTACGTCTCTTCAAAGCACGAGTTATCATTTGTTATAAATTAAGATTGTTAGAGATATATTACAATCCTATTACGATTAACCTATATACAAAGGGATAATGTTGTGAGTAACAAACATTCCACCTCATAAAAAAGTTGATTGGGTCATCTAAGTTTAAGTTATCATCTAATGGTATGGTATGACAATTGTTATTGGTAAATTCAGAATATTCAGACATAAAATATATTTTTATTTTTTATTTTTTTAATTTCATTTTCTTAAAGATAACTACATCATGCATGCATGCCCTCCCGTTTCTTCGCGCATAAACCCAAATCTCCCTCAGACCTCACGTGTCCCTCTTCACTCTTGTGGCTCTTCACTCTTTCAAGATCTTCAAAGGTATGCAACCCTGACCGATTTTCTCCTCACCTCTTGCTCACGACTTCACAAACCCTAATCAAATTGATTTTCTCTCTCTCTCGATCATGTGGCTTTTCTCCCTCACCTCTTGCTCACAACTTCACAAACCCTAATCAAATTGATTTTCTCTCTCTCTCAATCATGTGGCTAATCGAACAACCCCATCCATCGTCATTCGAAGTTCCCAAGCCGATCATAGCAACCTGTCGAAGTTTTGCACTGATCAATTCTCCGAGGTCCAAGTTCTAGATCCAAGTCGCTTCCTGCTCTCTCGTCTCTAAGTAATTTTTGCATGTCTAGTGCTGACTTCCTTCATTCATGCCGGATCAGCTATGTTGCGTATCTTTTGCTCGATTGGAGTAGAATCGGTGGTCCTGTTTCTGTTGCTTTTAGGGACGGGTTTGGTGTCCTTTTGATCAGCTAGATTCATATCCACTTTTGGAGTAATGTTTGATGCCTTTGTTCTTCCTCAATCAGTACACTGAATGCCCCCTAAACCTATAAGTCCGATGACAACATGAGAGGGCAGGGATTTAAACAAAAACTGCATGTATTTTCATACTTCTCATCAAAATTTATAATATCATTCAATTGAAAAACTTTGAAAAAATTACATGCATTGATTGAATATATTAATAAAAAGTTGGTATGTTGCGCTCTAGTACTAAAATATACCTGTAATTCACACGTGAGAGGAATTTTTACAAAAAAAAAAAATTCGGTCTGAATCTCGAAAATTGAATCGAGGAAACCTGGAGTGTCAAAACTTACTACGAGGGGACACTTAGGGTTTGTTTGGCAACTTATCAAACAGTAATAATTCCTATTCTTTTATTCCCAAGAATAGATTTGGAACGGAAATTTGTTTGGTAAAATTTTTGTTTCCAAAAATTAATTTTTTTTTTTTTCCGAAATAGATTTGGAACAGAATCGAAAAAAAAAAAAAGTTGATTCTTTGTTCCCAGGAATAATTTTAGAATCAACCAACCTATTTTCTCTGTTTTCTTTTTCTTTTTTTCTTTTTCTTCTTCCCTCTTTCTTCTTCTTCAACTGCTGTTGTAGCCACCATTGCCGTCCGCTGCCGTCCATTGCCGACGACTGGTTGGGCAAGGTCCAACAAGTTTGTCGGAGGCTCGCCAGGCTAGGGCGAGGTTTGACAAGCTCGTCGACAAGCTCGCTGATGGCTAGACGAGCCTCCCTCGGCCACCAACGAGACTTGACCGACAAGGTGTGGCCTAGCCAAGGGCCGGCGATGCTCCAATGAGGTCACCGACCCTTGTTGGCTAGTCGCCGGTCATCCCAAGGTTGGCGATCGACAGACTTGAAGGAGAAGAAGAGAATGAAAAGAAAAAAGAACAAGAAAAAAGTAATAAAATTATTAAAAAATGATTTGGATTAGAAATTTTCAAAATGGTACTAAATGCAATTCTATTCCGAAAATTGAAATTTTGAACAGGCTAAAGAATGATTTGCATTCACGTTTGATTGCACTTTCGAATAATCAAAGGTGAATTCATGTTCTACTTTAGGATAGGCTAAAGAAATTAGAAAGATTTATAGTTGACAAGATTTTTTCCAACTCACAAGAAGTATTTTTACAACCTCAAAGTAACTCAATGCCTCGATCACAAGTTTCCATGGTCCTTGGATATGAGATGATGCTTTCGTTTCCAAAACCATCTTCCGTCCTCAACATGAACGTACGTGACCAAACACTCTATATTACCTTATAAATCTTGAAATAAGCAAGATGTTACTAGTTTATAACTTCATATATGTAATGTATATAATATTAGACAAGACAATTAGCATAGCAGAATCATGTAATTGTTTTCAAATCCTTTTTCTTCAGCAAGTTGAAGCTTGTGCACATTATAGTCGTTCTTTCAATTCAACGAAAGTTGTTTCATGCCTGTAAAGGAAATTTAAAAAAAAAAAAAATGCCATTCTAAGATGTGAGCATGAAGTCCATTAAGCCTATTAATAAAACATGTTACCTCTAACTTTCCATTAGTTTGGTCCTGCATCATTTCCATTTGATGCTATAACGTTCTCAATGCGATGTGCGGACCCCTGGAGTGCTATAACTTTGCACAAAGAAACACTTAAAGTGCCATAACTTATAAAAGGTACACTTAAGTGCCAAAATCGGAGTAAAATGAATCACTTGAGTGCCAATCCGGCCCAAATCCGCCCAAATTACACACGTGGCATTTTTCCGACGAAGCGAGCTCAAAACGACGTCGTTTTGCACGCTGACATGACCAAATAATGCATAAACGGTGTCGTTTTGGGTTGACGTGATAAAAAATATATAAAAATTAAATAAATTAAATTTAAAATTAAATTTAGTTAAAATATTTAAAAATAATAATTTTAATATCAAAAAAATTAAAAATTAAAAAACAAAAAACAAAAAAAAAATAAAGGAAAGGAGGGAGGCGGTTGAGGGCGCCGCCGCCCCCGCCGTCACCGGGAAGGGCCAGCGACGGCGGGTGGAGGGTCGGCCGGGGTCGCTGGGCCCTAGCCAGGGGCTGGCGACCTTGGTCAACCGGCGGCGAGGGTTCACGAGCCCTCGCCCCGATCTGGGGCGAGGGTCACGACCCTCGCCCAGATTCGGTGAGGGTCGACGGCCCTCGCCCGACTGGGCTAGGGATCATCGCCCGCTAGGGCAATCCTAGCGTGCAAAACGATGTCGTTTTTGCATTATTTTGCCACGTCAACGTGCAAAACGGTGTCATTTTGGGCTCACTTCGCCGAAAAATTAATATGTTAGCGTTTTGGCCGAACTTTGGCCGGAGTAGCACTTAAATAATCGGTTTTTTTCGAATGTGGCACTTAAGTGTACCTTTCGTAAGTTATAGCACTTAAGTGTCCCTTTGTACAAGTTATGGCACTTAAAGCGTTCTTTTGCCTTCCCAATGTAGATAAAGTGATTTTCATTTTTATTTATTAAAAAAGCAAAACTCCCATAAATTTCTTTTCAAGGAAACGTGTGCATCCATTTGTGGAAAATGATAATCTAAGAACCTGAAATTCATTGGATTGCAGAATCATATGTTCTGCATTTGTACTCCTTTCATTTAAAGGACCTTCACTTCATAAATTAAATGATCGCTCTTCAACTAAAGCCTGAAATTGAAGGCACTTCCAAAAATAAAAAACCAAAATAAAGCACAGGACTTATTTTTCCGATGTCCGAAATACGAGGAGACTTGATCGAATTCAATGCACGGGGCATCAACTGGAGTTGATATTGAGAGAATTCACTTAATAAGTTAGTCTCATTTCCTAACAAGGAATAAAAAATAATTAGTAGCCATCATAATTGGATTACCGATTTACCCTTAAGTCAAATTCTTAAAAATTTCAGACCCCAACATCTTTTTTTTTTTTTTTTTTTAATATGTCAGCTATCAGTTTACCAAACTCTTCAGGCATAGTAATACCCACAGTGTCAGGTATGTTGAGAGTTGTGGCACCCCTGCCTTGATAACTTCACCTGGAAAACTTCACTCGGGATTTCATAGAGAAACTCTCTCTCCAATCTAGTTAGGAATCAAGATTAAAAAAATCAATATCAAAAAACAAATAGGATTTCATAACATTCCAAAGCTTCATACAACCCATTAATCAATCATATTCATCCACTATAGGGTGCAAGTAGCAACATTCCTGTCCCTAAAAGCTAGCGACACCGACAGTAGTATGGCATGCATTAGTCATCAAGAAGCCATTTCAACGAGAATGACATGCATTCACATTCGCATTTGGCTAAATTTTGATTAAGAATAACTTTTCCGTTCGACATTCCATTAACTCAATTTTTGCACCAACAGTAAACTAATCAGCCATTAACTTTCGGCTAATATAAAATGCTACCAACGAGTTAGAGAAAATCTTGTCAACACCAAATTATTTCGACGGACCAATAGAGTTGAATTTGGCTAAATTTTGATTGAGAATAACTTTTCCGTCCGACATTCCATTAACTCTGCACCAACGGTAAACTAGCAACCCGTTAACTTTCAATTAATACAAATTTATACCAACGAGTTTGGGAAAATCTTGTGACCACCATAATATTTTGGCGGACCAAATAGAGTGTGATCACTTGATTCTTGAGGTGGACGCTCAAGAATGTGTTGAATGAAAGGACCGTGTACCTGGAGCTAGGGGTGTCAATGGGTCGGGTCGGGTCGGATTTTTTGTTGTTACCTGACCTGACCCGAAACACAAAGGGTCACGTGTTTCGGGTCGGTTCGAGTCGGATCGGGTCGATGGGTTTCTTGCTCTTTTTTTTAATGGGAACAGGTTATTACAAGAACCTGATTTCCCTATACTTTAGGCAAGTTCTAGTTTCAGTTTCTGCACTACATAGTTCTTCATTTTGGTCCAACTTCCCTTGCTAATGATTCTGCTAAACTCTGTTTTCCATCTGTCCTGTGGCTAGAACATAGAGGCATGCCTGTTTGCATAGGGACCAAACCATTGACTAAATGGTTCATGAGGATCTATGATGAAAAAGTGCACAAGAACCTAAATGAAACTCACCTAGAGTAAAAAGAATAAATAGTATGCTTTGCTAACACATTTTCTCAATCAAGTACCTAACCCTCAGATTTTAATATGTTACTAATACACAAAATGAAGTACATATCGAGAATGTAGAAGAAAGAACTTGAATGCAGTAAATCATATAGCTTCAGAAGATGCAAAAATGTACAAGCTGTAAGGACATAGGACTGGCCCTCTCATTCAATAACTCTAAATAAGATCCTTCTAGCTAAATCAGTAAAATACAGTAAGACCATGGAAACCAACTGGGTTCGGTCAAAACGCCAACTTTCCACCAAAAAGCACCAACCCATATTCAAGATCCAAAGGCAGACTTGACAAACATTTTTCAACTTGCAATAAGTCCGACAAATTTCAGTTTTCTTGCATCTAGCATATGCACCTATTATGTATACAAAGTAACAAGCGATTGAATCAAAACTGGTAAAACAGAACCTTAATATCTATGGGGGAGACCTTGATGAACCCTTGGTCATCAAGAAGTCATTTCAACGAGAAATGCCAATTTTGCATGCATTCAATTTCGCATCTGACCAAATTTTGATCAAAAATAATTTTTCCATTTGACGTCACATTAACTCGATTTTTGCACTAACGGTAAACCAGTGACCCCTTAACTTTCAGTCAATACAAAATACTACCAACGGGTTAGAGAAAATATTGTCAACATCATATTATCTAGACGGACCAAATAGAGCTGCTGGCCAAATTTCGATCAAGAATAATTTTTCTGTTCAATGTTTCATCAACTCGATTTTTGCACCAATGGTAGACTAATAACCCGTTAATTCATATTGTTCTCGTTGATTTTAACGTCAATGATGGTCTTTAGGCGCCTAGCAAAAGATTTCTTACATTTTATGTCATTATAATTTTTATTGTTTAGCTTGATATGGTTCAACGAGTCTGATCACTCATTTACATTGCCTAGCTGATTGTTGTTTTGCCACTCTCATGTTCTTCTATTTTCCAATTTCAAGTAAAATCATTCTTCTGTTTGTTTAGGTTTATGGGGGGGACCTCGATGAACTCTTGGTCATCAAGAAGTCATTTCAGCGAGAAATGCCAATTTTGCATGCATTCACTTTCGCAATTGGCTGAATCTTGATCAAGAATAACTTTTCTATTCGATGTTCCATTAATTCGATTTTTACACCAATAGTAACCTAGTGACCCATTAACTTTAAGTGAATATAAAATACCACCAATGAGTTTGAGAAAATATTACAAACACCATAGTATGATGCGGTTCATGATCTGACGTCGACTCATATGAGTCCAAGACGAATTATGCATGATGTTAGCATAGCATGCCTCATCAAAGTTCCTTTTAGCAGTACTAATGAAATTACTTGGCTTTTGGATTAGTACAAAATACCGTTCCTTTAGATCTGTGTGGGGACCTTGATGAACCCTCGGTCATCAAGAAATCATTTCAGTGAGAAATGCCAATTTGCATGCATTCAATTTCGCATAGGGCTAAATTTTGATCAAGAATAACTTTTCCGTTCGACGTTCCATTAACTCGATTTTCGCACCAATGGTAAGCTAGTGACCTATTAACTTTAGTTAATACAAAATACTACCAACGATTTAGAGAAAATCTTGTTAACACCATATTATTTCGGCGGACTAAATAGAGCTGAATTGTCCAAATTTTGATCAAGAATAACTTTTCCATTGGATGTTCCATCAACTTGATTTTTGCACCAATGATACACTAGTGACCCGTTAATTCATCATGTTCTCGTTGATTTTGATGTCAATGATGGTCTTTAGGTGCTTAGTAAAAGATTTCCTACATTTTATGGCATTATAGTCAAAAGTGAAAACTGCATTATCTACATGGGAATACTGTTGGACAATATAGGGGTAATATGTTGTGTTATTATGCCTAATGTGTTCTCTATCACCATATCTCATAATGGTTCTTCTTTTTTTCTTTCTTTTAGAGGGATTGGACAATCATTCTTGAGTTGAAAGAGCACCTAAAATGTGAATAGTTTCAACTCGTTGAAGGAGAATAACTCAGGAAAAAATTGCATAACTTAGTTATGGTAATTGTCTTTGTCTTGTCAATATGAAGTCATAAATCACTAAGATCTTGCTTCCTTCAAGATTTAAAAGGTAATATCAAAGTCTTTAGATTTGTGGGGGGAGACTTTGATGAATCCTAGGTCATCAAGGAGTCATTTTATCTGTAGATTGCAGATATCTGGGAAGAATAAGGTTGAAACAATTCTTGCAATGTTGTTCAATTTGCCCGTTATGCCTCATGCTTCAGCTATAACACCATTTGACACTAAAGAAGTATTGCAAGGTGTGCTGCATTGTTGATCTTGTCGGGCGGCTCTTGATAAGCGAGGCAATGAGTAAGATACAAAAATAAATAGCGGTACAATTGTAGAGTAGTAGATTTTATTAGGTGCTTGTTTGTTTTGCCCAATATTCCTCTTAAGTGGCTAATTCTTTATTTCTCAATGTCAATTAGGTGATCAATTTAAGTTTAACTTCCCTGGGCAAGGTTATACATGGCATAGTAGAGAAAGAGTACCATGTGTCTTTTAGAGACTCCAAGTTGGCTATATTTTGATCAAGAACAACTTTTTTGTTTGATGTTCTATTAACTCGATTTTTGCGCCAACGGTAAACTAATGACTCGTTAATTCATCTTGTTCTTGTTGAGCCATCGTCCCAAAATAGGGGAAAGGTAAACTGTGTAAATTTCTAGTTATCATTCTTTTTTTCTCTTTTTGATCTTTGGCTTTATGGCTAAAATGGTGGTGCAATTTAGGTATCAACATTCGAGTTATACAATGGTGTAGTTCATGGTTTGATGTCGGTGTGTATGAGTCCAACTCCTACAATTTCCAAGCTAAAAAAATGTTCAACTGTAGTAATCTTATGTCATACAAAATGAGTTTCACATACAAACATCGATATCATATCAAACAAGAGAATCATAGACGCAAGAACTGATGGAGTCTTCCAAAATTCCCAACTCAACTTAAAAGTTAATGTCACACAGCACATTCCATCTCAGACACTCCATCGCATGACATTCATCTCATGGATGACTGGCCTAGATGGATAGAATACACTAGTGTAATCGAGGTGGAGAGACAAATACTACCTGAAATAACTTCATCTAGGAAGAAGTGTTTGTCGGTCATCAGATCCAACTCTATGGGTAGCCTGAGAGTAGGGCAAATCAAAAGGGATGAACATCAGTAAAATAACAAAACTGTACAAAGAGTACAATCAGTACATAAAAGATAAAGAATTTCACACCCCATCATTAGCTCCTGCTGCCATAGTTATAAAGGAATCCTTCGACCTGGAAGATGATCAACAAAGTCAACCCAACTAGGGAGCTTACATCAAATGATCTGGTCTCATTCCATAGGAGCAACTACACTTGTTTGAGACATTTATTAGCACAAATGTTATGCGCTTTTCATTAATAAAATTTTCTTAAACAGCCAATGATCCTGGTGATCTAGGTAAACCCTTTGACTTCTGCCAGGCCCTAATTAAACCTACTTAGAAATTTGCTGAAATTCAAGTTTTCTGAAACAACATTAGATCTTATCCTCTAGACATGTGAGAGTACCAACACAATTGTAAAGGCATACCTATGATTATGCTCTAGTTCTACCAACTCCAGCATCCCATTCTGCTATTCTTCTTTGACTTTTGATAGGGGTGAAAAGAACTAAACCATTAAAAGCATAGGACAAGTGGAAAAAAAAAAAAAAGGTGCAAATATAAGACCGTCATTTAACCAAATAACTATGGAAAAATTCTCCATTACCTGGTGCATGGAGATAAAAACAATGGAAATTCCCAACATAAAGTTTATTGTTAAACTGTGACCAAACAAAGCTGCAGCTGCCATTCCTGTAAAGATTGTGGCAACTGTTGACAAGTACTTCTTTAAGATTGTATCTGAATGCCCCAATATACATATATATGTTAAAGATGTTAAACCCATCTAAAAGATAAAAAGCACATGATAGATTACTTCGGCTCCATGACTCAGGAGGTCTCCAGCTCTCAAACTAATAGATTAAGAGCAAAACTACAAACTCAAATAATCAACACAACCTAACCTGCATATTTGAAGAAAAAGGACAACAAAATTCCTTGGGCCGTATTGTTACATATCAGAAGCATGGTAGCTTTCAAAAGTCCCTGTAGGATATCAAAGTTGTCTAGATCTGAGAGTTACAACACAAAATGATCATCACAACTGAGAAGATGCATGTTTTTACAATTTAGATTGGTTATCTCAGAGTAGAAAATCTTCATAGCCCAAAGGAGGAAATTTTTACCAAAAGAAGTGCAAATATAAACATAAACATCTTTAGAGTTCGGTATTTTATTAGATGTACTGTATAGCCAGAGATAAAAAGTTTATATTGTAAATAGGTGGAACAAATTGCTTATTGTGTTCAATTAAGGGGAGGGATAGGGTCATTCAAAGCATCTAAGTCCTCTTGTATAACTGAAATTTAGGCTCTTTAGGAACGATTCTTTTCTTTTTCTTTTGGAATTTCCCAAGATGAGATCCTGGTCCCCCCACCCCACACCCCCAAATAAAAAAATTAAAAAAAAAAAGAAAAAGAAAAACAGAAGAAAGAAACTGCTAGGCCACACCACACACCTGGTGGCCTTGCATGAATCATAATAGAAAACCATTTCATGTCCATACCTTTAACAAGTGCCATTCCAATGATTCCTAGAAAGTTGAATATAGCATCAAACCCATATAAAAACAAATTCTGCAAACCAATGGGCGATATGAGTATTTAACAAAAGAAGAAAAGAAATTAAGACTACTAAAGTTAGGTGCTCCAAGGATCTCATCGTAAAGCAATAATCAATGAGGATATAGAAATGATTTACACTAAAAATATTTTTGAATACCAATGTGATAGCACTCCCTCTGCAATTTTAAATTCTAGTTTCCGAACCACTAGGTACATCTTTAGTGCACAGTAACAAAACATTCTAGATTTAGTAGTCCTCATTGTTACAACTTCGCCATCAATTCTACTTTTACTTTTAAGAAATTCCCTTTCGGAAAATACAGCTTAATATTGCTATTTTTAACTTTGCACTAATCCAAAAAATGTGTGGCTATTAAAATGATCGCAGCCATATTTCTTGGAAAATAATCCAATAATGAATAAAGAATTATCAAGATCCAAATTATTGGGCCTCCTCAATCAGGTTCAAAAGATACAAAAGGAAGCGGCTCAACTTTTTGCTATATTCCTTACATTAGTTGAAAAACACCTGTCATGAATATTTGTCTTGAAAAGCTTAGCAAGCTATGTGCATCCTAAAGTAACTAAACTAGGCAAAAAGGTCAAGATGCTGGCAAGCTGCACCGACTAAAATCTTACTTGAAGGTAGATGTTTGTGTCATATTGGCTCTTCCGTGCATACTCATTGAAGACATAGATGGCACCGTAACTTGCAAATTTCTCCATGAAGTGAGTGCAACAGAAAAAGAAGGAGGTTTTGCCTATTGATGATCAACTCTTGCCAAGGACTAAATGGTGTCATGCTTGCTTCATAACTCCAATCCATTCCCCACCACACCATAAGAAAGAAATAATAACAATTGCACAAACCTAAGACACGAAGAAAAACATAACCAAAATTGGTTTCAAATTTATATCATCCAAAAAAAGGTTCCCCACACTCATTTCAATGCTTGCTAAGCAATTGGCAATGCATATTTGAGAAGGTATGGCCATCATTTCTAAAAGGGCAAGAAAGCTCACTCACAAAGATCAACGTATAGATGTATGCACCCATTGCAACTGGAATACCCAAAGCAGTAGTCCCTTCTGGCAAAGACCGCAGCTGATTCACACTAATGCTGACGAGCAACAAGGTAAGAGCTTCCCACTGTTAAAGAGAAATAATCAGTTCTGCACCTTCACTTAATTAGGCAATGATGTAGCATAGAAGAAGAGTATCACAGAAATCTCTACTTGTTTTAGGCAAGGTGAAAACACAAGAAATAAAATAGAGGAGATACTAACTTGAATTACAGAGAACCAACGTCTTATGACAATCTTTAACAAAACAATAATCACCAAAACCTGCATGAGACATTTCATCAGGTAGTACTCAATGTGACTTTCCAGCTTAAACGCCAATCTAACCAGGAGAATTTGACAACTAAAGATACGATATTTTCATATCTATAATGAGCATGCCAGACAACTTACTAAGAGTAAAAAAGCATATTTTGTGGTAAAGCAGACTAATTCTCGGGTTATTGAAAAAGTGAGCAAGGAGGGGGCCAATTTTCCGGAGTATTGAAAGATCAAGCAATTTTTTCTTGGGATGTGATGTGCCATCAGGTTCGAGAACAATCCTGATTTTTGGAGAGTGATAGAAGTCAAATAGAAATTAAAGGTACCTTGCCCTAAAAGAGTGTCTTAATCATGGGAAGACCTACAATTGCTTTAAAATGAAACATATAGCAGTAAATTGACATGCCAAGCATTCTCTGCTGCAATGAACAAGGATGACTTTCAAAGGACAATTTTAAGAAAAAAGCAGGAGAATCAATACAAATACATATAAAGAAAAATATGACCTCCTAGACACAATGGCAAACAACAAAGAAAAAGTTGCAGGTTTTACCACTATTCTACTAAAAATGAGAACACCAATCTATCACTGATACAGGAAGATGGACATTACTCTCATAAAGGAACAATTAAAGAAGATTCTTACTGAGACAATACCTTGAGATTACTTAGCATCTTCACAGTTGCAGGATTGAAATATAGTTGTAGAAGATGGATTCTATTGTTAGTCGTCGCAGATCAACAAAAAAAGCAGTAGTTCCAAAGGAAGCAATGACTTCAGACTTTGTGATAAAAGAATCTCACGAACAAATTTGTAAACCAGACAGCATCAATTCTTATTGCTTATGGAATCCATCCCTGCTATGTGGGATCCTAGACAAAATATGAAAGGAGAAGAAAACGGGTAGAAACTTTGCATCAAACCCATTTTCATAAATTCTATGTGGCTTGAGCAGATATAACCAATTTTAGTAATAACTGAACTTAGAGAATTGCCCTATTGCCATTCCAAGACAAGCCACATTATAAATTGGCAAGAACATTGTTAATAATATATCACACTGCGAAGAACTAATTCTAGAAGGTTCATATCAACCTGACATTCTCATGGAAATTTTTGAGAAAGGAAATATGCTTGAAGATTGGAAAAGACTGATTATTTTAAAATCTTGCATAATAGACAACAATAGAAGGCTATCTTCTCCTTTGAAAAATTAATAGCATCTCCACCATCCAGTGTGCAAACACAGACACACGCACATAGACAACTACACATGAATCAATACCAATGTAAACATTACACATGTGAGAAATGTACTCAAAAAGCTCATTTTTCAGATTTTTTTTTCCAATTTCTAGAAAAAAAAATCGGGATTTTTAAATTTTTTTAAAAGAATTAATTTTTTAATAGTAAAATAATATATAATAATATAAACGGACCCGGGTCGGCACTGAGGTCCACCGCTAGAACGGGCCGGGCGAATAGGCCCAGGCCGACAGCAAGAGGGCCTAGAAACCTTCTTAAAAAACAACTAACCCTAAACCAAAATTTAGCCAAGTCCAGCCCAAAGCATACGACGGCCCACACCTCATTTGACCCTAACTCAGCCCGGTCCCTTGAAGGTTTAACAACCTATGCCCGGCCCAAGAACTAAACAAAACCGACCCGGAACATTGTGGGGCAAATAAATCCTTAAAGAAAGTGATATCACGCCTCAAAGTCCGAGTTGTTTTACTCGATCCGATTTCATCGTTCTACCCGATTCGAAGCCATATTTTTACAACAATTTTAAGGATTTATTTTGCTACAATGGAGTCTGAGACAATCAAAGTTATGAATCAAGATATGGTCAAACTGGACCGGTTCGATGGAAACAATTTTGCTTGCTGGAGGGACAAGATGATGTTCTTACTCACTGCTCTGATGATTTCCTACATACTGGATCCTAACTTGGCGCCTGTAGATGTTGGGATATAATACGCGAAACGACAGGATCTTGCTATTTACGTCAACGAGAAATCACTAGAGAAAATAAACGAGAAAAATAAGGACACCAGAAATTTACGTGGTTTGGTCCAAGTATCGGTACCTACGTCTACGGGGAGAGCCAGCAGCAAATAATCCACTATAATCGGAGTATCAGAGTTTACAATCGCTCAATCACTCAAGTGTTTCCCACATCTAGATTTAACCCCAAACCCAAAGTGTCTATAAATAAACAACTCACTTGGGATTAAACTCACAAAACAAAATTACCGTACATTCAGAGCTCGAACGAAACGCTCTATGTACGTCAAACAAGAACAACGTCTTCACGTACGTATCCTCTTCGTAGGGCTTCTCCAGTTGGCGCGGACGTGCGATAAAACTTCTCGGACGTGCGGCTCCTTTCGTGTTTTCGGCGGCTCTCTTGCGAATAAAAGAAGACCTGCAACCTTTTGTTTTATACGTGTGCCCACAGGTCAAAACTTTGACCTAGTGGGCCCACCTCCTATTTTGTCTCATGCGTGGGTGCCCAAGGTCAAAAGTTTGACCTTGGGCCCACCACTTACAAATCCTCACGCAAGACTTCGGTGGCTTCTGACGAGCTTTGTTTCTTATTTCCCTTTTTGAAATTATTTCCTCTTTTTGCAGCGAAAACTCGGGGCATAAAATAACAGTAGAAGATCCTGAGCCTACTGCCGAGGGAGGACAGCCAAGTGCGGAAGCCATTGAGAGGGTTAATAAGGAAAAGAAGAAACGTGCGGAGGATGAATTACTTTGTCGAGGACACATTCTGAACACACTCTCCGATCGTCTGTACGACTTATTCACTGAAATGAAGTCGGCCAGAGAAATTTGGAATGCACTGGAATTCAAGTACAAAGCGGAGGAGCAACGTACTAACAAATATCTAATCGCAAAGTATTTTGATTTCAAGTTTATTGATACAAAACCCTTGCTGGAACAAGTCCATGAATTGCAAGTGATTGTGAATAAGATTCGTGCCCTCAAGATTGATATTCCGGAAACTTTTTAAGTTGGAGCAATTATTGCGAAATTGCCTCCAAGTTGGAAAGACTATGGAAAAATGCTGATTCACAAGTCAGAGGACTTTACTTTGGAGCAAATACAGAAACATCTTCGCATTGAGGAAGAGTCACATTTACGTGATAATTCTGTTTTGTACAATTCCAAGGTGAATGCTGTGGATAAAAAATGAAAAGTCGGCCAGAATTTCAAAGTAAAAGGCGGGGGCATAAATTCAAGAGAACACAAAAGAAGAAGAAGGGTTGCTGTTTTGTTTGTGGCAAACAGGGACACTACGCCAAGGATTGCATTCACCGCAAGAGCATTTCAAAGGACAAGAACATTCCGACGGTGAAGGCAGATGCAAATCTGGTTGAAGAAAATAATGTAGTCATGATTTCAAACATGTTTTCAAACATGAAAATTTCTGAAATTAATTATGAGATGGCTATGGTTGCCGAAATCAATTATACCACTGTCCAATCTAGTTGGTGGTTAGATTCTAGAGCAACTATCCATGTGTGCAAGGACAAGAATGTGTTCAAGCAATTTGAGGAGATTGTTGACTCAAATGTTCAAGAGGTCCTGATGGCGAATAATACTCTTGCAAAGGTTACTGGAAAGGGCACGGTGGAGATAGACTTCACTTCTGGAAAGAAGATAACTCTTCTTAATGTGTTATTCATACCCGAAATTAGGAAGAACCTAGTTTCTATTGATTTACTGTGTAAGAGGGGGTTTCGGGTTTTGTTTGAATCCGACAAGGTTATCCTGTCGAAAAATGGGCTATTTGTTGGAAAGGGTTATGCCAATGATGGCATGTATCGACTAAGTATCAATAATAATATAATTAGTTCTGCTTATATTGTTGAGTCTTCTTCCATATGGCATAGTAGGTTGGCACATATAAATATTCGTTATTTGAAGAATATGAAGAAGTTAGACTTGATAAATTTCTATGGTGAACTTGATAAGTGTGAAATATGTGCTAAGTCCAAACTTACTAAGAAACCATTTCCTAGTGTTGAAAGAAATTCGAATTTATTGGACTTGGTTCATAGTGATATATGTGAATTTAATGGTATGCTAACACGTGGAGGGAAAAGGTACTTTATTACCTTTGTGGATGATTGCAGTAGGTTTTTATATGTTTATCTCATGAAATTCAAGGATGAAGCATTTACCATGTTTAAGAAATATAAGGCTGAAGTAGAAAATCAATTAGAAAAGAAAATTAAAGTTCTACGAACAGATAGAGGTGGGGAATATTTCTTAAATGAATTCTCTTCATTTTGTGAAGAACATGGTATTATTCATCGAATTTCGACACCATACACTCCACAACAAAATGGTTTGGCTGAAAGGAAAAATTGATCTCTTGGAGAAATGATTAATTGTATGCTTTCAAATTCAAAGCTACCAATTAATCTTTGGGGAGAAGCATTACTTACTGCATGCTATATACATAATAGAATACCTTCCAAGAAAAATAATATAACCCCTTATGAAGTGTGGAAATGTAGGAAACCAAATTTGTCATATCTTAAAGTGTGGGGGTGTTTGGCATACTACCGAACACCGGATCCCAAGAGAACAAAGCTCGGTCCTAGAGCTATCGAAAGTGTTTTTATTGGGTATGCTGAAAACAGTAAAGCTTATAGGCTTCTTGATTTAGAGTCCAATGTCATTGTGGAATCGAGAGATGTTGAATTTTTTGAGAATAAATGCTTTACAAGTTCTAAAATTATTGAAAATAATTCAAGATCTATGGAAGCTCAAAGTGATTCTCAAGAGAAAGAAACGAATGATTCTAAAGACATGATTGAACCAAGGAGAAGTACTAGAGCTAGGAAAATAAAAGACTTAGGTCCTGATTTTATTACTCATGTTTTTCTTGTTGAAGGAGATGGAGATAATAATGTGGTAAATAAATACCTTTAGTATTAAATTTAGAAGATGATCCTAGACGCTTTGATGATGCTATGTCTTCTAGAGATGCTTCCTTTTGGAAAGAAACCGTAAATGATGAAATGGACTCAATTGTGTCCAATAATACTTGGGTATTAGTAGATTTACCAAAAGGATCAAAACCTATTGGGTGCAAATGGGTTTTTAGAAGAAAATATCATTGTGATGGTTCTATTCAAGCTTTTAAAGCTAGGCTTGTAGCCAAGGGCTATAGACAAAAAGAAGGAATAGATTATTTTGATACATATGCTCCTGTTGCACGTATAACTTCTATTCGAGTTCTTTTTGCTCTAGCTTCCATTTATGATCTTTGTGTTCATCAAATGAATGTTAAAACTGCTTTCTTAAATGGAGACTTAAATGAGGAGATTTACATGGAACAACATGAGGGTTTTGTTCTTCCTGGAAATGAAAGAAAAATATGTAAATTGATCAAGTCTCTTTATGGATTTAAGCAAGCTCCTAAGCAGTGGCATGAAAAGTTTAATTCGGTCATATTGTCAAATGGTTTCATCAATAGTAGTGCCGATAGGTGTATATACTCTAAATTCACTAAAGACTATGGTGTCTTAGTGTGCCTGTATGTTGATGATATGCTTATCTTTGGAACAAATATGACTGGAATTAATGAGACTAAGAAGTATCTAACTTCCATGTTTAAAATGAAGGATTTGGGTGAAGTAGATACTATCTTAGGTATTAAAGTTAAGAAAAATAGTGGGGGTTATTCTTTAAGCCAATGTAGTTATGTTGAAAAATTATTAAATAAATTTCAACATCTTGGTTTTAAAGAAATAAGTACTCATTTGATTCTAGTATTAAATTAAATTATAATACTAGTAGAGCGGTGGCACAACTAGAATATGCAAGTGCTATAGGGTCTTTAATGTATGCGATGCATTGTACTAGGCCTGATATTGCTTATTCTGTATGCAAGTTGAGTAGGTATACTAGTAATCCAAGTACAGAACATTGGAGAGCTATTACTAGAATTTTTTATTATCTTAAGAGAACTAAAAATTTAGGATTGTTCTACAATAATTATCCATCTGTATTAGAAGGATACACCGATGCTAGTTGGATTACAAGTGTGGGAGATGAGCGTTCCACTTCTGGATGGATCTTCACACTAGCTGGTTTGGGTCTTTCCCCAAGATGGGGGATTTTTCTTCAGCATTGACTGGAGTGGAATCAGCAGTTTTGCGATATTTGGAACAAAATCCCTGAGATAATTAATTATCCCAAGAAATTGCTGAACTTTCTTTGTGGTGAAGTTTTCTTCAGGAAACTTCAATAATTCATGTGCAATATGTGGCCCTGGGTAGTACGTACCTTTGTTAAGATGCATACCAAGAAATTCAATTTATGTTTGGGCAATATTCATTTTTCTCTGGGAAAGCATAATGCCATGCTTTCTTACAATCTCTGCAAACTGCTCAAGAAGTTGGCAGTGTGACTGCTTGTCAGGACTGTAAAGCAGAATATCATCAATGTAAACTGCAGCACTTGACAGGATTGGCTGGAAAATTCGGCACATGGCTTTTTCAAAAAGGGATGGGGCAACTTTTAATCCAAAAGGAAGGACTTTCCACTGGAAGTGCTGGTTTGGGATACAGAATCCTGTTTTGGGTCTGTCATCAGGATGAATGCCCAATTGCCAAAATCCGGCTTTGAGGTCGAATTTGGAATAGATATGGGCTTTGGTTAGACCAGCAAAGAGAGAATCTCTTGAAGGTAAAGGAAACTTATCATCTTGGAGAAAAAGGTTGAGAGGTTGATAGTTGATCACCAATCTCATTTTTCCCCTAGTTTGCTCAGCACGTTTATTGACATAAAAGGCTTTACAAGCCCATTGAGAATTGGAAAGTTCAATAAGTCCTTGCTGAAGAAGTTCTAAGCATTCCCTTTGTGCCAGAGTTAAATGTTCTGGATTCATTCCCGAGTGACTCGCCTTGGTTGGATTTATATCTTCATTCTTTTTGAAAGGAAGGCGAACAAAGAACTCTGGATTTTCCCATAAAGGATGAGAACATTTTTGAGCAAACTCAGAGTGAGATTCTGAACATGATTCAAGCAACTTTTGCATGATTGGATCTAATAGACTCATGTGAATGGAAAAGAGTCTCTGAATATTGACGAACTCAGAGAATTAGTCCTTATACTTAAGACATTTTCCAGGGATGATTCGAAGTTGAGCAATTTGAGTCATAATGTCCCACCCAATTATCAAATCTTTATTGGGGAGACTGGATCCAAAAATTTTGGTTGTGATAGAACACTGAGGAAAGAATTGGACAGTTATAGGAGTGGTCCTGACATTTGTGGAGAAAGTATCTCCAGACGCAGAATTGAAGTATCGGACATGAGAAGTCCAATATTCTTCAGGTAGAATTTTGGTGTCCAAGATGGAACAACTTGCTCCTGTGTCAATAAGAGCAATGACATTGATTGGTTTTGCAAACTTGGAAGTGAGGATTTTTACAAGAAAATGGGGACACTGGGTTTGGCTTGAGAATATGTCAGGAGGTTGTTCTGAGGATGCAAGAGATATATGAAAAATCTTTTCAGATTCTGTGTCAGATTTAGTTTCACTGGTAGTTTGATAGGAAGGAATAATACAAAGAGTTTGTTCTGATGGCTCTTCATCGGCGGAAAATAAGGATTCGATATCATCATTTTCAAGAGAAATTCCAGTTTCATTCTCAATATGATGAATTAAACGATTCTGACCTTTTCTCGCCTGAGGACAATTTTTGGCAAAATGTCCCTTCTGGTTGCAGATGAAACATCTGTTTGATTTCTTGTGGCCTGCGCGATCTTTTCTTTTGCGTAGGTATCGCCATTTCTTCTTTCTTCGGTAGTGTTTAGAGCCATGTTTGTACTTTTTGATGCTGAATTTCTTGAAGTGTTTGTTCTTGCGGCAATACTTTCCACAATCGCCGTCGCAATCGCGTTTGGAACACTTTATCTTCCGTTTTTGATGGGAACAGGCTGTTTCGAGGCCTTTGTCTTCTATAATGTAAGAGCGGACCATCTGTCGCTTCAGACAAAGTTCTTCAAGACACAGATGAATTTCTTGCTGTATTTCTCCCAAAGGAATATCTTGTACCCTTTTTTGCTTCCCAAAAAATGATCTTTCAACCATCTGGGTCAATTGTTTAGGGATGGAAGTGAGGAAGACATGCTTCAGATTTGAATCAGCTCCAATCTGATAAAAAAGCTTAAGCATTTCCCGATAATGCTTATCAAGATGTTTCTTTTGGAGAGAACAGCATTTTCTCTCAAAGAATTCTCTTCTTTTTAGTTCCACAAGGTCAGTGGGTTTCCCCACAAAGAAATGGTATAGAATGGTGATGGCATGGCTAAAATCTGGTGACATCGGAAAATGAATCTAGTCTTGTTCGGATACTGATTTCCACCAGGCTTTGAGACTTCCAGTAAACCTGGTGACAAAGTTGTAAAAGACATCATTCATATCATGGTTGGTGATGGATTGGATGTTCAACCAAGTATGAAACTCTTCAAGTCTTTCTGGCCATTTGTGATAAGGAATATCATCAATGGTGAAAAACTATTTTGATGCCATGGACACATGTTGTCTAGTATTATTCTGAACGACTTCTGGCTCAGAATAATTTGATTCCATATCAATATCTGGAGCAGGTGGATCGACCATGAATATGGATGAAGTGATTGGTGCATGAGGAGGGGATTCAATAGGAGGAAGTGAAAAGGATGAGGAAGATGAAAGAGATACTGAATCTGGTTCGGAATCAAAGATATCAGGAAAGGCTTGTTCTGCTGGAAAAAGCATATAGTAGCAACTATAATGGTAAGTCTAGACATATTAGTCTAAGACATGAATATGTGAGACAATTGATTAAAGATGGTACCATAACAATTGTCTATGTGAGGTCAAGTAATAATCTTGTTGATCCATTGACAAAAGCTTTACCAAGACAGATGGTAATAATGACCTCACAAGAAATGGGGCTGAAACCCTTTAATTGAAATCTCCAATAATGGTAACCCGACCTTTTTCTAGAACATCACTAGTTACAAGGTTTAATGGGTAAGAACAAGTTATTGAATGAGATTATTTGATACTGGCGTAGCCCTGATATGATAAGTCAGTATTGTCTGTTACGTTTTGTAGGTTGAATTGAATTCTTAATAAAGTATAATACAAATTTGTAGTGTGTTGATAGTAACAGAAACACATGGTAGATACTTCACCTATATGAGCTTAGAAGTGGTGCCGCTTCTTATGAAAGTTAGGGTTGCTTTCTAGAGAGCTCATGAAACAGGATCAAGCACAAGGCCATAATAGTGCGGAGTAATATAGAACTTCTCGCTGAAACAAGAGATTAGTGTATGTGTTGTATGTCCGGTTCTATTACATAAAAGTACAAGTTTAAAGCCGAGCTACTTGTCACTTTGATAGAGCGTTGATATACTTGCACTAAGTAAAAGTTTAACTCGAAAGAGACCTTTATGTATGTATATTAATCTTACTAAAATTTTGGCTGTTCGGTTTTAAATTTTATTTTGAAAAGTTTTTGTTTTACAAACAAAGTGGGGGATTGTTGGAAGTTTGTTTGTTAAAACAAACTGAGAGTGTTTTTCACTTGTCCCACATAGGTTTTGTGGGAGGAAGTGGGCCTATTTAAAAGTGTGGAATTTCCTTTGAATGATCAAAGGACTAATTGGGCGAGGCTAGGCCTCACCATACCCGCGTGCGGGTGCGTGGATAATTGCGCGATTTTGGCGCGATTATTTGGCGCACTTAGCACTTGGCACGCTTGCGCGCCCGCGGTTTAATTAGCACTAATCCCTTCTATTGCGTGCCCGCGGTTTAATTAGCACTAATCCCTTCTATTTTCTTCTTTATTTTATTTTCTTTCTTTTCCTTTTTCTTATTTAAGTTCTAAAGATTGTTTTTTTTTTTTTTGGAGAATTTTCGGAATTATTAATAAAATAATAATAAATTCGAAATTTTAATTATTTATTAAAAATTATTATTATTATTATTCCGAATTTTCTTTGTGTCTTTTTAAAGACAACCTTTGGAAAGATACTTGTTCGGTTTGCAACTTTTCCCAAAGAGTTGTAATTTTTCCGAAGAGTTGTAATTGTTCGGATTTTCAACTATTTCCGATCGGACACCTTTGTTCATTTGGGCGAATTTCAAATAGACATGTTTGTTCATTTTTCATGAAGAGTCGCCTTTGTTTAAAGAGTGTCTTATATATATATATATATATATATATATATATATATATATTTTCAGATTTCGGAAGAGACATCGAGTGATCATTTTATTCCTTCTCGAGTTTTCTTTCTAAAAAACGACAGCCATTATTTCTAATTGTTTCCTAGAGAAACCCTAGAGAAATACTAGAATTGCTATCTAGTATTCTCACCCGAGACTTTGTTGTATCCTGGAGGATTTTTGTCGGTGACCATTAGCAACGTTGTGGGGTAAATAAATCCTTAAAAGAAAGTGATATCACGCCTCAAAGTCTGAGTTGTTTTACTCGATCCGATTTCATTGTTCTATCCGATTCGAAGCCATATTTTTACAACAAATTCTACTAATGCTACTACTGCTATTTGGTTTTTAGTAGTAAAGTTATTAGTATCGATGTCCAACTCTACAAATACTCGTCAAATCATGAAGTAGATTTAGTAATTCAGGTATTAGTTTGTAGTGGGCTTGAATAAGGTAGTTAGGGGTTTGGGAGTCTCTCCATGATCTACACATAAAGCTCTCTCATGTATTATTGAAATTCGCCATTTATGTCATGTGGTAACCTTTTATGGCCTATCGAATGTATCATCTGATGAATATTCATGCATCTGGAAAAAAAAAAAAAAAAAAAAAAAAAAAAAAAAAAAAAAGTAAGCCTCATCACATCTCCACGTGACCTGTCACTTGGCTATTTGTCAATATGCCTCTAGATTCCCCTGATCTAGTCTACTGAGTTCGATATCACGTCATTTTAGTGGGCAATGTGGGAAGGATGCACCATTTTCCTTCGAGAATTTGGACACAATGAGCTTGACTTGATGATAGTTTGCATAACTGGAGAGATGACTGTGGATCACCCTCATGATATTACCCATGTAGGCACATTATCATGTGACAAACAATAAAGTATCACCTCTATGTCGTGTGTTTTTCTTTTCTCCAAATTGATTTACTGTTCATGTCTTCCCATCCCCTTTCACCAACGCCCCCCCGCCCCCAACAAAATGCCCCCTCTCCCTTCCTCCCCAACACAAAAAGGAACACGGTCATCCTTATTCGGACTAATGGCATACTCTTGGTTGTCCTTGGCGGCATATTAATATTTCTAAATCTATCAGGGTCCGAAATCTCTGCTTGTAATGGAAAATGTTGATAAACCTCTCTTTCTTTCTTTCTCTCGTTCTTGTGAAACAAGTTGACGCTGAATTGAAACTATAGTCACCCTCACTATGACGTAAGGCAAAACATCAAAGCCTCTTTCCCCTGTTATGGGCACTCTGGGATCGTGCACGAACTTTTTCTGCAAGTCAAAAATAAATAATTATAAATCAAAAAAAAAAAGGTTAGAGATCCTAATGTAGAACTTAGGTAGAGACCCTGAGATACATACATACATATAAATAAATAAATATATATATGCATATGTATGTATGTATGTATGTATGGTAACATCATCTTTCTCGATAATCTAAATGAAGAATTAAATAAATAAATCACATTGAAATAACTAATGCACCTTATCGTGTCCTTTGATTTCGATCAATTTTTCACTTCTATATTGGGGATAATTACCCAAAAAAATGAAAATTAAAACAATGAAAAAAAAAAGGGGGGTTAGAGACTTTAATGCACAGCTTAGGTAAAAACCCAAAAATTACATATATATATATATATATATATATATATATATATATATTGAGTTGTATGGTAAGACCATCTTTCTCCACAATTTAAATGAAGAATTAAATATATAAATCACATTGCAATAACTAATGAACTTTATCATGTTCATTGATTTCGATCAAGTTTGCATTTTCTATATCAGGGATAATTACCAAAGAAGTCTTCAATATTATGAATGCTAGTTTAGTCTTGAACATTTTAATTTGATTAGTTTAATCCTAAATCTTTTGATGATTTGTCAATATAGTTCTTTTACCTAATTTTGACTAGAAATAACTAAGGTGGATATTTTTTTTATGTATTTTATTAATTTTCTAATTCTTTTTCCTATTTCCTTTTCTTTCCTTTCCTCGTCTTTCTTCCTCCAAGGGCCTCGGCAATGACTGACAAGGGCAAGGTCATGCCTCCTCCGTCGAGCCTAGCCAGTAGTTGACAAGACTCGACTCTCGCCGACCCTCACCTCTAGCAAAAGATTGGCCATGGTTGAGGCCCATCAGTTGGTTGAGGAAGAAGGAAGACAATGAAGAAAAGGAAAAAAGAGAAAAAAAATTAAATATTAAGAAAATGTAAAATTAAACTGTCCACGTTCGCATTGACCGTGTCACATAGGCATATCCGGATCAACGATGTTGGCTAATTTTCACTCGATTAATTAGGGCTCACTAAACCTGCATGTTTCTGACTTAGGACCGACGCACAAAACACTTTTTCCACCTGTCATAGCACATCTCTCTTTAAAAACTGCCATAAAACCTACTTCTCATTGTTCTCTTCTTCCACAATCCAGGAAATGGCTTCTGCTATGTCCAAACTACTGAAAAAACTATCCCTACTTCGAAAACGCCGAAACATTAACGATCCTCGAACATCGGCTCGTATATGACCACCATACATACAAGCATAGACCACAAAACCCCCAACCCAGCCCCAAAAACCCACAAAAACAAACGACCGACCGTGTTGGCTTCCATGAACACAATTCAAAAGGCTAGATTGCGCTGTCAATAACACACAGCCAAGTGCATAAGTCCGAAGTGGGTGTATGGATCATCATCGATGCGGTAGTGAATATTGGGATATTAACAGGAAAAACCCGGGGCTCAGTTGACTTGTGATAAAAGGAATAACATACAAGTATTGCCACTAAGAGGCAAAGTGGGGCACAAGTAATTGAACAGCTGGTGGAACTATACCAACCACTTCACAGTGACTTCTATAGTTTACATAGATGCTTATTGAGGACCGATCAATACATTCGCCATGGTGCTTTTTGTTAGAATTTTCCTGATATGTGGACTAAATTAATTGACATTGTTATTTACCGTTTAACGTTTACCGTTTTACAAGGTTTGGTCTTAGGTGAGATAGAATGTTTCTTAATTAGTCTAATATGGAGTTGGCTAGTGTGGGCCGAGTTGAGCCTGGCCCGTAATGAGGGGGACTGGCTGGAAACTCTATAAATAGTGCTTAAGTCTCTCTTCTAACCCTAATCTCACATATTCTCACCTAAGGAACGTTGCTCTAACGTCAATCGTGAGAGGCCGCCTCATTGAGCCAGTGATTCGGAGGGTAATAGAGGAGAAGGATTTGCGCAAGGAACATTGTGTTTCCTCCGCTTCCGCTCAAGAACAATGGATCATAAATCAGGTGCGTCAATCCTTCTATTTACAATTGCTTCTTCTTGTTCTGATTATGGAGATCTTGGGTTGTGCATAATCTGCAACTAACATGTGGTATCAGAGCCTCCATAACCCTAGTACATGAACGCAATTGGTTTTACCTTAATCTGTGTGAATTTGCCCTAAATTATACTGATTTACCCTAATTAGTATGATTTTTGCCCTAATTTGCGATTTTCGAGATTTTAAGTTTAATAAAAATCAAATTAAATTGCAAATTGGGACTCGGCTCGACGAGACGGGGTGATTTGTGTAGTTGCATGTGCGTGCCAGGGGCATGCTTGCACGCTTGTGTGTGTGAGCACGGGCTTTGTGTGCAAGCTCAAGTTTGTTAGATTCGATATGCTGCAGTGATTATTAATTTTGCTTCTTGGATCTTCAATTGATGTCAATTGATTGCATCAGAGGAACTTCATTAGGGAGTTATCAGTTTTTGATTTTGTGGATATGTTACGGACGTTTGAAATCGAGTAAAGAAGATCCGAAGATCAAATCCTCAAAATTTGAATCTACGTTGGAGAGTCTGACCGCTAAAATAGGAAAGTTCAACTTTCTCCAGGACTTGGATTTTGTTTAAAATATATAGAGATATATTTTGGATAAAATCGTTTAAGATAGGAAACGAAATCCTATGAGAAGCTGGCTTAATGAGATAATTAAAAAAAAAAAAAAAACTTTTATTGCTCATGTATACTCCTTTAGATGCTGATAACTTTTGAATGTTGGATGTCTTAAGAATCTGTGACCATACTGATTGTATTGATTCACACATCTACTGAGTGTAGGTAATGCATGTTAGTAAAGTTATTGCATATTATACCTAAACTCATATGGTCACTAGTTAATATCCATCAAATTGAATATTTTTATGGTTAAGGAGTATGGCAATATTTGTGCAGAGCAATAGTATCTGCTGTTATAGTTTAGATATTTGGTTATGTGGTATGACTCAATTTAAAGGCCACTGGTTGAAGTAATGTTTTTTGTTACTTAAAATTAGCTAATTAATTAGTTGTTGGCCTTGGAGTCATGTTTTGCCTTATGAAATTCATGAGCTATAATAGATCAGCTGTCAGGCTTCTCGATCTGGTGTGCCATGTATTGTTATTGATGTTGATTGGTGATAGATTCTCTAGATCAACATTAAGAAGAATAATTGGAATATGTAATTTTGGTGCACAAGAGAAGTTTCCCGTGTTGCTTTGTGATTGGTGATCTCATTGGAATCTATTTTTTAGATTATATATATATATATATATATATATATTTTATTTATTTATTTATATATATGTATGATTAATGAATAAGGCAATGTAATTAGCATGATATATGATTTGAGTGATATGTGCCCCTATCACTGAAGTTCGAATCACATGTATATGGTTTATGTGAGGTATAAATATATCCCTGATATGAGAGAGTTTCAAGGATTCAATTGAGTAGTGACCGCCAAAGTGGCACGCTTGATTGGGTTTGAGAAATTTCGATCTCGTATGTTGGTCGGGATGTCTCCTGGTCTAATGCGTGGTCATACTCCCAAAGGAGGTGATTGTGTATTAGTTCATGGAGGGATACATGATGGTGCGGTGTGGTCCTAGTGGTTCATCTGCCCAAAGGTGATAAATTCACGAAGATTGGAATATATTCTCCTGACCGCTATCATGTGGGGAGTGTACAACAGCATGTCATATATTCTGCCCAAAGGTGATTATATGATTATGTGTGTAACTCTATGGATGTGTACTTGTACTTCAAGTTACACAGTGCTCATATGATGCTAATTATATACATTGCTTGTTTTTCAGTCACCTTTCTGTAATTAATAACTCCATTATTATTGAGGTTTTCTACGTTGTGGACATATGATTTATTACTTGAAAAAAAAAAACAATAGAATGTGCTTACTGTCCATTAAGCGTTCCATTCTGGGACATTCATAATGTGGTTTGCCTACTAACTGCACTGCTAAAAGATGATGAAAGTCTTAGTGGCTTGAAATTATGTCTTGTCTAATACCGAAATTAGGACACATCTGCAATAATTGCTTTAAGTCCTAATGACATATACATATAGTATATGGTTAAAAGGTTGTCAGGCTTAATAGTGATCGTGAGTATTTTGGCAAGTATGACAATACGAAATAGCTTAAAGGGTCATTTGTCGAATACTTGGTAGATTCTGGGGTGGTAATTTAATTACTATACCTGTAAATGCTGACAAAAGATTTGGCCGAAAGGCAATATGCAATCTATGAAACATGTTTGGAAACTTATTGACGTGTCTAAAGATCACAAGTTCTTTAGTTGCAAATTGGCATACAAAACTAAAAGGATTTCAAAGAAAGATTGTGGAGTTTCAAACTAAATTTGTAGTTAAAGTTTTCACTCTGAAAGAGGGGTGGATAATTATTTCTTTAAAAGATTCTTTCAGAGTGAATGTGGCATTTATTTTGATTTGGAGTTACGTCAAATAGATACAAAATTTATATTTGCAACAGATTTAAGTAAACTTGTGTGTAGACTGAAAAGTCTTATTAATTATTTTATATAAGTTTCCAGACAATATTATTAAAGTTTCATAGTGTTGTTATTTTGTTCAATTAGGAGCAAAGTAATTCAATATATTGCAAGGTCAGTGAGAGGAAGTTTATTTTTCCTATATTATATGTACAAGATACATATTTATGTTAGCAGGAAGTGCAGTGCAGTAAATAAAGTCTTATATCTACTATGTAAGTAGAGTTCGTAACTTTATTTTAGGCTGTTAATTGAGTTATTATGCTTCGAAACCTTATGAAGGAGTTGACCGTTTTGACTTTATTGATAGATCCATACGGTTGAATTGAGATAATAAATTTGTTGTTTATTAATAACAAATGTCTCAAGGGGTCTAAATATATGGCGGTCAAATATTTTTTGACCATAAAGAAACGGTACAGAAAGGTGACGTTAACATATCTTCACAGATGATGTGGTTGCAGATCCACTAACTAAAAGCCTACGCCCATGTGTATTTGAGTGACATGTCATTAGCATGGGCCTAGGAGTATCTTCGGATACTGTTGTTTAGTGGGAGCTACTTTGGCTTTACTTTGATAAAGTTCACATATGTGGTTCATTACTTAAAGTAACGGTTTGATATGTATCAACTTTTGCATTCAATAA
Organism: Eucalyptus erythrocorys; assembly: GCA_014182555.1. Classification (NCBI taxonomy): domain Eukaryota; kingdom Viridiplantae; phylum Streptophyta; class Magnoliopsida; order Myrtales; family Myrtaceae; genus Eucalyptus; species Eucalyptus erythrocorys. The sequence goes on along the minus strand of CM024597.1, from coordinate 1,136,509 downwards.
AATAATTTTGAATGTGTTATTATCATATTGAATACATATTGATAAAGTCTCAAGGTATTACCTTGAGTGAAGGCTAGGGGCATCCGGTTATTAGCCTTGTGCATATGTTCTTGTAAAAGGTTAACCATAAGGACAAGACATTTGTGGGTTCATTAGAACCATAATTTCATTCTCTTGTGACACAAACTTTCGTGTCGCCTAAGTAAGAGAATGGTGACTGACAAATGGATCTCTCTATAAGAGATGTTAGCCATTTGCTACACTACCATATTTGATCCATATCAATAAAGTTGAAAGCACTTGTGACCATGGAAGGCTCTGTGTGTATACATGCAATTACCGTCATGATTCGGTGTTGGAGACTTTATGGGATAGGATTGACTATTAAGAATTATCTCTAGACCAATGTGCGCATATACAATACAATTTCAATTAATATAGTCCAAGTGGGAGAATGTTAGAATTTTCCTGATATGTAGACTAAATTAATTGACATTGTTATTTACCGTTTAACGTTTACCGTTTTACGGGGTTTGGTCTTAGGTGAGATAGAATGTTTCTTAATTAGTCTAATATGGAGCTAGCTAGTGTGGGCCGAGTTGAGCCTGGCCCGTAATGAGGGGGACTGGCTGGAAACTCTATAAATAGTGCTTAAGTCTCTCCTCTAACCCTAATCTCACATATTCTCACCTAAGGGACGTTGCTCTAACGTCAATCGTGAGAGGCCGCCTCATTGAGCCAGTGATTCGGAGGGTAATAGAGGAGAAGAATTTGCGCAAGGAACATTGTGTTTCCTTCGCTTCCGCTCAAGAACAATGGATCCTAAATCAGGTGTGTCAATCCTTCTATTTACAATTGTTTCTTCTTGTTCTGATTATGGAGATCTTGGGTTGTGCATAATCTGCACACTTTTCAACACTTTTCCAACAAGAACAGCATGAAAAGAATACAACAAACAATTGCTCTTCGACCTGTCAAAAGCAAACTTATTGTTTTCTCTCTACGTAGTTCTACGAAAGGCTTCTTTCGTAATGGTCACCAGCACCATCATCAAGAGAGTTCCTACAATAACAAAATTAAAAAATAAGATCACTAAACAAAGCCAAACAGATCCAAAACCGCTAGCATAGAAGCACAAATTGAGAGGACGAAGCACAATGAATGTCCAGTATCTTTACCAAAAAAAAATGTCCACTAACATTCAGGGCACGCCAGAAACCTATGGAGCAGAACCTATAGAAACCATTATGGTAGAATTGACTTTAAGGAAAGTATAAATTTGCTATAAAATTGGATTTGCTTGATAAGAACATTTTGAGAAAAAAGAATAAGAAAAAGAAAAAAGATAAGATTCTGACCACTTTTAGAATCAATAAGCTTTAAGTTCCGTATTGATTCCAAAGGGCTACAGGCATATTGAAGGTTTCCAAAAATTACGGGTCGAATAGGTCCACTGCAAGGCAAAATACGATCCCAACTTTGTACCCTCCACGCATTCCTACCACCTACTTTATGATGATCGCGTGCTTCGAGTTTCAGCCAAGGCCAAGCACAATGAGCAAAAACTTTGGCCCAAGCCTACCAAGATGGTGCGTGGGCCCAACAACTACCAAGCCTACAAACAGGTGTAGAGACGACCCAGGGGGGGACGCAATGTTTTGCTAAATGTACTAATTGATGACCATCGGTTGGTGAGTCATTCTGAATATTTCCTTCACAAGTTTTCAAGTGCCGATTGCACCCCATAAATTCAACTTGCCTAATAGCCAAAGAAGTCCTATAAGAGAAACTTCATAAAGTTTTAGTAAAGAGACCATATCAAATCCAATGCTTCTACTAGACTTTTAGTTCGCTTTTCACCACAAATGCCGACAAGCATGTTCAGTAGATACTCCCTCTGTTCTGACTTTAATTCTTTTTCGAGACCCAGAGCCACCATTTCCATCTCAGGCTACAAAAAGAGTAGAGGGATAACATTCACAATTAAGATAGACTGCTTAGATAATAATGCAATTAAATAACAAAAAGGCTATCTTTCAAGGGCAAAACTGCACCTACTAACAGCTAATAAACTGAACATGCATAAAGCATGTATCTATGCTAATTTGAAGTCATAAACAGTTGAAACAAGCTAAGATACTTTGGTAACATCCGTATGTATAGAGCTCCCAATCAGAACCATAACTCTGAAGATGAATCAAAGCTCGTGGAATTGCTAAAGTTTCTGACAGTGGACATACAGAGAAGTCTCTTGGAGGGAATATTTGGTGAAGAACACAAATACTTGACAGGTGAGCTAGCGCTTCAGAATGTTCACCTTGCATTTCCAGTGCCTGCAATAAAATGTGCAAGTTGCTTATGACGAAATCATGAGGCGGCGGAACATCAATGTTGCCTTAGATGGCTTCAACTATTCAAAAATAGACATTCTCCCCATAACTGCTTTACCCTGTGGATCTCTGGTTCTAGAATTCATTATTTGTATAGGGTTTTATGGAAAACTTTTCAAAATAATAGTTATCATCTTCTTGTTTCTTTTTCCAAAAAGTATGCTTATACCGATGACAATTCACACGATCCACATACTTCCGTGCACTTTATTTCAATTAACATTTAAAACCAAATAAAAAGCAAGAAAAGTAGTTCACATAATTTCATTTTCCCTCGAAATACAGTTGGAACATAGTGAAATCAGCACTCTCTTATTCTCTAATACTCAAGGAAACTATTCTTAGCTTTCAAATATTCATATATCGAATCCCTTATACCATTAACTACAAAACCTAGGCAGATGGCGGGAATCGAACCTGCGTCAAACAGGGTAGGCTACCAAACATGTTCCCAAACCAATTATTTACTTCCAAGAAAAGGACAACTTAAAACTGAAATGTTTCCAATAACCAAATAGTGCTGATGTTCCAAAGTTCAATCCAGGATTAACCTCAAGTTCATTGCTCTTATTTTTGCTACAAGAAGGGCTGTTACTAAAGAAATTATGCAACCAATTTCTCCTGCATCTCTTAATCAGTTTCCACCATATCAGCCAATACAAGAAGGATTAATCTAAAGTCAATTGCTGCTATTTTTGCCACGAGAAGGATTGTCGCTAAAGAAATTATACGACCAATTTCACCCGCATCTATTAATCAGTTTTCCACCATATCAGCTAATACAAAGAAACAATGTGCCACTCAATTTAGGAATTCACGCAGTCGACCTGATTTTGAAAAATAATTGAAAGATTGTGCCTTTAGTAAGTATTTTATGGGTTGAGCAATATCATAAACCACCTTTCAAGATATCAATCGTTTTTTACAACCCTTGGTTTCATTGCTTAAATTTATTCCTTGCGCATGTTGTCACAAAGCCCAATATCGAGAAAGTAATGACACGCATTTAGGTAGCAGAAAGTCTTTCTTTATTCTTAAGTACAACTAAGTTCCCAAATTCTCAGAAGTCACAATGGCTCATGACTGCCACTGTACATGCGTAGGTTGTGATAGACACCAAAAAGGAGAAATATTTACCAAGGCTTGTAGAAAACCAGATCGTGTGCGTGCAGCAACAGTGGCAGACAAAATTCTTGCTGCACGAATGTTATCAAGCCCTATGTTCCCAGCAAGCCCAGCAAGGAATTGCCTAGGATCTTCCCCATCTATCTCTAAAGAGATGGACCAACCTGAAGGACTATAAATTTCTTAGAAAATCGTAACTTCAGAAATTAAAAGGGATGGCCAAGAACAACTAGATAGAGGGTGCAGTCTAAAAGTACATGCTGATTGCACATATTCAGAACAAAGTCAACAGAGACACGATAAAATGAATTCCGAGTATTTTCTGTGCCAAAGGAGACTCTGATTCCAGAAGTCCTGCATATCCGACGCAACTGCTCATCGATACAGGCAAAGAGAAGTCCAGAATGTCATTAATGGATCACCTAATAAACAACTGGTGCTGAGGAAAAACCATTACATGACAAATAGAGGAAGCTATAAATATTAAAAACCCAAGGTGTGTAATTGGTCATACTATGGAGAAATTGAGATGACATGAGAGGATGACAAATGAATCAGTATTTTCTTTCTTGAGCTGGCATAACTGCACTAATTTAAGGGCATTCAATTAACCTCATACAACATACAACTTGCAGGTAATGTGCACAAATCATGACAGGTTTCTTGGAACAGAAAACCAAAAATGCAACATATCCTCAGTTCTCGGAAACTGATCATGAATAAAGTTGTCCTGAAGAGAATTGCCCTTCCCTTGGTTATTTTAATTAATTTTACTTCAATATTCCAAATACCATGTTTAGAAATAATTGTGCACTCTCTAATAATTCAGTGCAAACCTTCTTAATCATATTTTTTTTTTTTTTTTTCATTTTGATTGCTGAAACTTAGAAATAAAAGAGCGACAGGAATCAAAAACCCATGGGAATTATAAACAAGTCAACAAAAATGCTTCATGCCAGATGCCTAACAAGTCAAGAGGACTAACTTGAACTATGTCAGCGATCATGATGTCCTCTCCATGCAATCTATTGTTGACAATTTCTGCATAACCATTTTCGTGAGTTGCCTTTCATTCTTCCTATACCCGAACCGTGACCTAAAACTCAGCACCAACCGAACCACGACCCTGACCGCAAAAACGACCACGAAGCTCAAAGCCACAACGCTCCCAACGAACTGGACGATGAGACAACGCAGAGGAATTCAAACATGGACTTCGTGGTTGGGGATGAGACAACGCAGAGGAGTTCGTCACTGTCGACGCTTTTGGAGGAGAAAAGCCGAATCCAAGCCAGCCAATGGCAATCTTAGGATCCTACCTTGGTAATTTAACCATACAACCTTGTCTTAAATTCAGTTCATGTTTTCAATCATAAATTAGATGACTCTTTGACCAAAAAAAAGAAAAATTAGATGACTCCAATATCTATAGCAGTGTAGGAAAATTTGTTATTTACATACTACAAATTTTCCTTCTCGCTAAAGATCCAAAAAGGAGTGTTTAGCTTGGTAATCTCGCACTAAGCTATCTTTACTGAGATCATTAATTTGAGTCATGTTAAAAGGAAGTACCTAACGAATTTGTGCTCTTCTATACTCACGAGTTGATGTCACTAATCTCAGACCTTGGCATTCTCAAATGCAACTAAGTAACTTTCCGTAGAGATTTTTGTTAAGATCTTCACTCCTAAAACATGTTCATAGGGGGCTAGCTCATTAGGGGCATGTGGACTTTGAAGTCATCCCCACCTTCTTCGAGTATATCACTAGCAATCATTCATGAATACAGCACGCGCCTTTTTATTTGTGGAGGAGCCATTTTGGAGAGGTGTACTAAACCCACTACATACCACACCACTACACAGCTTGCTTGAATGTCTAATCTTTCTCGGCCGTCGACTCGGCGTTATCATCACCCACAAGACAAGCCCAACAAGACCTTACTAAAGAAGTGAGAAAAGCTCTTTCTTTTTAGTCAAGCGCAACCACTGCCATTTATTGTTAACACACATTAGCAAGTCTTTCGAAATGCAAATCAAAGCATGATTTTGGCATTCCTACATAGACATGTCTTATGGGCAACTGTACAACCTCTTTTCTTCATACAAACATAAATCCGAACGCTTCTTTCCTTGATTTGTAATGTTATTGAAACAAAATCACGGATCTATAAAATCAAATCCTTGATTTTATTCAAATTTGTTTCATAACTAGCAAATTTAGGGGTCGTACCTCTTTGTTGCCTGCAATTTTGTATCTTTTTCTGTGTTTTTTGTTCTCAAATAGAGGAAAGAGTGTTTGTTGCTATATCATTGGTGCTTTATTAAAAGTCGACAGTTGACCTCTACCATGTGTTCCACAAATGTTGTCTCGGCATCGGTTCTATCAAATTTTATTGAAGTGTAAAGGAAGAATAATACTTTCTCTTCTTGATTTTTATCTCTTTTTTTTTTTTTTTTTGACACGCATTCTTTGGCTGTAGCTATTCATTGCTCGACCTTGTTTTGGCTAAAATTTGTTCAAATAAAACATGTTAATGGCATATATCGTTGGGTTAGTTAACAAAACCTATCAGCCAAGCCTAATGCTATGGGCACTCTTCAACTTTTGCCCTGACTTGCCTTGCTCAATCACGCGCTTGCTCGCACGCGTGTCTAAGGGTGCGTATGGTAGTGTTTCTATTATTGGGAATAATTTCTCTTTGGAAATTTTTTTTTCTATTTATGTTCCTTGAGCAAGTTTACAAGCAAAAGGAAAAGTTTGATAACTGTATAACATTTTTATTCCCAAAATAAAGCGCATGATCGAGAGAAGAGGAAGAGTATAGCCGAGCTCAGACTCCGTCTCTTTGATGGGCCCCTTTATCCTCTTGGGTTCACTCGTGGAATGAAGCTTGCAGGGCCGAATTTATCAATTCCAACGAGCCCATCATCAAAAACCCATTAGAGTGGGCTGCATGCGAACTGGGCCACGTGGACTGATTGAAGTTTGTAGAGTCTAGGCCATGGGCCACGCCATCTACCCCCACCCCCGGGTTGTTCATTTGTTATCTAATTCAATCATATTTTTGGATTATTCATTTATTTGTTACGAAAGTGTATGCTCGATTTATTTACGAAAATTTAGACGTCAAAAGGAATTCTGGGCCTTCGTTTAAGTGTGAATTGGGGCTTTAAGCTTTAGGGGCCAATTGCGGATCTAGGTTGCACGAGATAGGCCAACCTTCTTGGGCTTAAATCATGCGGGCCATGCGAACTAGACTAGACAATGCGGCCTATAGATAAAGGTTAAGCAACTTGGGTTTTCTCTTTTAATTTGTTTGTTTATATGTTCAGTATATATTTAATTGTTTCTCTTTTTTAAACAAAAAACGTACGATCGATTTGTCGACAAAAACTTATGTGTCAACATGTGTGTATGACTAAATGAGAGGAATTGGCCTATATATTCTTCAGGTGAGTAGGTGCGCATTCCCCAAAAATTAGTTAGTAGGTGTGCTCAATATTTCAATTGTATATATGTGTCAATTTAGTATGGACACGTAGAATTAAACTTTTAAATCTCACATTTTCGTTAAAATGGCCGAAGGTTAACCTTTTTGCCAAAACGAAAAATTTAACCTTTGACTGGAAAAGAAAAAGTCAAATTAGAATTTTGCTAGTTTTTAATCTTTTTTGAGAAATTTGATTTAGGGACGGATGGGATCTGATTGAAGAAATTGCAGTCTGTAGAGCCTCCGTACAAGTCAATCAATTAGAGCACGACATCTGGTAACTCACGATTTATCCATGTAAAACTCACTCTTCTCTCACGATCACACCACTTGGTCCAATCACACAAAAAGGCAAAATGGTTTGTCTATTTATAGATGTGGCTGGTGGCCCAAGAAGAGGACGACAAATAAAGGGGCAGGCAAAATTTTAAAAAACCAAAACAAAAAAAAAAAAAGGGCAAAGAGGGGAATTTCAAGATCGCTTTTTAATTGAGTGGGTTTGGACAGGGAGGGAGAGGGAGCCAAGTGAGAGCGAGGGGAAAGCGACAGACACAGAGCCGCACTTCGTTCTAGGCTGAGCTATTTTGGGAAATTTGATTTTGAAGTGTGCCCTTTCTATGCATATAGTTAACGAGGCAATTAAAAATAATAATAAATATATAAATACACCAAATTTTACCGGAAGACCAAATTTATAATCAAGCTATGAGTATCCTATGGTAACTAAACTAGGCAAAAAGGTCAAGATGCTGACAAGCTGCACTGACTAAAATCTTACCTAAAGGTAGATGCTTGTGTCATATTGGCTCTTCAGCAAATTTCTCCATAGAGTGAGTGCAATGGAAAAAGAAGAAGGTTTTGTCTAATGATGATCAACTCTTGCCAAGGACTAAATGGTGTCATGCTTGCTTCATAACTCCAATCCATTCCCCATCACACCATACGAAAGAAATAATAACAATTGCACACAAACCCAAGACACAAAGAAAAACGTAACCAAATTAGGTTTCAAATTTATATCATCCAAAAGAAGGTTGTTCACACTCATTTCAATGCTTGCTAAGCAATTGGCAATGCATATCTGAGAAGGTACATCCATCATTTCTAAAAGGGCAAGAAAGCTCACTCACAAAGATCAACGTACAGATGTATGCACCCGCTGCAACTGGAAAACCCAGAGCAGTGGTCCCTTTTGGCAAAGACCGCAGCTGATTCACAATGATGTCGATGAGCAACAAGGCAAAAAGAGAAATAATCAGTTCTGCACCTTCACTTAATTAGGCAATGCCAAAGATGTAGCATAGAAGAAGACTATCACAGACATTTGCACTTGTTTTAAGTAAGGTGAAAACACAAGAAATAAAATAGAGGTGATACTGACCTGAGTTACAGAGAATTGACATCTCGTGACAATCTTTAACAAAACAGCAATCACCAAAGCCTGCATGAGACATTTCATCAGGGAAGTACTCAATGTGACTTTCCAGCTTAAATGCCAGTCTAACCAGGAGAATTTGACAACCGAAGATATGATATTTTCATATCTATAATGAGCATGCCAGACAACTTGCTAAGAGTAAAAAATCATATTTTATGGTAAAGCAGACTAGTTCTTGGGTTATCGAAAAAAATGAGAGCAAGGAAGGGGGCTAATTTTCAAGAGTATTGAAAGATCAAGCATTTTTTCCTTGGGATGTGATGTGCCATCAGGTTTGAGAACCGTCCTGATTTTTGGAGAGTGATAGAAGTCATAGAGAAATTAAAGGCACCTCGCCCTAAAAAGAGCGTCTTAAACATGGGAAGACCTACAATTGCTTTAAAATGAAACATATAGCAGTAAATTGACATGCCAAGCATTCTCCGCTATAATGAATAAGGATGACTTTCAAAGGGCAATTTTAAGAAAAAAAAAAAAAAACAGGAGAATCAATACAAATACATATAAAGAAAAATATGACCTCTTGGACACAATGGCAAACCGCAAAGAAAAAGATGCAGGTTTTACCACTATTCTACTAAAAAGGAGAATACTAATCTACCATTGATACAGGGAGATGGACATTACTCTCGTAAAGGAACAATCAAAGAAAATTCTTACTAAGACAATACCTTGAGATTACTTAGCATCTTCACAGTTGCAGGATTGAAATATAGCTGTAGAAGATGGATTTTATTGTTAGTCGTCACAAATCAACAAAAAAAGCAGTAGTTCCAAAAGAAGCAATGACTTTAGACTTTATGATAAAAGAATCTCATGAACAAATCTGTAAACCAGACAGCAGCAATTCTTATTGCTTATGGAATCCATCCTTGTTATATGGGATCCCAAACAAAATATGAAAGGAGAAGAAAACAGGTAGAAACTTTGCATCATTACCCATTTTCGTAAATTCCTTGTGGCTTGGGTAGATATGACTAGTTTTAGTAATAACTGAACTCTTGTCACTAAGTATTCTGAAGTCAGAGAATTGCCCTATTGCCATTCCAAGACAAGCCACATTATAAATTGGGAAGAACATTGTCAACAATATATCAAACTGCGAAGAACTAATTCTAGAAGGTTTATATCAACCCATGATTCCCATGGAAATTTTTGGAGAAGACTGATTATTTTAAAATCTTGCATAATAAACAACAGTAGTAGGCTATCTTCTCATTTGAAAAATTAATAACATCTCCATCATCCAATGTGCAAACTCAAGCACGCGCACATAGATAATTAAACATGAATCAATACCAATGTAATATTATACATGTGAGAAATGTACTCAAAAAGCTCATTTTAAAGATTTTTTTTCAGTTTTTTTTAAAGAATTAATTTTTAATAGTAAAATAATATATAATAATATAAACGGACCCGGGTCGGGACTGAAGTCCACGGCTGGAATGGGGCTGGCGAATAGTCCCAGTCTAACAGCAAAAGGGCCTAGAAACCTTCTTAAAAAACAACTAACCCTAATACGGAAATTTAGCTAAGTCCAGCCCAAAGCATACGACGGCCCACACTTCATTTAACCCAAACTCAGCCCGGTCCCTTGAAGGTTTAACAACCTATTCCCGGCCCAATAACTAAACAAAACCGACCCAGAGCCTAAACTAAATAAGCTTCTGTCTAAAAATAAAATAGACCAGCTCAATAGCCTTGTCCCGGCCCAGAAGTGGACCAAACCCCAATTAGCTTGGCCAGACCCTAGGCCCGACCCAGCTCTAACGGAGGCAAAGAAAACGAGCAGTGCCACTCGCTCAGCCCGGCCGCGGGCACACTCCGGCAGCCCTGAACTCTTGGTGACGGCGAATGACAGACCCAACAGCAACCCGGGTTGAGCTTTAACCCTCAACACCCTAACGACGGCCGCACTCATCACTGGTAGGACACCCAAGCCCGCCAAACCAGTGGCCTCCGTGGACAGCCACAATGGTAGCCACGAATCCATCAGCTCCTGGCCATGCCTACAGGCTAGAACACTCGCTCAGGCTGCCGTTCATCGACCACCTCACCAGGCCGAAACCTTCAGGCCCAACACCAACAGATAAAGAAAGGGAGATCATGTATCTACATGCTTTTAATTTTCTTCTTAAAACGTGCCTTGGGAGTCAAAAGAGTTTATTTGCTTTTGATAATCATTCACTGAAAAATCATTGCTCGGTCAGTTTTATGTCGCATATCATGCTCGATTTCATACTCATCCAGAGTTGTAGAAATTAAATTTATAAATGGAAAAAAAAAGGTCTCAAAATGGATAAAAAGAAAGTTTTTTTTTTTTTTTTTTTTTGGTTCCTTTCTACCTCTTCTGTCCGAGGAATTACTATTATCATGACATCGATGGTATATATGCTTGGTTTGAAGGAGCAGCTCTTGATTTGTAGAAATGTTTTGTTATATAGACGTCAATCTCTCAAATCATGTTAAAAAAAAAAAAAAAAAAAACAAAGGTCATGTGAAAAAAAGAAAAGGTGGATTATAACAAAAGAATTTTAAAAATGTAGTAAATAACTGGGTTATATTTTCGGATTATGTGAAAAAATGGAACCTTAATTATACTTTAAATGCTCTTGAAATTGAGGTGTACTTTGTAAAAGTTAATTTTGAAGAGTTGTGACTTTTCAAGTGATATTATGAATTAGAAGAGTCCGAACATCATTCTAAAAATTATTATTGGGAAATTAATCCAACTTTTCCAACCATGGTATAGAAAATAAGTCATCTAGCACTTAGGTCATCAGGGCTAGCTAACTAAGGAGACACACTTAGTTACACCATTCGTCACATATATCGTCGATATATTTGTGACTCTTAAATTCGTCAGAGCATGTCAAGTGTTATGAGAGGAAATTATGAAAATTAATATAGGTTATGCAAAAGGTTACTTTCTTGCCTGTATAAATCAACTTCTATATTTTATTTTTTGCTTCGCCTGTATATTACAACTCACACATTTTAATTTTTTTTATATAAATTCGAAACTCATTAGCCTTCACAAGAATCAAATTCGACGTATAGAATCATACGAATTTTTTTCATAATTTTTGAAAATTTGAATAAAATGTTGGCGAAGGATTAAAAATAAAATAAAATAAAATAAAAATGCACGACTGATTCTACAAGTTGGTTTTTCACATATTTTGGAACTAAAAGCCAAATTAAACGGAAGTCACGTGAGAAGCACGTGGCCTTATGGGGCGCCGCCGCCGCCGCCGCCGTCTGCGGGTTTCCACGACGCAGGGCCTAAAGGAGGGGGTGGACACGAGGATCCATTGGGAAAACGAGGACGAAGAATGGATCGGAGGCGGCGAGGGCTCAAGGTCGAAGGAGGGCGGGAAGCAGCTGGGCGCGGAGGAGGAGTCAAGGAATCTCTTGGGGGAGAAGTTCGCCGGTTTGCTCAACGAGTCCGCTGATTCCCACCACCAGTGAGCATCGATAAGGTCTACAGGAAGTATGCGAATATCCCGGAAATGCAGTCTCTTTTATCTCTGTCTTGTGAATCATTCGAATGAGTTGTTCTGAGGGGAAAAAGAAAAATCATTTGGATAAGTACGTTGAAGGTGGTACTGTGAATAGAATGAAGGCAATGGAGGAAATTTACTGTGATCCACTGGGCTACATGAGCAGATCATACTGAATCTGAAACAGAAGCCCGCCTTTTGGTTGAGGGACGGTGATCTCGGGGAGTTATTGTACGCGCGGCTAGTGCTCTTTATGCCTGCGCTGGTCTTTCTTATGATGCTTATCTATGGAGAAAGGAAAAACGATTAAAGAGTGACTGAAATCCCTTTAAAAGCCTTAAGTTTTGGTTTTTTAATGCTATGGTAAGGTAAACTTGAATCTCTCTTATGCAGCAACATGGTATCAGAAAGAGTTTTTGCTCGAAGAGAATTAACCGAAGTAGGGATCCTTGGCTTCTATTGGTTCTTTAAAGATGCATCGAGTAGATGATAGCGATGAGTGTTGCATGAGATAAGGAAATCTATGGCTCCAGGAAAGTGGATTCAGGCGGATTGCTCCGAGAAATGTAATTAAGGTCAGCTGACTATTGCAATATGAAGTGAGGAGTTGTAATTTGCATTACTGGGGACGTGTGCCACTCGTTGCAAAGTTTAGCTGCACTTGTCACTGTAGTTGCTGATACAGTCCACCATAACTGCAGCTCTATTGATAGATAAGGACATGTTGAATCTGTTTTTCCCAGTTTGGTCGAGCTTAAGGTTATGAGAAGACCGTATCATCATCGATCGCTACAACTTGGCCAATCCACTTTACCAATACTATTTTGTTTTTGCTCCACAGGTTCCTAGGAATTGCGGCCAATGCTGATATGGAAGAAATGAAAACTGCTTACCGGAGACTATCGAAAGAGTACCATCCGGACACGACTTCCCTTTCGTTAAAAACTGCATCGGACAAGTTCTTAAAGCTGAAGGAAGTGTACGACGTGTTGAGCAACGAAGAGAGCCGGAAATTTTATGACTGGATGCTCGCGGTGGAGGCCACGAGCCGGCGAGTGGAGAAAATGAGGATGAGGTTAGAGGATTCTTACAAGCAGGACTTTCAGAACCACAAACCCGTACCGGATATGGTCGATCGGTTCGGTGGGAGGAACATGGACCTGAGTGACCAGGCCATGTTAGCTCTCACATTCGATGTGTTCATTAGCATCTTTGCAATATGCTGCATCATTTATGTTATAAACTTTAAGGAATCGTACTATTAGGTTGTTCTTGCGAAGTTTATGGACATTAAAGTTGCTCTCACTATTTTCGTCATAGTCGACGCTGGATGAGTCTAAAATCTGGCCTGGGGAAAATTGAGAAAACTCATTTCCGAGTCAACAGATTTCTGAAGTATTTGATAAATTCCTAATTTGATTGTACCGTCTAACATTATCCGGAATTTACCTATAAATTAGTAAATTAACAACTCGTTTGAAATTTTACAAGTGTCACAATCAAATTATCAACACTAATATGAATTTATCAACATTGTCGTAAAATAGTAAGCAATCAATATCTTTAAATTTTTATGAGCAAAGATATTAGAAGGGATAAGCGCATTATAAGTCATAAAACTTGTTATAAAAAATGCAATCATATATATTAAGAAGCATGATTGAACATGTATACAAAATTCCATCCGTGTACATATTAAGACACAGTCAAGTGCCTGGTACATGTGGCATTATTTGCACATGTGATTTTCCATTGTTCTTATGCCTGGGGAGGCATAATCGCTTGACATCACTAATTAAGACCTTCGATTTTAAATTACAGCACTTTGATGACAGGGATTAATACCGTCCTTTGGAGAGGACCGCAGATTTTTGAAATGAATACTTCGCCTCCCCTAATTCTGGATAATGCATAGAGGCGTTGATGGATTCGAAGACAATCTTGGAGATCTTCGAAAAATTCTAGCATCTGAAGAGTCCGTATTAATAAACAGTTTTCCCTGGTCATCACTGCAAGAAGGAGTAGACCATAATATATATGAGTAGAGAACTATCGACAAAGCAGAAAAGATCAGTCAGAAGATGTCTCTGGATACTGCTTACAGCGAGCTCTGACCAGCAGACCCTTTAACACTGAAGTTGCACGACAAACACCCCAACGTAAAGGAAAGAAAGAAAATCAGTGACGGGGATTAGGAGCAAAAACAAGTAGTATCTACAAGAGATATAAAACGACTTATTAATAAAGCTCTCTTTCTCTCTCTCTCTCTCTCTCTCTCATGGGAAGCATTAACAACAAACAATCCCATTTTGGGCACCTACTTAGATTTTGCCTCACATCTTACATGATTTAGTTAAGTGATGCGGGTTCGGGGTTTACCTGCCCAACAAAAGTTGCCTCATTCCTACATCAAAGTATAGCATGTTAAAATATGATCCATTTTATTAGAGTTATATAGAATAATCTTTACAAATATTTCTAATTAGTTGGAAATAGAGGTGGAAAGGAGCCACCGTCAATGTTTAGAAGAATTCAAGAAACAATCCTCGATCAAGTGACTTCACTTATAGTCATGGAGAGAGTGAATTAAATGGCAAAAACGTTGACTATGTTTTCACCATTGGTATGTCAGTGAAAAACAACTATAAATAGGCACGTCCCCTCCCAATTGTAGTAGATTTGAGTAGGCCTCCGTTCATGAGAAGTGGGAGAGGGTGTGGTGTAAGGAGTGGCGTGAGAGAGGCGTGCGTTAATGTGAGAAATCATTGTATGTTTGCGTGAGTGGTGTAATTAAGTGTCCTTGTAATATTAAGAGAGTGTTTACCATAATCACGCTTCGAGATCTCAACATAACCAACATTTCCTAAGATACCATGTCAATTAAATATAGAGTTCTTGATTTTCTAATAGATGATAAGGGCATATATTTCAACTCATCCAAAACGCTGTTTAGAGCATTGATTCATATTCCCTGCCTAACCACAACGGTATTAGTATACAACCAGATGAAAATGTTAAAGGCATAGAAAATCCAGCCAGAAAAGAACAGAACTCAAGGTGCAGTTTTGCCGTAAAATGCCCCTACAAAAGATTTATCACTTTTTAACCTTGTATCCATAAAAAAAAAATTAAGAATCAGCACCACTGTAAATATTCAGATAGAGCATCCTTTAGTAAGGTTATCTTTTAAGATACTCTGGCTGAAAGTTATCCAGCTCTGGCCTTCAAGCCCCAAAGTTCAAAATAGCGACATTTTTTCCCCTTAAATTATCATTTTAGTGTTTGTTGGCTCCTCACCATCATTTCAAGAAGAGCCTGATCACTTTTCTTGCACGTAAAGCATGTCAGAGGGATAGACAAGAGCGTCTGCCAAAAATGCCGGGTATATCTCAACCCAAACAAATAATTTCAGTTTGAAAAGTTCAACACAAATTCAAATTAAACTGATAGAATTACAATCCAAATGAATTCGGCTATGTTTTATTACATTTTTTGGAACCCCACATTTTCATAAGAAACTTAGCATTAATGTAGAAATCTGCATCCTACGTCACACGAGACAATACAAGGATCAATTATAATTTTGATTTTTGGATCTAACTATGTGCTAAGAAGAGTACTCGACACGGAAAAATATCTAGAAATACATGCATCGTTCAACCATTAATGCTTTAAAATCACATCAAAATAATGTAGCACCAATAATACAGTAAAGAAACACTCTTTTTTCGATTTAACGACAAACAAACATAAAGAAAAGTTTTCGAAACCCCAGCGCGTCGCAGGGTGACTTACCTGGTGGCACGTGTGTGGTGGCTAGCACGTGTCGCCTCCAGTGGTTTACTCCCGGCGTCCAGCCGTGCGGGGTTCCCTTGGTCACCAAAAAAAAAAAAAAAAAAAAACATAAAGAAAAGTTACTTAGAAATCTGCATTCTCCTACGTCACACAAGAAAATACAAACATCAAGTACAAATTTGATATTTGGATCTAAATGTGTTAAGAAGAGGACACACCATGGAAAAATATCTAAAATACATGCATTGTTCAACCATTAATGATTTAACATCACATCAAAATAACGTAGCACCAATGATAGAGCAACAAACGCTCTTTCCTCTATTTAACAACAAAAAACACAGAAAAAGATACAAATTGTAGGTGGCAAAGAGATATGACCCCTAAATTTGCTAGTTATGAAATAAATTTGAATAAAATCAAGGATCTGATTTTATAGATCCATGATTTTGTTTCAATAACATTACAAATCGAGGAAAAAAGCGTTCAAATTTATATTTGTACAAAGAAAAGAGGTTGTACAATTGCCCCTGTGTACTTTATTAAAAGTTGAGACTTGACCTCTACCATATGTTCCACAAATGTTGTCTCCGCGTCGATTCTATCAAATTTTATTGAAGTGTAAAGGAAGAATAGTACTTTCTCTTCTTGATTTTCATCTGTCTTTTTTTTTTTTTTTTAGAGGGGGGGGACGCATTCTTTACCTATAGCTATTCATTGCTCGACCTTGTTTCGGCTAAAATTTGTTCAAATAAAACATGTTAATGGCATATATTGTTGGGTTAGTTAACAAAACCTAACAGAAATTAAGAAAATGACCAAGCCTAATGCTATGGGCGCTCTTCAACTCTTGCTCCGACTCGCTCAATCACTCCCTCGCTTGCACGCATGTCCGAGGGTGGGTGTGGTAACGTTTCTATTCCTGAGAACAATTTCTCTTTGAAAATAATTTTTTTTTCTTTTTTTTTTCCTTGAGCAAGTTTATGAGCAAAAGGAAAAGTTTGGTAATCGTATAAAATTTTTATTTCAAAAATAAATCGCATGATCGAGACAAGAGGAAGGATATAGCCGGGCTCAGACTCCGTCTCTTTGATGGGCCCCTTTATCCTCTTGGGTTCACTCGTTGAATGAAGCTTGCGGGGCTGAATTTTTCAATTCCAACGAGCCCATCATAAAAAAAAAAAAAAAAAACCCATTAGAGTGGGCTGTATGCGAACTGGGCCACGTGGACTGATTGAAGTTTGTAGAGTCTAGGCCATGGGCCACGCCATCCGCCCCCCCCTCCCAGGTTGTTCATTTGTTATCTAATTCAATCATATTTTTTGGATTATTCATTTATTTGTTACAAAAGTGTATGCTCGATTTATTTACTAAAATTTAGACGTCAAAAGAAATTTCGATTTAAGCTATCTGGCAATGGTCCCTAGAAAACAGAGCGCAGCTCGGCTTGGCTTGGTGTCAAGAAAAGTGATGAAAGGCAACAGCAGGGCGGACCAAACCCTGAAAAAAAAAAAAAAAAACAAAAACCTTTGGAAGACGACTCTGGAGAAAGGAAAGTCTTTCATGGGTCCTTATCTTATGGACCTTCGTTTAAGTGTGAATTGAGGCTTTAAGTTTCAAGGGCCAATTGCGGATCTGGGCTGCACGAGATAGGCCAACCTCCTTGGGCTTAAATCATGCAGGCCATGTGAACTAGACTAGACAATGCGGCCTGTAGATAAAGGTTAAGCAACTTGGGCTTTCTTTTTTAATTTGTTTGTTTATATGTTCCGTATATATTTAATTGTTTCTCTTTTTTAAACAAAAAAATGTACGATCGATTTATTGAGGTGTATGACTAAATGAGAGGAATTAGTCTATATATTCTTCAGGTGAGTTCGTGATTTTTTTTTTTTTAATTATTATGACATGAATGGTCCACTAAACATTGGCTTTTATATTGTTATTCTCTACAAAGAAGCCGCCGAGCTCCACAAACATAAGAAGAACCTAGAGACTCAGCTATTTCAAACATTATCAGAGTAAGGATTGAGAGTTACTGCCTATGAGATGAAGCTAGAATAGGAAGCCACTGCCAGTAATGGCCAGCATTGCACTTCCATCAATGGGCCATCATATAAGCACAACTCTCATGCCGAAGAAGAAGCAACATGTGGTCCTTACGAAAAGAACATATGTAATTCCAATGAAGACCTTCAGAATAAAGAAGGTAAAGGATTTACATTGACTCCACCGCTTGGTGCAACGTCCCTTACACACGTTTCTATATCGGTGCCCAGCTAACCTAGCTTCTACTCAAGATCTTAGGGCACACCTCAAGAACCACCTTTTAACTTCAGAACTTAATCCTATGCACCTCCAGTCATAGAACTGTAATCAGTATAACCACACTTCGCACTAGTTGACACGGGAGCAAAAGCTCACCATTCTATTAGAGCGTCCCGCAGGAGACCTACAGTGCCCCTGAGAAGAAGGTTCGATAAGGCCCTCGCGATGATGATGCTTACTGCAATCCAGCTCAAGTTTATACATTATGCACTAAAGCACCGCAGAACATCTATACACAACTAAGATTAAGCGCAGAGTATTAGTTACAACTCATACAATGGATCAAAGATATGTAATAATACATACATGCGAACAAAGTAACCCCACCAAAGTGCAGATAGAGTTTGTAAACAAGAGTCCACACAGTCAACCCAAAGGTAATCCAAACTTTGCATCTAGAAGTGGTTTCTCAAGCTCATGTCACCAGAAAATGAGAGCATCAACAAATCACAACTTTGCAATTGAAAGTAAATTATTTTAAATTTACATCATCATTATCAATACAATAAAAGGCATGCAATGGAAGCAACTGAGAATGAGCATGATCCAAATAGTCCATTTCCACATTAAGGGGGAAAGGTGTTAAAAAAGTCATAAACTTTTTGTATTTGTGCCAATTTAATCCTAAACCTTTTTACTTAGTGCTAATTCATTTCTTTCGGCTAATTTGGGCTGGATTTTGTTGACTAGGCCTTGGCCGACTTAGGTAGAAAATTTTTAATAATATTTTAATATTTTTGAATTTTTTTCTTTTTCTTTTTCTTTTTTTTCATTCTCCTTCTCCTTTCTCCTGCCGGTCATCGAACCTCGCTCATCGGCCACTAGCGAGGGCCGCGAGGGTGGCCTCGTGCTAGGCGGCGAGGCTTGACCTCATTAAATTGAGGCTCGATCCTCGCTAGATCTAGCGTCGGTTGAGCCTCGTCGGCCATCGCTTCTAGCCAATCACCAAGGTCCGGCAACCGGTTGGAGGAAGGAGGAGGAGAAAAAGAAAATGAAAAAGAAAAAAATTCAAAAATATTAAAATATTATTAAAAATTATCCACATTAGCCGATTGGCATCCAATTAACAAAATCCAGTCAAAATTAGCCAGAAATGACTAAATCCGTACCGAGTAAAAATATTTAGAACTAAATTGGCACCAGAAAAATATTTATGACTAAATTGGTACAAATATAAAATGTTTAGGACTTTTTTAATACTTTCCCCATATTAGGGCTGGAGCTGGAAACCAGTCCAGTGGTGGTTCTGAAATAGAGACCAACTCCCTCTTCTTTTTTATGCAAAATCACATTTTGTTTCACACTAAAAATTCTCAATGCAAGAGCCAGAGGAAACGCTCCACACAAACAAACATGAGAAAATCAGAAGTCAATTCAAGTAATCCAGATCAAAAGTAGAACCTCTACCCATTGCATTTGCAATAAGTCCCGAGTCTCATTACTTTCATAAAGGCTAACCTCTACCCATTGCATTTGTAATAAGTCCCAGTCTCGTTACTTTCATGAAGGCTAAGGAAAAAATAAACAATTTCAAAGGAAACAAGTGCTGGACACAGTAAAATGTGCTTGGGCCAAAATGTTTTGAAGCTCGCCCATCAAAATTAATTCAAGTAATCCAAATCTCGGATCATATACGACCCACGGAATAAGCCTATAGTGGGAAAAATGGGTCCCGCCATGCGGAAGACTCACACAAATTTAATCATGATTTTAACATGTTAAGTTGGAACTGACGTTACTGAAACCAAGATAAGGCTAAATTGAAGGTTCTGAAATCGCAATAATGTTTGATACTTTAACACTAGAATTGGTCCATGCATGTCAATATACCAAACACCTCTCTCTAATCTCCTTAAAATCATCTCGTATTTTTGTTAATAAGATTGTGAGGATGCACCGCGGGAGTATAACTGTCTATAATCCCAAGACCTCAAATTATGTTTCGGGCTCCAATTTTACTTTAAATTTAAGCAAAATTAGTTCGTTAGATCGAGTAAATCATGCTGAATATTTCCTAGTTAAAAAAATGCTCGATTTCTTTTTGAAGTTTTTCTTTCGGCATGAAGTTGGCATGCTAAATGCAAATTCGGTGAAATAATTAATGAGCATATGACGATCAACATTTATTAATTAAATTAACTTTCTTTTCTTTCTCTATCAAGACTAAAAATGCTTCTCCCCTTGGGCTTGCACCCTTTCATTATAGGAAGAAGAAGAAACAAAAAGGGAGAAAAGAGAAGAAGAAGAAAGAAAGAACGAAGTAAAAGAGACAAATTTGAAGTGGACATGTCATTAAGTTAAGAATAAATTAAAAATGTCTACATATGTGAAGATTACAAATATCAAATCGGTACATTTATGGCACATTTACCTTAAACTAATTTTTCCCATTATATTTTGACCATAAACTAATTTTCATCTAATAAAATATTCACACTGAACCCAAATTTTCCAATTAGTAGAATATATACATGTCAATACACTTGATTTTATCTATCCAATCATAAATGGGCGACTATGACATCTGTTTTTAAGAAGATGCACTCTAACCTCCCTCTTTTTGACGGACTATGCTTTGTTACAGGCCAACTAAAATGGTTTGTTACCGCCATTTGTAGTCTAACTACTATCATTAGCATTGGCAATATGTTTGATTACCAAAGTAGAATTATATATGGCTTAGAGTCGTTGAAGCACCATGGAGATGCTTTTTGAAGTCTGATGGTTTTATTTATATGTTGATGGGCCTTAGCGAGCCTGTCCGCCCATGTTGGGCCAAAAAGCCCGGCCCGCTAGATGAGGGCCTATGTATGAAGGGTTGAGATATGGAAGGGTACGTTGAGGGGTTACGACTTTTGGAAGAGTGTCTTTACGTTGAAGAGTTACGTCTCTTGGAGGAGAAGTATTTAAGGGAGAAAAGAAAAGAGAGGAAAGTACCTTTTCAACGTACATCATTTTCCCTCTCTCTCCTCCTAAAAAGATGTAAGAACAATACCCTAAAAAGAGACGGAATTTTCTCCCCTTCAAGGTGATAGTACGTCATCGGATAGAACGAGATCAGTTTTTCTTCCTCAAATCAACGTTGGTGTTTAATCTGTGGCTTAATAAAGTACGTTCGATTTCGTGATGTGCTTTTCGATTGGTGATACATGTGTTTCCCAGGCTCGTCTTCCGCATTCGTTTTAGGTGTTCGATTTAGTGTCGAATCCGTTTTAGGGAATCCGTTATTCCCAACATTGGTATCAGAGCCATTATTTATGTTTCCCGATCCCTTTACATGTTTATGAATTGTTTTTGGTTGATTTTTGTGAAACACTGCCATTGGCCGATCGGGGACAGAAAATCCCGACGCCCGCGTATTGTTCACCCTTGTTTGTGATTTTGTGCAAATCAAAATTTGTTTCTAATAGCATAAGGTCGAAGGTCTCGTTGATACGAGAAAAATGAGTGGCGGATCGCCGCCGAGGGCCAACGGACGCGCCGCCACGCGCGGCGATTTAGTGTTTGGCCATCCAATCGACCACAATAATCACCAATTCATACTAACGTCCTGAGAGAGGATAAGTCGGGTACAGGATTTTTGCGATAAATCTGCATGCATTACAAGTGTCCAGTCAACATGAATGATATATAAGATGTCATTAACATAAAAGAAATCTAAAATTAATATATAGAGGAGAAGTTTTTCTTTAAACCTATAAATGACCTTTAACTTAATTTTTCATCAAACCTGGCTCTCTCATAACTTCAAGAATATGTTTAGCTGTAGCTCCTAAATAAAAGCAATGAAACGTAGATTAAAAAGTTAACATGGATCACGGATAAAGAAATAGAAGCCTCATTTTATATGCCCTTCTCTATAACTTGATCATAACATTACAAATAAAAGCTTAATCAAGAGAAATAGAATATCACAAAAAATTAAATAACATAAACATAATTATCAGATGACCTACTGTTTGGCCCACCAAGTTGTGCCATAGCATCTACAAATCGTTGATGTAGGTAATTTGTCCAATTCATTCACCGATTCAATGTACAATCACGGTTCTCCGCTGCAATGAACAAGGATGACTTTCAAAGGGCAATTTAAAGAAAAAAACAGAAGAATAAATACAAATACATATAAAGAAAAATCTGACCCACTTCCTTTGCTAGAGATATCGAGAGAATTTAGTTAATAAGTTAGTCCTATTTCCTAGAAATGAATTAAAAAAAAAAATACTACCAGCCATCATAATTGGATCGCCAATTAACCCATCATGGTGATGGCAATCAGGAGGACGTTATCGGCTACCGAACTGGTGGAGAAGAGGACTTGTTCAGATGGTGCCCCAGCGAGGTCCTGCTCTGTCGTCGGAGTTTTAGATCATGCCCCAGCGAGGTGCTGTCGTGTCATCGGAGTGAAAGATCATGCCCCAGCGGCTTGTTGCTTTATCGTAGGAGTCAAAGATTGTGCCCTAGCGGGTTGCTGCTCTGTCGCCGGAGTTTCAGATGGTGCCCCAGCGGGGTGCTGTTTTGTTGCCGGAGTGAAAGATCGTGCCCCAGCGGGTTGCTGTTCTGTTGCCGGAGTCAAAGATCGTGCCCCAGCGGGTTGCTGCTCTGTCGTCGGAGTTTCAGATGGTGCCCCAGTGGAGTGCTGTCGTGTCGCCGGAGTGAAAGATCGTGCCCCAGCGGATTGCTGCTCTGTCGCCGGAGTCAAAGATCGTGCCCCAGCGGGTTGCTATTCTGTCGCCGGAGTTTTAGATGGTGCCCCAGCGGGGTGCTGCCGTGTCGCCGAGTGAAAGATCGTGCCCCAGCGGACTGCTACTCTGTCGTTGGAGTCGAAGATCGTGCCCCAGTGGGTTGCTGCTCCGTCGCCGAAGTTTCAGATGGTGCCCCAGCGGGGTGCTGCTGTATCGCCGGAGTGAAAGATCGTGCCCCAGCAGATTGCTGCTCTATCGTCGGAGTCAAAGATCGTGCCCCAGCAGGTTGATGCTCTGTCGCCGGAGTTTCAGATGGTGCCCCAGCCTCCGTCTGGTACGAATGAATGGTAAGTCTTTTCTCTGGACCCATACGATGCGTCATGACGCGCAGCCAAACTTGCTTCTCCAGCCAACGTTCGGTGGTGGCAGACGAAGAGGCGGCCAAGTTGACGTTTGACGGGGGCGGCGGCGGCGGTCCATCAGGGGCCGCGGCAGACCTCATTTCTTGAACGTTGGACATAGTGGAGTTTCTATGGAGGGAACTGAATTCGATCTGGCTACATTTTATATATTAATATTATTTAAAACATTAATATATTTTATATTTTTATTTAAAATGTTAATATATTTTGTATATATTTTTTATTTAAAACGTTAATATATTTTATATAACGTTCGGCGGCGGCAAACGAAGAGGCGGCCGAGTTGACATTTGGCGGGGGCAGCGACGAGCGGCGGTTGGCCGGGGTCCGGTGACAACGGCGTCCGGCGGCAATCCGCGAGCAGGAATAAAAAATAAATAAATAAAAAAAGAAACTGTTTTTTACCAAACGTATTTCTATTTTTTTTTTATTTCTAGAGTACAAATTTTGTGTAGTTACCAAACGGGTTTTTTTACACATAGAAATTGTTCTCCAAAATAGAAATAGAAAAAAAGCATTTCTAAAAAAAAAAAAAAAAAAAAAAACTCTTCTCCAACCAAGAAGTGTTACCATTCACACCGTTAGTGTGTCCTTGAGATTCAAATAGGAAAAGGAACCCCAGAAAGACCAGTCGCTCGACATTAGGGTTTGATGACTTTCAGTACTCCTCTTAACTATTGCATATCCGACATTTCTAATGCATTCTTGCACATTTTCTTTTTCACTTGATCTATACAAATTGCATGGCATATCTTTCTAAAGAAAAGAGAAATTTTAGCCGAGGGAATTTCAGTTGATTCTCAAATTCTCTCGAAAGTCTCGTCCCTAAAAATCATTTCCCTCTCCCGTTTCTCTCTTCCCCTGTCCCTCACGCCACCCCAAGATCTTCCCTTATATTTCTTCACTGAAAAAGTAGAAAGGTCAGCTCGGCTGGAATTTCGAGAAGAGAAAGTAATACGAAGAAGACAAAACAAAAGTAACCACCCGCCGTGGTGGCTCCGCTGGTAGGCTTCAGACTTCTTTTCGCTAAGAGGTCTGGAGTTCGAAGCCCTTGCGACGCAAGTTGCAGGGAGGCTGGCGTGAGACATTGGTGACTTACCCGGTGGCATGTGTGTGGTGGCTAGGGAAGTTGCTATTCTGTTCCTGTCCCCCCCTTTTCGATATCAAGCATGTTTTCAAAGAAAAAATAAATGGAAGAAAGGATAGAAAAGAAATGCACCTGTCCAATAAAAAAACCCTATTTATTGGGTATGGCAACACTGGCTACTACCTCGTCTCTCTTCCAAAGTTGCTCGACCTTTTCTGCCTCCATTCGCATTGGAAAAAGAGCATGACATTCTCCTTGCAGGTCATCCTATCTCCCACTTCGAACCCCAATTCCTCAAAAATTTAAAAAGAGAAGGAAAAATAAAATAAGTAAAAAATAAAAGAGGCATCTTGCAGAAGTGGGATGACTTCACAGGGAATCTTTGCTTTGCTTTTATTCTTATGACCTCAAAGCTTTAGGACGTGCGAACCCCTAGAGTGCCTTAACTTTGCACGAAGGGATACTTAAGTGCCATAACTTACGAAACACACTTAAGTGCCAAAATCGGAGTAAATGGGATCACTTAAGTGCCAATCCGGCAAAAGTCCGGTCAAAAAGCCCACGTGGCATTTTTCTGGCGAACCAAGCCCAAAACAACGCCATTTTGCACGTTGACGTGACCAAATAATGCAAAAACAGCCATCGAATTGGATCGCGGTTTACCTTTAAGTCCTATTCTTGAAAATTCCAAATCCCAACATGTTTCTTTTATGAAAATCAAACCCATTGGATCATTTGTTTACCGTTGGTGCAAAAATCGAGTTAATGGATCGACGGTTTACCCTTAAGAGTGAATTGTAGCAATTTTGTAGCCCCATTTTCATGTATATCAACTAGGCTCTCAAATCTCTGAACCTGATCCATCTTCATAAATTCTCTTTCGTTTTTCAACCATCTCTTTCGAGCGGTTCACTAGTTTTTCCATCTACAGCTCCAGCTCTTTCTACTCCTGATTAGCTTGAACAGACTTTTAAGACAGATTTACAATAAAGATCTTTACTTCAACAATTCATTTATGCACAATTTGAGAGCTTCCCAATCTCTAGTAGACAAGAAAAAACAAACATTTTGTCATAAATAAAACAAAAGGTTTTGCTGTTGGCAATTAAAAAAAGATAAATATATAAATACACCAAATTTTACCGAAAGACCAAATTCATAATCAAACAAATGAGATTAATACAAAAAGTAGAATGATTAGAAAAAAAAAATCTACTGCAATTATATCTCAGTATAATTGCAGATATTGCATATTTAGGATTTCTCAACAAAAAAGGAAACTATGAACTCACGAGTAATAATCCTTTCTCTGGGCTTCTTCGCCTTTATTTTGGCCTATCATTTCATTTCTTGTAACTTCCTTGCCTTCATTTTCTACTACAATCTCATTTCTATTAGCTTCTTCACCTTCATTTTCACCCACAATTAGTAAATCATAAAGAACCACAGAAATATAAGATGAAGATTCACATCTCAAGAATATCTATCCAATCGACCACAATAATTACCACTTCATACTAACGTATTGAGAGAGGATGAGTCGGGTAAGGGGTTTTTGCGATAAATCTGCATGCATTACAAGTGTCTAGTCAACATGAATGACATATAAGATATCCTTAACATAAAAGAAATCTAAAATTAATATATAGAGGAGAAGTTTTTTCTTTTAACCCGTAATGACTTTTAACTTGATTTTTCATCAAACCTGGCTCTCTTATAACTTCAAGAATACCTATAGTTGTAGCTCCTGAAGGAAAGCAACAGATCGTAGATCAGAAAGTTAACATGAATCATGAATAAAGAAATAGAAGCCTCATTTCATATGCCCTTATCTATAATTTGATCATAAAATTACGAATAATAGCTTAATCAAGAGAAATAGAATATCACAAAAAATTAAATAACACAAACATAATTATCAGATGACCTACCGTTTGGCCCACCATGTTGTGCCACGGCATCTACAAATCGTTAATATAGCTCCTTTGTCCAATTCATTCGCCGATTTAGTGCACGATCACGGTTCTCCACTGTAATGAACAAGGATGATTTTCAAAGGGCAATTTAAAGAAAACAGCAGGAGAATCGATACAAATACATATAAAGAAAAATCTAACCCACTTCATTTACTAGAGATATTGAGAGAATTTAGTTAATAAGTTAGTCCAATTTCCTAGAAATGAATGAAAAAAAAAATTACTACTAGCCATCATAATTGGATCGCCGGTTTACCCTTTAGTCCGATTCTTAAAAATTCCAAAACCCAACATCTTTCTTTTATGAAAATCGAACTCATTGGGTTATTTGTTTACCTTTGGTGCAAAAATCGAGTTAATGAATCGCCGGTTTACCGTTATGAGTGAACTATATCAATTTTGGAGCCCTATTTTCATGTACATCAACCATGGTCTCAAATCCCTGAACCTGATCCATCTTCATAAATTCTCTTTCGTTTTTCAGCCATATTTTTCGAGCGGTTCACTAGTACTTTCATCTGCAGCTCCAGCTCTTTCTACTCCTGATTAGCTTGAACAAACTTTTAAGTCAGATTTACAATAAAGAACTTGCCTTCAACAGTTCATTTATGCGCAATTTGAGAGCTTCCCAATCTCTAGTAGACAAGAAAAAACAAACATTTTGTCATAAATAAAGCAAAAAGTTTTGCTGTTGGCAATTAAAAAAAGATAAATATATAAATACATGAAATTTTACCGGAATACCAAATTTATAATCAAACAAATGAGATTGATACAAAAAATAGAATGATTAAAAAAAATCTAGTGCAATTATATCTCAGTATAATTGCAGAAATTGCATATTTAGGATTTCTCAACAAAAAACAAAACTATGAATTCACGCGTAATAGTCCTTTCTCTAGGCTTCTTCACCTTCATTTAGGCTTCTTCACCTTCATTTTGGCCTATCATTTCATTTCTTGTAACTTCCTCACCTTCATTTTCTACTAAAATCTCATTTCTAGTAGTTTTTTCACTTTCATTTTCACCTACAATTAGTAAATCATAAAGAACCATAAAAATATAAGATGAAGATCCACATAATAAGAATATCCATCCAATTGACCACAAAATCACCACTTCATACTAACGTACCGAGAGAGGATGAGTCGGGTACAGGGTTTTTGCGATAAATCTGCATGCATTACAAGTGCCTAGTCAACATAAATGACATATAAAATGTCCTTAACATAAAAGAAATCTAAAATTAATATATAGAGGAGAAGTTTTTTCTATAAACCTGTAAATGACTTTTAAATTGATTTTTTTATCAAACCTAACTCTCTCATAACTTCAAGAATACCTTTAGATGTAGCTCCTGAAAGAAAGCAACGAAACGTAGATTAGAAAGTTAACATGAATCACGAATAAAGAAATAGAAGCCTCATTTTATATGCCCTTCTCTATAACTTGATCATAAAATTACAAATAAAAGCTTAATCAAGAGAAGTAGAATATCACAAAAAATTAAATAACACAAACATAATTATTAGATGACCAATGTCTAGAGAAAAACTTTCGAGAATGCTTGTATCACTTGGATAGAATAAAATAAAAGAAGGCACCATATATATATATATATATATATATAATGTGTGTGTGTACACGCAAACCTCTTTTTATGACTATAGATTTACATTATGATCTTATGGTTATAGGATCACACCAAAAGACGCGTGATTTAAGACCCCAGAGTCACGCGCTTGTATCACTTCTTGCGAATAATGAGCCGCAAAATTGTGCACCCAAATGCCTCTTAGCTTTGCCAAGTTGCCCCTTGCACTTCCATACATCTTTCACTAACTCACAATGAAAAATAATAAAACTCGGTTTCTATAATGTCATATGACACAAACCCCTTATGCCATATTCAAATTTATTTAATTTCGTGTTGTGTAAATGGATCGAATTGAAAAATGCCGACTTTAGTGGCGATACCCGTAATGCGTGATCCGATTCCTCCTATAAGTAGGATCAATGCTAGTTTTAAAACTTTGGAATTAAAGTTCAAATAAACACAAGATTGAGAAAGAAAAAAAAAAAAAAACTTATGGTTGGTGTCTACAGTTTTTGATTTTGTATTATCAAAATAATTACAGCTTAGGAAGGAGACACCGGAGTTGGGAATTCCAATTTGCTTTGGAATTAGATTTGCCTAGTCGTAATAGAAGATATAAGTAGTAAAATTAAGTTATCTTGAACTTGCAATTTATAAATAATATTAGGTATGGCCCTTGTTATTGTTATTGTTGTTATTTTCGGCGTAGTCATCATCTTTTTTTTTAGTACATTATTTCTATTTTTTATTATTAATATAGGAGCCATTTAAATACATTTTGATGATACATCATCGAACTTATTTTTAGTTTACTTAAAAGTTTCTTCATTAAAAGCAACACAAGTAATATATATCTACTAAACATCATTATGATTACACAACATTTATCATGTCTGACTGCTAAATGAATTCGTATATTTTGGTAATTCCTTAAATCTATCGATCGCAAAATGAGATATAGATTAATACAAATGGAATTTTGGGACAACTTTTATTTTAAGTGATTTTGAAGATAACCTTAAGGAGTCTTGATTAATTCCATTATAAGGAAGAAAAAATGCACGTTGTTAAATAGAAGAGATAGTGATTTTTTTTTTTTTTTGTGCGTCAATAATTCGTATTTTCGAATTTGCTTGGCCAAATTTTTTCTTTTGGTGGCCATTTTGAATTTCTAGGACTGGAGAAGCTACTCCTAAGGTCAAAAATGAGAACCGGCGCAAAGATTGAAGGGCAATACGGTCATTTTGTTATCCTCAGACAGTATAAAAGAGCTAGGGTTTCGCTCTCTTCTCCAACCCGACAGACCTCCACCGTCTTGCTTCCTCCGCCGCCGTTGCGATCTCAGGTGCGACGCTGCTACCCTTCGAGCCCTCGTCCTTCTGCCAATCGCATGTTGTTGTCGGTTTCTGAGGAATTCTTTCTCGCTTGTTCGCTAGAAAGAATTCGATCCTGGTCTTGCTTTTCCGCGGCTGAGCTTGAGTAAATTGAGCTTGGATTAGGTTGGTAGATGTGGTTTCTTGATCTTGTCGCCGAATGCTTCGTGCACTGTTCTCGTTAGTAATGATTAAGCGCTGCTGCTGTTTTAGATCTTTGTTCATGGAAATTGCTTGAGCACTTACTTAATTTGTACTGCTTGAAGTGGTGGATTCAAGCCTTGATTCTTTTGAGGTATTCTGGCGGGCGTAGGAAAAACGAAATCGTGTCCCGCGTTTGTTGTCGTGCTAGAATCGTGTTTGGGGTGGTTTTGTGCTTACCCAGATGATTACGGGGCAGCTTTGTTGCCCATGATTTTGATATCTGGATCCGTGTGTGGTCGCCCGGTGCCGCGTGACTAGACCAAAATGACCCGTGACATAGAGCTGCTTAGTTTTCCCGTTTCTCGTTTCCTTTTTGTGAGGTTGTCTTGAGAATGCCTGCCCCCGTTTATGATAGTAATGGCGAGCTTCTCTGCGGTGCAGGCTGCAGCTTGTTGATTGTTTACGATGGTGAAAGTTAGCGTTTTGAATGATGCTCTTAAGAGCATGTATAATGCCGAAAAGAGGGGAAAGAGACAGGTCATGATCAGACCGTCCTCGAAAGTGATCGTCAAGTTTCTTCTGGTGATGCAGAAGCATGGTATGCTCTTATCAATTGCTTTTGATGCTTGATACTTTGTATGGTTGGCACTTATTATCATACTTCCTTTCGGGCTTTTGCTAGGTTACATCGGAGAGTTTGAGTATGTTGACGACCACAGGTCTGGCAAAATTGTGGTTGAACTCAATGGAAGGCTAAACAAGTGTGGAGTTATCAGTCCCCGTTTCGATATTGGCGTCAAGGAAATTGAAGGCTGGACAGCAAGGCTGCTTCCCTCAAGACAGGTTTGTTCCAAAAGCTTCTACTTATACTCACTATCTACAATTATAAGTTACTTCACTGCAAAGCTGTCCTTTATCTGTTCTTGTTCACCTTGATAGGTTTATTATATTTCGCATATGGCTTTCTGAGCTTACATTTGCAGTCTACAATGCTTTTCGCATTCATATGGTCTTACACTAGCAATTTTGTTGACTGAACTTTTGATAGTAAATCTAAAGCTTTTAGCTTAACATGACTGAACTTTTGCAGCCCATTGTCCTTTCTTGTCTGACATCAATTAGTTCTCTCAATTTTGCAGTTTGGTTATATTGTGTTAACAACTTCAGCTGGCATCATGGATCATGAAGAGGCAAGGAGAAAGAATGTCGGTGGAAAAGTACTTGGCTTCTTTTACTAGGTGGAGTTAGTTTTGCCAATGAATCCCTGATATTTCAGTTTGCTGAGGATTTTGTCATGTATTTTTGAAGTGGTTTCCATAGGGATTTACCTTATTGGGCAAAATTTTCATTTTTTGTTTAATGGAGCTTTTGATTTTTCGTTCCGCTTCTCTAGTGCTCTATCTGCAATTAGAAGAGATGCAGGATTTTCTTTTAAATTACAGATGTTCTGATGATTGTCTGATGAGATGGTGATTGTTTGGCTTTAGCTGGAAGTATGGTTTATCAATCGTACAAATGAAGAGTTTATTCTGGAATCTTTAAGCCGCCCTCTTAGTTTGGAGTAGTCTTTACTGTCCGGAGCACCTGTGAATTGAGGCTTTTCTGTGTAGTTCTACGAATTTCAGCTGATTTGGAAGTGCTATCTGAAGTGAGAGCAAAATCCTCGGTGGTCATTGGATACGGGGTAAGATTCGTGTGTGTTATTTGCCCTTACTATTATTGGGATATCTTGATGATTTGAAGTGTTTGATGATGGGTAGTGCGATGGCAGGTCGTATGCATTGTTGAACTATGTGCCGGGCTTGTTTCGCCTGTGGTTTCTATTTGCTTATTTTTGTTCTGTGCGGAATTGTTTTTAGCTGAAATGATGGATATAGAACAGTTGATAATTTTTGGGAGTGCGATTGGGGAAAAACAGTGCCTCCCGTGCATAGTGACGTGCTTGCTTCGGTAGATTTGTTCTAATTTCTATCCCCCCTCTGAACTTTTAGCTGGAACTGACTTGACTGTAGAGGTTTTATACTGGGAGTTATAAGCCAAACCTTGTTGACCAGGAATGCTCTATAAGGGGTTGATTTGCCTGCCTCATGGCACTGAAAAATGAAGTAACAGAGGATTTTTATGAGGGTGTGGTGATTTATTCTTAGTCAACGCCACCTAAATCAAAGTGCGTGTGCTTGTGGTAAATCCTTCTTTCGAAGTGTGATCTCGCGGCTCGTCTTACTCCTTTTTTTCGGTTTTAAACTTTGTTTGACAACGGCATTGTTCAACCCATTATTTGAAGCGTGTTTGTGGAAATCAGAGGCCTAAATCATTCTGCGGATGAACATAATAGTAAGAACAAGAATAGGAGACGGTTACTCTTTATTTTATGGTTTAAACCAACGCAAATACAAATCTACCGTACCGACTAGATCGTCTGTGACCCCTGCATGGTGGATGATGCGTTCGGTGATGGTGTTAGGACGACTTCGATGGCACGGATCAAGAGAGTTTAAAACTTGATTGCAGAATGAGCATGAAGAGCGTGTAAATCATGCTGCACACGGGGGACTCGGTGTATTTGTGGTATAGACAGCACACCCAGAATCCCTTTTAAGGAGTCCATTTACGACAAGGTAAGTGCATTTGAGAAGAACATTAGATGCTAATCCCGGGACCCTATCCTTTCGGATTTCTTTAATCTCTATAAATACTCCGAAAATATTTTGTCATATACATTCTGAACTAATGGGGAATCGAAGAAACCATGGTGAAATTCATATTTTTAGATTTTAATCAAACTTGAATATGTTAATTATGAATAAACTTTTTTGCCTTACACTAACCCACGATTATGCAACTGCAAATCAAATGTAAATCACGATGCTAGATGGAAAATAAAGTTTCGTTAACAATCACAAGAAGAGAGACAATGCTTAAGAAAGATGTAACAACTAGAACTTGATCTTTCCTAGATTGGTATATCCATATTAACAATCACAAGAAGAGAGACAATGCTTAAGAAAGATGTAACAACTAGAACTTGATCTTTCCTAGATTGGTATATCCATATGTATAAATACTTGTATATCGATCATCAATTTCTTCACAAATTAGGCAAATAAAAAACTATCGACCTAATTATTTTCATATGATATTGAATTATAGCCAACGCCACCCAAATCAGATCATTCCACACATGATTGAAGGTTTAGTCTCAATAGATTGTCTACATTGGTACATGCGCATAACCATGATCTAGGCAAAATCGAAAACGAAACTATGAAAACATGGGTTCTCAACGCCTTAACATTCTGTCTTTGTTTGAACTCTTAAATCTCTCTAAGTTTAATTATGTCTCTTGATGGAAAGGTTTGATGTGAATTCTGAACAGAGTGTTTGTGTTAATTTCAATAAGCCGTCACGTAAAATAAAAAATATCTGAAGCAAACAAATAAATCTATAAGGCGTATCTAAGCCAGGTCATATGAGTGTGCTAATTTAGTAGTATCACATTATCTTTTACGAGATCACAAATTTAAGCCGGGTCATGAGCGAATCTTTACAAAGTTGTGCAATGTATTGCCACCTTATATGAAAAAACTTTTTGGTTTCCAGCACATCGGAGAAGCTACGATGAGCATGTACAACTTAAAGGTACATTGAGTGATGGGAAAATTTTCAAAAAAGTCTTTAATATATTATATCAATATCAATTTAATCATAAATTTTTTAATAATTTATTAAAATAATTCCTCCAATCAATTTTGATAAAAATTTATTGATATAGAAACCTTCTTCATAGCATAAATGTCCATAATTTTTTAATATTTTTGTAAAATTTCCCCTTTTCTTTTCCTTTTGCCTATGGTCAATAGTCGACCATAGCTGGCAATTGACCACAAGTAAGGGTTGTCCTCGTGGCTTGAACAAGGGCAGCTTCACTGGATCTAGGTCACTGTAGTACTGCTCATAGGGGAAAGGAAAAAAATATGAAAAAAAGAAAACAAAAGGAGAAACAATTAAAGAAAATATAAAAATTATTTATGTCAACACCGATCACATCATATAAGATAGCCGGTAGCTGGCCGATGTCCAAATCCACAAATTTGCTGTCCATTTGAAAAATTATTGCACGGTCTATAAAATTATATGCACCAAATACATCTTAAGCATTAACTATTTATATCTGACCGAGTACTTGAAGAACTTGTCTTTGCAGTCCAGTGAATTTAAGGTAATCATCATGTTCAAATAGACATATACGTTTCTTTGAAAAGAAATTTATGTGACTTTTGTTTTTTTATAGTCAAAGGGAAAACCGCGTTATCTAGCTGGGGAATGGTGCTGGACAATTTTGAGGTAATATGTTCTATTATTAGGCCTGCTCTTTATGACCATATCTCATAATGGTTACTTTTTTTCTTTCTTTTAGAGGGATGAGGAAACCATTCTCGAGTTGAAAGAGCAGCTACAACGTGCAAAGTTTGAACTCGCTGAAGGAGAAAAGCTCAGGAAAAAATTGCATAACCCAGTCATGGTAATTATTTTTGTCTTGTCAAATAGCACATAAAATACATGAAATTATGAATCACGAAGATCTTGCTTCCTTCAGGATTTGAAAGGTAACATCAAAGTCTATTGTCTCGTACGTCCCTTGTTGACGATAGGCAATGATGTTGGATATGAAGGCATCATCTCATATCCAACGAGCTTGGAAAATCGGGATCGAGCCATAGAACTACTTGAAGGTACTGAAAAATATTTCTTGCTATTTTTGAAAATTTTTCTCTTGTCAACTATAGATATTCCTAGTATCTTTAGCCTGTCCTAAAGCTAAAAATAAATGTCTCACGTTTATTCATCTTATGACAAGGTGAAGAAAAACATAGATTCACATTTGATGGGGTGTTTAGACCTGAGGCTTCCCAGCAAGACGTTTTCGTTGAGATATCAGAGTTGATCCAGAGCACCCTTGATGGCTATAGGGTGATGTTTGCGTGGTAGTTTTTCTAAATTACGGGAAGTAAAATTGAACTGTAAATATGAATGAATATTTACTATTGCTCGCAGGTTTCTATATTTTCATATGGTCAAACAGGTTCGAGGAAAACCTACACGATGCTAGGTGAATATTGACTCTCCGGAAGGGAAAGGATGATACCGCGTGCTTTGGAACAAATATTTCAGACGATACTATCCCTTTCGGCAGAGGGCTGGGAGCACATGTTAAAGATAAATTTCTGTTTACCATTTTTTTTTTCTTTTTGATCTTTGTTACATAATGGTTAAAATTGGGGTGCAATTTAGGTTTCAATATTCGAGATATATAATGAGGTAGGTCGTGATTTGTTGTTGGTGTGTAATGATCCAATACGAATTTTGCATGAATTCTGCACATATTCTACATGAATTTTGCACGAAGCCAAAGTAGCTAGCCTTATCGAAGTTCCTGTAAGCAGTATCGATGAAGTTAATCGGTATTTGAATCTTGCTTTACGAAGAAGGTGTGTAGACAACTCATCTCGTTCTTCTTGATTTTGATGTCTATGATGGTTTTAGGCACTTTCCTGCATCTTATGGCAATAGAATTTTGATTTTTTAGCTTAATGTGGTTCAATGAGTTTGATCGCTCATTTACATTGCCTAGATTATTGTTGTTTTGCCATTCTTCTTCTATCTTCCAATTTCAAGTAAAATCGGTCTCTTGTTTCTTTTTAGGTCTATGAGGGAGACCTTGATGAACCCTCGATCATCAAGAACTCATTTCATCTGTAAATTGTAGATATTTGGGATGAATAAGGTTGAAACAATTCTTACTATGTTGTTCAATTCAATATTATGCTACGGTATCATTTGTCTATTGCTTCGACTATAACAGTAATTTTTTTTTAATTCACTTCTCTCTAGGACACTAAAGAAGTATTACAAGGTGTGCTGAACCTTGTTGATCTCGCCAGAGTGAGCGGTACTTAATTGGCAAGACGATTGAAGAAAGAGAGAAAGGAACAAATGTATAGTTGTAGAGTAATAACTTTAATCACAGTGCTTGTCTATTTAGCATGGTATTCTTGGACGGCTAATTCTTTGTTTTTCAATTTAATCAGATAATCAATTTAAGTCTAATTTGGCTGGGCAATATTATACGTGAGATGGCGTCGTGTGAGACGGCAAAGAAAAAGGGACATGTGCTTTAGAAATTCCATGCTAATAAGATGTCTTGACTTGAGAAGGAAATGCACCTCAAAACCTCTCTCTCTCTCGCGCGCGTCCGAATTTCTCCTTTTCCAAAAACCGGTTCCGCCCTCCCTCGCCTGGTGTTGACACGTGGCGCAGGAATTGGACTTTGAATGTCGTCTGTGGCTAGCTGGTCCGATGCTCGTGCTGCCTTCCGCGGGTTAATGGACTATTAAACCACTTCGATTTTTTCGAAATATGCAGCAATCAGACGTAACCAAGTTACAGTGCTCTAACCGCACTTAGAATACATTTAATAATCATTCTATTCTTGAAAATAATTTCTATCTAATTAAAAATAATCATATTTTATTATATTTTCAAGAATAATTTTAAAATATTTTAATAACATTTCAATTTTTTTCTATTTTTTAATAAAATTGCGTTTGATATTGTTTTCAAAATTTTTATTCTAAATCATTTTTTAATAAATTTCTTACTTTTTTTTTTATCTTTTTCTTTCTCTTCTTCTTCAAGCTTTGACTTGCAACCAATCTCGGGATAATCAATGATGGGCTAGATGAAGGCTGGCGGCCTCACCGAAAATTCGCCAATCCCTGACGAGGCCGCACCTCATTGGCTAAACCTCGCTAGTAATTGGGCAAGGCTCAACCGAGCCTAGGTTAGGCCAAGAGCCTCGCCAAAATCTAGCGAGGTTGAGTCTCGCCCAGCCATGGCTCGGCCAAGCCTCGCCCAACCAGGCGAAGCTCACCAAACTTCGCCCAACCAATCATCAACGACCGCAGCGGTGGAAAAAGAAGAGAGAAGAAAGAAGAACAAAAAGAAAAGAAGAAGAGAAAAGAAAGAAAAAAAAAAATCTAGATTGGCTTAATCTTGACATTGTTCTCAGAAATAAAGAATCAATTTTTTTTTTTACTCCTTGATTCTTTTCTTAATTTATTTCTGAAAATAAAAGAACAGAATAAAACGCTATATAGCAAGTTGCCAAACGCAACCTTAACTATCAACCCTCCACTTGCCAAGCTAACAATGCCAAACACCAGAAAATGAAAGAAACGCATATTTACATGAGGATTGAAGATTACAAAAACCCCTGTTGTTCATGAAAATAAGACTCATAACTATGAATTAAATCGCAGGCTATTTTTGAGCCGGAGAATGAGCAACGGGCATCATAAGCGAGAGGTAGGGAGAGAGAGGTGTGTTCCTTTGATTAGAGATGAAAGCGAACAGATGCTCCACGGAATGGATCATTTTAAGAGGACTTCAGGCGCGTTTGGTTGAGTATATTGAAAATCATTGGGAAAATGTAAAGTAATTTAACTTAAAGGACTTTGGGTAAATGCAAATGCCGTTTGATAAATAGAGAAGCAATTTTGAGAGAAATGTCATTTGGTATAAAATAGATTTACAAAGTCTTTTGGGTGAGTAATATTAGTTTTATAATTTGTATTTGTTTAAAATTGAAAAAAAAAATAATATATGCAACCTTTAAAGTATAAATTTTTACAATAATGCTAAAAAACAAAAAAATATATATTAATACTAAAAAAATCAAATATATTTAATTTTAAAAAAAAAAAAAAAAACCAAACCTTTTGGCAGTCCAATGAAAGGTTACGCTTGCCAACAAGCCAAATCTAACGCACCGGCCCATTAGTCAAGGTCGCTCAACCTCGAGCAACCCTCGGTGAGGGTCGCATGACTCAAGCGATGCATGACCCAAGCGACCACCTTAGGTCTTGTAGCCTCAAGTAGCCCTCATTGGGTCTTGCAAGGGTCACTTGAGGTCGCAAGACCTAAGCAGCAATTGCTTGGGTCACACGTTGCCTAGGTCGCAAGACCTCAAGTGACCTTGATCGACGACCATCGGCACTAGATCTAGCTCATTGGCAACCATAGCCTTTTGTTGAACCGACAAAGGGCCGCTAGAGGTTGCAAGACCTCAGGCGACCTTAATCGACGACTACCGACACTAGATCTAGCTCATCAACAGCTGAGCCTTCGCCGAACCGATAAAGGGTTGGTCTTTTTTTTTTTAATATATATATTTGATTTTTTTAGCATTTGAAAAAAGAATAATGATGGCAAAATCGAAAATTTGAAAACGGGTGAGGGTAGTTATAAAAGAAAAATAATAATTTTCGGCAGTTGGCCAAATATTGAAAGCTCAAAACTAATCCTTACTAACATTGAGCTTTCAACTTTCTCTTTCACTTTGAAAGCTATTTCAAAATGATTGTTAAATGATTAGTGTTTCCTCGAGAGCTTTGAAGGCCAAAAGCCTCTTGAAAATGCTGAATCAAAAGCATCCTTACCCTCGCCATTGCGAGGCAAGCTACCAGAGACTCTCGTAGGCCACCAAGCGATGAAAGCGAGAGAGGAAGCATTGGACTCCGAAGGCCATCGATGAGCGGGGAGGTTGGACTCTGTAGGGCATCGAGCGGCGAGGTTGGACTCCGGCCACCGAGCGGCGAAAGCGAGAGAGGGGGCGATGAGACTAGCCCTCGAGGCGGGAAGGAAGGTGGGGGGAAAGGAGGCGTAATTACGCAAACTACCACGTGAGTGGCGGGTTGGAGGCGGAATTTCTAAGCTACATCCGTCGCCTCCACTTCCCACTTAGGACGATTTTACCCTTGATTGAAACGACTGGCTGCCATATTTTGTATATTTAACTCCGATAATACCGGGCATGAAAGTTATTTCCCTAGCTTGCTTGTAATTCTGAAAAATATTACTTTTGTTTGGACTAATATCGGCTCGAGACGAGGTCACGCCTACAAAATAGAGAAAATTGTCTGCCTAAGCTACCCAAAAGTTTGTGCTTGGGGTCTCGTCAGACCAGGCATACCTAGGTGGCCCTAATTCAATCCGTCCCAACTATTTACTTTGCCAAACTAACGATGGTCATTGATTCAATCTACAATGCTTCTAACCGATGGAATCATTAAATCCCTCATGACAACGATCATCAGTATAGTATGTGGACTTTTAAGCATTTGTCCTTGTGCATCTCATTCGTTGACTTTGTGAGGCTAAGTTGCGTGGATGGACCGCAGTCATTGGTTTAGGCTCTGTTGGTTTGGCGAAGAGTAAACAATTTGAAAAATATTTTCTAAAAATAATTGTGTAATATCATTTATTTACAAAAATGAATTAACAAAAATATATTTTTTTTTCATAAAAATATTTTTTGTCAATTTGATTTCAAAACATAACAATTAATATAATATATATACAAAGTACCAATTCGATTCGGGTAGTTTGGATAGGCTATTTCACACTAGGATCGAGAATCGGACCGGACCCCTTGAGACCCATCTTTTCGGTTTTTTTTTTTTAATCTCCGTAAATACTCCAAAAATATTGTCATGTGCATTCTGAACTAATGGAAAATCAAAGAAACCACGAAATTTCATATTTTACTGAACTCCTTTTATGTATATTGACCCAATGCAATTGAAAATCGGACCTAAAGCATGACGTGAGATAGAAAATATAGTTAACAATCACAAGAAGAGAAACGATGCTCAGGAAAGATGTAACAATTAAAATTTGATCTTTTCTAGATCATTATATATAAATAGATATGTATATGTATACTAATCATTAATTTATTCACAAATTAGGCAAATGAAGAACTATCGACCTAATTCCTGTGTGCGGTAATCTCCTTGGTGGCTCTTCACTGTTGTTGGCGGATGCAGCCTGAGCTATGGGGTCCATTCGGCCTTGTGATGCCTAGTGCCGTTTTTTGCTAGGTTCCTTTTGCTTGTTGTTTAGGCTCTTTTGTGCTTGTTTTGGTCTGCTTTGTCTGTGGTCTTCTGTTTTACTTTGGCTCCCTTCCACCCATTCTGACATGTTGTCTCTTTGAGTGTTAAGTTTTTGGCGCCGAATTTTTGTAAATTTGGTTCAAAACTCAATATATTCTTATCTTTTGCCAAAAAAAAAAAAAAAAAACTATCGACCTAATTAAGTTCATATGATATTGAGCTATAAGCAACGCCACCCAAATCAATTGATTCCACACATGATTTGAAGGTTTAGCCTCAATAGATTGTCTACATTGGTGTATGCGCATAATCATAATCTAGGCAAAATCAAACACGAAGCTATGAAAGGATGGGTTCTCTACGCCTTAATATTCTAACTTGGTTTGAACTCTTAAATTGCTATAAGTTTAATTGTGTCTCCCGATGGAAAGGTTTGATGTGAACTTTGAACAAAGTATTTGTGTTCATTCCAATTAGTCACCACGTGAAATGAAAAGTTTCCGAAGCAAACAAATAAATTCGTAAAGCATCTAATGAGTATGATAACTCGGAAGTATCACTTGTCTTTCATGAAATCATAAATCCAAGTTGGGCCGTGAGTGAATCTTTGCAAAGTTGTGCATTGGGCATCCGTTACCTTAAACTTCCTAGTTTTTTTGCACATGGGTGAAGTTGTAATGACCCTGTACAAGTTACGGGTGCACTGATTATGGAAAAATTGTTAATCTTAAACTTATTATTCAATGGCTAATCTATCATAAATCATTTGAAAATTTGTTAATATAATCATTTCAACTAATTTGGATCGAAAATTATTGACATGAATGTTAGCCTTTGTTTTATAGCTAACGCTAATGTCGATAATTTTTTTTATATATTTTTAAATTTTTCTATAATTTTTCATTCTATTTCCTTTCGCCTATTGTTGATAGTCAAAGGCGGCCTCGCAACATTTGGGAGGTCAAGCCATTGCTACCGAGTATCAACCATAGGGGAAAGGAAAAGAAAAGAGGAAGAAGAAAAATCTGAAGAAAACGTAAAAGTTGTTCATATTGATGTCAACCATATCACTAGGATGGCGGAAAAGTCGATGGGCATCCAAATTCATGAATCTTCTGTCCGCCCGCTTGGAATATGATTGCACTTTCTGAAAAATTACACGCACCAAACACATCTTAATTTTCTATTATATAGATCTTACATGGACCAGACTCACATGATCAATGGTTGAGATGAGTGTGGTCATTGGTGGTTCGTGGGCCATGCGATTTTTTTATAAGTACTTCAAGTGACAAGAAAATTTCCAAAAAAATCTTAAATATATTATATCAATGTTAATTTAATCATAAAATTTTTAACAATTTATTAATATAATTCCTCAAATCAATTTTGATCGGAAATGATTGATATGGACACCGGCCTTCATAATAATAATGTCCATAATTTTTTAAATATTTTTGTAAAATTTTTCCTTTCTTTTCTTTTTGCTTATGGTCGATAGTTGGCCATAATTGGCAATTGGCCACAAATAAGGGTCATCTTCGTGGCTTGAGCGAGGGTAGCTTCACACCGATCACATCATATAAAGATGGCTAGTAGCCGGCCGATGTCCAAATCCACAAATTTGCTATCCATTTGAAAAATTATCGCCCGGTCCGTAAAATTATACGCACCAAATACATCTTAAGCATTTACATTTTAGATCTTGCGTGGATCCGTATCACACGATCGACGGTCGAGGTAGATTTTTGGTTCGCCGGTGGTGGTGGTCCAACGGGGCCCACGCGATTGCCTCTCCGCCCGTTTGCGGTTCACACCGCTTTTCGAGTGTGAAAGCTTTGAAAAATTGAGTGAGAGCGAGACTGACCGACTGATTTTCAACTTCGAGTTTCGGCATTTTTCCCTTCCATCTCTCCTCCTGCTCGCCAGCCGCGCCCTCACATTCCCTCTCTCTCGCTTCCTCAGCTTCGATTTTCCGAGCGATTCCGTCGGATTTTCCCGAGAAAATTTGTCCAATCAGGTAACGCTTTCCGCTCCCCTTTTACTGTTTCCGCTTCCCCTCCTCTCTCTCTTTCTCTCTTTCTTTTTCGTCTCTTTTGAACCGCGGAAATGCAGGCTGCAGGAAGAGCTCTCGCCTCGGGCCCCGTTCGATTCGTCTCCGGCTCGTTCTCGACGGAGTCCGTGGAGGGCTGAGTGAAAGCGCGCTCCTTCCCGCGGTACGTTGGATCTCGAGGTGGTAGTAGTCCGAATCTCGGATTCTGCACAGGCGCTGCGTCGGCTTCGACAGGACCTTGGAGCTTGCCCTCGTTCCGCGGCGAGCGAAGGGTGAAATCTAGAGGTGAAAAAAACGAGCTTTCGAATGATTTGGTGGTTTCCACTGTCGTTTGTTTCGTTCTTGGGTTCTGGGTTGCGTGTCTTTTATCAACTAGTGAGCAAGACGGTGAAAGACTGATGCTTGGCGGTATCGTACGTCAACCCATTGTCACTTTTTTGAAACTCTTCACTTTTTGGCCTGGTTGGAGCCTAGTACTCTCTCTCTCTCTCTCTCTCTCTCTCTCCGGCTGTCTGACGATTCCTTCGAGCTGGCATTTTGTCCCCTGTTGTTGCAATGTGATTCTATGCCTGAAATTTCGAAACTTAAGTATCGTCCATAAATCTGGCAATTCCGATGGCGCATGAGCTTGGTCTTTTGGTCTGTCGATCACTACTATGTACCATGGCCCCAAAATGTGACCTTGGACCAGTAATTCTTGCTCCAACCATGTGCTTTCTTTATTTCGTTCCTTTGTGTGCTGAAGCTACTATAGATGCTGTTAGATAAACGAAAGTTTCCATTCCTGGACTTTTAGTAGGGGGAGCGAGATAAAAGAAAAGAGGCTGTAAAAATTTAGTTCAGGGGCAAGATATAAGAATCTTACATGAAATTTTATAGGTTATAGTTTACAGAAGGCACTAAGGTCCATCATTATTTGCACGAGTGAAAAAGGTGAA
The DNA here is from genome assembly GCA_014182555.1 of Eucalyptus erythrocorys. Taxonomy (NCBI): domain Eukaryota; kingdom Viridiplantae; phylum Streptophyta; class Magnoliopsida; order Myrtales; family Myrtaceae; genus Eucalyptus; species Eucalyptus erythrocorys. Next base: position 1,094,206 of record CM024597.1, on the reverse strand, counting down.
TCATGTTATCTGAATTCCGTCTGAATCCTTCTACTTATTCAAAGAAACCTAAAGTTGATAAAGATTAACAAATTGGCATTTGCCTCATGGCTTATGTCATGCGTATTCGTGATTTTGTCTGTGCTGTGTTATCGCAGTGCTTTTAAGGGCTTCATCCATCCTCTCCTCAGCTTGTGCCGTACTCACTTGAGATAGTTGCAGATGTTTGATAAAAGGAATGAAGACTTCTACATGAACTTCTCTAGGAGAGAGCTTCAGACTTTGTGCAAAAAATATGGTTTGCCTGCCAACCGGTCAAAATCTGATTTGGCAAATCTACTAGCTTCTCGCTCACAGGTAATTACCTCTTAATTCCCACTTTTGATCAAGAATCACTTAGGGTCTCTCTTCCTTTTTTGGGTGAGATTGAATTTTGAGATGCAGCTTATTCCTGTCAATATGTGTATGAGACTGACGCGGTGATTATGATTAATCTTCAGGAATGCAATTTAAGGCCATTATCTCAGGTGCATCGTGACTTACAATTAAGATTTGCAGAAAAGGAAGGTCCAGGTTTGCACTTTCTGCTGCTTCCTCGATAAATTTCTGATTTCAGTCTTCTAAAGTTTGTCATTTGGTAGGGCATCATTCTTGACTTATTTTTAGTTTGATGTTTATACGAAATACTGTGTCAGGGGCTTCTGTCACCGGTGACTGTGGATTACTTTCTTTTCCTCAAGATAAAGATGTCGGGCAGTGGTTTCTTCATACTGTGAAAGCCAATCAGTTAGAAGGATCTGTAGAGGCTCATCAAAGGTTTGATGAGGTTAGACTAACTGAACTACTGGATTTAAAAAGTATATATATATATATATTTAATGTATGCGAGTTCTGTTGGCTTATGTATTAATGGGCCTATCCTGTTTAGCATTTCCTTCAACTTGTTTTTTTATCATCATTTTCTGTCATACTTATTTTATGTTTGTGGTATTTTGAAGCTCGTGAGCTCCATTTCAGATTTTTCTGTAGGGTTTACTCTCTCCACTTTTCTTATGCTAACGAATTCTATCCTGGAAAAAAATGCTAATTTGTAGTAAAAGGTGTTAAATATTCCGTATCTTTTTGGCCTGTTCTTTTGCATCTGCTTACGTGTTTGATTTTCGTTGATAGCCTGATGATGAATGACTTCCTTGTGGTGTTCTCTTGTAATTGAATGTACAGGACATATCTCGAGACCCAATTCCTCAACATGCAGAGACATCCTATTCTCAGTTTTCTTTACAAAGTGATAAGACTGGTTTTCATTGTGGTGCATTCCCGAGAGTGATGCCTTGTGAGAAAAAGTTGGGGTTGCACGGATCTGGCGCAGCACAGTGCGTGTCCCAAATCCAGTTTAAAGAGGCTGGTGTGTTTTGTGCGGCAGATGTTATTTCTGCATCTGTATATTCTACCATAGCTCCTTCCTCTTCCTTTGAATTTCATGTCAGGTCAGAAGAGGGAATTAATCTTCATGTGGACTTCAACTCAAGCCCATCAGACTGGGCTGAGAAACTTAAAAACGATGTTTGTATATTTGAGAGTGTCAATCGTATGAATAATCAAAATTCACATGAGAAGCTTGGACATCCTGGGGAGAATAATGTGATGAAAGGTTCCCTTTCACAGACTGCAGATAACAGCCAAATGGTTTCTGCTCCTTCGGATGAAGATAAAGGAAATAGTTTGGGGGATTGTTTTCACCCTGATAGAGTTGACAGTTTGTTGATTTCTGCTGCTGAGGCGCAAGGTGTCATGGATGCAGAAGTTTTGAAGGGTTTAGAAGAAGTTCAGATGCCCATGTCATCCAAATCTGAATCAATTGCGCAGAGCCAGATAATTTCTCCGGCGGCACCCTGTGGCATGGGTGGTTGTAATACCAGCTTTGATCCAAATATCTCCAATAACCCCGACATGAGGTCTGGCAATGATTCATTTTCACATACAATATCAGATGCTACGGTTAGTTTTATCACATCAGATCATGTTGCCAAGCATGGTGGTGAGACTTGTATAAATTCAGAATTACAAAACAACTGCAAACCCACTAATTTTAGTGCGAAGGTTCCTGAAGGGTACAGAGTTGGTTCCAAAGAGCTGCACTTGTCAAAAGCTGCAAGTGTTCTGGGGCATTCACTTTCACCTTTCAAGACTAATACAATCGACATTCTGGTTGATTGGAAGAACAAAAGTGAATCAGAGGCTGAATCAGCCAACACCTTTGAGCTTAAGCAAGACCATGATGGAAATGTTCCAGCTTGTTCTGACATAGAGGTGCTCTCTCTTTTTTTTACCCTTGATTATTTTTCCTTGTGGAAAAAACAAAGATTGCTTTGCAGTCTATGGACAATTTGTTCGAATATGTATATTTTCTAGATGGTGAATATTAAATTGCCAAATCTCTGTTTTATTGCTCATTTCAATAATTACTTCATTTAGCTTCTTGTTATTAGACATGAATAAGAAACTATATAAATGTTGAAATATATCTGAACGGCATCCTATCGTTCTTAAGGAGAGGAGCAGCACTGCTAGTGGGGTGGAGAGTATTGTGTAAGTTCATGACACCACGAAGCATTGCATTTTGTATTATTTTGTCTATTATTGTTGCCTGAGTATAAAGGTTTGCTTCTTCTTTCAGATGCTTGCAATTTGAAAAATCAGCTGCCGGAATTTCTTCAAGATTTGATGATGTTGATTCCAATGAAATGTTACAAAAGAGGCTACGAGTGGATAGTGATGACCAAATTGGCTGTGTTGGAACAGATGTTAGAATTTCTAGATGCTCCAAACATCCTCATATGGAAGTCCTACCAAGAAGATCTGTGCGGCTGGTGCCCAAGGTATGGATCTGCTAGCTCTTTTGGTTTTTTACAATGGTAAATCAACGAAAGCTTTGCCACATTATCATTTATTTCTCCACAATTACTTCATATGTATCTAAAAGCTAGAGGAGAGATCTGGGAGAGATGTTGAGATAGCCTCATCCTATAATCAATCATTGGGAGGATGATGCTAATGTCATAGAGTATTAGAATGTAATATAAATGGTTACAAATCATTTACTAAGTATGGTAAGATGATACATGAGGACATTTGTGCTCATCGATTACAAGCTGTCTTCTGTCATTACTATTTTTGGCCATTAGCATCCCTCATTTTGTTAGCAACCTTCTTCCGGGGACCTTTCGCATTGTAGATGAAATTTGTGATTCGTATTCACACTTGTTGGAGTCTTGTTATCGCAGTGAGGTCGTTCATTTGATTTGACTTAGCACTATAGTTTGTTATTTTGTGTGACAAGTCTGCAGATCTCTAGGTAATTATTATTGCTTCAATTTGCCAATGAGTTTCTAAATGCATCTTGCAAATCCTTCATTAAATATGTAGCTCACTGAAGTTGTGTCATCTTAGTTATTTTCTCTGGAAAACAGGAGGTGAGCACCGAGTATCTTGAGAGAGACCATAGGCATGTGGTTGAAGTGCGAGGAAGTTCCACCAGCCTGCCAACATTTTATCAATTTGTTAGCCTCTTCTTGATTAGACGGATTTCTACATAATTTTTTTCAAGAATTAAAACTCGACAAGAGTACTGTTTGTAATTAATATAGAGTGAGAGAGTAGACCGATAGACATTTTTGGGATCCCAAAGAAATCTGTGTTTTGGCATTCATCTTAGAGGAAGACTACCCTAAGGATAGGCGCTAAACCTTTATGCTTGTCCAGTTGCTGTATATTGCCCTTGTCTAATTCAGTGCTCATCCTTGTCTTTAGATTGAAGAAGGGCCAACAACAAAGTATACGAACCAAATTATGTGAATTTTAGTGCTTGTACTCTTTTCTTAATCTCTCTTCCAGTTTTAATCTTTATTCAGTTTCTTTCGATGTATCTGGGTGATCATTTGCTTGTCTTGCTTCTGAAATAGGTTCTCCTTACTTTCTGGTTTTGGTTCAAGAGACCTATGCTCCAGTATAATTAGTTTGCATTTCCATTCTAATTGTAGGTTCTTATCCTTAAGTTTATTGCTTAGAGGTTAAGTTCTTTTCTGCAGTGACTTTTTGTACTCTGCTGCGGCAACAAAATGTGCATTCTTCATCGTAAGGAGGAATACGCTTTAGAGTAAGTATGGAGCCTCATTTGTCACTTTTGAAGGAACATGCCATTAATATGAATCATAACTATGTTCCCTTTGTCTCAAGTGTGGTGGGCGGGCTTGTTTGGAAGGGAGAAAGAACTTCTTGTCATTCCCTTCAGAATTTGAGAATTAGAAAACCTATACGTATATATTCTAAGTTTCAGAAAATTATGAAAAAGTGATGTATGATTTTATATGTAATATTTATATATCTTACACTTTTCAGATTTTTCACGTTGATTAAAGGTCAACTTGTGAGTAACAAGATCTGTAAAAAGTAAAAATTATCACAAATAGAACTTGGTGATGGGATATGCATAGTTGGAAATACATTTATGTTTCCATGGTAAGATTTTGTTCTCTTTATGCGCCATGTAAACCAAAAATTACTCATTGTGGCCAAGAAGAAAGAGAAAAAAGATCAAATAATCTTTCAGCTTTCTAGCTTGCCCTATTGTAATGTATGTAAGAGTGCTGAGAAGTGGATATATATGTGATTGACCAACACGAGTTGTGTGAAGAGATGTCATTGCTGTCTTGAGTTCGAATGAGCCTCATGTTTACTGCTAGCACAACATTACAGATTGAACTGAGATTATTTTCTAATGATCCAGGATGTCTCTTTACTGCAGGTCACTTTCGCTTACCGGGGATATTCCTGTTTTTCTCCTAATTTTGTTCGTGCACTGGAGAACTTTAGTCACTGGAAAGAACCAAGAAGAGCTAGATTCATGCAGTGTTGTCATTGTGTGTATTAATCTATTGATTATTATTTTTCGATAAGTATGCATATAATCTGTCAACTTTTTACTTAGGATATTTACTGTCATTTTGTGCTCTCTTCTACACTGGAACAAAGTGTTTTAGCTGCATACTTGGGACAACCCGTTTGAGAGGGGATGTACTTTTTTCGGATTGTCAACTAGGGTTTTGCACTTTCTAGTTTGGAGAATTAGCTGAGCACCTCAGTATTATCAGATGGAACTTATCACAGCTTTAAAAGGGAGGTTTGCTATTCTCTTGTTTATCGAATTTCAGACACGATTGTTTGGTTACTGGAAGCTTAATCAAGGGCCGCAATGCCAATGAACAATCTCAACTAGTTGCGGGATTCGCTCGATGTTTTTGACTTAGTTGAGATTTGTTTTGGGTTTATAAGATATCCTTATTTTTGAATGTCAATTTTCGTTCGCAGATTGACCTTTCCTTAATAAAACAAAACGGCAGCTATTAATAATTAATAAGACAATTAATTAAGTGCCATACAGAAAAATGACATGTTGGAATGAGATGATGATGTTTATTTTCATGACATCGTGTCTGGGGAGCACGTTATTAAGATATCAATCGTTCCAAACGTTTGAAGATTTTCATGGATCATGTCCTGCAGTAGAGCAACATGTCCAAATGTCTATTTTGTTCGCTTTCCGGACTCAAGAAATTTCAATTCGAGAGGGACCTAAACGGGTCGATGCCACGTGGCACGGGCCAGAAGGTTGTAGTTTTTTCAATCAGAATGGGCTGCAATGAAAGGGGGTCTACAAATCCTGGGGTGGAATTTCCAATTCGAGTTTTTTGGTGCGCTAATTAGATAATAATGTTGCGAGGGCAAAATTGTAGTTGACCAGTATTGACCACTACCTCATTATTTCGCTGGGACCTATAAAGACTAAGGTCCGTATTGGGTCGGTTATTAGGTCGTCAATTCAATTTTCGCATTTCATCATGTCAGTAATAATGCTAAATAAAGTAGCAATTAATGCACTGGATATATGAAATGAGCCGACAAATCATAAATAATTTCAAAATAAGTGGGTTATGTTTTTCAAATACAATAGAAGCGGGTTGTGTCAATTAAAAAGCTAATTTTATAAATCAGTCCGATTAAAAGGAGGATTTAGAAAAAAATATATCAGAAATCAAAAAGATATTGTAGAGGAACATGTTAGGAGGAAGTTACGTTAGTTGTCTTTCACCTGCGTAATCATTTAATTAATGACATAAGTTGGTTATTAATGAGGGGCATGAGGGCTTGACCAGAAAAACACATACCCAGAATCAAAATCCCCCCAAAAAAAATTAAAAAATCAAGGACTAATTAAATGCAATTTAGGGTTTGTGGGGCTCTAAGCTAATAAATAAGATTTCATCGTGGCATGGACGACGACGTTTTGCGAGACGATTCAGAGGAAAACTTATAGAAATTAAGTTTCCTCCGGATGACAGCGCAGAGAGATCCGCATGTTGTGGATCAGGAAATTACTGGTAGTATTTTAAAAAGGTAATAATCCACCAAAATTATTAAGCTAATAATTGAAGGAAATTCGAAATTCGATTTCTATTTTTGTGTGAGGCACTGATTAATTGGTCCCCCAGCCAATCAATGCTTCTATTTCTATTTACGGCACTAGTCTAATTTGTGCGGTTAATCATTTAAATCGATCGATCTTTTTCTTTTTTGATAAAAAAAAAAGTTGGTCCACGCCTTCTATTGCATTGAATCGCATGGAACATGGAAAATTACCAAAAAAAAGTTTTAAATCTATTGCATCTGTGTTAATTCATTTCTAAATATTTTAGATTGGTTAATTTAATAATAAACATTTTTAACAATTTGCCAATGTAATCCATTCAATCAAATTTGATTTGAAATTGATATTATAGACACTGATTATCCTATGTGGCAAGATCAACGCTAGCATGAAAATTCTTTTATATTAGTTTTTCCTTTCTTTCTTTTTATTGTTAACGGCTACTAGGGAGCCGCCGGACATTAAGTGAGGGCTTGCAATCCTTCATTGGCTTCGCGGGCCTTACCTAGTGGTTCAGAGGGGTTGTCAGGCCTTGGTCAGCCCTCAAAAATATATAAAAAATAAAACTGAATAAAAGTTGATAAAAATTTCAAAAAAATAAGTAACTAATTTCAAATTATTTTTTTCTTTTCTTTTTTCACTTTTATCCCTCGCTAACTGAGGAAAGGTGACCATGATTGGTATTGGTGTAAACATCACATTCAAGATCATTAACTACACCACGCTCAAAAGTAGGTCTTCGTAAAGAACATGAAAAGGACCTCAGAGAATGTTCAATTTCTCTTGCTGAGGCTACCAATGCATGTTGCACAGTCATTGAAGGATTCTATAAAAACTATTTCTCTATTTTCTGAAAAGAAATAAATACGTTAATCATTGAGAGTGAGATTATTGTTTATGTTGTTCTAAACCCGAAATAACGGTGGCACAGGAAGCTTATCAATAAATAAAATAAAATAAAATAGAAAGCCATAAATACTTTAATGGGAGTGTCATCAGAACAAGAATTAGAACAAAGGTATGAATTAATTAATGGATTAGACTCGGTCTTAACCTTCGAACTCTCATCGTAGTTTGAGTTGGCTGCCGGAAAATCGGGGTACAGCAGCTCTTTTAAAAATCAAAAATTGATGTTTTCAAAGGAAGATCCTAAAATATAAAATAAAAATAAAAAAGAAGGAACAAGCTTGGAGCTTGATCTGATTAAGATTGTCTTCCAAGGATACAAAGAATTTGCAAGTGGAGATAAAAGAGGATGACATAAATAAATTGATGATTGTCGTGCCACCTTCTTGGTGAATTGGTTTTGCTAAATATGAATAATTTGAAAAATATTTCCTAAAAAATATCACTGGTATCATATACAAAAATAAATGAATAAAAAATATTTTCATCACCCATAAAATATGTAGACATAAATTGCTCTTGATAATAAAAATATTTTTCTTTAATTAATTATTTCAAGGGATATAAGTAATTTCAAATTATTTATTTTTCAAAAAACAAATGGAACCTTAAAAATTGAATTAGTACCTATTTTCCAATAAATCGCTATGTTTTCATTTCATTACGGTATGGCTACTCTTCCATACAAATGTTCTTAGTCCACACTAATAATAGGAAAGGGGGTTCCTATTTTTTATGATCCACTTCCCTTTTATGTTTATGAAATATCCCTAAGTACTTATAGCGCGCATATATATAGGTATTCAAACTTTAATAAATTTAATTTAATACATGATTAATTTGAATTCGTATTACATTCAAATGCTAGCAAAATTAATATTTGTAATTGTAAATCAGGCTGCCATAATTTGTTATTTTGACAAAGTTCGTAGTAAGGTCCAAACGGTAAAGCCGTGTGACTTTACCTTGTTGAAATGATTCTTCTTACCAGAAAAATATTAAGAATGAACGACTGAAAATAGAAAATATATAAGGAGTTTAATATAAGAAAGTTGCATCAGGTTTTCCATCACTGGGATTTGATTTTAATATATGAAAATTTAATGACATGATTATCCTTTTTTTCTCTGCGAATTGTACGACTTATGGTGCGAGTATCCCGTTTTCTATATAATAAATTAGTCAGCTTCCAGTTCCCATGTTATATGAGATGTTTAGACTACACAAGTAGATGTTTAGAATTAATTTAATAAGTTCTTTGGTTCATAAATAAGTAGCTATTGCTGAACTTTCAAAAGTAATAATATGTAATTTTAAGGAGAGTATGTAACTATTTATAATTGTCTATTTTTCACATTATTAGTAAAATGCACTTATGATATTTTTTTCACTCCTTACATTGAAATTTTCACGGTGGACAATATACAAATCTATATCCACAAGTAACTCATCTATATGTTAAGTACTCGAGACTTGTTTGAGAATGCTGTGTTCAAATCGCGACGCCCCACTAAAGTGAATTTAGAGGCGCGAAATGGAGCCTTACTTGACGTAAAACTAAGAGATTATTTTAAGTACTTTTGTTCGCGTAAATCGAGCTAAACTTACTTGACGTAAAACTAAGAGATTATTTTAAGTGCTTTTGTTTGCGTAAATCGAGCTAAACGGTTGACATTTGATGTCACTTTTGAAAAAAGAAAAAAAATTGTCCTCGTCCTAGCAGGAAAAGTGGAAACGGTTTTAATTTTCCAGTTATTTATTTGGATTTTGTTTTGTTTGACTGGGGATTCTGGAATTGAAAGAGCTCAGCTGATTGCTCTGTGTTGCCCGTGGCATGTATGCAGCCTGCGAGAAACTAAAAACCAAAGATGCGATGGAATTGCCTTCCAAAAAAGATGAAATCAAAACCCGAGAGGGGAAGAAAATTTCAAAAACATATGTTTCTGGGGAGAGAGAGAAAGACAGAGAGAGGAATAAATGCCATGAAACAGCAGGTTCGCCAAGATGGTGGAAAGTGTAGGTGAGGACATTAAATGAGAGTTAATGCCCATTTGATCTTTTCCATGCATACCCTCTCCTTCCATTACTCCCCTTCAATTCTCTCTCTCTCTCTCTCTCTCTCTCAAGCACCCACCCAGAGAGCAAAGCAACCACCGTCCAGAAGCTCAAACTCCCATCTCTAACCAATTGTGAATTTCCTCTCTCTCTCTCTCTGTCTCTCTCTCTCGGGCATTTTCCCATCCCATCTACTCCACCAACATACACTGTCTGAAGCAGAACAAGAATTGGAAGTAGGACATTTCAGCCCCACCAGCTTAAAGCCCATTTCAGAATCTGATATGTCTTTGAAGACGAGAAGTTGTATGAAGAGCAAGCTCAAATGCCTCCACATCCGGTGTGATCAGTAGCCATCACAAGCTTCTGAGAATTCCCATGCAGGTTGGTTTGTGGTAAAAATGTCTATCTTTTAAATGAAGTTGGAGAAAATGGGTGGAAATAGGCACTAGATTTTCCCTACTTGGATCATGGAAGGAGCACAGGAAAAATGAAAAAGTCAATGATTCTGGTAGGGGGGAAAACCCTGTTGCAAGTTTGCTTCTTTTCTGGATTTAATTTCTTGCAAAAGTTGTTAGCAAGGTCTGACATGGGTCCATGTGCTGCAGTTATTGGTTTTTAGGTGGAATGTGAGATTGCTTAGTTTGGTTTCAGCCTTTCTTAGTCAAATGAAGAAGACATTTCCCGGTTGTGGAGTGAAAGTTCTGTTTTCTCCCATTTGAGGTTGGAGATGCTGGTGTCTAACTCAACCCTGGTGATTCACCGTGGAAAGTCGTAGAAGAAAATGTAGCGAGGGGCATACGTTTTGGGAGTCTCTGACTTGTTGAGCCGGGTTTTATGATGTGATGGCATCTCTGAGCAGTTTGGTGAGAGACCTCCTCATCAACCCTTTCAGCATTAACAGAGTGTTTCTGGGATTCTTGTGGAATCTGGTGCTCTCGCTGAATTTCTTGAGACTAGTTTCGGGTCTCGGTTCTATGTCCTCCATCGCCATTTCTTACGGCGAGAATGGCCCTGTTTTCTGCGGGTTAAACTCGGACGGGTCCCATGTTGCGACCTGTTACGGCTCAAACACTGCAATAATGTATGGGATTCCAGGTCATTTCCCTTTGGCTGGATTGACTGCGGGTGACGGATTCGTGTGCGGTCTCCTTTTGGATTCTAGCCAACCGTACTGCTGGGGAAGCAGTGCCTACATACAGATGGGTGTGCCTCAGCCCATTACGAAAGGAGCTCAGTACCAAGAAATCAGCGCCGGCGATTACCATTTGTGCGGCTTGAGGAAGCCCTTAACAGGGAGGCGCCGAAACGTTTCGCTTGTGGACTGTTGGGGCTATAATATGACTGCTAGCTATGCAATCGATGGGCAGATCCATTCTATTTCAGCTGGGTCTGGGTTTAACTGCGGGCTATTCGCTCAAAATGGATCGGTCTACTGTTGGGGCGATGAGACAAGCAGCCGCGTGATCAGTCTAGTTCCAAAAAACATGAGGTTTAAGACAATTGCAGCCGGTGGATACCATGTCTGTGGGATTGTTGATGGAGATAGTTCTAGGGTCTATTGTTGGGGAAGAAGCTTGGCGCTTGAAGAGGAAATCTCCGTGGCATATTCATCATATTCCAGCCAAGGAAATGTCGACTTGCCACCTCGTGATCCAATGACCTCCATCGTGGGAGGAAAGTTCCATGCTTGTGGGATCAAGAGCGCTGACCAGAAGGCAATCTGTTGGGGTTTCGTGGTGAAAAATAGCACCCCGGCGCCAAGCAACACCAAGATCCTCCAAATAGCGGCCGGAAATTACTTCACGTGTGGCATCCTGGCCGAGAAGTCCCTGCTGCCCATGTGTTGGGGTCTGGGGTTTCCTACTTCTCTTCCGGTTGCTGTCTCGCCAGGGCTCTGCAAATCAGTTCCTTGTGCTCCCGGCACTTACGAATTTAGTCAAGATAATGCTCCGTGCAGCTTGCCAAATTTCAGAGTTTGCATGCCGTGCAGCAGTGGCTGTCCTGCCGAAATGTACCAAACTGCTGAATGTACTTCGAGATCTGATAGGAGATGTGGATACAATTGCTCTAGCTGCTTCTCCGCCGAGTGCTTCTCGAATTGCTCTGCTAATTCAAATGCCAATGTTAATGGAACGAGGAACCAGAGATTCTGGTCTCTGCAATTGCCGGTCATTGTTGCAGAAATTGTGTTTGCCGTCTTCTTAGTCATTGTTGTATCTACAACTGCAGTTATATATGTCCGTTATCGAATAAGGAACTGCCAATGCTCGGCAATGGATTCGAAAGCCAAGAAATCAACGGCGAGCAGTTCTCATTTCCAGAAACAAAGCAGTAGTATGAGCCATCCCGAGCTAGATGAGCTCAAGATCAAAAGGGCTCGAACATTCACTTACGAGGAACTCGAAAGGGCCACCGGCGGGTTCAAAGAGGAGTCACAAGTGGGAAAGGGGAGTTTCTCGTGCGTATTCAAGGGGGTCCTGAAAAACGGCACCGTGGTCGCGGTGAAGAGAGCCATAATGTCTTCTGATAAGCAAAAGAACTCGAAAGAGTTCCGCACAGAGCTGGATCTGCTCTCTAGGCTCAACCACGCCCATTTGCTGAATTTGCTCGGCTACTGCGAAGAAGGCGGAGAGAGACTTCTGGTTTATGAATTCATGGCTCATGGATCACTGCACCAACACCTTCATGGGAAGAACAAAGCCCTGAAAGAGAGATTGGACTGGGTGAGAAGGGTCACAATAGCGGTCCAAGCCGCTAGGGGAATCGAGTACTTGCACGGCTATGCTTGCCCACCGGTGATCCACCGGGACATCAAGTCCTCGAACATACTCATCGACGAAGAGCACAATGCGCGAGTGGCTGACTTCGGCCTGTCCTTATTGGGCCCCGTCGACTCCAGCTCTCCGCTGGCCGAGCTGCCGGCGGGCACTCTCGGGTACCTCGACCCCGAGTACTATCGACTTCACTACCTCACTACAAAATCCGATGTCTACAGCTTCGGCGTTCTGCTGTTGGAAATCCTCAGCGGCAGGAAAGCAATAGACATGCAATACGAGGAAGGTAATATAGTGGAATGGGCTGTTCCTCTTATCAAGACCGGGGACATCTCGAATATATTAGACCCGGACCTGAAGCCTCCATCCGACCTTGAAGCTCTAAAAAGGATCGCCAACATCGCCTGCAAATGCGTGAGGATGCGAGGGAAGGACCGGCCCTCGATGGACAGAGTAACCACGGCGCTGGAGCGAGCGCTGGCGCAGCTGATGGGCAGCCCCTGCATCGAGCAACCGATATTGCCCACCGAGGTGGTCTTGGGAAGCAGCAGAATGCACAAGAAGTCGTCTCAAAGGTCATCGAACCAGTCGACATCGGAGGCAGACGCGGGGGAGGGCGAGGACCAGAGGTTCGAGTTCCGCGCGCCGTCGTGGATAACGTTCCCGAGCGTGACATCGTCGCAGAGGAGGAAGTCCTCGGTCTCGGACGCCGACATCGAGGGGAAGAACTTCGAGGCGAAGAACGGGACGGGGGTCGGGGACGGGTTGAGGAGCTTGGAGGAAGAGATAGGACCCGCCTCTCCTCAGGAGAAGCTGTTCTTGCAGCACAATTTCTAAGGATGGTGGAATGGAATGAAGAAGAGGGGGCAAAGAGGAGAGAAACTATGGAGGGAGGGTGTCAAATTCTTTTTTGCATTGGTTTCTGACTCAGCTTCTAGGACTTGCAATGGATCTTTCTTTTTATCTTCTTCTTTTCTCTCTTTTTACACTTTTCCCCTTTTCTTGAAGGGCCCTGTAGAACGTTGTCACTGTGATAAATTTGCAGATGATGTTGGGGTAGCCAAGGAGTTGGATAAGTCAATCTCCTGGTAAATTCTTACATTTTGCCCCTTCTTGTTGCAATGGGTCGCTCATGAAATTCTTAAGCATTTCAATTTATATCTAATTCGAGGTATTATAATCGGATAGCACGGTTACGTTTACTGTAGATGGGAAAAACGAAATTCCAACAAAATAAATAAAATAAAATGATAATAAAAAATCGATATTAATCGATCTCAAAACACTTGTTAAGCATATTAAACAAATAATAATTCCATTTTCAAAAATTAATTATGAATAACACCAGGTAATCTATGTCGGCCATCGGAAACTACAAATTATTAGATTAGTTGCTTGTGGATTATAAATCCAAATAAAAGTAGGGATAACAAAACCGGAAAGAAAAAGTGAAAAGGTATTTTTGCCCCCACGCAGGATCGAACTACGGACCTTCAGTTTACAAGACTGACGCTCTACCACTGAGCTATAGGGGCTTTTTGCTGACAATTCTCTTTCAAAATAATATTTATAATAACATAATGTAATCCTGAACTGCTCTTTTTTTTTCTTAACTATTCTAAGAAGACTTGAAACGACAGCTTCCACTGGGAAATTATCGGATAGCCCCAACGAGAGCAAGGATAATCTAAAAAGGCAGCTTCGCATATCTTCAATAGTTATTTAAAAATTTCGGGGCAAATCACCTACCATCCTATTCCGTTTAATTGCAAGGTTGTGTCACTTTAGACTAGAGAGGAGTGACCATGTCGGTTTATCGTGTGAATTCGGATTAGTTTAGTTTGTCGCCTTTAAATACTCACTTGTCCAAATGGATTTTTAGGCTCTCATCAATAATTTTAGCACTTGTCGATCATTCTAACCCGGTTCAATCCCTTCATTACGCCCAACAATATTTTTGCTTCAATCGTGTAGCTGAGAAGGATCTCGTATACTACTATCTCCTGCTTCAAATCCCACTTCCACGACATCGTTCTCCCTTCAACATATAAAAGCTACGATGCATCTAATGAACAAGAGCTTAAAGTGGGGAAAAAATTAGCCCCACCAATTTTCATTTTCTACACTCGCACTGTTGAAGGCAGTGACTAAATATAGAAAGCCAAATGTACATTTTTGTACAGACACCGTCTCCGTCCAATAAATATAAACGTATCGCTGTCAAGCCAATGCTTTTTCTGGACAAAGGAGAAAAGAAATACCGAAGACAACAAAAACAGAACAACTGACTGAGGTGGTGATTATTAGCCATTCCTATCCTGCCAAATTGACAAGCCTATGGTCATTTACATGTATGAGAAAAGTTTGTATCCTGTGTTTCCCACTCCGAATGACTGTACAGTGTAGATGGTGATGACTGAACCGGGGAAAAAATTTGAAGATGAACTAACACCTGCAAAAATGGCCTGAATTTCTTGCTTTGGAACCCGGAGTGGTGGCCCTCACCAGTGGGGTCCTAAATACTAGTATGGCACGAGATCTGCAAAACAATCCATGTAAAATAAGACTCGAAGCTGAACTTTATTGTTCAGATAACAAGACTGAACCAGGGTGTATCAAACCCCGAGAACCATCTTAAGTTTCATTTGAACAAGTGAGAGAGGTGACGAACCTGACAACAACCTGGATCCTAAATCCAGATAGATGGGTTTCTAAATTGTATCGATATCGCCTCTGCCAGGAACTTGACAAGGCTCCCTCTCTCAACATTCTTCTCCTTCCTAAGATCAATGTGACGAACCTGGAGATATAGATCGTTGAATCAAATACCCTTGATGATACCAAATGTACTACAGTTGAGATACGCTAATGTGATAGAGTAGGTAGAAGACTAATATTGAAATGCCTAGTTATAGGGAACTATAGATGACTTCTCCAAATAAGTGCATGCACTCCTTCTTTATTTGCTTCACTTTAGACATGATTCATCAACATCAAAACTGTAAATTCAGCTTGTGGCGCAAGGGGCTTACATCCTGACATGCATTCAAGGATTTGTGACAGTTTCTTTTAGCCTTTTAATCACATTGCTTATGTGTGAGAAGCCATGTAAATGCCTACATATGTGTCTACTTACCTGTGTCTGCCTCTGAGAGCGTGTGCAACAATTCAGGCAAATCAGATGTCACATTTACTAGGTTTAATCTCAAAAAGAGATGGTAATTATAGTGCAGAGTAGCCAGAAAACATAATTCTATGCAGGCCTAGAGTGGAAATTCAATACAATTTACTCGATTGGATCATTTGGTAGATTGATTTGCCAACAAAGAGCAAGCAAAATATATCAACTTTAACATTCTGATTAGCTGGTATTATCAGTTTGACACTGAATGAAGCAATCAAGAATAGTACAGCCAAAGAATAGTAAGAATGAATAAAAGACAAAATGAAAACTGGAAAAGGTCTAATTCCAAGTTCCAAATTTTCTTTTGAGAGAGCATTTATTTGGATAAAAGAATTAACAAAATTATAACATTACTCCTAATGAAAAATGATCCACCAACTAGAAATAATGATCCATGCAATTGCCAAAACCTAATTAGTTAATTCTTAGACTTCTTTATTAATTTTTCTGAATTTTTATATTAATAAAATGCATTCACTGGCAATTAATTGAATATTAACTTCTCTAAAGTCCAACTTAGGCCAAGGTGCAGCAAAACAGAGCAGTTCATTAAGTCAAAGTCTGTTTTATTAGCAGGAAGAAGGTCCAGACAAGTGCAGAAACAAAACTTAAGGTTTTTGCCGTTGGTCAATTGAAAACTTTAGGAATTTAATTTGGTTATTTAAGGACTTAAAATTTTAAAAAAAGTCACAATTGGATCTCAAGCTCAACGTCTGTGGGATTCAAGCATAAAAAATCACAAGTGGCAGATGACTAAATATGCCATGTGGGGACCAAGTCAGTTTTTCGATGCCTAAATTTCACCGATAACAAACTTGAAACCTGATTCGGGTTTTTTCAAAACCGCAAGTCCTTAATTAACTAAAATAAACAATTAAGTCCTCGATTGATCAACGACCAAAACATTAAGTTCTGTTCCTGCACTTACCCTGAAGGAGATCCTATGGTTTGATTTGCTTCACAGTTGCGTTGAGAAGCAAAGTTTGGACTTCTCTTTTTGGTTAAAAGAGTCAATTCATTCATGGGTAAAGAAGCAAATAAGTACAATTTTGCACTTCAGGTATGCTGAACACTGAACATTGGCATAAGAATGTATGGTTTCCTAGACTTCTAGATGTTTACAATGTATATTTTCACGGTGTGTCCATACTTTCACCAGTAAAACTTAGTTACAGAGTTAAAACAACAAAAATAGTAGACTTACCTTAACTGAATCAGTCTGAGATACATTTGTGTCAGTTATGATTACAAGACACTTGATATCATGCTCATTGGCATATTCATATTGCTCTGTAAAGCTTGGATCAGGTAGCGGCACAAACTCTGCCTGTTGCATCAGATAGTTGGCAAGAAAGGAGTTTCAGACAGAAAAGCAACCGGTAACTGCAGCAGAACAAGAAAGGTAAAAAGAGCATTGGAAATTTTCATTTTGGTAACCTTAATATTTGCCTCCCATAACTCAGAAACAAGTTCCATGCGGTCAACCAACAAACCACCTCCTCCCCTTGAGCATACAAGAACGCTGGTGCCAGCTTCATTTCTTCAGGAGTAAGAAATGGAGGGAAGAACATGAATATCAAATGAGAAAACTTATGGTTGATGACTTTTAAGCAGGAAAAAAGTGAGAATTTCAGAAAGATGTTACCTGAAAGGTTTTATTTCCACGGATGAATGCCGAATTATCATCTCTAATGCTAAACTTACCCCAACAGCACCTGGAGGACTTACTTTCTGAGGAGGAAAAGGCACAGTCAGAAAAGCAAAACCCAACAATAGTCAAGCTCAGGAACTTTCATGTCCAAAAATCAGTCATATTGGTGAAGGAAGCAAATCATTAGTTAGCCAATATTAAAACCAAATTCAAAGTCTCAAAGAAATAACGACTTGTGATGTTTTCCCCTAAAAAGACTAAAGACTGAGGTGATGTGACCTAAGAGGATTATCCTGAAATAACATATGGGCAGTGAAATACCAATCCTTGGCACAGAACACGCCATTTAAGTGAATCAAAAGATGACAGATTCTGGGGTTCCAGACCGAGGACTACCACAGATAAATTGGCAAATAAGAACATCCAGCCGCTAAATCAAGGTGCAACTTAATTATCCAGTTGAATACCTTCAATAAATCCTAGAGGAATACTTATTTCGCCAAGTGGAAATATGTGCTTCTGTGCTTATGAGTTATAGAGAATCGAGCGGAAAAGAAAAATCTCATAGCCTACATGTTCATGTTCCCACAGCTGATGAAGCAAGTAGTCGTAGCGTCCACCAATAGCAAGTAATGCACTTTCCAAAAGTGATCCAGAGTTGTTTTCCCGTATTAAATGTACCTGGGAAAGTAAAATAGCATACAACTCAACATGAATTATCCAAAGTTTGAAAATGGATTATCTTATATTTTTCAGATTTTTGATGCAACAGGATAATGTATAGAGTAAGCATCTGAAATTCTGCATTTGTATTTCAATTTAGAATTAATATAGTCAACACACTGAAAGTAAAGGCAACAAAATATAGTCAACACATTGAAAGTAAAGGCAACAAGCCATATGTCACCATAAGGATCTCAGTCGCCAAACCCTTTTTGTACGCATTAGTGTCGCTCAGAGGCAGATTTGAAACATTTAGACTACTCAAGATAAGTGATCTTTTCAAACTGGAACAATTAGTGCTGAGCCTCAAACACACCAACACATGGCTACATATTCAAATGCCACATGCATCTACAATTTTGAGACTAGAAATAGGAGTACAAGATATTACAGAACCACAACACGGTCACATATCAGATGTTCAGAGTACTCAACTCATATATGAATGAATAGTTCATATAAACAGTATTAGTTCAAATACCTGAAAGAATATATCTCGATGATAGTACTCTGATGGTGGCATCAAGGCATTAATATAGACGTGTTTCTCAATCCTCCAAACTCTCAAATAACTAAGGAGGTCTGACAATTCATCAAGCGCCCTGCGAGTAGGCTTATCTGCCAAGGCAGTCCTGTCAATGACCAAAATAAAATCCATCAAAGAAAGTAAAATACACAACATCAATTATACCAGCTGGAAGGGCACCCCGGAGTCTAGAAAGAGTATGATCAGCAGCTCCACAGAACCTTAATCCCACTGTCTGCAATCTATTTACAATGCCTTCTCCCAGTTTAAGTTCCTGAAAAGAGATTACAGGACCCATGAAGAGGTACACAGATAACCACGATTAAAAAAGTTTAGCATACTCCACTAGATTGCTTATTGACACTAGTCAAATTGTAAATGTTACATATACGAGTCCACCAGCAAATGTTATAAAAGTTTAAGTCATTAAATAAAGGCATGGTTCGATCTTTAAATACCATAGCACTCTTATTCACGCATGCGCTAGACTTTGGCGTAAGACTAAAGCATGAAAACCTACAATTGGGCAGGCACATAAGGGCATGGAAGATCTACCTACAATTGGGCAGGCACATAAGGGCATGGAAGATCTAAACTTAGGACCTTCAGCTTTAATACCATGTAAATTGTCAAACCATTGCCAACTACTCTATAAAGTCAAACTGTTAAATGAATGTGTGGTATAACATTCAACCAATTTAACAGATAATTCTTGTTTAGCCATGCGTAGACGTGAGAACACTTTCTCCAAAAAATACATAAGAAGAAAAGGTACAAAGAAAGTGTTAAATTTCAGTGTTCCCAGTGTTATAATAAACAAAAGAAGAATAACTCGAAGCATTAAAGATACTTAAGTTGGTCTATTTACAATGCATTCATCAGCACCTGATAGATATACATGCTGATTCCCACTTCCACAAAATTTATAATAAGATGATATATAGGCATTGAGCTGATGTCAGGCATTAATAAGATCTTGAGAATTTTTTTTTTTTGGATAACTATCTTCAGAGAAATTCCTGTCTTGATACTCTGATCCTATACAGCTTATCCACATTGTCTTTTTCTTGAGGAAAACAGTCATACTATGCACTATGATTGTGTGCATTTCACCAATATCATTTGTCAGCAACAAAATTCTGTTTTATTAAGAATGCTAGTACGCACCATTTGTCCATACAAAAACAGCTTCAGTGCTCCTTTGGCCCAAAGAAGAAAAATTAGTGATTGAGATTACTTAAACATCTTTTGATACTTGCTTTTTGCAATATGGTAGGTTTGGGCACAGGAACAAAGTCTGAGCCAATAATATGGTTCACTTCATCCTTTGCCTCCAGCAACATTCACTACCATTTTCTTTTCAAACTTCCATTCTAGACTAATGATAATGATGAACTCTAAAGTCTACTTTATGCCTCATCATTGTTCAAAAGTTCCTCTCCCTAATTCATTAGGACCCCATCCTTCAGCCGTGCTTTCACGAAGCTCTCTCAGAAATTATCCCACGAGCTTTAAATCTCTAAAAATGATTAATTTGGTGTTCTTCATTTCTATCAGAAGAATTACTTAAGGAGAGATCTTTCATTAAATCCATTATTGTACAGAACATGCTGTAGATCCTTTGAGGTTGCTAGCTGCCCGAAAAAGAAAAATGGATTTATGAATTGAATTTCTGATATGCTGGATAAATGCCTAAGGACACATGTATATTGCACTTCATATCCCCTCAAATGAGTATTCTGTTGAGTTCTCATCAATTATGCACTAACAGGAATATCTCGTACTTATAAAAAAAGGACAACTTCCACTTCCTGTCCAACACCATCTGGAAGTTAAATTAATTCCCAAACACAAGAATATGAGCACTACTTGGGAAAAATTATTCTATCAGAACTACAACCCAGATCCAATTCACAGACAAAGACTTAGCTCATCAAGTAAGGGATAGTACAAAAGATTGCAGATGTGTAACTTCAGAAATCTACTATGTGGACCTCTATATAGATACCAGAGAAGCAGTGTTAAACATAGAGGTTAACAAGACCATGTGAATTTGCTTATACCTGCAAAAGCTGGCGCCTTATCACAGCCCATTTTGATTTCCACTCAGAGGATTGAGGACGCAGTGAACCCATGAGTGAGAGAAGCTTAAAAGAGTAATTGGAAGAACCTGTTAGCTCAGATTTACATACAATTAATGTGTGTGACAACCCTCATTGATGCAAGTACCTCCGCAACTTTATGTCTGTGTTCAGCCTTGATACCTGTCCAAGACCATATTGCTTCCAGCAAGTCCCCATGATTCAGATGAACATCACAAGATTCAGGGGGGATAAAGTGACTTGCAATATCCATTGTGACCTACGAACATTAATAGAAAAATGCATATATTAGCCCAAGGAGCACAAGAAATCCACTGCACCAGGTACCTAGCTAGGTGCTCACCTCAGTGAATAAAGGTACAAAGTTAAAGTTGCGACACGTTTTACAAATAGACGAGCAATGTGTTAAACAATATGATGATTGACTTATTGTATAGCAAAAACTGAAGTGGGGGAAATAATAAGAAGTATTCTCTTATTAATTACATGCCACGGGGAGAGATGACCATGAAGATTTTTGCCTTATAATGGATGCAGAAAAGCTTCTAAGCACGTTCTGTTATCACAAAACTGTCAACCTCTTCTAATGAAAAATATTTTGCTTTCACAAAACAGGGCTTCCATCCTTTTCTCATCTTCACTTAAATTTTTGCCTTATAATGGATGCTAAAAAGCTTCTAAGCACATTCTGTTAGCACAAAACTGTCAACTTCTTCCAATTAAATTGAAAAATATTTCGCTTTTACAAAACAGGGCTTCCATCCTTTCCTCATCTTCAAATAAGCCCATAAATTTCCAAAAGCACAAACTTTTTGCAGAGGCATCGCCTTAGCAGAGAAGCACCTCGCCTGAGGCACTATCCTAATGACACCAAGGTGATGTCCCATCACCTCACACTAGACATGGCACCAAAGCTACGCTATGCTGCGCATGGGTGCCCCCAGGAGATGCCTCCCTCACGCTTGGAAACACTCTTCATTACCACGCAAAAAAGCTGAGTTGTTCAACAGAAGACAGTCATCTAAAATATGTTGCTTGAAAAAACATAAGTTGCCAGTAACTTCACAACCAAGATGGGCTGAGAGTGTTTGAACAGAGAATGTGGGCTTGAGGTTGCACCATAGATATTACTTGCACTGCATAAAAAGTTTTCTGTGTAATTTCTACATATTTGTTAAATAGGGGAACAGATTAAGGCACGATGATATCAGAGGCAAAAAGCAAATGACAACACCAAGCAAACAATCACTTTAGCCCAAAATAAGACTCCACAACTCTCGTTACAGTCCAACTGATATGTTTATCGATAAATGGAATCACAGAGAGAGAGACAGAGACAGACAGAGAGACCTTAATAATTTCTGCTTCTGTTAAGGCAGATGCACCTCCAACGATGTCAAAGTCACCCTGTTGATAATTACAGACAGAAAATACATAAGACTCGACTTGAGTTTAACTTTTCTTTCTGGGCTTTCTTTTCAAGAGACAATGAATTCATGAGAGTTATTACTATGGAAATGTTCACAAGTACCTGGAGGTAGCGAGTTGGTGGAGAACGACCAACAGCTCTCCTAAAGACGTACGAAATTTCATATCGCTTGCATGAAGATTTCTTTAAAGTGACAAAAGCACAGTCAGTTTCAATTACTAAATCCAAATCCTGTAGCCATAGGATCTAATATGGCTTGAGAAAGTTCTCAAAAATCTCCAAAGCAAAAGCAGCAAGATAAATTTCAATTCATGTTTAATTATGTTGTATCTGTTCAGAAACAGTATAAATAAAATGACCCCCATAAGACCACTATAATACAAGTAGAGGGGAAACAAACATGTCAGAAGTATAGAGCAAGCTGATCATTGACATGCAATTTAGTTTATCGCCTCTCTTGGTGGCTCTGACACCATGTAAATATTCTAGGATCTCCAAGAGAGGGAGAGACAAAATATTCTAAGGCTATATCTTTACTAAATAGATCAATAAAAGAGATGATAAGATGCCTAGAACCATAGAGCATAAGACACTTAAAACACTAATAACCTTATTTATGGCCACCTGCTAACTACCAACCAAAATTCACAAATATACAGCAACATTAGGGAAAAATATACCAAAGTAAAAACTCCATTTTTCCATTAAATCTTACTTTTCTTTAGTGGTTTAAGGAACAAAAGCATTGTCTGAGGGGAGTGGACAATGACAAACAAACAAACAATGAGGTGAAGAGAACGTGCTGAAGCAAAAGAAAGGAGACAATGAACTTTTTCAGTGGAAGAAAACAAGATATCTGCATCCTTTTTGATGAGAATATTATGCAAGTTGATGGGAAAGCATAATTTAAAGCAATGATAAGAGAAAACGTTGACAACTTCTGTTAAAGAAAAATAAATCAAATAGAGGGAATTCATAAGTGATACCTGCTGCGTGACAGCCCAACTAACAAATGGTAAACGCAGCTCGTAGCAAAGTTCAAGCATATCACCACCATGTGTTAATACTTTGACAGAACTCCTTGTAAACAAAAACAGAGATAGTCAGGGACATCTGGTTTTCCGAAGGAAAGGAAAGCATGCTTAAAAATTCTCATTGTAAGATGATTAGACCAGGAACACAACAAAAGGAACCTCTTGATCTGTGGAGAATCATCTGCTAAGCACATAGGAATAATCTCCAAATGCTTTGCACAATGCTGTCTGAAGACTTCCCTTGAGACCTCCATGACATGGTCACGTAGTTCAGTGTCAAACTCTGGGTACTGGATAGAGTAATCATGAAATTTATGCAAATTTAATCCATCCCCATTCTGATGTTTGTCTTTTATCCTCAAGGCTTCATTGTCAAAGATGGAACTCACAACTTTGTCATACACACTTGTATCCTCTGAATTTCGCATTGTACGAAGAATATCTGTACATATTCATAGAGTATGACATGAGTAAAACACTGTCATAACAGCTCCTGTTTTACAATTATTCAATATTTCACCAAAAACAAGTTTTCAATGATAGCCGAGGCCTAGCCTCTCATGCAAGAAGATGTGCATGCATGCAGGCATGGTTGTGCACAGGGTAACTGCAACATGCACATAGTAATGTGTGCCACATAGACACAAAGAAATTACATATTTGAATACGTACTGTCTAACAATTCAGACTCCATCCTTGGTGGGAAGGCATTCTTCAAAAGCTCAGTTGCAGATGGACGCTCAGAAGGACTAGGAGACATCAAGCGCCGCAGCAGGGAAGCTTGCTCTGGAAAGTCAGCAACCCAAAGAGGTGGAAGGTTTCCTTTCTGTTTCAGATCTGAAAGTATAATGTGTCTCTCCATAGCTGTCCCAAATGGGTGCCACAGCTCAAAAAACACAACCCCTAAACTATACATGTCAGCCTGCATTGAATACCAGTCAAGATTTTAAAGATGCAGATAATGCAGAGTGCCAGTGAAGCAGTTGGCCAATGTACCTTTTCATCAATTTTTGGCCACCCTTGCTCAATTTCTGGAGCAGTATAGAAATAGGTACCAACTTGACCTGTACCATCGATGGAAACTCCAGTAGTTTCGGTCATAAAACTTGGGTCCTGATCCAACTGCTCGAGTTTTAAGAATTTTGCTGAATGCCAACAACAAAATAGACAAAATCAATTCACTGTTGCCATTTCAACTTTTTTGTTCTCTTAAGTAAAAGCTTGAACATCTTATTTTACTTGAGCTCCTGCTTTATTTATTACACTGCTATGATCACTATACACCAAGAACAAATAGGAGGATAACTATTTCAACCTCACGATGAACTCAAAAGTAAATGTCAAATGTGCAGCACATTTATGTTTTCATACCACAGATTCTCAATTACTGATATCAACTCTTAAAGAAGATAGTTTGAACAGGTGCATATGGCCTTTATCAAAAAAGGGTTGCTCGGCAGGAACATAGCAGTTATCAAAATCACTCCAAATACATCTCTGATTGAACATTTTCCATGCATAAGAAAACCTTACATAACCTTTTAGGTCAGACAAAAGAAAATGTATTTGCCAAAACTTACCAAGACCAAAATCTCCAATTTTAATATCACCACGGGCATCAAAGAAAATGTTATTCGGCGTCAGATCCCGATGGATGATCCCTTGTCCATGTATGTGTACCAAGCCTTCTACAATTTGGCGAAACGAATGCCATGCATCTCCCTTGTCAAACTGATATGATTCAAACACCTGGCGAAGAGTCCTTCAAGCCGCAAAAAAATAATAATAATAATAATAAAATAAGGATGCAATTTCTTACTAGCGGGTAAAATATATCACTCCATACAAAATACACGTGTATCAATCACCAGAGCTCATACATATTTGAACTCAAGCAGAGGAACTTATAAGAATAACTGTAAGGCATAAGTGAGAAGAAAATTTCAGATGTACACATAATCTACAGTTTTCTTTGTCAAAACACAAAACAAGATATTGAATGAGGCATGAAAAACATCATCATATAACATCCAACTAAAAGTTTAAGCCATACCCTGGAAAGAGACTACATGGATGTAAGACTATAATAAAATATTGTAAGTGATGTGCAACAACACTTTAAGATGAAAAGTGTCAGTTGCACAAAGGTTACACATGATTTGGATTCCAATTTGTGGTTTGCTTGCAAGAATAGTTTCGTACGATATTGTCACGTGATAACTGGTGCTAAGGTATCTCAACAGTAATCCGGTTAGAAGACAAGATAGAAGAAGAAACACCTTTGGCAAAACAAGGAAAAATTTGTTTAGATGGCTTAACCAGGAAATGCCACTAATGGAGTGGAATTAATAGGATACCATAAATGTGTTATGCTAGATGAATAATGGACACCCATGACCAAAAAAAGGAAAAAAAGATGCATCCAAAATATCAGCACTTATGATTACAGACATACTAATATTTCCCAACTCATACATCTAGCAATATTTGGCCAAGGAAAAATTATGGTTGACTAATAGTTCTATTAGTCAAACATACAAGAACTATACCTAGGGCAGTACTCCATCTGAATGTACAAGTACGTCGATTCAAGCTTGTTATCTTGCCCATAGACGTCAATGGAGCTTGTGTTCCGGTCACTTACAGTGGCGCTCGCTGCAGTCATAGAACCCCAAGCAACATCACCATGTGAACCAGCAACTCCCGTTTCAAACCATGCCTGGAAAGTTTTCCAAATCACATTCATATTGAACAATTTACAGATTCAGAATTAAAACAAATAAAAACCAAGTATTTTGGATAGAACCGCCGTCAACAACAGAATTGAAGCTCATTTTTATGTAAAAGTTCAAATGTCAACAAAGAGTAACAACAGTCTATAAAAGCAAAACTGGTTGATCCCTGAGCCTGAAGTAAGAGCAGTAGAGTAAAGAAAAGAAATCCCATGAAAAGGTTACTTATTACCTGGTAGTACCGCACAACATGTTGATGCTGCAGACGTGATAGAGTGGCCACTTCCCTGTTCACAACCACATTGTTAATGCATATACACACATCATAAGATCACATGAAATCTGGACAGTGAAATTTGTAGCACTACATTGAAAAACAAATAAAACTCCAAAAAAAGAGTCAAGCCAGCAAATGTCACACATTTAATGAACTATACTAACCTACAGAGTAAAAAAACTGTGTCGTATATTGATAACCGAATTACCAAATGCTTGCCACTTGATTGACATTTGGCAATGGGAGTCAGAGAACATGGGAAACATAATGACTTTCTTTGCTTGTTCCATTTGCTTAAGCATTTCATGCAACAGTGTTTCCATTCTCCAGATTGGTCATCTATATGTTCCAGGGGGTTAAGTGAGACAATAACACCAAGAAAATCAGTCAACGATGTGCCTAACAGGTACAAGAATTTGCATGGCACATCCTTACACATGAACCAAAAAGCTCAACTGTACATAGCAAGTGTACTGGAATCTGCAAAGCTTTTATGACTTGCTTATTGTGCCATTTAGCAACTACTGTTCGGCCAGTAACACAATTACAAACACTGCTCAAGTAATACTACAGAAGCACGACAACGAACGTGCAAACCACAGCTTCTCCATCAAACCTCCCCATCCAATCAGTCATTCTGTTAAAGGAAAATAGATTGCCAAAGAAGAGATGATATAACCACTGGGCTGCATAGAAAAGACAGACTGTACTCCCCACAGACACATTGTGCAACTATCCATGTATTTAAAACCAGCAATGTTCCCTTCCAAGCAGATACTAGTCCCAAGCCATTCCCACAATTTATGGTACTAAAAGATAACAATGCATTGTCAGATAATCCTGACCACAAATTTAGAGAAAATAATGTCATTTTATAACTAAGTAGCATATTAGTAATAAAATACAAAACTAATTGAGCGCATTACGTAAAATTGAGAAGCTCATATCAATATAGGGAAAGGATATCCAGGTAGAGAAGTGCAACTAAACAGAATGAATCCTTCTCCCCTGTAAATGGAATGACAAAAACTTGAGATGATGAAACAAGAAAAAAGAAGTTAATATTTTCCCTTTTATTTGCATGATATTAATAGGGTGCATTGAAGAAGAAAGAACCCGACTAAATTTTAATAGGCAACATCAATTGCCACGACAAATTTGACGAATTTGGCAGTGAATTGACATAATTTCATGTCATTAAGTATTCTATAAAGTCAAACAAGGCTATTGAATAACTTAGACCTTAAATTGAATCAGAAGGGGGCCTCTATCATAGACAAGTCTGCCAGTAATCTACCCGAGTATTATCAGCTAGCTATCATTAACCTAAAGAAATGGTCTATATAAATTCATTGCCATCCCTTCACAATTCCCTCCACCAGCAATCACAGTAAGCTGATAGGCCACAAATAAAAGGATGATTGGATGACTACCATACAAACCACATATAACCACACCGAGATCCTCCTTTTCCAAATGCAACTGATACAAAAATGATCCATCCACCATAATTACAACTAGCTCCCAGCTACAATGGAAGTGGTTATAGACACCCTTCTGATCGAAAATCATTTAAGCACTAAACTGTCTACAAAAGCATAGTAACTTTCCACTCCAAAGTCAATCACATTTTTCAGTTAAAATAACAGTAATTTTCTAAAGTCCCCTTCATGTCAATTATGTAATCTACAAACACTCCCCTTAAGAAGATTAAAAGATAGGCCGAAACAACAAAAAGAAATATCATCAATCCAAGATTAAGTGGTTCTCAACATATTTACTCAAATTATGGTGCAAGTTCTGCATCAATAGAGAAATTTACTCTCAGATAGCTTTCCATATATCAGTGAGAAGTTACCTTAATATACGGTCATTCAGAGGCAAGCTTTTGTCCTTGAGCCGGATTTTCTTCACTGCATATTGCCTACCATCCAATTTATTCTTACAAAGGACAACATGGCCAAAACCACCATGACCTGTTTCATTAAATGAGGAAACACATAATTTTTAAACAAACCAAAATCAAAAGGTAAACAAGTAGTCCAATTTCAATCTTATCTTCACTTGCAAAAACGGTTTCTTAAAACTATTCTCACTTGAAAAGGGCAGACACTCGTCAAAGCATGGCAGAAGTAATTAAAACGAACTCGAATGGACAACTGACCTGCAGATACCACAACTTACCTTGGTCCTTCTTCAATTAAGGTACTAGTATAGAAATCCATTTTGAGGTCATTATAGTTACATTTCAATTGGAGTAGAGTTCCTCAAATTTGAAAGAATGACTATAAGCGAAGTTACTACATTATCTGCATCGTCCGAGCTTAACAACGTCACCATTGCAAAATTTGCATTGTCTGAGCATGACACTATCCCGGTATCGTATTCCAATTCAACAACCATTTTTGCCAAAGTATTCCAGTTCAATAACCATTTTGCCAAATACTTAAGCTCTCTCCCTACCTCTTTATTTGTCAACTATTTGCTCTCCCAACCAAGTAGGCCTACCAGCATGACCAAAATTTTCTTGTTAGTGCTTGCCCTGCCTCCCTCATCATCAATTGTAAATCTAGCTATGCACATGAAAGAGCTTTCAAAGGTTAAAGTGCGAACATGTAATTTAAATTGGAAAAGAATGGGCAGCCAGTAAGATACCATTTGCCCAACATGGATTGCCTAAGAAGATCATGGTCAAGAAGGGATATCCTTGGGATTTTTTTATCAACTCTAAATTCAACTAATAAAGCTATAATCCCAATGTTGCCTTCAAATATAGAATGTATATTTCAATAGGCATGTAAAGCAACCGTTTATAGCACTTCCCACTATCCATGCTCCATGTGAAAAAAGAAAAATGAGGCAGTAATTCTCATACCAAACAAGAGAAACAATTCCAAGGGAGTCATGCATAGAAACAAAATGACTGAGAAGTGATAGCCACCAATTTCTCAAGACAGTAGTGAAACCAAACAGAAATAAAACTGCTGTTACTCAATGTGTTTCCCAAGTCAGTCAACTTCACTCATATCAACTGATAGTGCAACCCCATACTTCAAAATCAATTATTAGGTACTAGATTGTTGCAATTTACTTCACGGCATTCAAATTATGCCAAGATTTAAGAAGAAAAGTTGAGAAGGCGACATCTTACCAAGAGTCTGAAGTTCCTCGAAGTCATTTAGATAGCGGGAACTTGGAGGAAGAGTACTGGGCTGCACAATATCAGCTGTAGGCTTCCAAAACTGAGAAACTTTTGATGAAGCCTGCAGAACAAACAACAAGACAGATTACAGAAAATACTCCAGAGTAATGTCAAATAATAGGAGATGAAAGAAGGAAGAGAGAAGAGAGGCTGACCGCATGCTGCTGAAAAGCATGATCAAAAGTTCTCTTAAACAGTGAGGACTGTTTTAATGCCAAATCACGTACCCAATCAGAAAGAATCTAAACAAAACCACCAAAAAGCACAGTTTAGTCAGTGGACCAATAACATTATACGGACAAAAAGCACCTAAATCACATACTCCCAGATTGTACAGTTCCAAGGCTATTTGAGGGCAAGCATCAGATAATGGCCCTTTAGAAGCACAAGCGAGACGAAGGAGATGAACCTGCAACATAAATAGATATGCACATTACTTTGACTTGGTGTAATTACGAAGCAAGTAAAACCATTGAAAAATAGAGCAGAAAACAACACCAGTATCAGATCTTTCTTGACAATTTGAGGTGCTTGATGATGAATCATGGACTCAGATGACAGGCTATCGGAATGAACATGATCGTGATCATCATCCACATCGTCAAAATTACAGCCACTGCTGTCGTTGTCGTCATCATCATCATTATTGCCATCTTCATAGCCAACATCGGATGCATGTTCCTGGAAAACCACATTCTGCATTAACATGCCTTTATTATGTTTCATTCACGGTAACCAGGAAAGGATATGGAAAATGCACTATTATATAGGCTCCAAGTCGACGTATTAGAAACTAGAAGCAGGAATTATTTTATGTTCATCAAAATCAGTTAAAAGATATTAAGGAAACGAAACATTTTACTTCCAAATATTTGTGCAACAAAAAATAAGATTCTTTACCTCCACGCCTCCAAAAGCAAATTCTACAATCTTCTCCATCATTTCTTCACTTGAAGAGGAAGTCGACATACTCTTCTCATCATTATCATTTTCTTCTTCAAGCTTTTCCAAATTGTTAGTAGGGAAGAGCACTGATGGTTGCTTCTTATCTAGCATTGTCTGTAGCTTTAAACCTTTATTAACCTTCTTATCCGGAAGCTCAGATCGAAATTTTGAAACTCCTGATGCATGCAACTGTACAGAAGAATTCTTCTCACTTCTCTGATCCATACTCAGACCCCAATGCCATGACTCTCCAGAGCTACCAAAGAGGTCTACAAAACCATATACAAAGGGTTCTCTGGAAGAGCCACCTTTGTTCAATGAAGCTGCCATGTCCTTCTGAAACAATGGGTCATTGTCATCCTTGGTTGAGCATGGTACCTTCAGAAAAAGGCCAGGACAGAACCACTCAATATGGTTTAACATAAGAACAAAATTGTCTGCTAGATTTCCCCACCAGTATCATCATCAACATTAAAATTAGTGAAACAAACGAAAATCATCAATCAAAAGTTGAACCGGACCTAGGTCTGCAAAGAGCAGCCATTAAAACACAAAAGTTAGTCATTAGAGGTACAAGAGTGATCACCAATTTTACATGTCACAATCATAAAGACTAAGCAAACTTATTTATGAACAAATACACGATAGCAATAACACATCAATCAAGGAAACACCTATTGCTAGAGGACCTCCAAAAGCTGCATACCAGATACAAAATGTGTATGTAGATTTTGCCTATGCCTCAAGTAAGGAAAAGTTATGAAGGCCATTCAATATCATATATGTCATCTATCAACTGTCAAGAACCATCAGAGAGGATGATGGGCATTAGCCACTTCAATTCAACTCCATTAGACCCACAAGCCTACTATGTTGACAAGTTTACTCTTGCCTCCATAAGAAAATTCATGGCAATTATGGCATCAAGAAGACTGCATATTTAAATTTTATGGAAAAAGGAGCAATACAGCATATTTAATGAAATACAATCCATTGGAATATCTCATGTATTTGATTTTAGATTGACAACAGTTTAGGGGGCATTTGTCCCTCAATGAGCAATGAAGGATGGCAGTTGACAAGTTTTTTTTGAGAAAACTACCAAGTGAAACTCACAGAGAAAAACATCAAGATAAAGAATATACAAAGACTATAATAGGTTCAAATTTTCAAAATATATTAAAACTTATGAATACAGTATGCTTACTCAAGTGGAACGATTTTCTTAGAAAAGTTGGAAAAATTTTATTACATAATAACTTGAAAGAAAGAGAAAATAAATAAACTAATTGCTTAAAATATTTCTTAACTAACGCGACCGAAGTTGCTAAAGAAAATGGAAACTTCATCCAAATTAAAAAATTAGAGAGCTTCAAGAAAAAAAAAAAAAAAAAAAATTAGTTTTATACAACTTGATCATGAAATATGTTTAGTCTAAAATAGGAATAAAAATGGAAAGTTCTTTGAATGTTTAAATCTACAGAGAGAAAATATTCTTTAATTTTCTTTGTGGTACAAGACATCAAATTTATTAGCTCATTGAACTCATGAGCAAGTTTCAGGCATTTGTTGTGGATATGTGACTGTAGTCTGTACCTAGATCATTGAACAATGGACAGGCGTCCTCCATAATTTGATCATAAAAAAAGTTGCCAACATTTGACCATCTCGAAATTAAAAATAAAATAAAAAATTATACACAAAAATGTTTCCCTCAACGTACTGTCTTTTAACTGAAAAGTTTGATAAGGAAACCGAAGTGTTAACTGAAACAGAAAAAGTTCTAAACAGAAACTTCCATTTTGGAAAGATGAAAGGACTGCCTTTTAAATAAATGCTGTCTCCCTCCACCTAAAAACTAAAACTTTTGAGTTGAAGTTTCTATCATGGTATTAGCAGCTAGGTTCAAGCCTTAGTTTATTTTGCACGCCTATGGGTCCCAGTTCATCAATTCTACGTGCCTCTCTCCCTCCGATTTACACATAAGAGGGAATTTTAAAATATCACACATCCCTTGTATGGGTTTTATACAGGTCTCATATACTTATAGTCTCCCTTCACCTAAAAGCTTAAGCTTTTTGGTTGAAAATTCTAACAGTATTTACAACAATACCTTTCATCCATAGGGTGTGTGATCTTGCATCAATTGTTTCCATTCACAAGACACTGTCCTAGTGGTAAAATCTTCCGACATTGACACATGCCATGAGGACCAGGTCTTCCTAATTATTTTCATGAGTTCTCCCTATCAAAGAATTTATTTTTGCATAAATCTCAACAACATTATCAGTCCTCCAATGATAGCCGTAAATTGTAAAATTTTAACAAGGAAACAGCATATTAAGAGTGTGTAAACTCTGTTATATAGCTACAGCCATCACTCTAATGAAGCATTCTTTCCCACCTTCCACAAACATCACATATCATCCCCTCCTTGGACATTATAAGGAAAAAAATAGATTTATTTTCACATACAGGTTTAATTCTGCATATACTGATGAAAGTGCATAAAAATTCACTTTCGCACCATTGACAATTTCAGGACAAAGAAAATACATGGTAATTTTCATCCTGTCAAACAATGTCCCTGCCATACAACAAATTGTTCTTTCCAAAAGTGGTCCGAAGAGGATGAAAATGTCAAATTAAACTTACTGCAGAAAACAAACCTCACAAAATTGATAATTCCACCATAGCTATATTAAAATCATGAATTGCACTACATCAAAGGAGTCTTCAAGCATACCGATTTTTGTGCTTGGTTTAGTGGGACAATCTCAGACAGAAACTCTTGAGCAGCCTCCACCAAATTGAAAATCATTACACGTCCTTCACGAGCACTAGAATTTGCCTGAATACAAAAGAGAGTGATGATCAACAAAATGCGTTGTACTCAAAGTCTCCACATGTTGAACGAGACATAATGTAAAGTCTAGTCGTGTTATAGACTAGCAGATTAGACAGGCTCGCATTTTTCTCTATTCCTAGCAGAGTAGACAGGCTTGCATTTTTCTCTATTCCTTTATAACAGTAAACACTTCCTCAGACACTGCCCTATAAAGTTCATCAAGGTTATCAGGCAAAAATGACCGTAAATGAATTACACTGAAGACATTAACAATATATAACCATGGATTTAGCTGCTCTATCGCTAGTACATCCATATTACTTGTATATGTACATATTTCAAATTTCTGCACAAAAAGATAGCATTCTTGAAATATGAGCATGTATTATGTCCAATGCCTGTTTATCTCAACTGCAATAAATTTGACAATATCTGGGAAAGGCATATGAAAACCTGCAAAGCTAGCTGGAAGACAAACGAAGATAATGTATACATAATCTGGACACCAAACCCCCACCCACAACTATCAACTCTAACTGAGAGCTAAAAGGAGATGATTCATGTTTTTGCTCCTCCTTCGCATTTTCAGTAGGCTCCTCCCATGAAATTTTCAACTACATTCGTTTGTGCCAGTGCTAAAGGGAGTTGTGAGTCCCACTTTTGCATTCATTTTTTTTGGTAAAGATCCCACTTTTGCTTTCAGCAATAAATTTATTAAAAAATCACTAAATATTTTGCTAAAAGGGGGTGATTCATGTTTTTGTTCCTTCATTGAATTTTCAGTAGGTTCCTCCCATTAAATTTTCAACCACATTTGTATGTGCCGATTCTAAAGGGAATTGCGAGTCCCATTTTTGTTTTCAGTGATGAATTTGTTGAAAAATCACTATATATTTTGGTATCATTAGTTGATCGATAAAATCCCGTACCCAGGACATATACGATGGTGCCATTGTTTTAGTCAGGCGTGTGGAGGAGAAACAGAAAAATTGCCAAGTTACATAAAGGATGAGCTCTAATTAGTAAAACCTCTTTTCTCTATTTATAAACGATTTGATATCCCTCAATGTATGACTTCTGCATTATAGTGTGAGCACATCAAACCAGGTGGGAGCAAACAAAAGTTGGAGCTTTGAAAAGAATATTGGAATCTGATGCTTTGTTTGATAAAGAGGAGAAGTGCGGTAAACTGTTGGGTGGGTGTGGAAATTGAAGTAAATTTTAGTGGGAAATAAAGTTACAATGTTCAGTAATTATCCCTCCCCTCCATGCTTGCCAAACAAAAATGAGTGTTTATGTCCAATTTCACAAAAGTCGAGAGTATTTGGAGTTTAACTTAGGTGAGAGTGAAAGTTAAAACTATTCCCTTGATGAGGATCAAAGACCAGGTAGTCCCAAAAAGAGTACAATGTCTATACTTTGGATCCATTTTGCCACATGATGCAGAAAACGTATGACTTCTCACCCATGAGTACAAGCAAATCGCATGAACTACAAAAGTGCTTCTAGTATCCTTTGCAATAATTAAATGCTCCTTAAGCCCAAGGTAAAATTCCATGGGACAGCAATAAGCCCTTCAATGCTCCATGGCACAAAACACTGCATGATTTAAAACACCGATATGTGCACAAAACAAAGTGTAGCAAAAATTATAATGCATCTCTGGATGTGTGGGCACACAATAGAAGGCAAATTAGAAACAAATCTATTTGGAGAAATGTAGGTGCCAAGAAAAAGATCAACAGCTACAACAAGCTAGTCGGTTGAGACTGACAGGAACTTCATAAAGGAGAAATTAGATGGTTTCTCATTCGTGTACCCCTTGTAAAGTCCATAGACTAGTTAGCAGATATTTTCAAAATGGGATTGAGGAGAATTATGTTATACTTCCATATTTGCAATCCGGGCATGATTGATATCCATGCTCCATCTTGAGGGGGAATATTAACAGTTCTCCAGTGGCAAACTCGTGATATTCTGTAAGGACAAAGTCTCTTGTATCTAGCTTTGTGCAGGGGTGGTACCCGCTTGGTACCCTTTTAATATTCCTGTTATTGTGTTTATGCATCAGTTGACATAGTTGTGCCTACACTCTATATATTAATTGAAAGATCCGACTTACATACAAGAGGGAGTGTCTGTGGTCTTGTTTCCACACAGCTTAAGCTTTTGGGGAAAAACAAATTGTCTGGCGCTTCCCAATCAACACCCAACCAGAAAAGAATATAAAAAGGGAAAGGAAGACCTCTTGAGAAGGGTTGTATAAAACCAAGAACCAGTTCATACCAGCTCATGTAGGAGAGAGAGAAGCTTATCCACATCAGCTTCAGATAAACCTTTCTCTGGTACGATCTTCAACTTCGGACACTTGTGAGGATACCCAGGTAAGCACCTATATTAGAAAAGACATTAAGGGAGAGGCAGAACCATAATAATCGACACCAAGAGAGATAGTGTTAATGCCAAATTTAGAGCACTGACCTTACAGATAGATGGGCTGACAAGTCCAGATCATCAAAACCCGTGTCTTTTGAGTAAGGCCTGATTAATTCCAGCCAAAACATATCCATAATCACGATAGCTAATCAAAATCCATGCGATTAACAGAACTCCGACTAAAAAGAAACCTGAGCTTAATGACGACTTTCGGCGGGGTTTCTGCAACTTTGCAGTCTTCCTGAAATATCGAGGACCTGGACCATTGCACGTCACTAACTTCAGTAATCGCAAAATAGAAAGACAAAAAGCTTCCAGCGTTCATTCGCTACAACCCATCAACTAAGCCAACTCAATGCACGCATAGTAACTAGACTGAAGTAGCATTGTACTTCACAGACTCCACAAATGGCAGAGTAGAATAAACGAGACTCGGGGAGCACGTGTCCCGGCTGAAAAATACAAACTTGAAACCTTCCAAGCAGATAAATCACCGTGAACGCGAAAACCCGGCCAGCATTGGAAAAAAAAAAAAAAAAAGGATGCGGAATTATTCACGAAGCAAAGGGATCGACTCACAGGGCAGTGATTTCCTCGGCGAGGAGCTCGTTGTTCTCGTCGGCATGCTTGTCCTTGGAAGGCGTCCTCCCCTTGCTCCTCTTCCCTCCTTTCTTCTTCTTCTTCGAGCCCTGCCCCATCCGACCTCGCTCGATCCACCGCTCTCCCCCGCGCGAATCGAATCAAATCAAATCAACTCGACTCCGCCCCCCTCCCCCCTCCCCTCTCCTCGAGGCCGGAGCCAGATCGACTGCCCCGGTCGATTCGAGCGGGCGCGACGATCGGGAATCCGCGAGGTGGCGGATAGAGAGAGAGAGAGACGCGCGAGGGACGGATTCGGGCGGCGGCGAGGTCGTGCCGCGCCGCGCCGAGCGGTCGGAGATGCGGGGGGACGCGGCGGGACAAATGGGGGGAGCGAAGCGGAGAGGGAAGGAGCGATCGGGAATTGCGGAGTGGAGAAGAGAGGGACGGGATGAATACGCGGGTTTTTTGCGAGGAAGGGGAGGGAAGGGAGAGCGCTGACGCTGGTGGCGCTGAATGCGGTGGATTTTTTGAACAGGGAGAAAAAAAAAAATTAATTTTATTAATAATTTCTAAAAATACCATCAAAAATCCTAAATTATACACAACGCGACAAAAATACCCCAAACTTTTTCGCACCACCAAAAACCCCAAACTTTGCCATCCATGACACATTTATCCCAAACTATTTTTGTGATACAAAAACCCCGAACATTCATTTTTGTGACACATTTACCTTAAATCTTAGGAGTATTTTAGTCATTTTGTTTTGGGTTAATACCTTGAAAAACCCTAAACTTGTACACTTGTGACAAATTTACCTCAAACTATTTTTTTGACCATGAAAAACTCCAAACTGATACACTTGTGACAAATTTATCCTGACTAACTATAAAAAACCCTAAACTGGTACATTTATGATAAATTTACCCCAAACTAATTTATTTGACCAAAAAAACCCCAAACCGATAAATTTGTGACTAATTTACCCCCGCTAAATTAGATTAATACCACAAAAAAATCACAAAAATTGTAAACTATGACAAATAGAGTGTAAAATCTCAAATTGGTATACCGGTTAATTTTCACGTGTCATTTAACTTTATAATTTAACAAGAAAATTTAACTAAAACTAACAGAGGGTAAATTTGTCACAAGTGTACCAATTTAGGGTAAATTTATCAAAGGTATACAAGTTTGGGGTTTTTGGTGGTCAAAAAAATAGTTTGGGGTAGATTTGTCACGGTGTAAATAGGTTTAGGGTTTTTCGGGGTATTAACCCTTTTGTTTTTAAAAACCATTTTTCTCTTTTTTTTTTTCTTTTTTTCTTTTTTTTCTTCCCTCCGCCGACTCCGGCGGGAGGGAAGCCGGCGTCCGGCGAGGGGTGCCCTCGCCCTCGCCCGCCCTGCCCGACGCAGCGAGGGCGGCCGCCCTAGCCCGACGCAGCGAGGGCAAGCGCCCTAGCCCGACGCCGACGAGGGCCGCCCTCGCTCGGGCGTCGCCGAGCGAGGGAGGCCCTCGCTGGTGTCGGGCGAGGGCACCCCTCGCCGACGTTGGGCGAGGGTGCCCTTGCCAGATCCGGCGAGGGCGACCCTCGCCTGGGCTGACGCCGATGAGGGTAGCCCTCGCCGGACGCTGGCGGAGGGAAGAAAAAAAAAAAAAAGAATAAAGAAAAAAAGGAAAAAACAGAAAAATACGAAAATACCCTCAATGGGGTAAATGTGTCATGGATGGCAAAGTTTGGGGTTTTTTGTGGTGCAAAAAAAAGTTTGAAGTATTTTTGTCCTTTATGCATAGTTTAGGGTTTTTGGTAGTATTTTCCCTAATTTCTATTCTTTTGCCTTTGTCATGGTGATAAACATATACCGAATTTATAATTTCTATGGCAAAATACCATAAAAAGAGCTTCAAACTTTACTCACACCCCGCACGGCCGGATGCCGGGAGTAAACCACTGGGGGCGACACGTGCTAGC
This sequence comes from Eucalyptus erythrocorys, assembly GCA_014182555.1. Classification (NCBI taxonomy): domain Eukaryota; kingdom Viridiplantae; phylum Streptophyta; class Magnoliopsida; order Myrtales; family Myrtaceae; genus Eucalyptus; species Eucalyptus erythrocorys. The sequence continues at coordinate 1,056,362 of CM024597.1, read as the reverse complement.
TACCACACACGTGCCACTGCCGTAAGTCACCCTCGCGACGCGCTGGGGTTTCGAACCCCTCCCCTTCATGAGGGGGAGGAGGTCCAAAGCCAACTGCGCCACCCAAGTGAGTGATGGTGTCAAATTATTTTTCGTATTAGCTAAAATCCTAAATTTACCCAATGTGACTATCAAGATCTGTACACTAAAAATCGATTTCGAAAAATTAAAATCAAAAACTGCTCATTATGTTCATTGAGTCACTTAGGAACTAAACTGTTTATCCTCATATTACATTCATGATGAAGATTTGCATATAATTTCAATTAAATTGGGCAAACTTGTAAAGGTGGGAATTGCCAAATTAATGCTTGGTTTTAATTTGACATAATATTTTGGATCATGGTGCGAGGAAAGAAGTATAGATTTTGTCGAGAAATAATGCGAGGACTAGTTTGATCACTAAAATCAAAGGACAATAGCTACATTCAAAGTTTTGAACATTTCTAAGATTATGTGGAACAAAAGTGAATCCTTTTTAGAAACTCGTACATCTAGATTTCACATGTTGCTGTGCCAATGCTAGCTTAGCATATTTCGTCCACCTTTTGAAGGAAAGATGGAATTTTTGTCTCTAAATTGTCGCTAAAGATTAAGTTGCCGGACTAATTACGACGAAATAGAGTAGATGGACCAAAATTGAAATTCAGTTAATAGTACAGGGACAATTCTTGTAATTTCCCCATAAATCAAATACTAAATAAGATAAACAGAAGAAGCACGTTCTAATATTATTGGCAAAGACTTTTTATTTTAGGATAGATCTCCTTCAAACAAGTTTTTCTTAAAATAAATCTCTCCCAAAACTATTTTGCAAATTAGATTCCTCACTGCCATATCATGCCTAAAGATTGCCTAGTCGGCACCCTCCTAATTCCAGTCACTTTTACGTCTCCCTTTAAAGTTCATAAAATAATTTTGATCTTTGCATAAAACAATATGCATAGCTCCTAAAAAAAAAAATCAAATTTCCTCAAAAGAATTAGAACGGGCCCGAACCGGGCCCAGCGAACCAAAGTTTCGGTCCAACCAATTCGGCGGAATTGAGCCGGGCCGGGTGGGGCCCAGCTTTTAGGTCCAGAAAACTGGCCCGTGAATAAGCCCTCTGTTCATGCCCTTGACAGAGACTACCGGACAAGTCCTCCAGCCTTCAGCTTCGCCGCCCCTTCACCGCCGAGCAACCGTCGCGCGCCGCCGCCGCCGGAGGTTAGGCTTTGGGTTTCACCGTCCCCGCCGTCGCTTCTTCTTACAACCAGGTTTCGCCTCGCGCAACGCCTCTCTTTCTCTCGCTCTCTCTCTCTTTCAATTGCATGCCGACTAATGTTCTTTCCCCGAGGATTGTCATGCATCGGCGCATTGTATATCAATCTATCATCGACGAATTCAGCTCCATTGCTCGAGAATTGGAAGTGGGCTTGGCTCGATTTGACGATTTTTTTAGGGCGCGAAACCTGCATCGTGAATGTTTTTAGGCTCGACAGTGAGCGGGCGGGATCAAAGCTTCTTCTTTTGGCTCTGAATGTTTTAGGTTCAGCAGTTGTGTCGTGTCCTCTTGCGTTTGGATATATTGTCTCGTTGAATTGGTGAGAGGCAACACGCAAGTATGAAAGATTGGTGTTTTGAAGTGAAAAATGCATTTGATTTCAATGAGGGGTTTTGCTGGTAGTAGTTCTTTCAATTTCTGCAATGGTCTCTTTTCCCTGAATTTGATTGCTTTTCATGGATGTGAAAGAGATTGGGGTTTACATCATGTTCGTTCTCATGTTATGTGCTTGTGGCTGGACTTCTTCATGCTCTTAGTGCAAGCTTTTCATGCGAAATGAATCTCATGTATTTATGTTTGGCTAGTGCGGAATAATCTCCCCGTGCCAAGCAGTAGCATTTGCGTCTTTACAAATGGGCGTTCTGATCAGATGATGGTGCAGCAGCAGCAGCACGCGAGTTTTGGAAATGTGCCCAGGAGGTCCACGCGCTGCTGCTGCGCATCACATGATCATTGCCTTCCTAACATCAGTGTTGTTGTGGTACATCTCCTTCCTAACAAATTAAAAATGCAGGAGTAGGTTTTTCTCTACACATCATTCATTCATTGCGTGTGGTTAGTAATCATACATGACAACACCAGATCATCTTGCGTGCCAAATGGGTTGCACATGCATCTTTACAAGTGGTGTTTTGGTGCTGTGCAGCTCATACAGTCGCTGCATCTGACGCTGTGCGGCACCAACATAGGACTAGGTTTTGATTAGGAGCTTTATCGCCTAAGATGAGACCGCTGTCCAGGATTGACATTGAACTTGTGTATCATATCATGCACGGATGCATCTTATTCTTCACAAAATCTGGAGCTACAGCCAATACCTTTTGCTGATAAATCTTTAGTTTGCCGCCAACCTGTTATTGAGCCTTTGAATTTTCTGTTCAGATTGCATGGCGAGCACTACGGAGACAGAGTATGCTGCTTTTCTGGAGAAGGTGAAACGGACTGTCTGTGTCGACAACCTATCACCCCAGGTCACTGAACCTGTCTTGAGGACTGCTCTTGACCAGTTTGGAGTGGTAAAAAATATTCAATTCATCACGAACTACATAGAGCCGGAGCACATCCCAAAACGTGCTCTTGTTGAGATGGAAGATGAGGAGCAGGTAAAAGCAATTGTGAAGCTGATTGCTAGCTGCCCGCTGATGATAGTTGGGATGCCGAGGCCTGTGAGAGCTTGTGCTGCTAAAGTGGAGATGTTTGAGGATCGCCCAGCAAAGCCTGGCAGGAAAATAGAGGTCCGCTGGTTGGATCCAGATGATCCTAACTTTGAGGTAGCTCAGAAGTGGAAGCATATGGATAAAAGGCATGCTGCTGAAGCTCGATTTTTGCTAGAAGTAAGTTCCTTAATGAGTGGTTGGTAAATAAATAGAATCTCAATCATACGGGTGATTTCGCATATAAAAATACTCAGAAAGAGCCTATGATTAGAAACGCTATGTATACTTGACACACCCCTTAAATGGCAGAGAAACCCATTCACTCTATGAGAACTCACGTCTGTCAGCACTGCTTTAGCTTTTGAATTATGATTGGTGTCCTACCAGGGAAATGACTTATAGATAATCTCTCTAATTTGGTTTGTACTTCTACCTTCTCAGCAGCAAAAGGCGGAAGAAGAGAAGCTTGCTAAGCAGCAGGCAGACAATCTTAAGGCAAACTTTGCCAAGTACGAAATGATCGATGCCATCATGGCAGATGGAACTGCGGCGCGTTTAGCTGAGTATTATGGAATGAACCTCAGGGATGAGTCATAAATGTCAGTCTTCTCTAACTTTTGCCTCATGGCCAGTGGATGAGGATGCTCGTGGCTGGTGGAACTGCAGAAAGTTTAGCTTGGAATGAACCTTAGGGACGAGTTGTAAATGTCAGGCTTCTTTAACTTTCGCCTCATGGCCTGTAAAGAATCGAGGATGCTTAGTCTTCATGTATAGACTAGGAATGAGGGAGCGTTTGCCAAAGCGTTCTGAGGGCATTGAAGCCGATGCTTTTTCTACAACCCTTTCATCTCCTTGTGTTTGAATTTCTACTTGGATGGCTGTTGCTGTTGGTGCTGGTCTGTGTCCCGAATACCGATTTAGCGTCACAGCGTTGGAGCAGGTGAACTAGTGATGTCGGTGGGAGCATGTACGAGAATTGTTAGTTCGAGTTTTCAATTGACCTAGAAGAGGCAGTATCATTTAAGATTTAGGTGAAATGGTAATTAATAAGATTTAGTTTCAGATGATCTATCCTCCAGATGAATGAGGACCAGCATGATAGTACATCCATAGCTGAGAGAGTGTTGAACATCGATTCCGAGGAAAACTTTGAACGAGAACCCATGAGATATAACATAATTTTTCCAAAGTTTTACTCTGCTTATTATAAATAATTTGTAATAAATCCCTCGTTCATGAAATAATCTACAACCTCATAGCTTAAGTAAAATGCAGATTGAGATCACTACGTTTGGCCCAGATGCGAATTAAGAAAGGTGGCTGTTCGTTACGGAAGAGGAGGGCAAATTATGCGCGATGGCTTGTTAAATTTCGAGTTAGATGGATTCTTTCTGTTAATTTCTTCCAACATAAAATTAATCTAACTCTTCCCCACGATTATATATTGGGCTTCGGATAATTTAAGATTTGAGATAGTGGGTTCGGCTTCGTTCCACAAGACGAGTGATGAATCCATTATGAGGAGCGTTTGGTGAACTAGGTCGGTGGCTGGTGTCCTCGTATGTCGTCTCTAGACCGTCTGCGTCCTTGTTTCGCGCCGAGGATCAGACTTTCCCGTGCAGGAAAGTGAGAGAGAATGTATTCGTTCCTGACTTGCAGAGTAATGTCGCTAGGAAAATAGTTCAGAAAGCTATAAATTTATTATATTTTTGCCAAATAAATCATAAATCAATTTGTATTTTGCCAATTGAATTCATTTCGCCAATTTTGATCAAAATTTACTGACATAGATGTCGATTGTGCAACGTGGCCTGACATAAAACGGCCGATGCTGACTTGAAGAATTTTTAATAATATTTTTTTGAATTTTTTCCTTTTCTTTTCTCTTTTCCTTCTATTAATAATATCAAAAAATTTTAAAAGATACCCACGTTGGAACTAGTTATAACACGTAAGATGACCAGCCTTCATATCAACAAATTCCATCTAAAATTGTAAAATTGACTAGATGAACTGAATTGACAAAATGTGAACAGGTTTAGGGCATTTTGGACAATTTTTCTCTATTTTCCGACATGTGAAGGGATTGACTTGATATGGTAACTTGAAGCCTAAACAACAATGTCATTTTTTTCAGGAAAAATGCACATTCTATGCTCGCTTACTAGACCTCGAACAGGCAAACACGAATCGAGGATGGCATTTGAGGTTCTGATATACAGTCAACCTTGTTCTATCTAGGGTTGCTTCACATATGTCAACTCCTGTATCATATTTCTCTTCCCATAAGAACCTATCGGTTAGTGTCATCAACAGTTGGGCAGGGGAGTGGATAAGAAAAGGGAACCTGTCATTTTCTTTTACCTTATTTAGACAATGGCTGTCCAAAAAGCACTCCACTGCCCCATCATCTATATAAACCTCATCATAGAGCCTTTCGTTTCCTCACACAGCTCAACAAAGTTTCACTCGTTCATCCTAGCATGGCCGTCCTGCATTTTACTCATGGTACTTTCCATTTCTGAGCACCCGCAATATGCTCGATGCCCGTCGTCTGCTAGATACACCCCCATCCCCTATACCAGAAACATCAATTGCACTGGCCTCTCCACCGTCATCATCCTCACCTACTTCGGTGTCCATGTCACCCCTACTGTTGCCACTTTCAGGCTTTTGAACGTTGTCATCTACTCCAATGGTCGTGTTACCATCATGCACCTGCTGCCCAGCCCTCTGCGCCAATTTCTGGCTTGTCAAACTCGCCATTTACTGCTGTGGGCACGTTCCCAAGTTTCTTGCCTGGTGCCCAACCATCTTTGCTGGGGTCGACATTTCCTCCTATCTCTAGCTCGCCTATTCTGTCATCTTCCCAGCAGCCATGCCGCCATCTTTCTTACCAAACATCCAACCATCTCTACCTCTACCAGGAACCAGTTTTGGCCCTTCAACTTTATCATTAGCTCCAATGGCCACATTACCATCTATCCCGGGTTCAACATTGCCTCTGCCATGAAGCTTGCCATCCTCGATGTCTTTGCTGGGGCCAACTTTACCTTTGATTTCTAGCTCGCCAACCTCATCAATATCCACTCCGATCACCTCCTCATGGCCTTCCTCGTCCAGCATCCAGCCATCTTTTTTCAGGGATGACAGTATCACCGCCCTCCAGCTAGTCAAACCCACTTAGCGCCTTGCCCTTGAGTGTTGGTCACCCATCCACTCTGATATCTCTGTCAATCAGCACTTCTGGTTCTGGCTTCCTTTCAACAGCATTCCCACCACTTCATCACCAATAACACAATCTCCTAACCCAACAACAGCAACCAGCATTTCCTCTCCATCGTTGTCTGTCTCATGGGTTTCCCCTTTGTGACACACTTCTACTGTCTAATCTCTATTATCTCACCAAGCCGCTAGTAAGACTGGTAACAAAGTAATTGTTATGACCAAGGGCCACAAATAATGCACCTCACAGTCCCTTCCAAGTTGAGTGAAAAATCACTATTTGACAGGCACACAGGACAAATCTTACAGCTCAGAATACCAAGTAATACAGAAGTATGCACAGGAGTGTGTGCATGAGAAGCATAATGCATTTACTATTTGCGATTAATCATATATTGCGTTTAAGACATACTCATGTCTCATTAGTTTCTTATATTTGAAAAGTAGCTCTATTCCCCAGGTAATTTAATTTTAAAACCAGTCTTCTAAACACATCATGCCTCATGTGTGCTGATTACTGATGACAGAACCACCATCTGGTAATATGCGTTTGTGGTGTTAAATTTAGCTGAGACAGAATATTGACTAGCAAAATCCTCCTACTCTTTCATGCTCTGATAACAATTTTTCAAATTAATCGTGCCTGAATGGCTAGAAATATCAGAACAAATCAGAAGCACACTTCACTTCCAATAATTCATCTAGACCATCAGGGCCATCGAATCAATTAACAAACCAACCTCCAAAAGGGCAATACCCTCATGAAACTCCCAACCTCAAAATATACTCTAGTATAGATGAAACTCCCTTTATGGATTCTTTGGAGTCGCAAAATATTCTTAGTTGAATTAGCAGACCCCATATAGCTCATAGTAGGTGAAGATTCACTAGCAAATATTTATCCAAGCTTATCAATCATGATACTGAGAGAGCAGAAATCCAAAAAAAAATCAACTGAATCTTAACATCAGCAAAATAATCCGGCTTCATATATTAATAAAATCAGTCGAAACTCTCGAATCACATCATTTAAACAGAGAGACATTATTGAGGGCCATGACTTCCGTTGGTTTCTACAAATATCAGATGGGTATTTAACATCTGAAAGATCTTAATTAGTGATTGGATTTCGTATCACCTTTTGTACATCAGCAAGAACAGAGGTGTAACAACTTTTTCTATCAGTCTATGCAAGACAAGTAAAGCTTACAAAAGAGCTTTTCTATAGTATGGTCAACGAACCATTTGGCAAAACAGAGGTAAGTATCACATGCTTTTTATGGCATCTAAAAAAGATACATCCACAAAAAAGATATTGCATGCCATGCTGTTGTGTGGCATTGTTCGGGCCGTGTGCATGTTCCTAGCATTCTTCTTTGCTTGCCCCAGAAAATTAAGTTCAGAATTTGAGGAATCTGAAATGAAAGTCTGGCAATATTACATAACAGTAAGTGCATAGAACTTGGCATGAGAATCAACAAATTATTCTAAAATTTCAATTTGTTCAGAGATAGAAAATTTATGAGAAGGGTCTTATTCACGAATGCTCCTGGGCACTGGTTGACCAGAACTATTAAGAAATATTTTCGTTTTCAATGCATTCATTACATGTAACACAAGAAAACCACTGCTTTGGAAATGACAAATTCTTTAATGAGAAGTATAACAAGTTCCCATAACAAAATCCTATGAGAATAGGAGTTTAGTAAATACCGTTTCTCAGCCACCTATATGTATCATCGGCCTATTCGCAGTTTTTGCAATGTCGAACATTCCAGCATGTGCAGCTTTCTTTCTCTTGACCTAAAGCAAAGAAGTGTGCAATGTCAATCAGAAGTCATAGCATGATAATCTAGACAAAGCAACACAGCCTTCTGATGTTTTTTTTTTTTTGGTTCGTCATGCCTCGAATAAAAAATGGAAGAAAGGAGAAGAAATAAAAAATGCCAGGCAGGTGCCAAAAAGAAACAGATATTAAAAAAATCCCAAAGTTGAAGAAGAACTGTTGGTTTGTGCAAATAATCTAGGACGATGTGAAGACCAAATCATGAAAAGCAGACTGTGTACCGCTGCACTAATTATTTCCCTGAGCTCATCTTCCTCAGCACCGGCACGAAGGGGATCTCTTAAGCTAACCTGCAGACAGCAAAGAAGTGCAAAAAGATAGAAAATATCAGGTGGAAGGTAACAGCTCTAAGACAATTAATGTGCGAGCATAATGTCTGATTTTTTTTTTTTCCTTTTTTTTTTTTTTTTTTTTTTTTTTTGAGAGGAGGGGGCATTAACTAAGAATTGACACAATAAATAAGGATTTTACAACCCTGGAGCCATCACAAGGTCCATCTTAACACATAAAGAGATAAGAAGGAAAAAATTTAGAAAAATATAAAAGTAAACTCCCACGAGCTAAAATGAATGCGATGTATGATTATGATAGAATTTAACAAGCAGGAGACGCAATTCACCTCTGCGGGCCCAAATAAGCATACTTTGAAGTTCCCATCAGCTAAAAGTCGCAGTCTATTGCAACCAGCACAAAAATGCTCAGTCATTGACGTGATGAAAGAAACCGTACCGTGATGCCCATCTATCCTATAATTCTTGGCTGTTTCTGAAGGGTGATCCAGTATTCTCTGAAGGCCTTGATATTTCTCAACCTGTTCAGAGAGGACAGCATACTTAGAGCATGTCTGAGAGGCCAAGAGAAAATTCATGCGCAGTATCACCTGTATTTTACCTTACCACTTTATCTCGCATTTCATAGTACGGCACTAGTTTCTTCACGTTCCAAACATTTCCATCAAAAGGCATGAACTCGATAAATCGCACATTAATCGGTCTACTTCGAGTCAACTCCACAAAATCACATATCTCATCATCATTGACGCCACGCATAACAACACAGTTCACCTGGAGCAAACCACTGGGCTAGTGAAAAAGTCACATAAACTCACTGGTGTACTAGCATGACAAAGAGTGGGGTAAAACATAAGCTAACATTCGTTGATTTTCAAATTCTATTCTCAGTAAGAATATGAACTGAGCTGGAGAAGATGCATACTTTCACAGGATTGTAGCCAAGATCGACAGCAGCATTGATAGATTCCAAGACCTTCTCATGCCCTTTGCGCCTGGTCAAGAATTCAAATTTGGCCGGCACCAATGTATCTAGGCTAATATTGATAGAATTAAGGCCAAACTCTTTAAGCTTGGGAAGCTTCCTGGCAAGAGCGATTCCGTTGGTTGTCATAGCCAGCGTCTTTAAACCTTTAAGACTAGACAACTGCAAGCATATGTCTTCGATATCTTTCCTGATGGTTGGTTCTCCCCCAGTCAATCGAATCTTGTTGACACCAGAGGTAACAAACAGATTCGCTAAACTGACAATCTCATTCTGCGAAAGAAGATGAGAGCTTGGAGTAAGTTCTACGCCTTCTGCCGGCATGCAGTATTGACACCTTAGATTGCAGCGCTCAGTCAAGGAGATCCTCAAGTAAGTGTGGAGTCTTCCGAAAGAATCGATCAACATATCAGAAGGAGAGCTCTCTTTCAAAGGGTCCTCAGACAGCTTAGCACAGGTCGTGTAATGATCCAATGAACCTCCTCCCACCTTAAAACTACTCAACGAGTACGAACTGCCCTCATAGCTAACCTGCTCCACAAATAAAATTAAAAACTTAAAAAAAAAAAAAACTCTTCTTATGTAATGTTAAGAGTCAATGAAAGCCACTCGTGATCGCGGGTTACCGCCTAAATCTTGAGAAAATGCCCTGCAGCAAATCTCGACGTCGATTCAAATTCATGAAAAACGAGAGGATGGTTTCCTCCTCGCTTCGCTTCATTATTACGCAGCTAAAACAGAACCAAAAAGAAAAAAACAGGGCAGTCTGAACAGAACATCATCAAACATCTTCCAGCAGACCACGTGCTCGCGGTATTGTCCCAACAAAGAATTCATCCAACAAAGCTCATCGCACCCCCGAAACCAGAAGCCGAACATCAAAGTCGTCATCGACGACAGCAGACGAAACGGGTCAACAAAAAAAAAAAAAAAAAATTAGACCGAAAACGACGAGGAAGGCGGGGAATCTCACGGCGCGAGAACGGAAGCGGCGGAGAGCCGACACGCTCTTGGAAAGGAGCACCATTTCCGCCCCAACGACGGAACGCGGTTCGGTCAACTGGCGACCTGAAACGAAGAAACCGACATTCGACGGTCAAATTCGCAGAGATACAGAGAGGTCGTGCCCCGAGGAAAGACGAACGCTAGGAACGACTGACACGCCGTGGCCGTGGACTTCCGGAATAACCTGGATTGGAACGGCTGCGGCAAGGAGAGAGAGCGGATGGACGGATGGACGGACAGCAACGGTCGGACCGACTTTGCGGGAGATTGATTGATTCTTTATGGTTGGCTCCTGGATACTGTCGACAGCCGCTCAGCCCAGCCTGGATCATTTATATACATACATATGTATATGTATATATATATATATATATATATATATATATATAAATGGTCAAGAATAGGATGTGGACGTGGTCCTGTGGACTAGTAGGGGAATTTCGATTTGGATTCCATCAGTGCCACGTGGATTCTCGTCCCGACTCGTCCTTCCTTCAATGGGACCTCGCCACGTGTCAGAGAAGTAGGGCCCGCATGTTGCGGCATCACGGCCGTCGATCGTGTAGGACTGTATATGCGATTCGCAAAAGTGACCGGTAATAGTTTATGAGTTCAAACTAATGCCGTATAGCGCATGTATGGTGATTCGGGCACTCAATTAACTAGCTATCTACCTAGTAAGTTATTCACTCGACATCCACTTTTAGATTGATCGATAGAGGTGTGATGGAAATTTTTGGGTCAACTTTTCCCAATTGGCGGTAGCTACTGCTGTCATCTTCCTCTTGTCACGAACCAAGCCAAATAGTTTGGTATCACCCAAGAAAGTAGAGGATTGGGAAAAAGTCAACAAAAATTTTAAATTATGCCATTACGACACCTTTATCTTGAAATTTTTTTATAACATAAAAACTATAAATATGCTCACCATACTATATTTATCCTAAACTTGTTATTTTGATAACAAAAATATCTCAAACTTATACCTATGTGTTGTATTTGTCTTCCATCAAAATTTCATTAGATAATTTGTCAGCAAAAATAATGTCGTTATCACATGAGTATTATCTTAATATAGGTAAAATTTTAGCAGTTTTCATGAAAAAGAAAAACTTTGGCAGAGGGTAAATGTGATATACCGATACAAATTCAAAATTTTAGTGTCATAAAAAAAGTTTAAAGGTAAATACGTCATAGCAAACATCATTTAAGAATTTTTTTTTTGTGACTTTTGTCCTAAAGGAACATAAAAAGCTGAAATTCTTGAATTGGACAAAAAAGAAATAAAAAAGAAAAGAAAAGAAAATTAGTAGGCTTGGGCACTAGATTTTTTTATTTAATCATTTTATTTATTGTATCAATCTCATTTGTTCGATTATAAATTTGGTCATGTATTTGTATATTTATCTCTTTTTAATTGCCAACAGCTAAACCTTTTGCTTTATATATGATAAAATATATATATTTTTTGTATACTAGAGAATGGGAATCTCTCAAATTGCGCATATATGAATTGAAGGCAAGTTCTTTATTTGTATTTTAGCTTTCTAATTTATTGGAATAACATTGTTAATTGGAATAACATTATTAGATTTAACATTTTGACATTCGGGTCTTTATTTAAATTTGACTTAAAAGTCTATTCAAGCTAATTAGGAGTAGAAAGATGGAAGCACTAGTGCACCGCTCGAAGGAGATGATTGAAAAGCGAAAGAGAATTTATGAAGATAGATCAGGTTCAGGGATTTGAGACCATAAGTGATGTATATGAAAATAGGGCTACAAAATTACTACAGTTCACTTCGTAAATCGGCAATCCCATTAACTTGATTTTTGCACCAATGGTAAACGAATGACCCAATCAGTTTGATTTTCATAAAAGAAATACGTTAAGATTTGGAATTTTCAAGAATCGGATTTTCTGATCTACGTTTCCTTGCTTTCTTTCAAGCTCTTGGAGTTATGAGAGAGTCAGGTTTGATGAAAAATCATATTGAAAGTCATCTACAGGTTTAAAGAAAAAACTTCTCATCTATTTATTAATTTTAGATCAAACTTGCCTGTATTATTGCTTGGAATCTCACTAGAAGCATGCTTGGAATCTCACTAGAAGCACTTGACCAGCTTGATAAGGATGTCACTTCAATTTTTCTTCCGCGCACCGTGTATGTGTTGCTTATAAGCTGGCAACAGTTATGATACATTGAGTTTGTATAAGATCACCTGTTCATATATGCAAGTCATTTGTTTATGTGCATGGCTGTAAGATAAAGTTATATGTTTGATTTTGTTTGTATCAACTATCAATTGGAGAGACCATCTGATGAAGATAGAGATTCCTTTTTCGATAACCCACTTCTGAAACGAAATCCTCACCACCCAGCCCTCCCTAAGAAGGTGGGGATTCGAACTCCCACCTCCCCCTTCCATATTGGAAAAGTGGCCACCGGGACAGGTTCAATATCTGGCTTGACATTATCAATTTTACTGAGATATAATTGCACTAGATTTTTTTTTATCTAATCCTTTTATTTTTTGTATTAATCTCATTTGTTTGATTATAAATTTGGTCTTACAGTAAAATTTGGTGTATTTGTATATTTATCTCTTTTTAATTGCCAATAGCTAGACCTTTTGCTTTATTTATACAAAATGTTCGTTTGTTTTTGTTTTTGTTTTTTTTTGTCTACTAGAGATTGGGAAACTCTCAAATTGCGCATAGATGAACAGTCGAAGGCAGGTTTTTTATTTGTATTTTAGCTTTTTGATTTATTGGAATAACATCGTTAATTGGAATAACATTATTAGAGTCAACACTCTGACATTTGAATCTTTATTGTAAATTTGACTTAAAAGCCTATTCAAGCTAATTGAGAGTGGAAAGAGCCGGAGCTGTAGATGGAAGCACTGCTTGAAGGAGATGGTTGAAAAGCGAAAGATAATTTATGAAGATAGATCGGGTTCAAGTGATGTACATGAAAATAGGGCTGCAAAATTGCTACAGTTCACTCTTAAGGATAAATCGGCGATCCCATATATTCGATTTTTGCACCAACGGTATACGAATGACCCAATGGGTTTGATTTTCATAAAAGAAAGATGTTGGGATTTGGAATTTTCAAGATTCGGACTTTCTGATCTACCTTTCGTTGCTTTCTTTCAGGAGCTACAGCTAAAAGGTATTATTGGAGTTATGAGAGAGCCAGGTTTGATGAAAAATTACGTTGAAAGTCATCTATAGGTTTAAAGAAAAAACTTCTCCTCTATTTATTAATTTCAGATCTATATTAACTCTTTTATGTTAAGGACATCTTATATGTCATTCATGTTGACTAGACAGTTGTAATTCATGCAAATTTATGCAAAAACTCTGTACCCAACTCATTCTCTCTCGGTATGTAAGTATGAAGTGATGATTATTGTGGTCGATTGGAATGAATTCTTATGACGTGGATCTTCATCTTATATTTTTATGGTTCTTTATGAATTCCTATTGTAGGTGAAAATGGAGGTGAAGAAGCTACAAGAAATGAAATAGTAGGAGAAAATAAAGGTGAGGAAGCTACAAGAAACAAAATTATAGGCGTAATTGAAGGTGAAGAAGCTCAAGGAAATGATGATTACTCATGAGTTCCATTTCCTCTTGTGCTTTATTCGTATATGAGATGTCAAGTAGGTGATTAGTTGATCATATAGCAAGTGGTAACTCTCATTGAATTGTTGGAATTAGTAAATCTAGTATTGTCACACCCAAACCTGAGACGGATAAGCTAAGTAATGCGGATGTGGTTTCTGAGCGAGTCAAGAACAATTTCGTCGATCGAATCATGCTTGCCATTACATCAAAAGAGTCCATAACAGGCAAGTGGTTCAACTTAGGAAAGACTCCTCACGGCATAGAGCCACCTAAAACTTGAAGGAGAATAGAATCTACAAACTCCCAAAACATGCCTGCCACGTTAGTGGCAGATAGGTGCTCATATTGAATTCGCTTGAAACTACATGAACTTACAGTTACGGCTTTGCACTTGCAATTTAATATAAGTTAGGTACGCAACCTTACCTCCTAACACCTTCTAAAAGCAGATTCAGAGCGAAATACAAGACATGAGTCAATAGCTTATGAAAAAGCCTGCTCGTATTGGATATTAGACTTTTGCTGCTTGAGGAAGCTTGCTTCGCCATGTCCAATCGATTTTTGCACCAACGGTAAATGAAGAAGAAAACTATTAGTTGATCAAATGGGTTTGGGGAACCTATACTATGTTGGGTGAATATGAATCTATGGTTCGATTCGGTCCTAAGGCTTCACGGTCCAATCCTCGGTTCCTCAAAAAGCGAATCGTTTCTTCGAATTTGATTGTCGGTTCCTAGATGGGATCGGATTGGACTGCGAATTGATTCTCTCTAGTCGGGATTGCAAATTTCATAAACTTGGATAAAATGGATAGTTATGATATTTTCTTCATTAAAAATTCATTATTAAATAAAACTTTGCAGGTTTGTATATTTTCATACGGTCAAATGGGTTTGGGGAACCTATACTATGTTGGTATGTTGGGTGAACATGAATCTACGGTTCGATTCAGTCCCAAGGCTTCACAGTCCAATTCTCGGTTCCTCAAAAGGGAATTGTTTCTTCAAATTTGATTGTCGGTTCCTAGATGGGATTGAATTGGATCGGGAATCGATTCTCTCTAGTCGGGATTACAAATTTCATAAACTTGGATAAAATGGATAGTTATGATATTTTCTTCATTAAAAATTCATTATTAAATAAAATTAATTTGGATGATTAGAAAACTTTAAATATCATAATGTCAAGCATTTCAAATCATCTAATTGAAACAAATTATGAAAAGTGGTATTTATGTATTCTTTATCGATTTTGGCTGAAATTTTATCAAGTATAATTTTCCCATCCAATGTCCCATTAACTTGTTCAATTAAAAAACAAAGATGTTGAAATCTCAAACTTTCAAGATTCGGACTGAATATTTTTTCCGTAAAAAATCCCCTAATGTGTGAATGACAAGATTATTTTAGTACTAGAGCACAACATACCGACTTTTTATTAATATATTCAATCACATTTACATATGATTTTTTCAAAGTTTTTCAATCGAATAATTTTTTAAATTTTGACGAGAAAGTACGAAAATACATGCAGTTTTTGTTTAAATTCATGCCATCTCACGTTGCCATCGGACTTATGGGTTTGGGGGCATTCAGTGTATTAATTGAGGAAGAACAAAATTATAAAAAATTACTCCAAAAGAGGACATGATTCCAGCTGATGAAATGGACACCAAACTCGTCCCCCAAAAACAGCAGAAATAGGACCACCGATTCCACTCCAATTGAGCAAAAGATACACAACGTAGTTGATCCGGCATGAATGAAGTAGGACCACACTAGGCATGTGAAAACTACTTAGAGACAAGAGAGCAGGAAGCGAGTTGGATCTAGAACTTGGACCTTGGAGAATCGATCGACGCAAAACTTCGACACGCTGCTCGATGATCGACTTGGGAACTTCGAATGACGGATCGTTCGATCCACCGCACGTCTGAGAGAGAAAATCAATTTGATTAGGGTTTGTGAAGTCGTGAACAAGAGGCGAGGGAGAAAATTGATCAAGGTTGCATATCTCTGAAGAGCCTGGAAGAGTGAAGAGCTGCAAGAATAAAAAGTGCGAGATTGAAGATGGACACGTGAGGTTCGGGGGAGATTTGGGTTTAAGTGTGAAGAGACGGGAGGGCATGTGTGTATAATATATATATACATACATACATATATATATATATATTGTGTCTAAATATTTTGAATTTGTCAATGACAATTGTCATACTATACCAGGAAGATGACAACTTACACTTAGATAACTCAATCAACTTTTTTATAAGGTGGAATGTTTGTTACTTGCAGCATGGTCCCTTTGTATATAGGTTAATAGTAACAGGATTGTAATATAGCTATAGGAATCTTGATTTAGAACAAATGATAACGCATGCTTTGATGAGACGTACAGAGTTAGTCATACTTCAAATTGATATCTTGCCAAAAAAATCCGCAAAAGTGACGTTGATACAAGTGCAAACATTTTTGTCTCAGAGTTTCCCTTTTGCAATTAGAGTAATGTTCGGTGCTTTTGTTCTTCCTCAAGGACTACACCGTAGGCCCCCTAAACCTATGAGGTGATGGAATGGGTAAATTGTCAATGGCCTTAGACGGTGACATCTGAACTTGTCAGTGGGATTGTTTACCGCGCCTTAAGCGGATGAAGTCGAGCCTACATGCAGGTTAATTCTTGATGGTAAATCCTTGAGGTAACGCGCTTGGCATGAGAAGCAGGGTGGGCTATTTCCAAGCCCGCCCAATTACCCGTTTGGGCTTGGTGGGCTTGGGCTTGTCGGGCAACCTCTTTATCAGATTACATATCCTAGATGAATAAAGAAACATTTTATTTTTTGCCATATATTGACGCCGGTGAAAATGGTACTTCATTTTTCTCAAAAATCGATCTACTGAACATTTTGCTTATTATTTATTTGGAGCGACTTTTATAGATAGAACTTAAATTACCTAAACACAGTTACTATCAAAAGAAGATATTATTGACATGGACACCCACGTCCTCATATTTTCAGAGAATTTTCCTAATTTGTAAGAGATTTTTTATATAGTCAAACGAATGTACAATTTACAAGAGGTCGAGAGAAAAAAAAAATCGAGTAATTTTTTTATTTCTTACGATAAATACCATAAAATAATAAACAATTTGCTTAGTCATGTCCACAGTCCAGCCCAATCTTAAACCTTAAACCCAAACGAAGACGCAACCAAAAAAAAAAAAAAAAAAAAAAAAAGAAGAAGAAGAAGAAGAGGAGAGAGAGAGAGAGAGAGAGAGAGAGAGAGAGAGAGCGCGCCCCGCACGTGACGCGAGCTAGTCTTCTTCCGCCTTCCTTCAGCTCTAGCGCTAGGGTTTCGTCTCCCGCATCAGTTCCTCTCCCCTCTCTCTTCCTCGCCCATCCTCCTCCTCCTCCCCCCTCCTCCTCCTCCTTCCGGCAACCGGATCGCCGGAGCGGCGCCGCGTCCGGCGGTCCAGATCGCGGCCTCGCGAGCGATTCCGGCAACCCTCGGCCGCGGGAGGTGGTGGTGCCGCGCGAGAGGTTTTAGCGCCTCCTCCGTCCATGGGAGCCCGCAGCAATTAGGGCCCTCAGCAGCTTGGCTATGTATCCCAAGCGGTCCGGTCAGGGGGACGTGCCCGTCCCGAGGCCCGTGCGCACCAGCGATAGGCTCCGGCGAAGGCCGAAGATTTACGGCCGCACCTACTTCTACTACAACCCCTCCATCATCCGCACCAAGAAGAGCAAGGCCAAGACGAGGACCGCGGCTTCGCAGATTGCGAGGCTGCTCCGCCCCGGGACTCGGTCCGACCGCACCCCTAATTCCACGGTAGGTGCCCTCTATCTCTCTCGCGGCCTCGCGACTCGGGATGTTGGCTGGTTCCGCCGCGAGCGGCCGTGGAGGAACTTGATTTGTCTGCCGATTGAGATTGATGGGCATGTCGCATTGCGAGCGCATTTTTGTAATGCATGTTTTGTGCCTTCTCTTTGTATTCGTGGTTTGCCGAGTGACATTTGACTGCGTTCCCCCTTTCCCCATTTCCCTTTGGAGTAAGGCCTAATTAAGTTAAAATTAGAAATAATAGTATCTCTTATGTTCAATAGTCAATGGCGACCAACCTCCGGCGTTCTTCCAGGAAGAGGGTCTCTGTACGTTTCGATGGCTATACTGACAGTTCTGGCATGGAGGACGAGGACCTGATGGTGAGTTGACTCTTTCTTTTGAATTGACATGGTGTCATAAGAATTTGGAATCATCTTGTGGTAGCTGGATGTCGAAGTTTTTTTGTCAGTAGCAGTCCTAGTTTAGTTAGTGTTTGGTCCTGAAGTTTAGTGACATTTTTCTCAGATAAAGAGTTATAGATCTTCGAGGAGACGGATAGATAATAATGCAAGTCACGATGAGCTATCGACTCCACAGCGTAGAAAAATCGTGGAGAAGAGATCTGCGCCTCGTCGTGAAGGCTTGAGGCCACGTCATTCGAATATGGCAGGACGAAACGATTTGCATTCAGATGATGAGGAACAGGGTACATCTGATGAGAAGGCTGACCAAGATGGAGCTGAAAATGGCAATGGAGAAGATGCTGAGAATGAGGATGAGGGGGATGGGGAGGATGAGGGTGATCGCGGGGGTGAAGGTGATGGTGAAGATGAAGGAGAAGAGGATGCTGACGATGACGAGGTTGAAGATGAACAGGAGGGCCGGAGAAGGTATGATCTTCGTAATCGTGCGGAAGTGCGAAGGCTTTCTATGGATACTGGGAAGCAAAGACCAAGATCTCCAAGAAGAATATTGCATCAAGGAATGGGGAATAAGGTCAGTAGAGATGTTAGAAAAGGTACCTCTCGTGTTCATAAACGGCACCGTATAGGAAGGGCTGAAGATTCCGACGATTCACTTCTTGTAGATGAGCTAGATCAGGGACCTGCAATTCCCTGGGGACGAGGTGGAAACCGCTCGGGAGCTCCTTGGCTCTTCGGGGGACTAGATATGCATGGCACGACAGCCTGGGGTTTGAATGTTGCTGCATCTGGTTGGGGTCATCAGGGTGATGCCCTTGCTGTCTTGACTAGCGGGATCCAAACTGCCGGCCCTAGTTCTAAGGGTGGGGCAGATATCCAGCCTTTACAGGTCGATGACAGTGTGAGTTTTGATGATATCGGTGGCCTCTCTGGGTATATTGATGCTCTGAAGGAAATGGTCTTCTTTCCCTTACTATATCCTGATTTCTTTGCAAGTTATCACATTACTCCACCAAGAGGAGTGTTGTTGTGTGGTCCGCCTGGCACAGGAAAAACGCTGATTGCAAGGGCATTAGCTTGTGCTGCTTCAAGGGCTGGTCAGAAAGTCAGCTTTTATATGCGGAAGGGTGCTGATGTGCTTAGCAAGTGGGTTGGTGAGGCTGAGAGACAGTTAAAGCTGCTTTTCGAGGAAGCGCAGAGGAATCAACCTTCCATTATATTCTTTGATGAAATAGATGGTCTTGCTCCTGTACGGTCTAGCAAGCAAGAACAGATTCACAATTCCATTGTGTCGACTTTGCTTGCCTTGATGGATGGTCTTGATTCTCGTGGGCAAGTTGTTCTGATTGGAGCTACCAACAGGATTGATGCCATTGATGGGGCTCTTCGTAGGCCCGGACGATTTGATCGTGAATTTAACTTTCCTCTGCCGGGTTGTGAGGCACGCGCAGAAATACTAGACATACACACTCGCAAGTGGAAGAAGCCTCCATCAGAGGAGCTGAGGCGGGAACTTGCGGCTAGTTGTGTCGGATATTGTGGTGCGGACTTGAAGGCCTTGTGCACTGAAGCTGCTATACGCGCCTTCCGTGAAAGATATCCTCAAGTTTACACCAGCGACGATAAATTTTTGATAGATGTTGATTCTGTTAAGGTCGAAAAATGTCACTTTATTGAAGCCATGTCGACAATCACACCCGCTGCTCACAGAGGCTCCATAGTGCAGTCTAGACCATTGTCCTCAGCAGTTGCACCATGCCTAAAGAGACACCTGCAGAAAGCCATGGCCTGTATCTCTGATATTTTTCCTCCTCTAGCAGTTTCGTCTGATTTAACCAAGCTTTCTATGCTATCATATGGTTCTGCAATCCCTTTAGTGTATAGACCTCGGCTACTGCTGTGTGGTAATGAAGGCGTTGGGCTGGTAATTTGCTTGGAACCACTTGATTTGAATAGTTTGTTTCTGCGAGTATTAGACTAAGTAAACTTACTGCTTTAGTCTGACAGGATCACCTCGGGCCTGCTATACTGCATGAACTGGAGAAGTTCCCCGTGCATTCTCTTGGACTTCCGTCTCTTCTTTCGGATCCTAGCGCAAAGACACCTGAAGAAGCATTGGTTCATATATTTGGTGAAGCCAGGAGAACGACCCCATCAATACTCTATTTACCTCAATTCCATCTTTGGTGGGAAACAGTGAGTGCATATGCAGTTGTAGCTTATCCCTTTTAATGCTACAACTGCCCCTTCTTGAGATTTAATGCGAACTAGTTATTGGTGTATGCTAGATACAGCATTTTTGAGTTTATGTTCTTCTGCCAATGATATTAATCGGTTAATTTTGCAGGCACACGAGCAGTTGAGGGCTGTCCTACTGACTCTCTTGGAAGAATTGCCATCAGACTTGCCTGTATTATTGCTTGGAATCTCACTAGAAGCACCTGACCAGCTTGATAAGGATGTCACTTCAATTTTTCCTCCGCGCACCGTGTATGTGTTTCTTATAAGCTGGCAATAGTTATGATACATTGAGTTTGTATAAGATCGCCTGTTAATATATGCAAGTCATTTGTTTATGTGCATGGCTGTGAGATAAAGTTATATGTTTGAGTTTGTTTGTATCAGCTATCAAGTGGAGAGACCTTCTGTTGAAGATAGAGATTCCTTTTTCAACAATTTAATCGAAGCTGCCTTGTCAGTATCTTCTGATGTAATCACAGAAGAATGCCCAAGATCTGTGTCTCTTCCCGAACTTCCCAAGGCACCTAAAGTTGCAACTGGCCCAAAGGCCTCTGAACTGAAAGCTAAGTTTGAGGCTGAGCATCATGCACTTCGACGACTGCGCATGTGCCTTCGAGATATTTGCAACAGGTATACTGATCTGAGGCTTAATTTCTTAATTTTTTCTCTCTTTCGGGGTAAGTACTTTCTGAAGAAAGTTGGGCTGATTGATGGATTATTTGGAGTCAGACCATGAGGCTCATTTGTGAATCAACGTGCATTCGTGCTTATGGTGGCTGGGGGCAATAAAATTAAAATCCTGGGTAGTGGGCATTTTTCAGTAAGATGTAAATGATGTTCTGGATGTAAATGAGCTTGTGGTTTTGAGCAACATACAATTCAAAGAAGAGATTCTCTGTTTGGCCTGACATTGCTGTGTGATGGATTGCAGGATTCTGTACGACAAAAGATTTAGTGTCTTTCATTATCCAGTGACAGATGAAGATGCCCCAAACTATCGCTCAATCATTCAGAACCCAATGGACGTGTCCACTCTACTGCAGCGTGTTGACGTTGGACAGTACATTACATGTTTAGCATTTCTGCAGGATGTGGATCTAATTGTTACTAACGCAAAAGTATGTCTCTTGATATGTTTCTCTCAGATTATTCTCGTCCTAATATCAATTCTTAATTGAAGTATTTCCCTGGGTAATCTGCGGATAGGAAACTGCATGGGACGAAGAGCTTTGATTTGTTGCTATATTCCGTAGCTGTCTAAAGTAGACACCTGTTGTGGTGTGCATGTATGATAGACTGAGAGAGATACGGACTTGTACTAATATAGAATCATAACTTGACCTTAATCTTTGTATTTGCCACCTTATTCCACCTATTAGCTTTGCCTTCTTGCTGCCAGATCATAGATCTTCGAGAGAAGACCAAAGCGAATAAGCTCACACTTGATTTATGATAAGATTAGAAGCTCTGAGGGAATTGAAAGGATTTTGCTTTGCTCATTTCAAATGTGTCTTATGTCATTTGATTGTCATATGAATCTGTGAATTTATCACTGTTGGTGCTACCTCCTTGTGATCCTGCAAACTTACATTGATCTAATTAGCAATTTCTACACGCTTATTGATGTTGTCTTTAATAATATCGACTGGTGTTATTGTACGCTCCTCTAATACATACTGTAGTAAATGATGATTGTGCATGTGTTATGCTTATTTCTGATCTCTCTTAAGAATGTGGTGCCTATCTTGGAGTTTGCCTTTATTAGAGATTCTACACAATGATGTCTTTAGGTCCCGATGATGTCTTCAGGTGCTCCAATCATCAACTAGTTAATGGGTTCAAGGAAATCTGCGAATCTTTCGTCTTACATGAGGCATCTGAATTTTTTTTTTTTACTTGATGTCATGACAAGAATGGGAGTATTTAGTTTATTGGATTTTTTTAACGGTCAGCTGACATTGTAGAATCACCCTCCTCATTTTTAGCATATTGACAGTAGAATGTTACTTCCTTTGGCTAGGATAGTATATCTCGTAGTGGTAGAAATACCATTCAAAAAATTGAGACTTATGCCAACTGGGCTTTGAGACATGTCAAAGTTTCCTTGTTATGAGCTTTTTCCTCTTAATATTTTACTTGCAGGCTTATAATGGAGATGACTACAATGGCGCTAGAATTGTTAGCAGAGCTCATGAGCTTCGTGATGCGGTATGTAATTTCTCCTCTTTTTCTGGGACATTGAGGTTGCTGTACTTGGAAATGATTTAAAACCTTTTCTCCCCTTTCAGGTGCATGGAATGTTGTCACAAATGGACCCTGCTCTGGTTACCTACTGTGACAAGATTGCGGCTCAAGGGGGCCCAATCAACTTGCCAGATGATTTAGCTGGATCAACCTTTCCTTCGACTCCTGTTGTGCATCTTGGAACGGGTACTAGAGCAAGTGCTCGACTTCGGAATGTCCAGCCAGATTTAAATTTAGACCAAAGCTATGTGGCGCTGAAACGACCGAAGAAGAACATCGACGGCCAACATGGAGGTACAATCACTTTCTTGCATATCTATTCTGAAATGTTCAATCGAAACATTTGCTCAAAAAAATTATGATGATGTAGCCAGTAGTTCTTTCAAGATTTACCTAACAATCTTTATACTATTTGATTTGCTGCATGAGCAATTTCTCTGTAAATTTATTGTCAGAGGCATAAAGATCTTAGATTAATGGGAAGATTCCTCAGTACTTTTGCGCTTTTTCTAATCAAAAAGTCCTTCAACTTTCACGGATATTCTAGTCCAGAACCTCTAACATCATATGATACCAAATTTAACTGACACGGTTGTTGGACAACACCAAATTCTGATGAGAATAAAATATGCGGATGCCCATGTTAATGTAAGTGGAATAATTTACCCAATCTTGACAACGTCGGAGCGTGATGTGGATACAATTTAGCCAATGTGAACGCCCACATGGCCATCCATACTAGAAAATATTTATCAACATTACACTATGAAATGTTAGTTAGATTTGGCCGGATTTGGTGTTGGATGGACTCTAGTAGAAATTTTTGAAAGTGGAAGGACTTTATTAGATTAATTAAAGGTACATGGCCTTATTATAGAAAAGGTCTGAAAGCACATGGATGAAAAGTGGAGTTTTTCCTAGTTTAAAATAGGGGCAGTGCTGAATGCAAATGAAATAGTTGGACATGGATGCAGAAACATCTCAAAAGTGTTAATTTTTTAAAGTTAAGCTTGTTGTGCGTTCCTTAGATATAGTCCTGCTCACTTGTGCTCTCCCTAGCGGCATCTGATCTTTGGAGGTATCTGCTCTCTACTATGTCCTTTACATTTAGGTGAAACGGCTGTGAGATCCAACATATTCTTCTCTTTAGGCCTCTTTATATTTAAGCTAAGCCTAATATTTGTCTAGAAACATGGAAAGTGACGCGTCTCATATGTTTCTGTATCCCCAGAGGAAGAGAAGTTAAGGATCCAAGATGCAGGTCTGTCAAAGTCATCCCAGGATCTGGAGTTGAATGACGTGGCTCCTGAGAGGCCTGAACCCTCTCCTGCTGATGTCAGCACTGCAGAACCTCCCGAAGCCGCTACTGAATGTGGTGATGACGGTGGCAGATCAAATGATGCATTGATGTTGGATTCTGATGTTTCAGATCAAGTGGCATCGGTCAAGCAGCTCTTCATCGACCGTACAGATAATTACGTCATTCCTCAGCTTGAAAGGCTCTACACTAGGATTATAAAGGGATTATTCGAGACCAGAAAAGGAGTCGGGGGTAATCTGAGGCACTCAATTTTGAGTTTTTTGTTGAAATTTGCGGAGAATGAAGCAAATTTCTCCTCTTAAAGCCCTTTTCTTGTCTCCTTTCCCTGTTCTTTTTCCAAAATAGCCAAAAAAAAGAAAACAAAAAAGAATAGGAAGAATTGCTTGTACAGTCGGGATTTTCTTTTTAATGGAACAACTAATTGAGTGAAAACAGTCTCTACGTCTATGTTTCTCTGCCTCAGTCGTTGGTATGCATGTCGACCATGCCATGTCTATCCTCCGTGGTTATTTCTTGTTTTTGTTAGGAGAATGCCAAGGCGTTCACCAAAGAAAAAAATGTTGGACGTGTGTTGCACTTGCTCCCTAATCGCACCCGCAGATTTGCTACTTAATTAGCGTCAATGGTTCCACCGAGAAAACAAATATTTAGTGTTAAGCGAACGCGAGCTTTGCATGCGCACCATCGTGATTTGATTTCCCTTTGTACTTTGGCTGTTAGAATTTCGCATTGACGAAGGCAATGCTCGCCGAGGAACTGTTGAAGCTGTTTCCCGCTAACAACTCCCTCGATAAAAGAAAACCCCAGCATCCGATAATCAACAATTTAGTAAATCTAGTATTGAGTGTCGAAGTTGTTTCCCGCTAACAACTCCCTCGATAAAAGGAAACCCCAGCATCCGATCATCAGCAATTTAGTAAATCTAGCATCGAGTGTCACACCCAAACCTGAGATGGATAAGCTTAAATGATACAGACATGGTTTCTGAGCAGGACAAGAATAATTTCGTTGATCGAATCATGCTGCCATTATATCAAAAGAGTCCATAACAAGCAAGTGGTTCAACTTAGGAAAAACTCCTCACAGCATAGCCACCTGACACATGAAGTAGAATTGAATCTACAAACCCCTAAAACATGCCCACCTCCTAAAACCTTCTAAAAGCGGATTCAGAGCAAAATACAAGACATAAGTCAATAGCTTATGAAAAAGCCTGCTGCCTGCTCGTGTTGGATATCAGACTTCAGCTGCTTGAGGAAGCTTGCTGCTTCGCCATGTCCAATAATTGGCTCTCATTGGATCTTCACGTCCCAAGATAGAACAAATTGATTCTGCCAGATCCGAGTCTGAACCTACTTCACCCGAATCTGAAGTCCTCAAAGATGTTATTGCATCCTTTATTTCTTGGTCAGGTTTGAAGCCGAGGCCAAGCAGATCCAAAAGTGTATTCAAAGCAAATTTTAAGTTTATTTTGGCTTTCAGAACACGCAGACATGCTGAATGCACTCGAGAATCATTTAGCCAAGCTTCATTTTCGTCATTGTAAAGGCCACGAAGGTATCTCCATGGGCTCTCATTCTCTGGATTTGCGTCGATAGCTTCAATAGCATAATCAACTTCAGAATCTCTCATAGCTTTTAGACCTCCAAGGAAAGGAGATTTTGTGATGACAAAGTACCTCTGCAAGCCAATGCATGGAATTGGTTTAACAGATGCTTAATCTTTAGTAAGGGTTTAAGACCTAAAAAGTTTTTTCTAAATGCATTCCATTTACGTCTTCAAAAGTTTCAGTATACCTGATTCCAAGCAGAATTGTTAAACACGTCTTCCTCAAGGAGCTGCGCACAATAGTCAAGTTCATCCTCCCAACCACCTAGAGCCTGAAGAACCCACTGCACCAAAGAAATATTTTCACTCTGACAGTTTGAAAAATATATAACCAATCATAGTCAATATTTTCCAAAGTGGACCAGACTAAACATGGGTTATATGGTTCAACTGTTTCAATTGATGAACTACTACTTCAGTAGTACATCAATGATACTTACAGGTAGCATTATATCAAGTAAGGTTTTTGAATAAACCAAAAGGCATTCAGCAAGCTGAGTGCTATACGCAAAAGGGCTCAAGGGCTATTTCCGCTATTACGCAGGTTAATTTTCAATTGATGAGGAAGCACGAGGCCCACTGATAGAGCACCGACCAACTCTCCAGAGACAGTTCCCCAAGAATGGGGATTAATTCACAAAGTGGTTCTCATCAAACTCTGCTGGATAGTTTAGCAGTTCAAAACCAGGTCAAACTTAAATTAGTCAAATTTTCAGGTATAAGTAACTCAATTGAGGCTATAACACAGTGCACACTCTTTTCTTTAACCACCATCCATAAAGACAAGAGACCAAGAAGAGAGAGTTAATGATCGTCAAGAACTATATACAGACACATATCATGAATGCCCATATATAAGGTAGAACGACAGTAAAGATACACACCTGCCTATGAGACCAGGCATGATAATTTTTAGCATCCAGGCAGAATATCTTCCTTGTGAACTCAAGTTCCCTAAATGCAGCCTCAGGTCCCAACTTCTCAGCAACCCAACGCCGATGATGCCTGTAAAAATAGGACAACAAAATTAATGCAATGGTATCTGACTGAAAGAAAAAATCATTACCTTGGTTAAGAATTTAAACCCAACATCATAAATTTGGCATTCATAGTTGGATATGAAGAGCAAGAGCAACCCCTTGCAATATACAACTTAGAAACTTGTGACACTACTTAAGTCATCATCTAGGTATCCGTCTCCCTTAAGTAGCATGTTTAGGAGTAGTTATTGTACTTATTATGGAAAAGCAAACACGATGTTGCTATTCATACTACCGAGTGTGTAGTAGAATGTTTTCAATGAACTGAAATTACGATGCGCAATATGGGCTTCAACAAATATTCTTTGCGAGGCCTAAAAGGAACTGATAATCACCACCAAGATTGTCCATTAAGGTGGATGTCATAGATCAACAGAAGGAAGATTTTATGCAATAAGCTTTCCTTTTATCAATTAAAAAGACAATAGTTAAGGAGGCACCAGGAGAGTGTGAACCTGCATACTAAAGGAGATCAAAGCATGGAGCTCAAAGAGTTCCGTGTCTCGTGTCTTGAATTAGTTTTGATTCTTCCTATATAAAATGCATCAGTCTGGATCTAGCGTCAAGCACAGTTATGAGAGCCAAAAAGGCTCCAACTTGTCGACAGAGCAACAGGAAAACTAGAGTACCAAACATCCTCCACACATAAACGAGAAATCACCGAAGATGCCCCGTAATCTCAACAAATCCCCAATTCCAAAGCTACTACGAGACAAATCAAGCATACCGCATCCACGAACGCACGACATGCTCGAACTATCACCCCGAGAACTAAACATGAACTCGAAATTCTTCAGAAGCCAAGCAAGTCTAGAGTCAGATATAAAGGAACCCACTCCAGATCAAAACAACAACACTCCCACCACCATTCCGAATTAAGAGATCAGACCAGAAAAGGAGCCATTTTTAAAGGTAATTTCCACTTCCCATCAGAGCATCCATTAAGCAGTGGATAAAACCAGCTCCACCCACTTACCAAAGCTGGTAGTTTTTGGCATTCCCCTTGGCCACGCCCTCAGTAAATTCGAGCTCGTCGGTCAGGTCGACACCGAGCGCCTCCAGCACTTGACGCCTGAAATGCCACACCTGCAACAAAAAAAAAAAAAAAGGAAATCGCGATCGCGGGTAAGCCGAAAAGCCAAAATCCGTCATCTCGATGTAGCGAAGCAAAGAAGGGAACTTTGGGATGGAAGAGTACGGTGTAATTGGCGGGGTTGAAGGAGATGGCGATGGAGGTGAGGAGGAGGGAGCGAGGGGAGAGCTCCCGGGAGCTGTAGAGGGATCGGAAGTAGTCCATGGTCTCCCGGAAATCTTCCCGGTACGCGATCGCCACCACCGGGCTCGGGCCGTCGTCCTGCGGCAGCGGCGTCACGTCGGCGAACTCCGGCCGGGAGGCGAGCGGGACCCACGCTCGCCGGCCCTCCCCTTCCGACGACGACGACGACGCCATTCTCTCTCTCTGTCTGTCTGCCGTCGTTCCGATGTGCCGAGCGAAAATGAACCGGTACAAGAAAAACAATGAATAATATTTAATATTAAGACTAAAGTAATGAATAAGTATAAACAGTATATTAATAACCGAAAAAAAAGGACAAAATTAATATTTTAGAATCAAAATTTAAAGCATTGCAGCAGGGCATGTTATTAGATTTTCTTGACGTTACTTTAGTCAGGCAAGACAGCAAATGTTGACATTCCTTATAATTTGATTTCCTAAATGGTGTGAATTACCTTATAAGTAGTTATTTATTCAAGCTTTTTTTTTTTGGGAAATATATTAATTAAGTGAGGCATAACAAGCAAAAAGCTATAATTTTTCTTTCTTTCTTTTTAAAAAAAGAGCCGCACCTCATTTACCGGCTGAATTTAATAGGTGGAGCACTGTTGATATATTTATTTTCCTTTTTTTGTTGAGTTAGAACATTATATAACCTCTCTTTTTACCAATATTGACGGTATTTAACATACCACTTCGATTTCATCTTATCGAGTATTACAAATATATTAGACAATCAATGAAAAAATTTATTGAGTGATTCAACATTTTGTTTGCAATTCAAGAGTTATCAGGTTAATTGTCCAACATGTCTTTGGATCTCAAAAAACTCTTCTTATTCCATCAAAAAGAAGTTCTTTGTTCCTGATGAGACTATATTAACAAACTTGTTCGTTGATTAGCCGATATTTCATTTATCACTTGAATTGAATATTCTTATATCATGCGAATTGTGACACAAACCCGACCTAATCTAAATCCAATTTTGATGTGGAAAAAAAAATAAAAAAATTAAATAATTGAAAAAACTGTCGTGCATAAAGAAAATAGAAGGTAAAGAATTTTATCAACTCAATTAAAAGATATTTGTTATTTTTCACACATAATATATTCCTTCGGTGTTATATATACATATATATATATATCGGTCGGTTGAAAATGATAAATATTGTTAATTAGCGAGGAGTATGTTAGATTAGGAAGTAGAGAGAGAGAAGAGGAAGGAGGAGGAATGAAGTAAAGGAAGAGAGATGACGATGGAAGCGGGAATTCCTTGTTCGTCTTCGTCGTCTCCAAGAAGCCCTCTTGATCCTCAGCCTCCTCTCTAGGTTCGTCGTCCCTTTCGGAAAGAGCCGCACCTTATTTACCGCCTGAATTTAATAGATGGAGCACTATTGTTATATTTATTTTACTTTTTTGTTGAGCTCGAACATTATATAACTTCTCTTTTTATCAATATTGACGGTCTTTTAACATATCACTTCAATTTAATCTTATTGAGTATTATAAGTAAAATAGACAATCGATCAAAAATTTAATTGAGCGATTCAACATTTTGTTTGCAATTCAAATGTCATCAGGTTGATCGTCCAACATGTCCTTAGATCTCAAAAAACTATTAATATTCTATCAAAAAAACGGTTTTCACACCTAACGAGGCCGTATTAATAAACTTATTCATTAAGTGGCCGATATTTCATTCATCCCTTAAATCGAACATTTTAATAGCATGCGAATTGTGACATAAATCCGATATGACTTAAACCCCATTATGATGTGCGGAAAAAAAAAAGAAACTAAATAATTGAAAAAACTGTCATTCATAAAGAATAAAAATAATATGTATTCTTTTCGGGTTATATACATAAATTGGTAATTTTTTTTTTTTTTTTTTTGGTCGGTATAAATTGGTAAGTTGAAAATGAGAAATTTTGTTTGGTAGCGATGGGAATGTTAGATTAGGAAGTAGAGAGAGAGAGAGAGAAGGAAGAAGGGGGAATGGAATGAAGTAAAGCAAGGAAGAGAGATGACGGTGGAAGCGGGGATCGGGTACGCGCTGATAGCGCTGGGGCCGTCCCTCGCCTTGTTCGTCTCCGTCGTCTCCAAGAAGCCCTTCCTCATCCTCACCCTCCTCTCCAGGTTCGTCGTCGTCGTCGTCGTCGTCGTCGTCGTCCCTTTCGGAAACCTGCGGAGCTTCGCTCGCCATTCCTTCTCCGATGAGCGCGATTGATTGATTGATTTGATTGATTGATTTCCGATGGCAACTTAGGTCGAAGTTTTCGATTGGTGAAATTGATTTCGATCATCGATAGCCGTTGTGTTGTTGTTGTTGTTGTTGTCTCGCTCGCTCGTTGTTCGATTCTCTGGGGAGCTGGCTCCAGCGGTGCGTCTCCGCGTTTGAGCTTGGTTTTGAAATCGTCGGTTTGAGCTTTGATTATCGACTACTGACGAGGCCTTTGTAGATTATGTTTTGCATCTACTTGGGTCGAGGAACTTTTTTCATTGGGAGTTAGTGGTAATAGTACGTCGATGCCGGAGGTTGTTATAGTGTTAGGTAAATGAAGAGTAGGATTATGATGCTGTCTAGAGGTGGCATTCGTTCCTAGAGGTGGTGGTGGTGGTGCAAGGTTGTGAATTTTTTGGTGCAAAGTTTTGGGGATCTCTAGTTTAAATGCAACCGTGGGATATTGAATATTTGAGGAAATTAGATCTGCTGTTTGAGGGGCACGAATCTGTTGCAGAATGATTTCTTTTGGCTAATCTTGTGTTTCTTGCTGGTGTGCTTTTGTTGTTTTCTTAAGCTTTACTGAGGCAACAACCTTCTTTCCTGTATGCATTGATTGTACCCTGTCTTGATTAGTTAATGTTTTGTTCTACCAGAAATGGGATGGCAGAGAATGAGATAAACAAACTAGAAATCGCTTTGGTTTGGAAAAAAAAAAAAAAAGAAAAAAGAATTCTTATGCTTCTTTTGTGCATTTGTAGTCTTATGAAACATTGATAGTCAGGTCTTTTCAAACTTGTGCAGTACACTTCTATGGCTTATAAGCCTGATTGTGCTGTCGGGTTTGTGGAGAGCATTTCTTCCTCTGAATTCAACAACATGGTGGCCGTATGCAATCCTTATAATCACGTCTGTTGGATTTCAAGAAGGGCTTCGAATCTTTCTATGGAGAGCTTACAGGTAAGTATCCTATTCTTCCTCTATGTTCCTTTTCAGGCATGCTAAAGCAGCCTGACTTTACAATATTTTGACTGGTATAGTTATGAATTTCAGTATATTTTATAAAGTTCCTGGGGCACTTGAATATTTTAAATTACGAAACTTCTGTCACCAG
Source organism: Eucalyptus erythrocorys (assembly GCA_014182555.1). Lineage (NCBI taxonomy): Eukaryota > Viridiplantae > Streptophyta > Magnoliopsida > Myrtales > Myrtaceae > Eucalyptus > Eucalyptus erythrocorys. The sequence continues at coordinate 1,025,330 of CM024597.1, read as the reverse complement.
AAACTCATATCCTAGCCAAATCATTTACGTTCTTCTCTGTCCGTTTTCAATATGAGATTTCTAGTTTAGATTAAGATGTAAATAGTTCTGTTGTATTATGGAAAAGAAAGCATTGGTACCCATACACACCTCGAATATTTGTATGTTGACTTTCCTTTAGTCCTCCTGATTTATCCGTCCTGCAAATGGTAGTAGGCACATCGTGATCTCTGAGGAATTCAAAAGTGTAAAACCGTTGCTGAAGAAGGCTTCAAAACCTGGTTATTTTTGTATTTTCCAATTGTAGAAAGAAGTTGAAGTTGATTTACAGAGTATTCAAAAGTATAAAGTTTAATCTTCCTATGAATCTGTCTCTTTAATGCGCTCAAGTCTGTCTCATGTCCTTCAAAACCAGAACAAGGATATTTATTTTGGAGAAAACATTGGGTCTTTGATGACCACGTCATGTATTTGGTAAAGAGCAAAATGGGCAGTCTTGAGAATTAAAATCTGTTTCATCTATGATGAAAAGTTGAGGGGATTTACCATTTTCTCTTTCTATTTAGAAAGTGCATCCTTCTCACGCGATTTTTATTTTTTCCCCTTGAAGTTTTCCTATCATCAAATGTCTTTCTGACTAGCTCCCTATAGGGGGTAAAGACTATTTTTTTGTTTCCACAATTTTCTCAAGATGGCAAGGGATGGTTGTATGACTACTCTGTCTTCTTCAAGACTGAAAATATTGTGGATCTAGTCCTTTTAGCCATCTCATTTGTCTGGAAAAAACTTCAATATCGGATGCTTTTTTGTGTCTACTGATCTTCACTTATTACCATATGTTTGTTCTAAATCTCTTTGTAACTATAATTTTACTCCTTGCACTGTCTTTAACTGACATAAATAAAAAGCCCTTGTATTCTTAGATAGCCTCCATAATTCTAGCTTTGCATTCAGTTTTGTACAATATTCATCTACTAGCACATTGTCTTTTGTTGGAAAGCATTGAAAAAGAATCATTGTGAATTTTATAGCTCTATAGTTATTTGGAATCTTTTGTTTCCCCTCCATGTACCATCACAGAAGGCACCGCTTTTATACATCTCCTTCATTGTTTGTATGTATGCAACACAAACCCTCTCTCCTCCAAAATCCTTGAAAGGACTTCTCAGGAGTTTTGTGATATGCTGTTTCCGTATATGGATATCCTGTACAAGTCCTTGTGTTTGTCGCTTCACTTTGCACTATACTAAAGAAAACTAGAGATATCCAGTACAGTGAAAAAAAAAAGCTGGAGACAACTTTGACTGTAATTACCTTTCAAAACCTTCTCTGGTTAGGTAAATGTCCTCTATAGCCAACTACCATTAATGAGATTATCTTCCATTCTGGGTTGGTCAGTCTTATCCATTTGTATGTTTTTAAGTTCACTGACATATGCTTCTGTACAATGAATGTACTTGCTCTTGCTGGAGAATAACTGGTTGAATTTGAGGCTGCTTCAATAGTCATTCTAAATTTCTTCTCATGTACTTATGTAGGAGGCTGGAAGGTATTCTGGATGCTTTTGCTGACAGAGTCTCAAAGCCTCGCCTTTTTCTTACGGACAAGATGCAGATTGCACTGGGTGAGCTCTAAGGTTGCTCCTTTCGTTTTGTAGATCTAACCATACCAATAGTGCCTTTTATTTTTTTTAAGCATGCTATTGCATGCTCTTATAACAGCAATGCAATGCAAAAGATATTCCGAAAATCTCCAGGCTGGATGGGATTTATTGATCAAGACCAGTTAGATGATTGTTATCTTTGAACCAATGATGTACCCTGTTGCACAAGTTTCTTCTTCTTTTCTTCCTTTTACTTTCTTCTACAAAAATATGTATCTTGTAACGTTATCTAATTTAGAAATACGATATCTGATTATGATATATAAAAAAGGAGATAATTGCCAAAACCATCCTCAACTTTGCTCTCCATATCATTACCCTCCTTACATTTCAAAACCTACATTTTACATCTTCCCATTTGGTCTCATGCACACCCAAACCCCTCTCCCACTCCTTTCCCTTGTCCTCTCTCTCCTCACACACAGCAATAGAACACAGCTACAATCAAGAGCCAACCCCATAGCAATGCTGGTGATGACATTAGTTATCATATTTTTATGTATAAAATGGATACATAGGATTATTGTTTTAACCGCACTACTTGTCATCTTTTGTGTCACCTTTATCAAGGATAATTGCAAATTACCTCAATTACTATTTCGCAGTTTGTACCTTCAACATTTTTTATCTGTTCACATTATATTTTTGTTGGGTGACCTGCTATTGCCAGAAGAAGATTGATGTGCTATCTCTATCCTACCATGAATCTAGAAGTGAGTCCTTGTTCAGCGGCCATGATAAGCTTTTGTTGTGCACCTTCTGTGCTATGAATTATCTCAATGGAGAAATTTAGAAGTAAAAAAAGGCATTGAAAGTCTCTCATTGGAGATACAACTATGGATCAAACTCCTCTTTGTCAATTAAGTTCCAAAACCCTTTTAAATATGCATGACTATGCAATCGATACAGATTGTCTTAAACCATCAAAATGTCGATATTAGAGATGACCCAGAGACTTAGCTTTCTAATTTCGAGATCCATCATAAACACACATGATGGGCTTTGTAGTCAGCATGTTGTGATTTAAGGCCTGCCAAAAGCCGAGATCTTGAAGATTAGCCATTAGAATTATCCTGCTATAATTATTTGGCCTAGAAATCTGGATAATTTTTCGCATTTCCCATTGCTAGTGAAAAAGATAATGGAAGCATTAATAGCATTGTCATGATCAATTAGCCTGATGGGTAGCTGGGGAAAGGATTCGACCAGTTAATCCTAAAGAAGTGTTAAACAGTTTATAAAAGCTATTTTTGCCCACCTTTTAATTTGGATAGTTCGTTAGACTTGGTATGTCAGTGCTTTTCTATGTAAAGTTTTTATGTAGCTTTCTTGTTAGGGCAACATATTTTCAATGCACAGGAGCAACTGAACCTGTGAGAGTAGTTTAGATATATTTTGGTGAGTTATGGTCATTGAATAATGATAAAAGCTGATGTCGTGAAGTTTATACCATTTTTATAGATCTGGAAGACGTCACATGTGTTCAAGGCATTGTTCTCTTGTAAATAAATCTACCTATCATGAGCTCCTTATTGCTTATAGGTGCTCATTGTGTACTTGGTGATTTAACTTTGGAAGTGGTCTTGCTGCTTCTGAATCCCTTACCTTTTTTATTTGCATGGATACAGTGCTACTTACTCTCTGCATCCTTTCATTTTTGTTGTTGCGGGTATATAGAGACATGCAATAGCTCATCTGATCTTTTCGCAAATTTTATTTTCTGGAAACCTCATGCAGCTGGTGGTTTAGGCCATGGTGTGGCTCATGCTGTGTTCTTTTGCTTGAGCCTCTTGACACCAGCTTTTGGTCCTGCTACATTCTTCAATGATAGGTGCTCAAAGATGCCATTTTTCCTCGTTTCTGGTAAGTTGGATGTTTACTTCAAGATCATATATCTTGATTTCATTTGTTCAGCCCATATATGTTGCGAGAGCTTTTGGGAGCCTATAAATAACGGTTGCAGATTATGACCAAGTTGGGGATTTTTAGAAATTAAAGGAGGCTGGCATAACTGGGTGATCATTCTCTGTTAAGTAATAGGGAAAGCCACAGATCAGGATCAGAAAATCAGAACCTGTGAGAAGATTGTTAGTAGGGCTCTTCTTGATAAGACTTCTCTGACTATTCTTTTGTGCTTGGCAGCATTGATCGCTCTTGCCTTTGTCACTATTCATACGTTCTCAATGGTTATTGCCTTCAATGGGTATGCAGAACAGAATAAAGTTGACCAAGTTTTTGTTCCTGTCGTTCATATGGTGGCAGCATTGATGGTATTTACTACTTTATCTTCTGGCTATTGTATGTTCTGATTTTGTTTCCCTTGCAATTAGTTAACAGATCATATCTATTTTCACGGAGTGCATAACTTGCCTGCTCTATGTTTAGATGTCTGTATGTGCCATAATGTCTTTCACGTGAGTTGATGGTGTTGTCTGAACATCTTTGTTTATGATCGAGTTGTTTCATGAATGTCTCATGTAATGGTTTACTGGAACCATGACAAGAAGTAAAGATGTTTTGGAGTTTGATAGGCAACAAGTTTGTGCACTTCTGTATATGCATCTGAATATCGTCATGCTGGATGCATACTGAATACTTCGTAATAAACTAGATTTGAGTCACCCAAGGGTATCAATGCTCATAATAATAACTTAATTAGTTGTTATAGATCTTGCGAAGGCAAGCGAGATGGATGTGGACACATGCACATGATGCTGGTGATATTTGCATGTACAGACCAAAGAAATGGAATAAAGTGTCGCTTCATTCTCAAAAGTGATTTTGCTTGAACAAGTAGTTTAACTTTGTTTTTATAGTGATTTGCTTGGACGGTGTGAACTTACATGGAATCTAGAACACCATTGCTAACATAGCTGGATTGTTGGATTTTAGGTTGATTTAAAACATAGAAATGTCAATACTTTTTAAATTGCCCGCTAGTGAATAGAGAGAGAGGGGACAGAGCTGGTGGTTCTCAAACTCTGAAGTCTACTAATCTTTTGCGCTTTTGCATTTTTGCAGACATTGGTGAATTTCGCTTCTGGGGGTTGCTTGGTTGGAATTCCTCTTCTCTATGTCATGGCAATCTTGACCTTGATGCATTGTGGGAAGATGGTGTGGAGAAGATTAACACAAAACTAAGCTGGCTCAAGTAGTTCATACTCATGCTAAAGCTGCATTTGATGTAAAGTGATCGCCGATTTTCTTCTTTCTGTAGTCAGTTCCGCAGCTTCCACTGAAAGTCTCTTTTTTGGGAAGTGCAACGTTTAAAACCCATGTTCAGAATTTATATAAATTTCTTTCCTTTCATTGTCTACTTCTAATCCTCCTTTCAGTCCCTCGTTGCGTGAGATATGCTTTGGTGCTGCCCAGTTGCAGCGTTGATGCTGCTGCCCTGAGATCTCTGTCGCTACTGCCTGGCTGCAGCTTGCACCTTCAACGATGCTTCCGCACGACCCTGCCATGTCAATGCGGCTGCGGGGCAGCTGCTTGGACGCTACGCTGCTACACCAGTGCAGCCAAACCTCCTCGCCTTTTATAATATTCTTTTGTATTAAGTGGGGGAATCATCGCATGAAAATGGCACAGGCGACCATGGATTTTTAAATAGGCTTCGCTCACCATTTGTAACTCATTAATGCAATCACTCCTTGCCTTCCCAATCCAATTTGGTACCCTCTCACCAATTGGGCGCTACGACTCGATTCATCTAATGGAGCAGGTATGACCCCAATAGACCGCTACAACTCGATTCATCTAATAGAGTAGGTATGACCACACAAATCTATACAAATGCGTCACGATCCATAACTGCAGATTTAACATAAAAGCACCAGCTAGGGCACACGTTTTTTTTTCCCCTATTCCTCTCTCTTGGCAAAGCAGATTAACCAAGAGTACCCTACCTAAAACAACCGAAAACATGGATGACAACATCAATGAAATATTAATTTGCGGTCATTACAAATGTCCCTTAAAAATTACAAACTAAAGGGAACAAATGCAGGGGACAAAAGAATCAATGAAATTTGAGAACAGGTTACAAACTTATCTAATGCACGCTAAGTATCTGCTACTCTAATTCTGTTATTGCTTTTTGGGAGAAAAAAAGCTTTGGGATATATCCTCATTTACATCATTCATATACCGAGTAATGTCGATACAAGTTCGGTAACTTCTGTGTCGATAATTGGGATACACAATACTTTCTGCCTCGTCCTTACTTTAGAAAGAACTTCCATACATCTCTGTCAGCCATCTCTTTGACAAGATGCACTCCAAAAATGCCACCTTCATCGACCAAACTTCTAAGGTGTCTTGCGGCACTGTTGAAGCCGACATAATTCCTCTTTGTAGCCAAGTACGCTACTCCATACGGAGGTCTCAAACACTGTTTTGTCAAAGACATTAAAGACAGTAAATAAAATCACCTAAGATGGAAGGATGCAAAAGAGCTTAGTAAGGAAAAACTTGAGAGGCAAAAACCCCATGACCAGAAAATATGCCCTTTTCCAACATATGGAAGGAGAAGGACAAGTCACAAGGACTTGGGCAGCGAGCACAGAATAGATGAAGTTACATAAAAAGCCATCTCATTCAGGTAGCTTAACGGAGAAAAATGGTTACCATAAAGCAAACAAGAACCAACCTTTTTTAAAAGTGCATATAACTTCTTTAGAGAGGTTAATGAGTATGGAATCTCTGCCATCAGAATGACATCATAGCCACCATCTCCATGATCTGCCTCATTAGCCCTCTCCCATGCCCGGCTTCCTGAGAGCTTCCTTGAACGCCTAGAGGAGAACTCTTGCCCAACAATGCTTCCCTCCTGACTACTGCACCCATCCATAAAGTCCTCCTCTGAAAAGCTTAGATGCATTCCTGTGTTTGGTTCAGAACCTTCACTCCTTACAACGGACAAGACCGTGTGGAGTTCCTCCCAATCTCCCGCATAAAAATGCACAGATGGAGCAAGAGTTTGTCTTGATGGAGTCAGGGGGCTTTCTGGCTGTCGACTTTGCCAGTCCCTTGCTTGTTCAAGGGTGACAAGCACATTAGGTATGGTAGTGCACCGTATCGTTTCTGCACTGAGATCTTGGAAGTGCACTGTGCAAGCACCCTGCAAAATAAGGTGCAAGAGGTTTTAACAAAATCCAATTTAAATGCTTCAATTGTTAGGTGAAGGGAGAAAACAAGGTCAAATCCTGTAAACAAGCAATGTCAAATAGCACTTTAGCACCCCTCTAGGTGCAAACCTGAGAGAAACCATATGAAGGACATGCATTGAATACACAATAGGGAACAATACCTAAATTACGCTTTAACAAGACATGAATAGGGTGTTGTGCGAACAGAATGACAAGAATAGCTATTTTATCTCAGAACGGATAATAATTAACAAAGAAACACAAGCATCGTACAAGATTTGCACAATCATCTGCTTTTCATTTATTTTATGACAAAATTTGAAAAGTCAAATATAACTACTCAGGGAGAATACCAAAAAAAAAAAAAAAAAAAGACCTCAATTTTGAACCAATGACTCCTTACATATCTCAATTTTTGCAAATACTATCTATATACCTTTAGCAAAACCCCACATCAAAAAGACCAAATCGCCCCCTTTTTTTAGTGTTTTCCGTGAGTGTGAGAATTTAGTGAGGATGGGCATTTTTTTAAAGAAAATTGCACTTTCGTAAATCAGGATAACAAGCATGTGCAACGTTGTCTCCAAAGGTAGAACTCGTGTATGTGTTTGGTATTTTCAAAAGTAGAGGTATGCAAATGGTTAAGATAAGGTATGCTGTTTATATTTTTATAATTGATAACAACAAAAAGGCAAGTCATCAAGGTGAAAAAATGATGGAAATTTAGTGTTCCATGGTGAGTAGTATAAAAGCTTACGTGGCGCTTGAAGTGTACTCTGCGGAGAATGCAACAAATCCAATGTTTGCAATAAAATGGGGCTTTTCTAGTTATCTAGAATCTCATGTGTCATCATGAGAGGTGATTCTTTTGGACTACTTGGTTATTTTTCATTTATATAGATCGGGCACGACATGTAGAAACATGGCTCTAATACAATGTTCAGAGACCAACCAATAAACCTAAACTAATAGATGCAGTGTCATGATAAATCCCCTTAAGAAGTGATCTAGAATAACACTTTAATAGGATTAATGGATGATTACTTTTCTATATACATTCTATATACATTCTCTTGCATGTTCTCCCTTACACATGCTTCCGCAGGAAAAAGAAAAAACCAAGGCATTTGACGCTTGCAATCATACCTCTTTAGTGACGTCAATGAACTATATTAAACACATAGCACAGCAGGAAATCTTATAGAGAATTCAAACTAATTGAATGCCTCCACCTTGTGCAAACTCATGGATACACCCAGAAAAAAAAGAGTCTACGGCATATTTTAATTTTCTAAGGGTGCTATAGTAAGTACAAATGAGCTGGTGCTAAGTTCACTATAAATTATGAGCTTGGTAAAGAAGATTGGAAGTATGAATGGACTTACGCTGAGCAATGTGGGGTAATTGCCCCCTTAGACATTTTTGATCATTCATTATTATAGCTTAAGGTTTCAAAATCTTCGCCAATTGTCCACCCACAAAATCAAAAAAAACTTCTTGGGGAGTTATTATTTCACATTTATCCTTAATTTATCTGAGAACCCAATAGAAAATTCTTTAGTTATGAAACATGATTACTACACAAACAAAATCTATTCAGTATTGTGCTTTTAATCTTTATAAGCACAAAAGCACTACAATAATCGCTTGAATTAACAAAAGTCATACTGCCCAAAATCAAATGTTCAAACTTATAAGCAATTAAGCTGTTCTAAATGGGGAGAGATAATGTGGGCTAAGTCCCACATCAGGCAACTAATGAGATATTCTGCGGTTTGTAATGGGTTAGGTTCCCCCTCCTAGCAAGCTAGGTTTTCAGGATGAGTTCCACCATCCCTTGGAACACATCAACATGGTATCAAAGCCACTTCTGGGACACACACCTTCTGGCACTTTACCACTTGGTGGTGGCCTGACGATGCGTCCTCAGAGCCATCCTATGAGGTTGCAGAATCCTAAAGAGGGGGAGGATGATGCAGGCAAGATCCCACATTGGGCAACTAATAGTTATCATAATGGATGAGGTTCCCTCTCCTGGCAAGCTATAGCTTTTCGGGATGAGTTCCTCCACCCCCTGTAACTCATCAAGAGACCATCTTTTTAATCCACTTGATCTCAACCCAGACGCCATTCACTTAATCTCAACCTAGACTCCTCATGGCGGGCCCCTAGAGAGCACTTTATGCCAATGCTCTGAAACCATTTAGTTTTAACTAAAAGCTGATCAAGATAACGAAAAATCAATTCCCCACATCAACAGATTATGAATGAAGTTACCCAGAGAAACATCATACAACAGGATGTACCTTCATGCAAGCAAATATCCCAGGAAGTCCATAGCTGCAGCCAAGCTGTAAATTCGCAAAAACAAGAATTGATATAAGACAGCAGCCAGAAAAATTTGCTATTTTAATGATTTATTCAGAAAGCTACTGTGACCTCAAAATGAGAAAATGGCATAGAGGAAAGAACAAAGAGTTAAAAGTGGGGGCAGCCTCAAAATGATAAATTTGTTACTTTGTCTTTTTTCCCTCCCTTCCACAGGTGACACTCAAACAAATAGTTCATACATTTTGCTCGACATCCAGAACTTACATCTTTGTCCAAAATCGAGAGCCTTGTCAATTACGAATAAGATAGAGGTCCACTTCTAAGCACTTAAGGTCTAGAAGATATCCACACAAGAACCCCATATAGCTCAAACATACTAGAAGTTAATTACCTCAAGTACCCGTTTGCCTCTAAAGCTCAGTTGTCCATCCCGAATCTCATGTTTGAGAACATTGACGAGATCAATAGAATTGTCCCAAGACTTCAAATACCCTGCACACCCAGACAAATGCATGACTTCATTTTCCAGTCACACCAATATGTTAATTTTAATTTGTACTAAATTTAAATGTGTTGAGAATATGCCCAGTCAACTCCACAATGTTCCATATAAAGTGCATACCATCAGGTTTCGACGATATCATTTCTGAGCCTGTGAATCCAATTATGTCAGCAACACTAACCCTTCCCTGTCATAATAACAAGAATGTGTCACAATAATTTTCTTCAAAAGCTTGAACCACGAACAAGAACTTTGAGGACATTAGCAAAGTCATAGCTCCATTCAAGTTATCCACCCAAGATTTTTTGCCAAGCACTAAAGCACATAGAAGAGATTAAGCTGCTTGTAGTTTGAGAGATTACACATGCATGAACTTCCTAATGAAATCCACACCCACATTTGTGAAAATATGAATATGCCCCTGACAAGGTAGATAGCAACAGACAATGCTCGATGCATAAAAGAGGTATGCCATGGACACGACTTTAATAAGTGGCAGATACCTGCTTATTAAAAAAAAAAGAAAGAAAAGAAAGAAAAATTCCACATAAGTACCTTAAACATGGTAAGACCTTGCATGTCGACACTTTCTCCAGCATATTTGTAAGGATGAGTTGTCTGCAAATCGGACAAGAAGAATATTCAGGTGTCATGAAGCATTACAAAGTGAACCTTTTTACATTCACTAGTTGAATTCACTATCAGATATACCACAAACTATATACATTACCTTGGACGGAAGAATTTCTACAGCTGGAGAAGGCAGGCCCAAGTCTCTTTCCGGAATAGATGGCACATTCTGGCTCCCACGGTCATGGGGTGTGAACCCAGGTAAACACTGTGCAAGCAATGATGGTGCGCGCATTGTACCCTAATCCGCAAGAACTGATTATGACGAGAGATCAACCTATAAAAACCAATTTCATTAATTCACTTCGCAAAGTGATACCATGATCACGATGTAATCTTGATAAAGTAGAAGAACACCACTCAATCAATAAGGCAAGGAGAAACAAGAGATGGACTGACATAAATTTGATTTGACTGCTCAAGCACATGAGTAATTATCTATTCTCAATCACAAAAGAAGAAAAAAAACCGTTCATTCTTCCTTGTAACAAATGATGTATCCCTTATTCAACAAAGTAATGGAGGAAAAACAAGAAGCTGTGCCCACATCTTTCCACGAGTCACGTATAGCCACACCACGCATGATGTTATTCGTCAGCCAATTAAGTGAAATAATCTAAAACTAGCAACTGATGAAAGGTGAACCAGAAACTACCACGTTCCGGCAGCTAAAAGACTCAGAATTGCTAGAACATCAATACGGAACCGAACCGAATGGCTACGCTTAGAAGAACAAGTCTTTCATTCTAAACGAAGACCCTAACATGAAGCGCTAGCGTGTGTCCTCATCCATGGAAAGAGGCAACACCGTCGAAATGCAAGCGTAACAGGCAATAGAACCCCATCTCCGGCATCATCTCTCAAAAACCCGCAGCTAAGCTAAGGAGGAGTAGGACAGCACGATTACTCATCGAGACAGAATTAACGCTGGTCCCATTGCAGAAGCAACGAACCAGTTCAGGAAGCACGAAACCTAAAACTCGCCGGAAAAAAAAAAAAAAAAAAAGAAAAAGCCGCAAAATCCTAACTAGAATCCAGTTCAAGCAATCGAACGCAGCAGCACAATCAAAAGACGCCCAAATTGCTGTCGATCAAGAGGGAATTCCGACCTAGTTCGGGGATCGACGGGCGCAAGGGAATGGGCGAGAGGACGCACGCACCTACCCAACCACCGCAATCACGAATGCCGCGACCGTCCGCGACAGAATCCGAGCAAAAATTCCCTCACGCGTCGCGAGTCACAAGAACACGAGAATCGAGCAGTTTCCCGGAAAATGTCGGATCGTCCTTCTTCTCCATCGGGACGAAGTCAAAAGGAGGCGATCGCCCGAAGAGGTGAGAACGCGAAAACGCGCTAGACACAGAGAGAGTTACAGAGAAGCTTCGCTTCCTTCACTTCCGTACCTGCACCTGAGCTCCACTGCCATGATGACGATTCCCAAATTCTTCCCCCCCATTTGGACTCGACGGCCCTCGTGGAGTCGCCGAAATTACGGCGACGACCGAGGTGGCATTCGGGTAAATAAGGGAGAGGGCGAGGGCATTTGCGGAGTAGCAACGCCTTGGTCAAGTGTGGAAAGGGAACGGGGGAGCGGGTGGGGGTTGGGCTTGGTCGGCGAGGCCGCGGGCTTCAAATTTGTCGACCGGGTAGGGCGAGGGAGTCCCCGTCAACTCTCCCTCCAATTTCGCCACGTGTCGTTTGACGGCGACGTGTGGGCCTGGGAAACCACCTTCTCAAAGCCCATTGGGCTTCAAAAATTGTTCTTGGAGAAGTGCAAATACGGTTCTGACGGATTCCTTCTGGAGAATTTTGTCGCAGCTCCGAAATCCTCTAAATCTTTAAGTGATCGTGTCAAGTCATCAAGCTCAATCAGATACTCGTGACTCATCTTTTCTGCGCAGCTCCTCCAAAACCTTTTGAACGACCAAATCGACAATTTCTACTTGACTACCATACACAAAAGCACTTTCATTAGTTTACTAGATTTAATACATACCCATGCATCACATGTGATTACAAAGGATATCTAAATACACTGAATAACAAGTATAGGCAAATTTAATAGAATTCAGTTCATTGGATGCATTTTTCTATAGGTGGCGGTTTACACAACGCTTGAAATTATCAAATGACTACCATATAATGCCCAAACAAAATTCGGCATTTATAGCTAAGCCTGGAAAAGATTTTCATCACTTGTAATAGGGAGAATCGGGAACATAGAAAATGTAGACAAATTCAAGGTCATCCCTTGAACACTGCAATTTGGTGATGACAAATTGAATAACCCCAAAATCCGTAACAAATTCACCAGCGCCAACAATGGCTATAACAATTGAAATATTAGGGAAGATGTCTTGAGTGGAGGACGTAAAGTTCAGTAGGAGCAGCACTTGTAGCTGGAGATAGTTTTCAAAATTTTCCATTTAGAAAAGAAGAAGAAAATAAATGATTTGATAAGGCAATGTTTTATCGCCAAAAAGAAAAAAAAAATTAGGCAAGGTAGTTTTACCTTTGTCCTTCCTCAACCTTCCATCCCTTGATTTGACTAACCTTTGCAAGAGTCTCTTTGAGTGCCCTAAGTTCGACTTTAGAGGGAAGATTCTCGGGGCATGGAGTCCAATGTTTAACATCCCCAGGTTCCACTTTATAAAAGAGGGGGAAAATCCTTTTTCTACTCTCTGATTGAAACACATTGTTCATCATGCGATCAAGCTTGATAAGACATCATTTGCGGTTAGGGTAAGTTTGAGAGATGATGGGTATGTAAATTTTGGAGTTGTCAATAGCTTGTAGAATCGTCTCACCAATTTTATCACCCACCTTGATTGAGTCTTCGTCCTTGAATACGTGGATTCCGGCATTATTCAAGTCTTTATTGAGGAAGTTTGTGAAGTCAAAACGAGTATCCACTCCACTAAAACTCAAAAACACATCGAACTCTAAGGCTCTGGCCTTTGAGTGTGCCATATCTGGGAAGCGTATTTCTTCCGAACCTCCCTCTCCCTCCCTAGAAGAGAACAAAAGGTTGGTAACTTGGTGTGGCGTGGCCTGGCTAGGAAGTGAGCTGAGGTTTTTGGAATGCTTTCCCAGCAAAGCACACATAGATGAAGACGGATATCCTTGGGAATACACTGTATATTAATGGTAAGTGGTCAGTACACATACACGAAAAAAGATCATTAAGTAGCTGAAGGCGTGTGCAACTAGATTTAGCGAAGGGAATCTCTCCTTAGAGTGCACAATCACATGCAAAAGCACAAACAAATTCGGACGAGATTTTACCTAAATTCACAGGATAATAGTGCCAAATTTGGACTTCATTTGAATCGGCTCGACGGATGACCGTTATTGTGCTCCCTCGCAAAGGATGGCCACGGTGGTGGTTCGGCAAGGTGCACGACGTTGTGATTCGGCCGACAATTTGTGACGTGGCTGGTCTCATCTCATCTCGGTAGTGACTTTCGGCCGGGGATAGCGATGCAAGACGAAGCCACAAGGGACCACGAGTGAACGAAAACAGGCTCGAGATCATGATGCAACAGCAGCGGCTTGGGACAGAGAGCAGCCGCGTCGTCTCCGGTAGTTGGAGGTGTGGGAAGGAGCGGCAGCTCGTTAGGTTCGGCGATGGACACGACGGCTTCCCGCCGGGCTGGGCCCAGCGAAACAAGAGAACAAAAGAAATCAAGGCCTAGAGAAGAAATGCAGCACAAAACAGGCTCTCAGCTTCAAAATCCCAAATTTGAGGGAGGATTCTTTTTTTGTTTTTTTTGGGAGAGAGGGGAATGACATCAGATAGGTTTGGCGGGAGGAGAGGGCAGTGCCGTCGTCGCCGCTCTCGGGCTGGAGCTGCGACGTGGATGAGCGCAGAGGAGGGTAGGAGCAACACGAGCGAGCGTCCTCGTTTGCGCAAAGCCTCCCGAGATCTACTGTCTCTCTCTAGTCTTTCCTTTCGTGTGTAGACCAAAATGGACAGACAATATTGACTAGCGGAGGGTTGCGACTCGCTGGCATTTATAGGACGCCCTGTTTTCCAAGAGGTGGGGCCTTCTAGGGTAGTAGGGGGGCACTTCCAAGGAAGTAGGGGTCCCTCGAGTTCTGTAATCGATGACAAAACTCGAGAGACCCCTGCTACCCTAAAAGTCCCCACCTCTTGGAAAAGTCCATATCCCTCCGACTGAATGTGATCCCCATTTAGCCATGCGATTGATTGCGGTCAAATTAAATGGATAAACTAAATGGATCAAACAACTAATCAATTGGCAATTGCCTTACCTTGTCTTTTCATGTCTCTCAAATTTGTGTAGGATAGGGGAGTTCTATCATCGCAACCCAATTTTCCACTGATAAGAGATAATTTCCTTAAAATACAGGTTAAATTAAAATTAAATAAAATTAAAAATTAATAAAATTAAAATTATTTCTTTTTTTCAAAGGAAAACACATGAGCACTTAGTTGCCACGTGTCATTTGACAACAAGGGTGGATTCAAAAATTACTTTTTCAAAGCCTTTAAGCTTTATATGTCCTTAAGGCCCTGTTTGGTAAATTTTTTTATGAAGAATTTTGAGGAAATGCATTTCCTTAGCCAAAGCAAGTATAGTATTTTGAGTTTTAGGCACGTAAATACCTCTATTTCTTCCAAAATGAGGGATAAAAAAAAAATTTCATGCTAATGGGTTCGTTTAGGTCCATAATCGTGAGTTTCATCGTACAAGATCCTGGGCTTATCTTTTTATCTCTTGGTTCAAGTCCATGGTTTAGCAGCAATAGGTGCTCATGGATGGATATCCATTGTTCAGATAGCATATCTCCATCACTGAACATAAAAATGCCTGTGTGTCCACACGTATGTAAACAAAGAAAAAAGAGTATAGGCAATGGTATAGCTGCCGACGGCGGTTACATCAGCTCGCCCGGACCCCTCAACAACCCTTGCCCAAAGTGACTTTGCACACAGATCTTCAAGAAATGCAAGCTGCATAAATCAAGAAAGAACTCCAACAAGAGTGGCCATGTAGATCTTCAAGTCTCTCCCAATCTACATGAGATGCAGATATTTTCTTGACTTAATTTTCAAATCACCTTAAATCCTCTTATCTTCACTCTCCGATCTTCCATCCTTGACCTCAAAATCAACTCTAATTCTAAGCATTCCATTGCCTGTGGGCACAAGGAACAAGAAGCAGCAAATGAACTTCCACGTTCCCAAAATGTCAAACTATTCCAAGGACCATAGTTAATTGGGTCCAATTCTTTTTTAGGCTAAAATCATAAAAAAAAAAAAAAATCTTAAATTTGTCAATTGTGACATACATACCTCAAATTTTTTATAACATAACAAATTCCAAACTTATTTATCTTTGATAGAATTGAAATAAATAATATAGGTTCAAGTTTCTTTTTCTTGACAAAAAAAAATTGGGAGTTATTGTCTCATAAATTTAGAACCTCGTGAGATATGAAAAAAATTCGTAGTATTTATGTCATAATTGACCAAATTTGGGGCTTTTTTTTTTTTTTTTTTTTGGTATTTCCCCTTTTTCCTTTAGCCAAAAAAAAAAAAAAAAAAGAGAAAAAAAGAGGTTCAACTCAATTGGTGACAACATTGTGGGTTCACCTTAGTCGGTGAGGGTTGCCGGCCCTCACAGGTGCTTGGACGACCCTCTCACCCTCTCTCTCTTTGTTTCACACTCACTTTTTCTTTCTCTAGTTTTTTATTTATTTATTGTAATTCTTCCACCCTTTCCTTTCCAAAACTATAATTAAATTAAGGGAAAATTTCAAAAAATGGCATGAAGTGCCCTAGTTTTCTTAAATAAGGGTTTAAAGTGGATATTGTTTCAATAAAAACTTGAAGTGGCCCAATTATTTCAAATAAGGGTGTGAAGTAGCCAAATCGACTCAAATAAAGGTCTTTGACCGAAGCTGACTTTTTTTAGCCATCGGAGAAGGGGTATTTTGGTAAAAAAATGTAACTATATATTTTTAATTTTTAATCCTTTTTTCTTTTTCTTTTCTTTTCCTTTTTCCTCTTCCCTTCCTCGGACATGGTCGTTGATGCTTGACGAAGGTCGCCTTCACCAGCGTCAAGCGAGAGTAGCCCTCGCTAGATTCGACAAGGGCGACCCTGCGTTGGACCAGGGCAACTCTTGCCTAAGCCAGGTAAAGGCAGCCCTCCCCTAGGTTGGCAAGGGTGTTGCCTGAGTCAGGCAAGGGCAACCCTCATTTGACGCGGGTGAGGGCGTCGGACGAGGCGAGGGCAACCCTTGCCCTCACTTGAGTTCAACTTCCCTTCGCCATGGCCAACAAAGGGAAGAGGGAAAAAGAAAAAAGAAAAGAAAAAAAGAAAAAAATTTGAAAGATAAAAGATGAAAATGAGAGGTTAAATCCCGACTAATATGCTTACTTTGAACTCTTATTTAAAACAAGTTCTACTTCAGGTTTTTATTTCAGATGATTTGGCCACTTCCGACATTTATTTGAAATAACGTCTACTTTGAATTCTTATTTAAGAAAATGAAAATACTTTATGTCATTATTTGGGTTTTTTTCTTAAACTAACCAATGAAAAATCACTTCAGCATTTCGATCTACATGTGTACGATGCGAAAGCACTAACTTGTTTTTTGGTCGGAAAAGAAATTCAATTTGATGAATATATTTTGTAAAAGCTCAGCATTATTTGCGGCTTCCACTAAATTTTAAAGAAAGGGGGAGGGGGAGGAGAGAGAGAGAGAGAGAGAGAGAGAGGGTGCATTTGGCACCAGCTTTGGAAGGGGCTTTGCCATCCAAAGCCCTTTGGCCCAAAAAATGGGTGTTTGGGAACAACTTCAAAGGCTCTTAATGGAAAAGCTAGGTGCTTGGAAGGCCGAAAGCCCAAGGAGGTCTGCCTTGGGCTTCTCGGCATTCTCGGAATGCCGAGATTACTGTTCACATTTTTTTTTTTTCCAAAATTGTCCTCATGAATTTTTCGTTTTTTCGGTGCGTGCCCTTGTAGCGGCACTGTTCATCTTCTCCCCGGACGCCGCGCGCCTCAGGGGGTCGACCTACTCCGGCGGCCGCCGGAGGTCGCAGGTCCTCGCGGCGACCCAAATCTGGGTCGCCGGAGGTCACGCGACCTCCGCGCGAACATCGCACGACCAGATCTGGTCGCGGGACCTCACCGCGTGACCTCTGCGCGACCAGATCTGGTCACCGCGAGGTCGCGCGACCAGACCTGCCTCCCGCGACCTCGCCGGCCTAGATCCGGGGTCGCCGGAGGTCACGACGGCGTCGCCGGCCTAGATCTGAGGTCGCCGGAGGTCGCCGGAGATCGCCAGTGGCCGCTGCCCTTGCCGGTCAATTTATTTTTAATTTTTCTTTTAATAATTTGTTTTTCCCACAAAACTCCTTTGCAAATGAAATTTCCCAAACACCATTTTACTCAAAGTACTTCACAAAGGGCTTTCAAAATATAATTTACCAAACACAGTTTGCATTTTGGAAAACATCTTTAACTCAAAGGTATTTGCATTTCTCTAAGGACTTTTCCCCAAAGTAGTTCCCAAACCCACCCAGAGAGAATTGGGCAGTCGATTTTGCCTCGCCGTCCTCTTGTTCGCACCGACCTCCACTGACAATGTTGGCTGCTATAAAAATGGAAGTCATGACTCCTTCTGTCGATTCGCCTGATGAAGGCAAAAGATAGGTAAGCAGCCATGGACCCGCCAATCACGTTTCTTTTTCTAATGTTTCTTCGACGCTAGCATGTGACTTTGTATTATTTTCAGCGGTTGAGTTTCATATGCCCCCTATATGCTCTCCGGTTGTGAGGCCGTAGGGCTCGAGGTAGCACCAGTGATATCGAAGCAACTTTTTGACTCTTTAATAAGGCATGTGAAATTGGTAAAGTTCCATATTTTTTTTAGCTTGCTTTGACTTCTTGAAACCTTTATTTTTCTCCTGTTGCTTCAGCGGAAGGGTGATGTGGTATTAACAATACCTTGTTGTATTGACATCTGTATATTTGTGGCCGTCTTGCTAATGTATATGAAAGGCATAAAATTCTAAAACATGTATACTTCGTTACTTTGTCCATTTCTGTCCGGTTGAATGCTGGATCATAGCCGAGTCTAAACACATGCCACCTTTGATCAAACTATTTGGTCAGATTGTAGAAAGTGACCAATCCAGGGGGTAAGACGCCGACTATCCACAATGTCCTATCCTCGTTCATTTCCTGCTATCGGTGATATATTCCCATGATGTTTCTCTTCTTCCACTCTTTGAGATCAAATATTTTCATACCATATGCCCGACCACAAGCACCGGGATCAGAATTTTCAGAGATGATTGAATTACAGAAGTTGAGATACTTATCAAATCTATGGAAACTCTCCTCACAAGTTTGAACGGCACTGAAGGATTTGGATTCGGGAAACAGGATTCCCAAAACGGTCGTTTCAACACAAAAACGAACCCAAAAAGGAGAAGTGGCGTAGCGGAAGCGAGCCCTGACACCCAATCATGAATCACCGATCAAAAGCGCATCACATGGACGAACGTACCTTATTTCCACAGACTAAACATCCGGCATTGCAATTCGAGGAGGAAGCGGTCACTGTTCTTCAAAGGGGAGAAAGCGTCGTCACGGTGAAAAACTGTAATCCGTCTTTTTCCAAAAAGAATACGTGTCTTTTCACCCCTTTTCCTTTTCCTTTTATACTACTCTCTTCCATGGGCCCTAAACCCATGGGCCGAGCCTCTGGGCCCATCAGGCCAAATTAGGCCCAACAAAAAAGGAAAATCCATCATCTCCCACTCGCACATGGTGGTCCAAAACCAACATGGGCGGACAGGCCTTACTTAGGCTTATCAAAGAAGAATCCATTTTATGCATCTCCCACTTGACATGGTGGGCCGAACGCAGTCCCTTTTCCTCATTGCAACATTTATACGATGAATAGTCCGTGCGACCAAAGATACTTTGAGAGCTCGTTGCCATACATCTGTTAGGAATATATAGCAGCTTATAATGGGTGTCACACTCTGAGTAGATTTAGTATGCAGTACCCTAGATCGATCGATCACATTTATATCTCTCTTGATCTCTTTTTAATAATGATATATATATATATATATATAAATATATATTGCATTCACAATTATGATTATCCCAAAGACAATCATAATTGGTCGACCAGTGAATACAAAAACAATAATGTGATTCTCCAAAATCGATCTTCCTCTTTCCTTCAAACTCTCAATTTCAGTCCAGCTTGCTTTTCTAGAAATGTCTCATTAGATCGAATCAACTCATGACCATTGGCAACATTCTAAGATAGCAAACACTAAATAGAAATCTTGAGAATAAGTAAGAGTCTTGAGGGGACTAAAATTGAGGAACTCATTTCCCTCAAGAGTCTCACACGGCATAAAAGTTGAGATCAAACTTTTGCCACTCTTATTGGTCATCTCATGCATACGTAGTATGAAATACGTATTACGGTATTAACTCCTTTCCCATGGAGCGTATGTCTACACAATCAATACCGTACAGATGATAGTTCAGACATACCCAATGTCTAACTTGAGTTCATGTATCTACTCATTCACGTAATTTATCAGAACTTACATCTGGCATCTTAGACAGATAAAGTAAAATATGTGGGGTATTTTACTTTCGAACATAGTACTTATCATGTCCTCATCTTAACACTTAGTTAAGGCGACATATATATTTTAAGCTTGAGCTCTCGATTATCACCTAGATAATAAGCTTAAAAACCGTCTCATCTCTATTTATCACACAGCAAATAGAGGCGATTACCTGTGTGAGTGGGCTAATCTCTTATCTATTCGACATACTTTCTCAACTTAATATAATGCACTGAGCATTAAGATGCATAAAGATCAAACAAAGATTCATAGGCATTAATAATGGAAAAACACAATTTCATAAATGTGAACAACTCAGGGAAATTAAAATATCCAGTACATCAGACTCTACGCAATCCTAGAGATTTCACATGACCGCAAAAACACATCTCTAGGTGTTGGCTTTGTCATAGGATCTGCAACCATTCTATGCGTAGATATGTACTATAAGTTCACATCCTTTCGTGCAACTATATCTTTGACAAAGTTATACTTGGTATCTATATGTTTGGTCTTGCCATGATAATTTGGATCTTTGGTGTATGCTATAGCTGCTTGGCTATCACAGTTAACCAATTATAGATTTGCAGCTTTCTCAATAACACCTAAATGATCCAAAAATCTCTTAAGCCAAACTGCTTCTTGTACCACTGCTGATAATGCCACAAACTTAGCTTCCATTGTGGACAAGGCTATACACGTTTGCTTCTTACTGCTCCATGATATGGTGCCATTGTTCAAGAAGAACGCAAATCCGAGGTAGATTTTCTTTCATCTAAATCTCCTCCCCAAGATCGGCATCGAATAGCCTTCAAGTCGCAGATCATTTCCTTGGTAATTCAGCTTGTAATTAGCAGTTCCCTTCAAATACCTAAGTATTCTCTTAACGGCTTTCCAATGTGCTTGACCTGGATTGGATTGGTATCTACTCACCATTCCAACCGCAAAGCATATGTCGTCTTGTACACAACATAGCGTACATCAAGCTCCCAACAGCACTAGTATAAGGAACATGCTTCATTTGTTCCTTCTCTTGTGGAGTCCTTGGACACAGTCTATGGCTCAATCCTTCACCTTTTGCAATAGGAGTGTCTATGGGTTTACAATCTTGCATACGGAATCGTTCAAGAACTTTATGTATATATGTTTCTTGCGAAAGAGATAATGATATCTTCGAACGATCTCTTGAAATCTTAACTCCAAGTATGTATGCAGCCTCACCCATATCTTTCATCTCAAAATTGGAAGATAACCAACTTTTGATGGTATTAACTAACTCCATATTACTTCCGGCAATTAATATATCATCAACATATAATGATATGATCACAAATTGATCTTTGGATTTTTGATATATACACAATGATCCTCATCAATCATTGTAAAATTATATGCCATCATAGCATTATGAAAACGTATATACCACTGTCTTGACGATCGCTTAAGGCCATATATCGATTTCAAAAGTCGACATACTTTTCCTTCTTGGCCTTTCATAATGAAACCAACAGGTTGTTCCATACATATTTCCTCATCTAATTCTCCATTGAGAAAAGCAGTCTTTACATCCATTTGATGTAATTCAAGATCCATACTTACCACTATTGCCAGAATAATGCGAACTGAGGTGAATCTCACAACGGGGGAAAATGTTTCCTCATAATCAATTCCTTCCTGTTGATTATACCCTTTCGCCACAAGGCGAGCTTTATATCTTTCTATCGAGCCATCAGCTTTACGCTTTATTTTGAAAACCCACTTGTTCCCAATAACTTTGCGTCCCTTTGGAAGATCAACCAGTTCCCAAACATGGTTTGACTTCATTGACTCCATTTCCTCTCCCATTGCATCCATCCATTTTTCTTTCCTAGGGCAACTTAGAGCCTCATGTATATTTCTTGGCTCATCCTCATCTTGTGGAGCAATCATAAAAGTTTCCCCTTCAATGTCAAAACGTCGACGGGGAATACTTTTGCGACTTGTTCGCCGTATAGGAGATTGTACACTTAGCACATCATTTCCCATTATGCTCCCACTAGGATCGATAATGATGATGTCGTCTCATCATGTGGTTGTGATTGAGAATCGTTGTATTCAATTCATCACTTCTTATATTACTCCCACTTGGACGAACCCCACTAATATCATTATCTTGATCCATGGTTTCAAATAAGGAGTAATCTTCACCTATTTCGCCCTTCTTAGAAAACTCATCCTCTAAGAATGTGACATCCCGTGATCAAATTCAGTTACACTCCCACTTTCCTGCTCACCTATGAACACATATCCTTTTGAGTGTTCAGAGTATCTTATGAAAATACTCTTCTTTCCTCTGGGACCCAATTTCCCAAACTTGTGAGAGGGCTCATGGGTATAGGCAGCGCAACCCCATGGCTTAAGAAAACCTAAGTCCGATTTTCTACATGTCCATAACTCATATAGAGTGGAAGTAATCGATTTGGAAGGCACCCGGTTAAGTACATAGGCAAAATGTCAATAATGCATCACTCCAAAATGTGATAGGTAAGTTAGCATGTGCCATCATGGACCTAACCATTTCCAAAAGAGGGTTTTGTTTCTTCTCTCTCTCGCAATACTATTTTGTTGAGGAGTATATGGAATAGACAACTGTCTTTCTATTCCTTTTTCATCACATAATTTTCTCGAACTCATCGTATAAATATTCTCGACCTCGATCGGATCTCAATGCTTTTATTTTCCTATCTAATTGATTCTCTACCAAGGCCATAAACCTTTTGAAACAACTTAATGCTTTAGATTTATGAGAAATCAAATAGACATATCCGAATCGAGTATAATCATCTATAAAAGTGATGAAATAAACAGCCCCATGCCTTCCTCTCACATTCATTGGACCACGATGTCGAATGGATTAAATGCAGAGGAAATTCAGCTCTTTTACCTTTTCCAAATGGTTTCTTTGTTGTTTTCCTGCTAGGCAATGCTCACATATGGGCAAATCGACTTTTTCAATATTGCCTAACAAGCCCTCTTTGGCTAGTCTATTCATACGTTGTTGGCCAATATGACCAAGTTTAGCATGCCACACATTCACATCATTGTCATATGAATTAGGAGACGTGATAAGGGAATAACAAATATTTGCATTAGCATAGTCAATATCCAATACAATGAAATCATCCGTAAAATAGCCACGACCATAGAAATTTGTTTTCAAAAACAAATCCACACCTCTATAATGGAAGTTCATATTAAAACCTTGTTTGACCAACATTAAAACAGACACTAGATTCCGACGAATCTCCGGAGCAAACATTACATCATGTAGGATCAAAGTGCGTCCACCACGCATGTTCAGTTGGCAGGTGCCAATTCCTTTTATTTCAGCTCTAGAGTTGTTTCCTACATAGGCCCACTTAGTTCCATTTGGTATTCGTCGGAATTCCACAAAGGATCCTCTATCCTTCGCTACATGGTCTGTTGCTCCTGAATCTTTTTCGGCTCACGACAGTTGCGAGCATAGTGACCATTCTTGTCACAATTGTAACACCTTACCCTTGACTTTTTCTTCACTTGAGGACGTTTTCCTCTCTTGTGTTGGTTAACTCTTGGTTTCTTGCAAGGAGGACTTGATCCTTTGCATGACCACATATTGAACGAATCAATACGCTTGCGCTTAGAGCTCAAAGCCCTTTCAGAGCTAGAACCAGCATCGCAAATATCTGCTTTCGGCTCAAATGCCGTTAGGTGGTCCTCCACTAGCTCAAGGTGGTGCACGGTATTCTCAAGATCTTCCATAATATGGTTAAGAGCTTCTAGTGCTTTTGGCTTTTCCAGCACATATTGAATCTTCATATTCAACATTTCACAATTGTTGCCGTTCAAATTAGCAATTACTTTCTTAGTTGCTGAAATCATCGATTTGAACACATCAGACATATGCACGAATAATTAATGCCTATCATTTACGCATCTACTTTGCATATACCCATCATATTATCAAACAATTTCAAGTATGGTTTCAGAATCAAAAGGTCACTATGTTTCCAATCATCCTCCAAAAATCTTAACTTAAAACTGTCATTAATATAATTATCTTATGCAAATTAAATTCTATGAAGTTACAAAAACTTCTATGAACTACCCACAGCAATCAACAATAATAGAAAGCAAATAATATCTAACATCCAATAAAATAATAATGCTTTCACAAAATACAAGATATCCATTACACTAAGTAATGCATACAGAGGAAAATATCAACTCAAAAAGAGATATACATATCCAAATCATCTCAAACTAATCTAAGAAATAAGTAGGGAAAGTTCCCGCTAATTTATCGAGAAAAAATCCAAGAAATCTGAAGGCACATTTGCCAACCATGGAAAAACTTTTGGAGAGCTCTTATGCCGCCTCCAAGGCGCATTCATTTTGCGCCATGTGGCACTCATACTAAGGGTTGAAGTTTTGTTTAGCTCAATCCTATAGTACTCTCTCACAAAAGCTTCTACTAGCCTCTTATATAACCCGGGACCACGTTGATCTCCCATAGCCGATCTAACACCGCTTGCCATTTTGGTGGAATAGTGTTTTTGAAGGTCGACACCTTCTCAAAATCCGGCATAAGATAACCATTCCAGATGACTTCCTGTATCATCTGATTAACCTTGACCACATGTGATATTAAATCACCATCATGCCATCGATAATTAGCTAACTCTGTCATCAGCCTTTTAAGTCTTGCACATCCATCGTCCGTTCTCGGGAATGCAGGTATCCGTGCATAGCACATCATAGTTCCTGAAACAAATGCAGAACTAAAAATGGATCACTTATAATCCATAATGAACATAAGGGAAAATACATAATTTTCCATGATTCATACAAAAAATGCTGAATAGAAATGGATTATGTATAACCCACATAGGCATAATCAAAAAAGAAACACATTCCTTTTTTTTTTTTTTTTTTTTTTTCAACGTGTCAACCGGTCGCGTCCAACGGTCAACGGTCGCGTCAACGGTCAACGGTCGTGGTCAACGGTCAAAGGTCTCGGTCAACGGTCCAACGGGTCGGCCGGTCGGTCTAGGTCGGGTCGCCGGTTGGGCGTTTTTTCGGGTCGGACCGGCCGGTCGGGCCGGGTCGCTGGTCGGGCCTGATGGCCGGTCGGACCGATTAGGCCGGTCGGGCCGGTCGGGCGAACCGACTGGCACATGCCTAGCACGTGTGCGGGCAACCGCCGGCCGACGTCACGGTGACGTCATCCGGCGCGTGCCTTGCACGAGCGGGCAGTTGCCGCGCGCGGGTGCGGTTACCGCGCGCGCGTGCGGCGCACACACCTGGGAACTGTCTCGGCGCGTGCATTGCACGTGCTGACGGAGCCGAACGCATCGGCTGCGCATGGCGGCGCGTTCGGCGGCTTCCGGCGACGTGCGACCACTCGAAATTCTCGTATCGACGAGTACTACAACCCCAACCAATCAGAATTACAATACAATGTACGGAAAAAAAAAAAAAAAGGAAAACAGTACCGCGTCGGGGTTAAACATCTCTTAATTGATCATTAATCACGTTTAACTAAGAACAGACATGAAAAACTCGTTTATAAACGCAAATAAAGAAAGGGAAACATGATTGAGATGGCTCTAATACCAATGAAGGATTTGGATTCGGGAAACAGGATTCCCAAAACGGTCGTTTCAACACAAAAACGAACCCAAAAAGGAGAAGTAGCGTAGCGGAAGCGAGCCCTGACACCCAATCATGAATCACCGATCAAAAGCGCATCACATGGACAAACGCACCTTATTTCCACAGACTAAACATCCGGCGTTGCAATTTGAGGAGGAAGCGGTCACTGTTCTTCAAAGGGGAGAAAGCGTCGTCACGGTGAAAAACTGTAATCCGTCTTTTTCCAAAAAGAATACGTGTCTTTTCACCCCTTTTCCTTTTCCTTTTATACTACTCTCTTCCATGGGCCGAGCCTTTGGCCCCATCAGGCCAAATTAGGCCCAACAAAAAAGGAAAATCCATCAGGCACCATTTACCATCCCATGCTAATCAAAAAACAAAAGAAGCATCCATAACCCATCTATTTATTCACTTGTTATTAAGCAGAGAAAGGCTAAAACACAATGCACAAAAAAGGCACATCGAGAACACCCCAAAACAAATATCTTGAAAACTTCCTCTCACTGCTTCCCCTGCTTCCTCTTCCCCGCTGCTTTTCCTGCTGCTTCCACTACTCCGGCTCCTCCCTCTTCTGCTACTGCTAGTCCTTCTGCTGCTTCCACTTCTCCCTCTCCTCCCTGTACTCCCACTGCCCTCCTCCATGTACATGTCCTCCATCCTATTTATGCTCATACTCCTTTTGATTCCACTCCTCCCTGTACTCACACTAGCCTCCTCCATGTCCATGCCCTCCATCCTATTTATGCTTAGATTCCTCCATCTCTTCTCTGTACTAGTACTGCTTAGACTCGTCCCTCTCCCTATACTTCCTTTGGTTAGGCTCTCACTTCCGGCATATTGCTGCACTTGGACCGCATTGAAATTTCACATAAGTTTTAAGCACTGCACAATTAAGATAATGCTAATCTTTTCTCACTAATCATCTAATCAAGAACAGATTAGGTTTCTTGTGGAACATATTGTTTATACTCCTACGGTCACTTGAAAATTGGGGTCAATAGAATTATTTCTATAAAAAAGAAAAGAAAAGAAAATTTTCTTTGAATGGTATAGTGCTAAAATTTAGCTTGACCAATTCCTATTGGCACATATAAACTACCACATCTATGTACTTCATATAATGATCCACATCAAGACACATGTGGCTCCTAATGATTACTTTGTATCTTGCAATGTTTTTTTTTTTGGGTAAAGATGTATCTTGCAATGTTTATCCTGCTGACAACCAAAAACTGTTGTCAAGGTGGTACAATAAGTAAAATTTCATACACTCTCCCAAAAAATGAGATCTGTCTTTTGCAATTCATTGTATAGAAGAATTTTCGAAACTTGAAGTGGGGTGGGGGAAGGAAAGAAAAAGAGACTGTTAAAAGCTAGGAAAAAAGTACTTATTAAAACAGTAGCGCATGCACTGTCAACCCATGCCATGTCAATATTTAAAACTCCAGTCTCTGTTGTAGGGCCATCTAGCGAAAAATCAGATTTATTTTTATTTTTATTTTTATTTGTGGGAAAAATTCTAAAATGGCAATTGAATACGCTGGACAAGATGGGAGGAACTAGCAAAGGCAGAATACGAGAGGTAGAATGGGGTTGGAGAGTCTGTCAAGCTTTAACAAAGTCATGCTTTTGCTAATTGATCTTTGGAGAATGGCCTCCTGTCCTAATGCTTTAGGACAACAAGATTTTAGGTAACATTTGATGGTCATGCAGACTGAAAAACTAGAGAAGGCAGGGGATAAGCTAAACCATTTTCAAAATCTGCAGGCTAGTACGCAACAATGTGAATGTTCAAAAGGCGATTATTGCAAATAGTATGAAATGCAAAAAAAAAAAAAAAAAAAAAAAAAGAAAAAAAAAAAGAGGAAAATATAAAAACTCATCACATCACACAACATCCAACAATGAATTATACAGCAAGAAATAGTTTTAAAAATTACAGTTTATGAGACTTGTATTTGTGTACTCATTTAATTTATAGGAAACAACATTTCCAATTAAAAAGAATGTGTTGAAGGAACACTACTTGATCAGAAAATATACTTTTGTCCAGTTTCACCAAATTAAAGCATCAAGCCGAGGTTAGAACAATTCAAATTTCAAATCCATGCATTCATGTCTACCAATTGTATACTAACGAAGAAGAAGATATGGTACCATCACTGCATGATTATAAGAGTCTTCAAGTGACTGTGTCAAGTCATCAAGCTCAATCGGATGCTCAGTCTGTGACTCATCTTTTCTGCCTAGCTCCTCCAAAACCTTTCGAACGACCAAATCGACAATTTTTGCTTGGCTGCCATACACAAAAGCGCTTTCATTAGTTGACTAGATTTAATTCATACCCACACATCGCATGTGGTTACGAACAATATCTAAATACACTGAATGATCAGTGTAGGCTAATTTAGTAGAATTCGATTCACCGGATGCCTTTTTCTATTTGATAGTGGTCTACACGATGGCTGAAATTACCAAGTGGCTACCACATAGTGCCCAAGCAAAATTTTAGCATATATAGCTAAGCCTAGAAAAGATTTTCAGCACTAGTAATAGGGAGAAAATGTAGGCAAATTCAAGGTCTTCTATTGAACATTGTAATTTGGTGATGACAAATTGAATAACCCCAACTGAAATATTAGGAAAGATGTCTCTGGTAGAGTATATAAAGTTCAATAGGAGCGGCACTTGTAGTTGGAGGCAGTTTTCAAAATTTTCCATCCAAAAAAGAAGAAGAAGATAAATGATTTGATAGGGCAATGTTTTATCCCTTTAAAAAGAAAGAAAGAAGAATTAGGCAGGCATCTTAAAGGTAGTTTTACCTTTGTCGCTCCTCGACCTTCCATCCCTTGATTTGACCAACCTTTGCAAGAGTCTCTTTGAGCGCCCTAAGTTCGACTTTGGAGGGAAGATTCTCAGGGCATGGAGTCCAATGTTTAACATCCCTAGGTTCCACTTTATAAAAAAGGGGGAAAATCCTTTTTCTATCTTCTGATTGAGACACATTGTTCATCATGCTTTCAAGCTCGAAAAGACACCATTTGCAGTTAGGGTAAGTTTGAGAGATAATGGGTATGTAAATTCTGGAGTTGTCAATAGCTTATAGAATTGTCTCACCAATTTTATCACCCACCTTGATTGAGTCTTCGTCCCTGAACACGCGGATTCCGGCATTATTCAAGTCTTTATTGAGGAAGTCGGTGAAGTCAAAACGAGTATCCACTCCACTAAAACTCAAGAACACATTGAACTCAAAGGCTCTGGCCTTTGAGTGTGCCATATTTGGGAAGCGTATTTCTTTCGAACCTCCCTCTCCCTCCCACCGGCCCGGCCCAGTGAAAAAAGAGAACAAAAGAAATGAAGGCCTAGAAAAGAAATGCAGCACAAAACAGGCTCTCAGCTTTAGAATCCCAAATTTGAGGGAGGATCTTTTTTTATTTTTTATTTTTTTGGAGAGAGAGGAATGACATTGGATAGGTTCGGCGGGAGGAGAGGGCAGTGCCATCGGAGGTGGTCGTCGCGGCTTGGACTGCAAAGCAGCTCGTCTGAAGAAAGAAGGCGGCGAGCAGCAGGCGTCGGGAGTGTTGTTTTGTGGGGGGTTGGGGTGCAGTGCCGTCGTCGTCGCTCACGGGCTGGAGCTGCGACGTGGATGAGTGCAGAGGAGGGTAGGAGCAACACGAGCGAGCGTCCTCGTTTGCGACTCACTGGCATTTATAGGACGCCCTTTTTTCCACAAGATGGGGACCTTTTCAGTCGATGTCAAAATCACCAGACGTAATCTTCCTCGTCTAGAAGTATAAGACGTACGCTCCCTCGTCATAGAAAGTTTTGTATTCTTATAAGATTACGTCTTATGACTTTGAGAGTGACTGAAATGATTGGGAATTCCCTAAAAGGTCTCCACCTTTCGACCGAGTGTGATTCCCATTTAGCCATGCTATTGATTGCGATTCATATGATCAAATTAAACGGATAAATTAAATGGGTCAAAATAACTAATCAATTGGCAATTATCTTACCTTGTTTTTTCATGGCTCTCAAATTCGTGTACGGCAACGGAGTTTAATCAACACTACCCAATTTTTGGCTAATAAGAGATGATTTCCTTAAAATACAAGTTAAATTTAAATTAGATTAAATTAAAAATTAATAAAATTATTTTTTAAAAAAGGAAAAACGTGAGCACTTAGTTGCCACGTGTCATTTGACAACAAGGGTGGATTCAAAAATTACTTTTTCAAAGCCTTTGAGCTTTATATGTCCGTAAGGTCCTGTTTGGTAAATTTTTTTTTTTTTTTGAAGAATTTTAAGGAAATACAATTGCATTTCCTCAACCAAAGCAGGTCTAGTATTTTGAGTTTTAAGCATGTAAATACCTTTATTTCTTCCAAAATGAGGGATAAAAAAAAAAAATGTTTCATGCTAATGGGTTCATTCAGGTCCATAATCATGAGTTCCATTGTACGAAATCCTAGGCCTATCTTTTGATCTCCTAGTTCAAGTTCATGGCTTAGCAATAATAGGTGCTCATGGGTGAATATCCATTGTTCAGATAGCATACCTCCATCACTAAACATAAAAATGCCCATCCGTTCATACGTATGTAAACAAAGAAAAAAGAGTATAGGCAATGGTATGGCTGCGGACGGTAGTTACACCAACTCGCTTGGACCCCTCAACAATCCTCACCCAAAGTGACTTTGCGCGCAAATTTTCAAGAAATGCAAGCTGCATAAATCAAGAAAGAACTCCAACAAGAATGGCCACATAGATCTTCAAGTCCCTCCCAATCTACATGAGATGTAGATATTCTCCTGAACTAATTTTCAAATCACCCTAAATCCTTTGATCTTCACTCTTCGATCTTCCATCCTTGACCTCAAAATCAACTCTAATTCTAAGTATTTTGTTGCCCGTGGGTACAAGGAACAAAGAAGCAGCAAGCGAACTTCCACGTTCCCGGTCCAATTCTTTTTTAGGTTAAAATCATTAAAAAAAATTTGCCAATTGTGACATAAAAACCTCAAATTTTTTATAACATAACAAATTCCAAACTTATACTAACGTGATAAATATATCTTGGATAGAATTGAAATATATAATATAAGTTCAAGTTTAATTTTCTTGACAAAAAAAAAATTGGGAGTTATTGTGTCATAATGAATAAGTTTAGAACCTTGTGAAATATGAAAAAGATTCAGAGTATTTATGTCATAATTGACCTAATTTGGGGCTTTTTGTGGTATTTGCCCTTCTTTCTTTAGCGCCCCCCCAAAAAAAAAAAAAAAAAAATCCAACTCAATTGGTGGCAACATTGTCGGTTCACCTTTGTTGGCCCTCGCGGGTGCTTTGACAACCCTCTCTCTCTATTTCACACTCACTTTTTCTCTCTCTAGGTTTTTTTTTTTTATTGTAATTTTTTCACCCTTTCCTTTCCACAACTGTAATTAATTTAAGGGAAATTTTCAAAAAAGGGTATGAAGTGCCCTAGTTTTATTAAATAAGAGTTTAAAGTGGATATTATTTCAAATAAAAGTTTGAAGTTGCCAAATTATTTTAAATAAGGGCATGAAATGGCCAAATCATCTCAAATAAGGGTCTTTAATTGAGGTTGACTTTTTCAGCCTTCAGAGAAGGGGTATTTTGGTAAAAGAATTGTAACTATATTTTTTTAATTTTTAATTCTTTTTTCTTTTTTATTTTATTTTCCTTTTTCCTCTTCCCTTCTTTGGACATGGTCATTGACGCTCGGCAAAGGTTGCCCTTGCCAGCATCAAGTGAGAATAGCCCTCGCTAGATCCAACAAAGGTGACCTTTACTTGTGTTGGACTAGGGCAACTCTCGCCTAAGCCGGGCAAGGACAGCCCTCCTTTGGATTGGCGAGGGGCATTGCTTGAGTCGGGTAAGGGCAACCCTCGTCTAACGCGAGTGAGGGCGTCGGATGAGGGCTGCCCTCGTCCAACGTCAACGAGGGCGACCCTTGCCCTCACCTGAATTCAATTTCCCTTCACCATGGCCAACAAAAGGAAGAGGGAAAAAGAAAAAAGAAAGAGTGTTGCAACCAATTAGACTTCAATCGAGTGGGTAAACGGGGGTCACAATCTATAATCATCACAGTTTATAATCATCAAATGATTTTGTAGTGTCGCGACCAATCAGACTTCAACGCACAAAATCATTTCGCAACCAATGACATCGAACGCACAAAATCATTTGATTATTATAGATTGTGACCCCTGTTTACCCATTCAATTGATTGCGACTCATATAGTCAAATTAAATGGATGAACTAAATGGGTTCGCAACAACTAATCAGTTGGCAATTGCCTTACCGTGTCTTTCCATGGCTCTCAAATTTGTGTAGGGTAGGGGAGTTCCATCAATGCTACCCAGTTTTCAACTGATAAGAGATATTTTCATTAAAATACAAGTTAAATCCTGTGATCTTCACCCCCAATCCTCTATCCTTGACCTCAAAATCAACTATAATTCTAAGTATTCCATCACTTGTAAGTACAAGGATCAAGGAAGCAGCAAATGAACTTCCACATTCCTAAAATTTCAAACTATTCCAAAGAGCATGGTTAATTGGGTTCAATCTTTTTGGGGTTAATATCATGAAAAATCTTAAATTATGTCCATTGTGATACAAATATCCTAGATCTTAGATTTGTCTTTTGTGACATAAATACCTCAATTTTTTTTTATAACATAAAAAATTCCTACCTTATACCAATGTGATAAATACACCCTAGATAGAACTGAAATAAATGATATAGACAAAAAAAAAAAAAAATGAGGGTTATGGTGTTATAATGAGTAAGTTTATAGTATTGAGTGATACGAAAACAAAAAAACGAAATTGTTGTGTCATAATTAGGAGAAAATAACCTGAACAGCTGATGTATGTGCAAGAACCGGTCCACCTGGCTTATAGAGAGAGACAAGTTGACCAAATGAATTCAAAACCACAGTCATGAACATTTCCATCATGGACTCTTCTTCAAAAGTAGGGTCCGCCAAGATGTGGTTCTTGTGAAGAATGCAAATCAGGGAAACGGAATGCTTTTCAACAAGAGTTTTCTCCTCTCTTTGTCGACAGGTTCGTTATCCAACTTTTCACCCTCAAGTTCCTTAGAGACCATCACCATTCTCCCTTCATCATTCAAAGAAACCACCGGGATACGCACTTCAAGGTCCATAACAGCACAACTTGTCAAGTGATTGTCCGGGAAGTGACATGAAATCCCCAGAAGAATAGAGGGGAAAAAAACACATAGCATCGATATGAGGATGCAATCTTTGGTACCACACTCAAAGAATATCAAAAGTGAGAGCGTAAACAAGGCATGACAGATGCAGCAAAAGAAAAGGAAAAAGCCTTTTGAATGTTCACCAAATGAAAAATCATTGATAGGAACTAGATCATCTTCAAATCATAAGTTTCAACCTGAGATTATTGCACTGGAAATCCAAACATCCAGGACGATGTTCAATAGAATCACGAAACTTCTCGAATTTCCAATGAAGCCCTGTAACTTCTTAAGAGATTGCATGAGCAGTTTGTACAAGACTGGTGCTCTTATCTATCTCATTGAAGAATAGAGGATTATTGAACTGGGTCTTCCTTTATTGGTAGAGAAATGAGAAACCATGAAATGTTTAACATCAATGGCTTTCCTGGTCCGATTCAAAATCAGGCTAAGAGCTCAAAGGAAGATTTTGTCAATCACCACAGACTTTAGCAAAGGTATGTGGGATAATTACGACTCTTCCTGCCTTAGGTGATTCATATTGCTTTTCTCTGTCAGCAGCTCCTTGCAAATATTTATTTGAAATGCAAATCGGTTGAGCTAAAGTCCCTTCATAAGCAAATCACCTTAAGAATTTATTAAGCTAGAGCTATCTGACATTCATAAGCAAGTCACACATCTTTTGCAATCATAGACAACTGCAATTTGAAGCATGATCACAAGATGTAATATATTGAAGATCCACTTTATACCAACTCACAAAAGTCATCACCCAATTGGTAGAATAGGCTATGCAAGAAGAAGAAAGCCAAAAATCGAGTTAAACAAAAATGTCACCATCTAAATTGTAAAGCAGGGAATATCTTACCATGAGAAAATGCAGCAACCGCTGAAAGCAAAGCAGCATCAAAAAGAGCTCCATCAGCATCAAGACAATATATATCCTGCCACACATGAAAAACAAATGTAAGCAAGAACATTTTGAGCCAACATGTATGGTATTTATTGAAGTAGCTCTCCCAGCAAAAAGTTGCCCCCAGTCACAAGGTCCAAAGATTAATGCAGCTAAAAGGAAAACCCTGCACTCTATCCTAAATTACACATCATACATCTGGCATGAAGTATTACCAGGTACACTGTCCAAGCTGCTTCTCCTTTGATCAGGGATAGCTCCTTCAGATCAATCATCCCAGAGCTGCAATAACCAAATGATTACTGATTCCAGCATATGAATATTAACCAGCACATGACCCAAGAAGGTATTAAAACATAAACTGTTTTAAGAAACTGCAATATAATCGTCCAAGAATTAAATGACACGATGACCAATGCCAAAGGAAGATAAGAAAGCACAAATCATGGACTTGAGGAAAACCTTATGACCCATTTAGTAAGGTATGTAGTATTAACTCTAACAGCATCCTTCAATGATAATCTACTACCTTTGAACCTATGGGTTATTTTGTGACACAAATTGATCATTAGAGAATATATGGGGATCTGGACTTAGCAGAACCTGTAGGAACCCTTCCAAGTGTACTCGCAAGGTATCTGCAGCTAAATTGAAGCTGTGCAGGGCTGACATCTCCATGAAATGTAGGTTACACTGAAAAAGCGAATGGTCTTTCCTCCCACTTCCCTTCAGGAAACAAACTAGCATTTGAGTTTGAATGCTTGGAAACATGCTAGGAAAGCCAGAGCAAAGAAAAATCAATGTTTTCCTGTAACCAAGAGCAAGTTTACTCTTCACATAATCTCTATCCCAAATACAAGTCTAAGTGACAACAAACCCTGTTAACTTCTGTGCTATTCAGTAGACTTTCCAAAGAGTTATCCCACTTTGTTTATTTGAGAGTTAGCAGCAGGCTTTACGGGGCCAAGATTGGTGCTACTCCACATGATCTGTGTAAACTTATTGCTACCTGATCAAGTGACTTTCTGAAGTTTTGCTTCAACAGAAGAGCAACATTACGTGCCTATTTAGTAGACTCAGTAGAATTTTCCTTATTGAAAACAATCAAAAAGTTCAGTCAAAATAGTCACAGGCACAAGGTGGATACGGTTTGGAATTTTATGCCTTTCATATGCATTAGCAAGACACCCCCAAATATACAGATGGCATACAACAAGGTATTGTTAATAGCATATCACCCTTCCCCTGAAGCAACAGGAGAAAAATAAAAGATTTAAAAAGTCAAAGCAAGCTGGAAAAAAAAATTGGAACTTTACCAATTTCACATGCCTTAATAAAGAGTCAAAAGTTGCTTTGATGTCACCGGTGCTACCTCAGCAGGCCTACCTGGCCTCACGACTGGAGAGCATATAGGAGGCATATGAAACTCAACCGCTTGAAAATAACACAAAGTCGGTCCTAAGCAAGACCTTAAAAGGCTTTGTCTTGAACTGGAGATCCCAAGACGTAAAATAAGGGATAATCCCCCCCACAGGGCTCTCTGGCCAGAAAACCCCCGAAAGGGGGTTCGGACCCCACCCTGATCCCTGCGATGAGGCTGCCAGGGAAAACCTGGACGCCTTACAAGGAAATGACGGGGTGTTCTCCCCCTAAGGGAGAACACGTGGCCGGAGTGACATGCCAGCGTCACACAAACCCTAGTAAAAAGAAAACTGATCGACTGGTACATGGCTGCTTACCTATACTGCCTTCATCAGGCGAATAAACAGAAGGAGTCATGACTTCCATTTTTATAGCAGCCAACATTGTCTGTGGAAAATATGATTGCGCATGTTTTAATTAAATGTACTCGGAAAAGAGCAAACCCTATAAACTTCACAAGAATAACGATAAAACACTAAAATTTGTCCCAACCCACGAGCAAGGTGATTCTCAAAAAGGAACGGTTTTTTTTTTTCCTCTGGGCAGCATTTATTCAAGCACACTAGACATATACAGGTGAAAAGTTTCGACGAAGGACTCCAGAAGATAATAAGGCAATCTCTCAGCATTGCATACGGTTCAAGAGCAATAAAACAAACAGGTGGAGGTCGTGCACGAGTAAAAGAGTAAAGATGG
The DNA here is from genome assembly GCA_014182555.1 of Eucalyptus erythrocorys. NCBI lineage: Eukaryota > Viridiplantae > Streptophyta > Magnoliopsida > Myrtales > Myrtaceae > Eucalyptus > Eucalyptus erythrocorys. Next base: position 989,481 of record CM024597.1, on the reverse strand, counting down.
AGTCTTTTAGAACGAGCACCAATCTCCGAAGTAACCCGACTGTTACCTGTAAGCTGGAAGTCCACCTCCGATGCCGGTAGCTACAGAGAGAGAGACGTTAGGCTAAGAGCAAGAGCGAGGCTGGCGTGAACAGGGTAAAGAAGCCTGCAGAACAAGACGACGGCGAGACAAAATCGACTGCTAAATCTACCTCTCTCTAGCTAGTTTGTTTCAGCATTTGCAAAGAGTTTTGAGTCCAATACAAATGTTGAAAGCCTAAAACTATTTGAGAAATACAATTGTGTTTGGTAAAATTTTTTTAGTAAATGGATTTTGAGTTGAATGTGCATTTAGTAAAATTTTGTTTGCAATAGGCTTTGAGAGGTATAACATATGTATATGTGTGTATATATATGTATATATCTTTAAAAAAAATAATAATCAAGGGCAAAATTGGAAATATGAAGAATTAGTGAGGGTAGTTTTGGAAAAAAATAATAATTTCAGCATTCGACAGAATGTTAAAAACCCAAAATGGGACTAGTTTCGGGCTTTCAAAAGTATTTTGAAGGCAAGTTAAAAGCTGAAAGTCGGGTTCAAAGTTGAACCAAATGGTCCAAAGATTTCCTTAAGGGGCTTTCAGGCTTGAAAGCCCATTGGAAATGCTGAACCAAAGGTAGCCTCTCTCCCTCTCTTTTAAGAGTAGAAGCCGCGAATAATACTAAGGAAAAATTCCAAATAAATGAACATCATTTCAAATAAAAATTCGAATTAAAGTATATTAACTCCAAAAAAGAACTTGAAATAATTTTAACTGCTTCAAATAAGAACCTAACACCGCGATCGACAAAATATTCCGATCAATTAGGGATATATGTGAATGTATGGATCTTTTTTTTTTTTAAAGCATTTTGAGCTATTATTTAAAAAAAATGATAGCACATCCTTATTTGGAATTTTTTTTGATGGTGAACGTTTACAAAATATATTCATCGAATTGAAAAAAAAAATTTCCAACCTAAAAAAAGACAGTTAATGCTCTCGTGTCATACACATGTTGACCAAAATGGTGGCGAGATAAACCACATCAACAGTGTATTTTCATCAATTAATTTAATTACTGATGTGGAAAGGAAAGGGTGGAAAAATTACACGTGGCGAAATCGGAGGGAGAGTTGACGGGGACTTCCCCGGCCCTACCCGGTCGACAAATTTGAAGGCCGCGGCATCGCCGACCAAGCCCAAGCCCAACCCGCCCCCAGTTCCCTTTCCACGCTTGACTAAGGCGTCGCTACTCCTCAAATGCCCTCTCCCTCTCACCACATTTACCCAAATGCCACCCCGGTCGTCGCCGTAATTTCGGCGACTCCACGAGGGCCGTCGAGTCCAAATGGGGGGTGGAAGAATTTGGGAATCGTCATCATGGTGTAGCGCAGGTGCAGGTACGGAAGCGAAGGAAGCGAAGCTTCTCTGTAACTCTCTCTGTGTCTAGCGCGTTTTCGCGTTCTCACCTCTTCGGGCGATCGCCTCCTTTTGACTTCGTCGCGATGGAGAAGAAGGACGACCGACATTTTCCGGGAAACTGCTCGATTCGCGTTTTTCTCCTGACTCGAGACGCGTGAGGGAATTTTTGCTCGGATTCTGTCGCAGACGGTCGCGGCATTCGTGATTGCGGTGGTTGGGTAGGTGCGTGCGTCCTCTCGCCGATTCCCCTGCGCCCGTCGATCCCCGAACTAGGTCGGAATTCCCTCTTGATCGACGGCAATTCCGGCGTCTTTTGATTGTGCTGCTGCGTTCGATTGCTTGAACTGGGTTCTAGTTAGGATTTTGCAGCTTTTTTTTTTTTTTTTTTTTTTTTTTTTTCGGGCGAGTTTTAGGTTTCGTGCTTCCTGAACTGGTTCGTTGCTTCTGCAATGGAACCAGCGTTAATTCTGTCTCGATGAGTAATCGTGCCGTCCTACTCCTCGTTAGCTTAGCTGCGGGTTTTTGAGAGATGATGCTGGAGATGGGGTTCAGTTGCGTGTTGCGCTTGCATTTCGACGTGTTGCCGCTTTCCATGGATGAGGACACACGCCAGCGCTTCAAATTAGGGTCTTGATTTGGAATGAAAGATATGTTCTTCTAAGCGTAGCTATTCGGTTCGGTTTGTATTGATGTTCTAGCAATTTTGAGTCCTTTAGCTGCCGGAACATGGTGGTTTCTGTATCACCTTTCTATCAGTTTGCAAATTTTAGATTATTTCACTTTTAATTGGCTGACGAATAACATCATGCGTGGTGGGGCTATACGTGACTCGTGCAAACTTTCTTCACCAGAGATGTGGGCGCAGCTTCTTGTTTTTCCTCCATTACTTTGTTGAATAAGGGATACATCATTTCTTAGAATGAGCGGTTCCTTTTCTTCTTTTGTGATTGAGGATAGATAATTATTCACGTGCTTGAGCAGTCAATTCGAATTTGTCAGTCCATCTCATGTTTCTCCTTGCCTTATTGATTGAGTGGTGTTCTTCTACTTTATCAAGATTAGATTGTGATCGTGGTATCACTTTTTGCAAAGTGAATTTAATGAAATTGGTTTTTATAGGTTGATCTCTCGTCATAATCAGTTCTTGCGGACTAGGGTACAATGCGTGCACCGTCCTTGCTTGCACAGCCACCGTGGGAGTTAGAATGTGCCATCTATTCCGGAAAGAGACTTAGGCCCGCCTTCTCCAGCTGTGGAAATTCTTCCGTCCAAGGTAGTGTATATAGTCTGTGGTATATCTGATGGTGAATTGAACTAGAGAACTTAAAAAGGTACACTTTGTGATGCTTTATGACGCCTGAATGTTCTTCTTGTCCAATGTGCAGACAACTCATCCTTACAAATATGCTGGAGAAAGTGTTGACATGCAAGGTTTTACCATGTTACCTGAACTTAATATGATGGAGCCTTTTAGAACAAGCACCAATCTCCGAAGTAACCCGGTTGTTACCTATAAGCTCAAAGCCCAGCTCTGATGCCGGTAGCGAGAGAGAGAGAGAGAGAGAGAGAGAGAGATTTAGCAGTCAATTTTGCGTCACCATCATCTCGTTCTGTAGGCCTCTTTACCCTGTTCGCGCCGACCTCGCTCTTGCTCTTAACCTAACGTGTCTCTCTTGGTTTTTTTTTTTCAAGAGTAGAAGTTGCAAATAATCCTAAGGAAAAATTCCCAATAAGAATTTGAAGTTGACATTATTTCAAATAAAGGTCCGAAATAAGCATATCAACTCCAAAAAGGGCTTCAAGTGATTTTGACTGTTTCAAATAAAGGCTTAATCTTGCCAGCTTGCTGGTCGGCAAAATATTCTGGCCAATTAAAGATATATGTGAATGTATGATTCTTTTATTTTTGAAAGCATTTTGAGTTTTTACTTGAGAAAATGAGAGCACTTCTGACTTTTATTTGGAATTTTCCCTAATACTGAACTTTTACAAAATATATTCATCAAATTTAAATTTTTTTCTTACCAAAAAAAAGGTTGGTGCTTTTGTGTCATACACGTGGACCAAAATGGTGCCGTGACAAACCACGTCAACGCCGTATTTCTGTTGATTAATTTAATTACCGATGTGGAAAGGAAAGGGTAGAAAAACTACAATAATAATAATAATAATAATAATAATAATAATAATAATAATAATAATAATAATAATAATAATAATAACTTTAGAGAAAAAAAGTGAGTATGAAACAAAGAGAGAGGGAGAGAGGGTTGTCCAAGCACTAGCGAGGGCCTTCAACCCCCATCGACTAAGGCGAACCGACAATATCGTCACCAATTGAGTTGAACCATTTTCTTTTTGTCAAAGAAAGATGGGCAAATACTACAAAAAAGCGCTATATTATGTCAATTGTGACATAAATATCCTGATTTTTTTTTTTCATATCACACAATACTCGGAGAAAAGGCTGGCGCGTGCGTCGGGGCGGTCGCTAGCACCTGCGAGGCATGCGCCAACTGGCGTCATCGTGACGTCAGCTGTACGCGTGCCGCACGTGCCAGGTGGGTCCGTCCGACCCGGCCCGGCCCGACCGGCGACCCGACCCGTTAACCTGCTGACCGTTGACTGTTGACCACCGTTGACCATTGACCGATTGACGACCGTTAACCGTTGACTTTGACCGTTGAACGTTGACCAAAAAAAAAAAAAAAAAAAAAGGAATGTGTTTCTTTTTCAATTATGTCTATATGGGTTATAAGTAATCCTTTTTTTTTATTATGCATTTGTTGCATGAATCATGGAAAATTATGTATTTTTCCTTATGTTCATTATGGATTATAAGTGATCCATTTTCAAGTTCTGCATTTGTTGTAGGAACCATGATGCGATATGCATGGATACCTGCATTCCCGAGAACGGATGAAGGACGTGCAAGACTTAAAAGGCTGATGAAAGAGTTAGCTTATTATCGGTGGCATGACGGTGATTTAGTATCACATGTGGTCAAGGTCAATCAAATGATATAGGAAATCATCTGGAGTGGTTATCTTATGCTGGATTTTGAGAATGTGTCGACCTTTAAGAACACTCTTCCACCTGACTGGCAAGCAGTGTTACATCGGTTATGGGAGGTCAACGTGATCCCGGGTTATAGGAGGCTAGTAATAGCTTTTGTAAGAGAGTACTATAGGATTGAGTTTACTAAAACTTCAACCCTTAGTATGAGTGCCACATGGCGCAAAGTGAATGCGCCTTGGAGGCGACATGAGAGCTCTCCAAAAGTTTTTCCATGGTTGGCAAATGAGCCTTCAGATTTCTATTTTGACTGATAGTTTAGCAGGGACTTTCCCTATTTATTTCTTGGATTAGTTTAAGATGTTTTGGGTGTAATATCTCTTTCTATGTTGATATTTTCCTTTGTATATATTGCTTAGTGTAATGGATATGTTGTATTATGTGAAAGCATTATTATTCTATTGGATGTTAAATATTACATGCTTTCTGTTATTGTTGATTGTTGTGGGTAGTTCATAGAAGTTTTTGTAGCTTCATAGAATTTATTTTGCATAAGACAATTATATTAATGATAGTGTTAAGTTAGGTTTTTGGAGGATGATTGGAAACATAGTGATCTTTTGATTCTGAAACCTTACTTGAAATTGTTCATTAATATGATGGGTCTATGCAAAGTAGATGCATAAATGATAGGCATTAATTATTCGTGCGTATATGTCTGATGTGTTCAGATCGATGGCTTCAGCAACTAAGAAAGTAATTGCTGATTTGAACGGCAATAATTGTGAAATATTGAATATGAAGATTCAATATGTGCTGGAAAAGTCAGAAGCACTAGAATCTCTTGACCATGTTATGGAATATCTTGAGGATGCCGTGCGCCACCTTGAGCTAGTGAAGGACCACCTAACGGCATTTGAGCCGAAAGTAGATATTTGCAATGCTGGTTCTAGCTCAGAAAGGGCTTTGAGCTCTAAGCGCAAGTGTATTGATTCGTTTAATATGTGGGTATGCAAAGGATCAAGTCCTTCTTGTAAGAAACCAAGAGTTAACCAACACAAGAGAGGAAAACGTCCTCAAGTGAAGAAAATGTCAAGGGTAAGGTATTACAATTGTGACAAGAAGGGTCACTATGCTCGTAACTGTCGTGAGCCGAAAAAGGTAAATACCTCTTGTACATTTAAGAACTTTGTTTATGTGTCAAATTTTGTATTGTTGGCTGAATCCAATCCTCTGTGGACTGTAGATTCAGGAGCAACAGACCATGTAGCGAAGGATAGAGGATCCTTCGTGGAATTCCGACGAGTACCAACTGGAACTAAGTGGATCTATGTGGGAACAACTCCAGAGTTGAAGTAAAAGGAATTGGCACCTACCAACTGAACATGTATGGTAGACGCATTTTGTTCCTATATGAAGTATTGTATGCTCTGGAGATTCGTCGGAATCTAGTATCTGTTTTAGTGTTGGTTAAACTAGGTTTTAATATAAACTTCCATAATAGAGGTGTGGATTTGTTTTTGGAAACAAATTTCTATGGTTGTAATTATTTTTTGGATGGTTTCATTGTATTAGATATTGACTATGTTAATGCAAATATTTGTTATTCCCTTCTCACGTCTCCTAATTCATATGACAATGATGTGAACGTGTGGCATGTTAGACTTGGTCATATTAGCCAACAACGTATGAATAGACTAGCCAAAGAGGGTTTGTTGGGCAATATTGAAAAAGTCGATTTGCTCATATGTGAGCATTGCCTAATAGGGAAAACGACAAGGAAACCATTTGGAAAAGGTAAAAGAGCTGAATTTCCTCTGTATTTAATCCATTCTAACATCTGTGGTCCAATGAATGTGAGAGGAAGGCATGGGACTGTTTATTTCATCACATTTATAGATGATTATACTCGATTCGGATATGTCTATTTGATTTCTCATAAATCTGAAGTATTTAGTTGTTTCAAAAGGTTTATGGCCTTGGTAGAGAATCAATTAGACAGAAAAATAAAAGCATTGAGATCTGATCGAGGTCAAGAATATTTATCTGATGAGTTCAAAAAATTATGTGATGAAAAAGGAATAGAAAGACAGTTGTCTATTCCATATACTCCTCAACAAAATGGTGTTGCAGAGAGAAGAAACAGAACCATACCGGAAATGGTTAGGTCCATGATGGCACATGCTAACTTACCCATCACCTTTTGGAGTGATGCATTGTTAACTGCCGCCTATGTACTTAACCGGGTGCCTTTTAAATCAGTTACTTCCACTCCATATGAGTTATGGATAGGTAGAAAACTGGATTTAAAAGCTATGGGGTTGTGCTGCCTATACTCACGAATCCTCTCACCCAGAGGAAAGAAGAGTATTTTCATAAGATACTCTGAACACTCGAAAGGGTATGTGTTCATAGGTGAATAGGAAAGTGGGAGTATAACTGAATTTGAATCACGAGATATCACATTCTTAGCGGATGAGTTTCCTAAGAAGGGCAAAATAGGTGAAGATTACTCTCTATTTGAAACCTTAGATCAAGATAATGATATTAGTGGAGTTCGTCCAAGTGAGAGTAATATAAGAAGTGATGAATTGAATTCAACTCATACTGAATTATAACCACATCATGAGACGACATCATCATTATCTAATCCTAATGGAAGCATAATGGGAAATGATGTGCAAAGTGTACAATCTCCCATACGGCGAACAAGTCGCAAAAGTATTCCCCGTCGATGTTTTGACATTGAAGGGGAAACTTTTATGATTGCCCCACAAGATGGGGATGAGCCAAGAAATATACATGAGGCTCTAATTTGCCATAGTAAGGAAAAATGGATGCATGCAATGGGAGAGGAAATGGAGTCAATGAAATCTAATCATGTTTGGGAATTGGTTGATCTTCCAAAAGGACGCAAAGCTATTGGGAACAAGCAGGTTTTCAAAATAAAGCGTAAAGCTGATGGCTTGATAGAAAGATATAAAGCTCGCCTTGTGGCGAAAGGGTACAATCAACAGGAAGGAATTGATTATGAGGAAACATTTTTCCCAGTTGTGAGATTCACCTCAATTCGCATTATTCTGGCAATATGGTAAGTATGGATCTTGAATTATATCAAATGGATGTAAAGACTGCTTTTCTCAAAGGAGAATTGGATGAGGAAATATATATGGAACAACTTGTTGGTTTCATTACGAAATGCCAAGAAGGAAAGGTATGTCGACTTTTGAAATCGATATATGTCCTTAAGCAGTCATCAAGACAGTGGTATATACGTTTTCATAATGCTATGATGGCATATAACCTTACAATGATTGATGAAGACCATTGTGTATATATCAAAAGATCCAAAGATCAATTTGTGATCATATCATTATATGTTGATGATATACTAATTGCCGGAAGCAATATGGAGTTAGTTAATACCATCAAAAGTTGGTTATCTTCCAATTTTGAGATGAAAGATATGTGTGAAGCTGCATAAATACTTGGAGTTAAGATTTCAAGAGATCGTTCAAAGAGATCATTATCTCTTTCGCAAGAAACATATATAAATAAAGTTCTTGAACGATTTTGTATGCAAGATTGTAAACCCATAGACACTCCTATTGCAAAAGGTGAAGGATTGAGCCATAGACTATGTCCAAGGACTCCACAAGAGAAGGAACAAATGAAACATGTTCCTTATACTAGTGCTGTTGGGAGCTTGATATACGCTATGATGTGTACAAGACTTGACATATGCTTTGCAGTTGGAATGGTGAGTAAATACCAATCCAATCCAGGTCAAGCATATTGGAAAGTTGTTAAGAGAATACTGAGGTATTTGAAGGGAACTGCTGATTATAAGCTGAATTACCAAGGAAAGGATCTGTGACTTGAAGGCTATTCAGATGCTGATTAGGAAGGAGATTTAGATGAAAGAAAATCTACCTCTGGATATGTTTTCTTACTGAACAATGGCGCCATATCATGGAGCAGTAAGAAGCAAACGTGTATAGCCTTGTCCACGATGGAAGCTGAGTTCGTGGCATTATCAGCAGTGGTACAAGAAGAAGTTTGGCTTAAGAGATTCTTGGATCATTTATGTGTTATTGAGAAAGCTGCAAATCCATTATTGGTTAACTGTGATAGCCAAGTAGCTATAGCGTACACTAAAGATCCAAAGTATCATGGCAAGACCAAACATATAAATACCAAGTATAACTTTGTCAAAGATATGGTTGCACGAAAGGATAAGAACTTACAGTACATATCTACGCATAGAATGGTAGCAGATCCTATGACAAAGCCAATACCTAGAGATGTGTTTTGTGGTCATGTAAGATCTCTAGGATTGCGTAAAGTCTAATGTACTGAATATTGTAATTTTCCTAAATTGTTCACATTTATGAACTTGTGTTTTTCATCATTAATGCCTATGAATCTTTGTTTGATCTTTATGCATCTTAATATTCAGTGCATTATATTAAGTTGAGAAAGTATGTCGGACAGATAAGAGATTAGCCCACTCACACAGGTAATCACCTCTATTTACTGTGTGATAAATAGAGATAAGACGGTTTTAAAGCTTATTATCTAGGTGATAATTGAGAGCTCAAGCTTAAAATATATATGTCGCCTTAACTAAGTGTTAAGATGAGGACATAATAAGTACTATGTCCGAAAGTAAAATACTCAACATATTTTACTTTATCTGTCTAAGATACCAGATGTGAGTTCTGATGAATTATGTGAATGAGTAGATACGTAAACTCAAGTTAGACATTAGGTATGTCTGAACTATCATATGTACGATATTGATGGTGTAGACATATGCTCCATGGGAAAAGAGTTAATACCGTAATACGTATTTCATACTACGTATGCATGAGACGACCAATAAGAGTGACAAAAGTTTGATCTCAACTTTTATGCCGTGTGAGACTCTTGAGGGAAATGAGTTCCTCAATTTTTAGTGCCCTCAAGACTCTTACTTATTCTCAAGATTTTTATTTAGTGTTTGCTATCTTAGAATGTTACCAATGGTCATGAGTTGATTTGATCTAATGGGACATTTCTAGAAAAGCAAGCTGAACTGGAATTGAGAATTTGAAGGAAAGAGGAAGATCGGATTTGGAGAATCACATTATAGTTTTGTATTCACTGGTCGACCAATTATGACTGTCTTTGGGATAATCATAATTGTGAATGCAATATATATTATTGTTTAAAAGAGATCAAGAGAGATATAAATGTGATCGATTGATCTAGGGTACTGCATACTAAATCTACTCAGAGTGTGATGCCCATTATGAGCTGTTATATATTCCTAACAGATGTATGGGAATGAGCTCTCAAAGTATGCTGGTCACACGGATTATTCACTAGTATGAATGTTGAAAAGAGGTTAAGAGGATCATGTTCGGCCCACCATGTTCGAGTGGGAGATGATGATTTTAATTGATTAATTTGATGGGCCTAAGTTGGCTTGTCCGCCCTTGTTAGCCTAAAAGCCCGGCCCATAAAATTAGGACCCATGGATGGAGGGATATGATGAAGGGACACTTTCTATTTTTGGAGGGACCTATAAAAGGGGGAAAGAGAGGGAGAAAAGACACCTTTTGAAGCAACGTACGTTCCTCCTCCCTCTCTCCCTCCAAAATTCTCCAAAAAGAAAAGGACAGTAGGCAAAGGCGACACCCTTCTTCCCTTCAAGGCTAATTGGCGTCATCGGATCGAACATGACCGGTTTTCTTTTCCTCATATCGGCGTTGGTGTTTAATCTGTGGCTAACATGGTACGTTCGATTCTATGATGTGCCTTAGGATTGGTGATGCATGTGAATTTCCCGGGCTCGTCTTTCGCACAAGTTTAGGGTTTGATTTAGGGTCGAATCCGGTTTTTGAAAATCCGACAATCCCAACAGTCGAAAAATATCTAGAGCCTGATTCGGTTTTTGAAATAGCATGCCATAAAATGTGCATTTTTATATCTCATCATAAAGTACGTGCCGAAACAAAGGTCGATAAAACAGGCTGACCAGCATTAAGAACTAGATTTTTGGTAATTCTCTCCCCTAGTGTTTTGTTTCCATTCTACTGGGTTGTTTACCCGGTGACTCCCAAGTATAGTTTACTATATTTATCTTTGTTTTTTTATGGTGATTACTTTAGTGTCCTCACCTAATTTTTTTAATTCTACCGCAGGAAAATTATTGATCTTTGGGGTTTCCCATGTGCCACAATGTAAGTAGTATAATGATTTTCTGGGTCATTCATACTTTCCTCTTTTTTACCCTATAGAATAACCGATTGAAAAAAAAAAAAAAATATATATATATATATATATATATATATATATTCAGATTCACTTTCCTTTTGTTTATTTCGACATCACTTTATATATATATATATATATATATATATATATATATATATTCGGATTCACTTTCCTTTTGTTTATTTCGACATCACTTTTGGAAATTAGGAAAAGTTTCATAATTTCCGATCACCAAGATTGTTTTTTCCAACAACCTTAATCGGGTCATCTATCCTATATTCAAAGTTTGTGGTACGTTCTAATTTTCTAAACCTTTCTCAACATCTTTTATTGCTATTTTCTCATAATTCTTAAATTTATTTTGCATAGCTTTCCTGGAACTAGAACCTTCCACGAATTATATCCGCCATCAAACAAATTCCTAATATTGGTCTTGCCGTACATTATTATATGTTATATGTCAAAGACTTTTATAACCTTTTCTTGTCATAATACAAATTTTAACTTCATAGTGACTTACAAGGGTTACGTGATTTGACGACAGTCATATGCTCCAAGACTAATAATAATTGTTTTTTTTTTTCAACTTGTTGTATTTGATACTCAAATAGAAAGTATTTCCAAATAATTAGTAAATGGAGAACCAAAGGCAAAGAATGGAACATGCAGTCTTTTTCAAGAATTACCTTCAATTAGGAGCTTCCTTGGATCCTTGATGCGGTTGAAGGTTTACCTCATCAAGGAAGGGCAATTTGTTTTCCACGAGGGCCTCCCACGCCTGTCCCTATCTCATGGGGCATTATGGGGCAAGCAATTAGAATGCATTCCTTATTTTAATATATTGGTGTTCGCATGCCTCATACCCCCAATTGGTACATTATCTTTTTCCTACTTTATATTTGATAGTACTTACATTTGGTCATTTAAATTTCTAATCTGGATATGATATAATATGAAATCTAGAATACTTTGATATATCATATTCACTATTTAGTGATTACAGTAATAAAGTTGGATATATTCACATTAAATCATATACATTGTTTAGCATAAACTACATATTTGTAAAAATAAACCAAAAATTTTATAAACATAGATGATAAAAATCTCTTGCGACGCTCTTGCTTACTTTATTTTATTTGGTTTTTTATTTTATTTTATTTTCATTTCTTTTATAATATCTTTTGTTTTTCCTTCCCCTCCCATCATTCTCTAATAAAATTTTATTAAACATTAAATTGTACTAATAAAACCAAAATACCTAAAATATATATAAAATATAAACTTATTATATATATTTATTTATATTTATATATTGAACTTATTTTTTAAAATATAATTAAATTCGAGTATATAAAAATAAAAATAAGATTATTAAAATAATTAATTTTTTTATTTTGAATTTCTTGTATTAGAATCCAAATATTATTTGTATTGAGATATTATTTTAATTTTGTTAATTTAAAAAAATTTCATGCAATAAAAATAACTATCTCTATGACACTCTTGCTTATTTTATTTTATTTTTTTATTTTCACCTCTTTTATCAATTAATTTCTTATTTATTTTTCCCCTCCCGTCATTCTCTAATAAAATTTTATTAATTAGTACACTGTACTGATATACCTAAAATATATAATAAATATAAAAATATATTTATATTTATATATGGAAATTATTTTATAAAATATAGTGAAATTCGAATATATAAATAAAAATAAGATTAAATTAAAATAACTAAATTATTATTTTTGTCATTTTAAATTTTTTACATTATAATTAAAAATTATTATTATTGAGATATAATTTAAATTTTGTTAATTTAAAAAGTCTATAATTTAGAAAAGATAACTTTCCAAGTATGGATGTTGGAAATCTTATCCATCTTTATTCCACATCCTCCATGGGATAATTTTATCTGATTTATATCTCCCTCATATCCCCATTTATCCTGTTTTGAATAGGCACTAAATACATGATATGATAAACTTTAGGGAAAAAACCACCAAAAATTCTAAACTTTGTCCAAAGTGACAAATTTACCCCAAACTTTTTTTTTGTGACACGAAAAATCCCGAAGTTTGCAAATTGTGACACATTTATCCCATTAAAGGCATTTTCGTCTTATTTTTTTTGTTTCTTCTTCTTTTTTTTTTTTTTTTCCTTCTCTCTTCCCTCCACCGGAGCCGACGACATCGGCCCAAGCGAGGGCGGCCCTTGCCCGATGCGGGCGAGGGCGGCCCGCCCGACGCCGACGCCGGCAAGGGCAGCCCTCACCGGACGCCAGCCTTCCCTCCGCCGGAGAGAAGAAAAAAAAAAAGAAAAAAGTTTTTAAAAGTAAAAAGACCAAAATGCCCTTATGATTTAGGATAAATGTGTCACACAAATGAAAGTTTGGGGTTTTTTATGTTACAAAAATAGTTTGGGTAAATGTGGCACGGTTAGAAAATTTCGGAGATTTTCATGTCACCAAAAAAAGTTTGGGATAAATTTGTCACTTTAGACGAAGTTTGGGGTTTTTGGTGATTTTTTTCCTAAATTTTATCTTATCTTGAATTTTATTTTGACTGCCAAATGCAACTTAAATGTTTTAAATCCAATGATCCTGAAGTCTAGACAAGACTTGAGATGAAGGTTTTTTTTTTTTTGTCGGTTACTTGAGATGAAGTTTTTAACATCATGCTTAGGACAACGTATCAATTCTTCAAATATTTAGACCTGTAAAAGGATAAAAAGCCAATAAAAAGATAGATATTTTTGGAAGGGACAAATGATTGGCCAAATTTATCCTTACCCCAACTCTAAAATCTGCTGTCTTTATCTGTTCCTCTTTATGGTTTGAGCTAAGAGCGTCCCAAAAAGTATGATTGGTGCTGGGAAAATTACCTAAAAAGTTCTAAACCTATTGTAATTGCGCCAATTTAGTCCTAAACTTATTTTTTTGACCAATTTAGTCATAAACCTTTTACAATTATTCCCGATCAGTCCATTCCGGCCAAAAATGGCCGGCCGGCGTTGACGTGGCAACCGGGCCGGTGCCGATTTTTTTTAATAATATTTTTAAATATTTTTTTATCTTTTTTCCTTTTTTTTTTTTTTTTTTCCTTCTCCCTCTCCCTCCTTCCTCATCCTCTCCTCCTTCCCTTGGCTCCGGCGATCAGCTAGAGGGAAGGGCTGGCCAATCGCCGAACTGAGGCTGTCGGAGGGGCGAGCCCCCCGCCAGATCCGGCGAGGAAGGCCTCACCGTCGCCTGGTCTGGCGAGGCGAGCCCCACCAGTCGGCGTGCGCCCAACGAACGGCGGGGCGAACCCTTGCTGGATCTGGCGAGGGCTGCCTCACGGTCGCCGGGCGTGGCGAGCCCTTGCCCTTGCGGCTCCTCCTCTTGGGTCCACTTCTGCTTCGGATTCCCCATCTCTTGCCGGGCGTTGGTGCGGGAGCAGCGGCGACGAGCGAGTGCGCGTGTGCCGCCGTCGAGGCGATGAAGCAAATTCTGCGCTCGGGCGACTCCTCCTCTTGGGTCCACTTCTGCTTTGGATTCCCCATCTCTCGTCGAGTGCTGGTGCGGGAGCAGCGGCGACGAGCGAGTGTGCGTGTGCCACCATCGAGGCGATGAAGTATACTGCTGTGCTCGGGCGAGCCGAGCCCTCGCCGAATCTGGTGAGAGCTCGAGGGCTCGCCTCGCCCGCGACGGCGAGGCGAGCCCTCGCCGGATCCAATGGGGGCTCGCCCTACAATCGCCGGGCGTGCGCCGACTGGTGAGGTGAGGAGTGAGCCGAGCCCTTGCCGGATCTGGCGAGGGCTCGAGGGCTCGCCTCGCCTGGCGACGGCAGGGTGAGCCCTTGCCAGATCCGGCGGGGACTCGCCTTGCCGTCGCTGGGCGCGCGCCGACTGGCGAGGCGACCCTCTCCAGATCAGGCGGGGCTCGCCTCTCCAGACTCGGCGACGGCGAGGCCCCCTCGCCGGATCTAGCGAGGGCTCGCCCCGCCCTCTCCTCTGGCCGATCGCCGGAGCCAAGGGAAGAAGGAGGAGAGGGTTGGGAAAAAAAAAGATAAAGAAATAAAAATTCAAAAATATTTACAAAATATTTAAAAAATTGCCACGTCGGCATTCACCGGCCGGCCGTCCCTCGCCGACGTCCACATCAAGCACCAGCCGGTCAATTTTGGCCGGATGGACTGAATTGGAACAAAAACAAAAGGTTTAAGACTTAATTGACAAAAAAAAAAAAAAAAATTTAGGACTGAATTGGAATAATTGCAATAGGTTTAGGACTTTTTAAGTAATTTTCCCGATTGGTGCCTTTCTCTGAGAAAAGTTCAGTGCAGTATGCTATGACCGAAACTATTCGTGTCATGATCTCCCGGAGTAAGCTTCAAAGCCTTTTCAAGTTATTATGCTTCACGCTATGAAAATCCCCGTTAAACAAGCCCATCACGTGCTGCCCTCGGCCTCTCTCGAACCAGCTCCTCAGAACGCCGGACTGGATTTCCACAGCCGCAAGACAAAGAGGATTTCTTCTGCTGTGCCGGTCGCCAATGCAGCACATGTCCACCTTGACACTCAACATTTCCATCACAGCTTGAGATTCCCATTTAATTGCTCTTTTGCGAGCTTGGGGTTCTGATAAAGAATCACGTCGAGAATTTTGTGCGTCCGATGGTTGCTGTCACCCCCGGCACGAACAGAGCGAGAATCAATCTCAATCTCTTAGCATGGCCATAAAGAAGCTGGATCTCCTTTATCCTCCTATTATTTGTAAAGTCCACTCTCATTTTCGATTAGCTTTATCACGAAACTGATGTATCTGGCAAGAAGATGGCTGGGAAAGTCAAACTCCTGAGTCCGATATTAACTATCAGCAACCTTCATGAGAATGATTATTCTATGTTGACGTTGGAAATCCATTAGATTTTTTCATGATCCTAAATGTTCCAAGGGGTCAAAATCACCACAATCGAGTCGCATTTCCAAAATGTATTACCAAAAAAATAATAATAGAGCGATGAATCAAGAACTTATTTCCGTAAGTACTCATACAGATGAATAGGAATTCAAAAGGGACATAGATTAGAAAATGACAAAAAAAAAAAAAACAAAATTGCTTGTTCCGCTTACCTGGAGAGGTAGTCGGCGTCCATGACCTGTCTACTTCTATTTATTGACTAGTTTCCTTGCTCTTAAGAGAGAAAGGTTAAAACACAATGCATAAAAAGGGTACTCCAAAAATGCCCTAAACGAATATATTGAAAACTTCCTCTCACTGCTTCCCCCGCTTCCTCTTCCCCGCTGCTACTCCTTCTGCTGCTTCCCCTGCTCCTGCTCCTCCGTCTTCTGCTGCTTCCACTGCACCTGCTCCTCCCCCTTCTGCTGCTTCCACTCCCTCCCTCTCCTCCCTGCACTCCCACTGCCCTCCTCCATGTACACGCCCTCCAGCCCTCGGCCTCTCCCGGTATACCGCTGCACTTGGACGACATTGAAATTCTAAATAAGTTTTAAGCACTGCACAATTAAGATAATGCTAATCTTTTCTCACTAATCATCTAATCAAGAACATATTAGGTTGCTTGTGGAACATATTGTTTATAGTCCTAAAGTTACTTGAAAATTGGGGTCAATAAAATTATTTCTATAAAAGAAGAGAAAAGAAGAGTGAATCTTCTTTAAATAGTATAGTGCTAACATTTAGCTTAACTAATTCCTGTTAGCACATATAAACTGCCACATCAATGTACTTCACATAATGATTCACATCTAGACATGCGTGGCTTCTAAAGATTATTTTGTATCTTGTTATGTTTATCCTGCTGGTAAGTAAAATGTCTTTCACTGTCTGATAAAATGAGGTTTGTCTTTTGGAATTCATTTTATGGAAGAATTTTTGAAAGTTTAGGAAGAGGGGGCAGTAAAGGGAAAGAGACTGTTGAAAGCTAGGAAAAAAATACTTATTAAAACAGTATCGCTTGCATTGCCAACCTATGCTATGTCAATATTTAAAACTCCAATATCTGTTTCCAGGGCAATTGAGGGAAAAATCACCTTTTTTTTGTCGGAAAAATTCTAAAATGAAACTTGAGTATGCCAGAGAAGATGGGAGGAACTGGCAAAGGCAGAAAACAAGAGGGGGAAGGGGGTTGGAGAATCTGTCGAGCTTTTACAAAGCCATGCTTTCTCTAATCGATCTTTAGAGAATAGTCTCTTGTCCTGATGCTTTAGGACAAGAAGATTTTTGGTAACATTTTATAGTTATGAAGATTGAAAAACTAGAGAAGGTAGGGGACAAGCTAAACCATCTTCGAAATCTGCAAGCTAGGACGCAACAATGTGAATGTTCAAGAGGGTGATTATTGCAAATAGTATGACATAAAAATAAATAAATAAATAAATAAATAAACACTAGTCACGCAACGTCCAACAATGAATTATACAGCAAGAAATAAATTTAAAAATTAAAGTTTATGAGACTTGCATTTATGTACTTAATTAATTTATAGGAAACAACATTTCCAAAAAAAAGAACATGCTGAAGAAACACTAATATATTGGAAAATCGTCCACGTAAATTTTAAAATAACATATAACTTCTTGCAATATGTGTAGTTTTACCAAATTATAGCATCAAACTGAGATTAGAACAAATCAAATTTCAAATCCGTGGATTGACGAGCGTCAATTGTATATATTGAAGAAGAAGATATCATACCATTATAAGAGTGTTCAAGTGACCGTGTCAAGTCATCAAGCTCAATTGAATGCTTCGTCCATGACTCATCTTTCCTGCCCAGCTCCTCCAAAACCTTTCGAACGACCAAATCGGCAATTTTGGCTTGCTACCATACACAAAAATGCTTTCATTAGTTGACTAGATTTAATTCATACCCACACATCGCACATGGTTACCAGTGATATCTAAATACACTGAATAATCAGTATAGGCTAATCTAGTAGAATTCAATTCACCGGATGCATTTTTCTATATGGTAGTGGTTTACATGACGGCCGAAATTACCAAGTGGCTACCTCATGATGCTCAAGCAAAATTTGGGCATTTATTGCTAAGCTTGGAAAAAATTTTCAGCACTTGTAATAGGGAGAAAATGTAGACAAATTCAAGGTCATCCATTGAACACTATAATTTGTTGATGACAAATTATATTAACCCAAAACCCATAACAAATTCCCCAGTGCTAGCATTAGCTAGAACAACTGAAATATTAGGGAATGTGTCTGGAGTAGAGGATGTAAAGTTCAATAGGAGCAGCACTTGGAGTCAGAGGTAGATTTCAAAATTTTCCATTTAAAAAAGAAGAGGAAAATAAATGATTTGATAGGGCAACACTTTATCCCCTAAAACAAACCCCCCCCCCCCCACCCAAAAAAAAACCCCCCAAAAAAAAAAAAAGAAGAAAGAAAAGAATTAGGCAGACATCTTAAAGGTACTTTTACCTTTGCCCCTCCTTCACCTTCCATCCCTTGATTTGACCAACCTTTGTAAGTGCCTCTTTGAACGCCCTAAGTTCGACTTTGGATGAAGCATTCATTAGGCGTGGAGTCCAATGTTTAATATCCCCAGGTTCCACCTTATAAAAGATTGGGGAAAATCCTTTCTCTACCCTCTGATCGAGACACATTATTCATCATGTGTTTAAGCTCAACAAGACACCATTTGCGGTGATGATAAGTTTGAGAAATGATGGGTATGTAGATTTTGGAGTTGTCAATAGCTTGTAGAATTGTCTCACCAATCTTATTGCCCACCTTGATTGCATCTTGGTCTTTGAATACTTGGATTTCGGCGTTACTCAAGTCTCTATTGAGGAAGTCTGTGAAATCAAAACGAGTATCTGCTCCACTAAAACTCAAGAACACATCATACTGAACTGTTGATGCTCTGGCCTTTGAGTGTGCCATATCTGGCAAGCGTATTACTTCCAAACCTCTCTCTCTCTCCTCAGAAGAGAAAAAAAGGTTGGTAACTTGGTGTGGCGTGACCTGGCTAAGAAGTGAGCTGAAGTTTTTGGAATGCTTCCGTGGCAGAGCACACAGAGATGAAGACGGAGATCCTCGGGAATATACTGTATGTTAATGGTAAGTGGTCAGCACACAGGCACGGAAAAAGAAGAAGAAAAAGGATCATCCAGCAAGCTGAAGGCGTGTGCAAATAGATTTAGCGAACGTGATTTCTGCTCAGAGTGCACAATCACATGCAAAAAAACGCAAAAAAATTCGGACGAGATTTTACCTAACTTCACAGGATAATAGTGCCAAATTTGGACTTCATCGGAATCGCCTCGACGAATGACCGATACGGTGCTCCCTGGCAAAGGATGGCCACGGTGGCAGTTCGGCGAGGTGCACGCGGCGGTGATTAGGCCAACAATTTGTGACACGGCTCGGCTCATGTCGTCTCAGTAGTGACTTTCGGCCACGGGTGGCAACGCGAGGCCGTAAGGGACGCTGAGCGAACCTGCGAAAACAGAAAGTGGTTTCGTTGTCGCGAGGAAGGATCACAAGCACTGTCGGCTCGGGATCAGGATGCAACGGCAGTGGCTCGGGACAGAGAGCAGCTGCGTCGTCTCCGGTAGCTGGAGGTGTGGGAAGCAGGGGCAGCTCATTAGGTTCAGCGACGGACACGACGTCCTCCCGCCGGGCCGGGCCCGCTGAAAAAAGACAAAAAATGAAATCAAGGCCTAGAGAAGAATTGCTGCACAAAACAGGCTCTCAGCTTCAGAATCCCAACTTTGAGGGAGGATCTTTTTTTTTTTTTTTTTTTTTTTTTTTTTTTGGAGATAGAGGAATGCCGACAGATAGGTTCGGCAAGGGGAAAGGGCAGTACCATCAGAGCTCGTCGTCGCGGCATGGACAGCAAAGCAGCTCGTCGGAAGAAAGGAGGCAGCGGCAGCGAGCAGGAGGCGTCAGGAGTGGGGGGCAGTGCTGTCGTCGTCGCTCACGGGCTGGAGCTGCGACGTCGATGAGTGCAGACCAGGTTAGGAGCAACGCGAGCGCGCGTCTTCGTTTAAGTAAACGGGTCTGTGTTACCTCCAACCTGGAAAGTTTCGGCCCAATCTTCGTTTGAGCAACACGAGCGCGCGCGTCGTCTCTCTATTGGTTAATTTTAATTTGGACAATGCTTGGCTCAACGGTCGTCGGCCAAGGAAAAAGAAGGTCAAATTTCAGCCAAGCGTTAGCGTGTTCTTGACAATCCAACGTGATGATATTCAAATAAAAGGCATGTATGAAGAACTCGATTGCAACTTTTTAAGTAAGTTTACCTTATCCTCCAGCCGTAGAAAATCGACTGAGAATTGTTTATTTATTTATTTATTTTAACTTTAACTTTGACTCATGTAATTTTAGGATTGATTTTGTAATGTTTTAGGTCCTTGCACATCTTCATCTACGAGATTTGGATTAAGAAAGTAAATTTTTTTCTCCTCTAATTCATTATTCTTATCTTGATTTTCTGTTTACTTCATTTGTTTTATGTATAATCGATATCATTGATCTTAATTTTAAGTCACCAGAGAGTCCTCCTAGAACAATTTAATTTGACCAAAAGGAATTAGAAGTCATTTCATTGCATAATGATTTCATTATTAGTTGTAACAGCTAATGTTTCAAGTGTTTTTTCATCTTTTAAATATAATAGATTTAAGTAATGACATTAACATTTTTTTTAAAGATTAGGACCGCAAGCATGTGATTTGAATACCCATGAAAAGGACCATTTAGTTTTATTCTTTTCTCCATTCTAAGAGCCACCCTTTCGTCCAAAAAAAGAGCCACCACCATGTACATCGTTCATCTCATTTTAACGCCACCAAGATTCATCGTGCTTGCCCCATTCTCCACCCGTTTCTCTCTCTTTCGCCTAGGATTCCCCGTCGGTTTCATCTTCTGGTTTTAAAGATTTAATCAAGAACGCCGTCCTCTGATGATAAGATATGCAGGTTGACTACTTCTCACTCCAAAACGACCAATTAGACTCACCAACTCCGCAGATGAGCACGATGTGCGCTGATGAGGAAACATAGAAATTTTTTTTTTTTTTTTTTTAAAATTTGAGTTAAAATTGAAACCGGTCGAGTAGGTAAACTGATTTCCTAAAAAAAAAAAAAAAAAAAAAAAGAAAAAGCCTTGCATGGGGAAAGGTCTTTGGTGCATAGAAACAACAGCAACAGCTACTTCGGACATGCCTGTCCATCTTCATTATATATTATAGGGACATGACGTCATATATAATTTCCACTAATCTAGGACGGGCAATAGCTGTTACTGTTTTTTTTCCACGCACCAATCCAAGCATTGAATATGGCATTTGAATCCCAATTAGGGGAAGCTTCCAGTAGTTGAGAATCATATCCAATTGATAATCGAGATTAGGTTGCAATCTTCCACTAATCAATATGAAAGGAATAATCTCATCTTGCCTTTCCACAGCCCTCAAAGTTGTGAACCATGTAAGGTGGGAGAGTTCCATCAATATTCCCAAATAATTGGCCGATCGGGGATATTTTCGTCAAAATACTAGTTAAATTTAAATTAAATTAGATTTACTTTTTTTAAATTTAAAAATATTTTTTCCAAGAAAAGGAAAAACATATCTTATACTCAAAGGTGTTCCTCTTTTCTTATATATAAATATATATATATATATATATATATATATATATATAATGCACGGTAGTTTGTGGTACGTTCTAATTTTCTAAACCTTTCTCAGCATCTTTTATTGCTGTTTTCTCATAATTCTTAAACTTATTTTGCATAGCTTTCTTGGAACTAGAACCGATTCATGAATTATATCCACCATCAAACAAATTCCTAATATTGGTCTTCCCGTGCATTATTATATGTTACCTGTCGCGGACTTTCATAACCTTTTCTTGTCCTAACACAACTATTAACTTCATAGTGACTTAGATGGGTTACGCAATTCGACCACAATCATATGCACCAAGACTAACAATTGTTTTTTTGTTTTTGACTTGTTATGTTTAATACTCAAATAGTAAGTATTGCCTAATAATTAGTTAACGGACGACAAAAAGTAAAGAATGGAATATTCAGTCCTTTCCAAGAAAAACCTTCATCCAAGGGCTCTCTTGGATCCTTGATGCGGTTGAAGGATTACCTCACCAAGGAAGGGGGACTTCTTCCCTATGAGGGCCTCTTGCACCAGTCCCTATCTTTTGGACTAGATTTTCAAGATGCGTTTCTTATTTTAATGTGTTGGTATTTGTTTGCCTCACCTCTCCAATTGATACAATATCTTTTTCTTATCCTGTACTCCACGGTACACTCTAAGTATTTTATATCGAGGGATCTTAAGATCCATACAAGAATTGAGATGAAGCCTTTCAACTTCATGCTTAGGACGAAATGTACTCTTCATGGCAATTCTGCAGATATTTACAGCTGTAAAAGGATAAAAAGGCCATAAAAAGAGAGATTTTTAATGGGGCGAATGAATGGCAACTCCAAAATTTGCTGCCTCTATCTCTCCCTCTTCCTGGTTTCGACACGACCGAAATTGCTCATGTCATGATCTCCCGGAGTCCCCACGAAAAGCTTCAGAGCCCTTTTGAATTATTATGCCTCACGCAAGGAAACCTCCGCTAAACAACCCCATCACGGGCCGCACTCGGCCTCTCTCGAACCAGCTCCTCAAAACGCCGGATCGGCATTCCACAGCCGCAAGACGAAGGGGATTTCTTCTGCTGTACTGGTCGCCGATGCAGCACATGTCCCCCTCGACATTCGACAGTTTCGTCACAGTTTGTGAGCACCATTTAATTGCTCTTTAGCGAGTTTGGGTTTCCGATCAAGAATCCCGTCGAGAAATTTCATGCGTCCGATGGTCGCTGCCATCTGTAGTGGGGTCTTTCTATAATAAGATTAAGAACCCCAGCGCGAATAGAGCGAGGATCAATCTCGTAGCATGGCCAGAAAGCAGCTGTAGCTCCTTTATCCTCCCAATATTCGTAAATTCTGCTCTCATTTTTTATCTAGGGACAGATCTGAGCTTCGTTACGAAAGTAATATATCTGGCTAGAAGATGGCTGTGAAAGTCAAACTCCTGAATCCGATTTTAACTATCAGCACCCTTACCCGTCATAAGAGTGATTATTCTGTGTTGACGTTGGAAATCCATTAGATTTCTTCATGATCCAAAATGTTTCAAAGGATCAAAATCACGGCAATCAAGTAGCATTTCCAAAATGTATCACCCAAAAAAAATAATTGAGAGACCAATCAAGAACTTATGTCCGTAAGTACTCTTACTATAGAATAGGAATTCAAAAGGGAACATAGATTTGAAAATGACAAAAAAGAAAAAGAAAAAGAAAATTGCAGTATTTTGTTCCGTTAAAGTTGCAGTATTAGTGGCCTGGAGAGGTAGGCGGCGTCCATAACCCATCTAAATAGACTTGTTTCCTTGTTCTTAAGCAGAGAAAGATTAAAACACAACGATCTAAAGAGGAACACCAAGAATTCTTCAAACGAATATCTTGAAAACTTCCTCTCACCGCTTCCCCTGCTTCCTCTTCCCCGCTGCTACTCCTTCTGCTGCTTCCACTGCTCCTGCTCCTCTCTCTCCAGCTGCTGCTGCTTCCACTGCTCCTCCCTCTTCTGCTGCTGCTGCTTCCACTGCTCCCTCTCTTCCCTGTACTCCCACTGCCCTCCTCCATGCACACGCCATCCAGCCTATTTATGCGTAGACTCCTCCATCCCCTCCCGGTACTAGTAGTTCTGCTTAGACTCCTTCCCTCTCCCGGTATACCACTGCACTTGGACCACGTTGAACTTCCACATAAGTTCTTAAGCACTGTACAATTAAGATAATGCTAATCTTTTCTAACTAATCATCTAATCAAGAACAGATTAGGTTGCTTGTGGAACATATTGTTTATACTTCTACGGTTACTCGAAATTGGGGTCAGTCGAATTATTTCTATAAAAACGAAAAGTAAAGAAAAGTAAATCCTTCTTCACATAGTATAGTGCTACCATTTAACTTGACTAATTCTTACGGCACATATGAACCACCACATCTATATACTTCATCTAATGATTCACATCTAGACATGTGGCTCCTAAAGATTATTTTGTATCTTGCAATGTTTATCCTGCTGACAACCAAAAATTGTAGTCAAGGTGATACAGTAAGTAAAATTTTGTACACTATTCGAAAAAAATGAGGTTTGTCTTTTGCAATTTATTGTATGGAAGAATTTTTGAAACCTGAAGGGGGACGGGGGAAGGAAAGGAAAAGAGACTGTTGAAAGCTAGGAGAAAAGGACTCACTAAAAGAGTAGCGTGTGCACTGCCAACCTATACCATGTCAATATTTAAAACTCCATTCTCTATTTGGAGGGCAATCAAGCGAAAAATCACCTTTTTTTTTTTTTTTTTAGGAAAAATTCTAAAATGGAACTTGAGTACGCCGGAGAAAATGGGAGGAACCGGCAAAGGCAGAAAGCAGGAGGGGAATGGAGTTGGAGAATCTATCGAGCATTTACAAAGCCATGCTTTTGCTAATCGATCTTTGGAAAATAGCCTCCTATCCTAATACTTTAGGAAAACAAGATTTTAGGTAACATTTGACGGTTATGTAGACTGAAAAACTAGAGACTTGTATCTTTATACTTATTTAATTTATAGGAAACAACATTTCCAATAAAAATAACGTGTTGAAAGAACGCTAATCGATGGGAAAATATATTTTTGTCTGCGTAGACTTTAGAATAACATATAACTTCTTGCATTTTGTGTACTTTTACCAAATTATAGCATCAATAGATCTAAACAAATCAAATTTCAAATCCGTGCAATCCACGCATCTATTGTATATTGATGAAGAAGAGAAATCGTACCATCTTTGCGTGATTCAATAAGTCTTCAAGCGACTGTCAAGTCATCAAGCTCCATCGGATACTTAGTCTGTGATCCATATTTTCTGCCCAGTTCCTCCAAAACCTTTTGAACAACCAATTCGACAATTTTTGCTTGGCTACCATACACACAAGCACTTTCATTAGTTAACTAGATTTAATTCATAACCACACATATCGCATGTGGTTGCAAATGATATATAAGTACATTGAATAATCAGTATAGGATAATTTAGTAGAACTCAATTCACCGGATGCGTTTTTCTATATGGTAGTGGTCTACACAATGGCTGAAATTACAAAATGGCTACCACATGATGCCCAAGCAAAATTTTGGCATTTATAGCTAAGCCTAGAAAAGATTTTCAGCACTTGTAACGGGGAGATTTGTCCCTCTTCAACTTTCCATCCTTGATTTGACCAACCTTTGCAAAGAAGAAATGGACATAAGAAGAACATCTTAATGGTAGTTTTACCTTTGTCCCTCTTCAACTTTCCATCCCTTGATTTGACCAACCTTTGCAAGAGCCTCTTTTAACACCCTAAGTTCAACTTTTGAGGAAGCATTCATTGGGTGTGGAGTCCATTGTTTAACATCCCCAGGTTCCACCTTATAAAAGATGGGGAAAATCCTTTTCCTACTCTCTAACCGAGATACATTGTTCATCATGCGTTCAAGCTCAACAAGACACCATTTGCTGTTAGGATAAGTTTGAGAGATGATGGGTATGTAGATTTTGGAATTGTCAATAGCTTGTAGAATTGTCTCTCCAATTTTATCACCCACCTTGATTTCATCTTCATCCGTGAATACGTGGATTCCAGGCTTTTTCAAGCCTTGATGGAGGAAATCCGTAAAGCTAGAACGAGTATCAACTCCACAAAAACTCAAGAATACATCATACTTAACTTCTAATGCTCTAGCCTTTGAGTGTGCCATATCTAGGAAGCGTATCACTTCGAGACCCCTCTCTCTCCCCCAGAAGAGAAAAAAAGGTTGGGAACTTGGTGTGGCGTGGCTTGACTAGGAAGTAAGCTGAGGTTTTTGGAATACTTCCGTGGCAGAGCACACACAGATGACTGATATTCCAATGAAGACGGAGATCCTCGGGAGTGTACTGTATGTTAATGGTAAGTGGTCAGTAAACAGACACGAAAAAGGAAGAAGAAAAAAGATCATCCAGCAGCTGAAGGCGGGAGCAAATAGATTGAGCAAAGGGGATTTCTGCTCAGAGTGCACAACACATGCAAAAACACAAATAAATTCGGACGAGATTTCACCTAGCTTCAGAGGATAATAGTGCCAAATTTGGACTTCATCGGAATTGGCTCGACAGATGACCGGTACGGTGCTCCCCGGCAAAGGATGGCCACGACGATGAATTGGCGAGGTGTTCGCAGCGATGCTTCGGCCGACGATTTGTGACACAGCTCGGCTCATCTCGTCTCAGTAGTGGCTTTCGGCCGAGGGTGGTGATGCAAGACAAAGCCGCAAGGGACGCAGAGCGAACCTGCAAAAACAGAAAGTGGTTCTGTCGTCACGAGGAAGTATCGCAAGCACCGTCGGCTTGGGATCACAATGCAACCGCAGCGGCTCGGGACAGAGAGCAGCCACGTCGTCTCCAGTAGCTGGAGGTGTGGGAAGCAGCGGCAGCTCAGAAGAAATGCAGCACAAAACAGGCTCTTTCAGAATACCAAATTTGAGGGAGTTTTTTTTTGGAAAGAGAGGGACGCCAACAGATAGGTTCAGCGAGAGGAGAGGACAGTGCCATCGGAGCTCGTCTTCGTGGCTTGGACAGCAAAGCAGCTCGTAGGAAGAAAGGAGGTAGGTGCGGCGAGCAGCAGGCGTCAGGAGGGGGGGCCAGTGCCGCCGTCGTCGTCGCTCACGGGCTGGAGCTGCGACGTCGATCAGTGCAGACGAGGGCGGGAGCAACACGAGCGAGCGTCTGCGTTTAAGTAAAGCCTCCCGAGACGAGATCTACCCTCTCTTTCGTCTTTGCTTTGGTGTGTGAGACCAAAAAGGAAAGTCTCTCTCTCTCTCGTCTTTGCTTTTGTGTGTGAGACCAAAAAGGAAAGTCAAGATAAGACACTTTCGAGGACTGCTACGTCAAGTACTTTATAAAGACAATCTCGAATGATTGTTACACCAGGTTATTTTTTTCCGATCAGATTGGAAAAAAGTCAATCGGGAGTGTCTTATCTTGAATGATTTCCGAAAGTCACTCGGGAGCGTCTTATCTTGAATGATTGTCACACCAGGTACCTGGATATTGGAAAAAGTAACCGGCATTCGAGATTGCTTGGAAAAAAGTACTTGGAGTGAAACTTTTTAGGTTGATTTGTGGAGGATTGCGGTCCAATCCCTATTATCTATTCACCTTTATAAAGACAATCTTGAATGATCGTTACATCAAGATTGGGTTGTAATCTTCCACTAAGTGTCTTTAAATGTCAATTGATAATTGGGGTGGGGTCGCAACCCTTCACGAATCAACCTAATAAGGACTGTTTAATTTTGTCTTTCCAAGGACCTCAAACTTGTGGACTGTGTAAGGTGGGGGGAGTTCCATCAACACTCCCCAATTATCAACTGATTGGAGATATTTTTGTCAAAATACAAGTTAAATTTAAATTAAATTAGATTAATTTAAAAAAACTAAAAAATAATTTAATAAAAAATGAAAAATATGGGCACTTATTTGCTATCATTTGATAACAAGGGTGGGTTCGGAAACTACTTTTTCAAAACCCTTTAGCTTTATATGTCCTTAACTACCGTTTGATATTTCTTTTTTTTTCTTTTGAAGAATTTTGAGGAAATACAATTGTGTTTACTTAGCCAAGGCAGGTCCAGTATTTTGAGTTTTAAGCATCTAAATACCTTTATTTCTTCCAAAATGAGGGATAAAAGAAATGATTCATGCTAATGGGTTCTTTTAGGTCCATAATCGTGAATTCCATCATACCAGATCTTGGGCCTGTTTTTTGATCCCCTAGTTCAAGTCCATGGCTATCAATAGTAGATGATCCATCATAAGGTAACCGGCAATGACATTGCCCCTTGCGTGGATGGTGTGGATAGCCTGACAACCCTCTCGCCCAAAGTGACTTTGTGATATGCGAGCAGCAAAAGTCAACCTAGATCCTAGATTTATACATTATAACACTAATACCTTAAATTATTTTATAATATAAAAATTCTAAATTTCTACTAGCATGATAAATACACCATAGATAGAATTGAAATAAATGGTATAAGTTCAAAGTTTTTTGGCTTGACAAAAAAATTGGGAGTTATTTTGTTTTAATGAGTAAGTTTAGAACCTTATGTGCAGGGTGTTTGTGTAATTTGGGGCTTTTTGTGATATTTGCCATCTTTCTTTAGCAAAAAGAAAATAGTTCTACTCAATTGGTGACAACCGTTCACCTTAGCGGGTGAGGTTTGCCGGTCCTCGTTCGTGCTTGGACGCTCCTCTCTCCCTCTTCCCCCCCTCTCTCTCTCTCTCTCCTTGTTTGGCACTCACTTTTTCTCTCTCTAGGTTTTTTTTGTCATTATTGTATTTTTTCCACCATTTCCCTTCCACAACAATAATTGAATTAAACTAATGAACGGCGTTGATGTAGTTTGCCACGTCAGCATTTCGGTCCACGTGTGTACGACATGAAAGCACTACCTTGTTTTTATGGTCGGAAAAAAGAATTTCGATTTGACAATATATTTTGTAAAAGCTCGGGATTAGCCTCGTCGTCTTGCTCTGCCGGCCTCTTTACCTTGTTCGAGCCGACCTCGCTCTTGCTCTTAACCTAACGTGTCTCTCTCTCTCTCTTTGTGGCTACCGGCATCGGAGCTGGGCTTCGAGCTTTCAGGTGACGGCCGGGTTACTTCAGAGATCGGTGCTTGTTCCGAAAGACTCCATCTTTACTCTTTTACTCGTGCACGATCTCCCATGTTTTTTTGTTGCTCTTGAACCTACGCAGTGCTCAGAGATTGCATTATTATCTTCTGAGTTCTTCGTCGAAGCTTTTCACCTGTACATCTCTAGTGTGCTTGAATAATTGCTGCCCAGAGGGAAAAAAAAAAAAAACCGTTTTTTTTGAGAAAACCAGATGGTTGTTGTCACCTTGCTCGTGGGTCGGGACAAATTTTAGTTTTTTTATCAGTAAAATTCAAATTTTTGTTAAGAGCTTGCGACATATCTGGGATTACCCTTAATGGGCTCTTTTTAATTCACAGTTTTAATCTCGGTTCTCGTTGCTGGAAATCACTATCTGTAGATAGCCATAGAAATGGGGGGGCGCCGAATGCTGCCGGAGATTGGTTGTCGGAGGTGGAGGTCGATGCTTTCAGACGCCTCTTCCCCGTTCGCTACTATGAGCGGCTTCTCTCCGAATCGATTCGCTCAATGCTAGACCCCTGGAAAAAGCCAGAGATACTATTGTGTCCCTCGGTCAGTTCGTTTAGCTTTTGGTTTGTCTGGGATTTGTTTTTTCCTCCTTCATCAAGGCCACGCCAGTTGTACTCCTTCTGTCATTGCTTAGCATTGATAATGCAGGGGCCGTTGCATCCTCTGACAGGTCTGCGCTGGCAAAGATTGGTTCCACCGTGAGTTTTCCACCTTTTCAGTCTCTCGTGTCGATGTGATGCATATGCCGATGCACTATTGCACTTAAGCATGTTCAAAGTATTTGCATCTGTATTTACTTGTAGCTGAACCAACATAAAAATTCTATCTTTTCCTTTTTATTTGTTTTGTTGTTTAACTTTTACATGTGAGCAAATAATTTAAGGTGGACATTAATTGTTATTCTTGCATAGCCTATTCTACCAATTGGGTGATGACTTTTGTGAGTCGATATAAAGTGGATCTTCAATATATTACATCTTATGATCATGCTTCGAATTGCAGTTGTCTATGATTGCAAAAGCTGTGTGACTTGCTTATGAATTTCAGATAGCTCTAGCTTAATAAATTCTTAAGGTGATTTGCTTATGAATGGACTTTAGCTCAACTGATTTGCATTTCAAAGAGATACTTGGTACAAGTTGCTGACAGAGAAAAGCAATAAGAATCACCTAAGGAAGGAAGAGTCGTAATTATCCCACTTGCCTTTGCTAAAGTCTATGGTGATCAACAAAATCTTCCTTTGTGCTCTTAGCCTGATTTCGAATCTGACCGGGAAAGCCATTGATGTTAAACATTTCATGGTTTCTCATTTTTCTACCAATAAAGGAAGACCCAGTTGAATAATCCTCTATTCTTCAATGAGATAGATAAGAGCACCAGTCTTGTACAAACTGCTCATGCAATCTCTTAAGAAGTTACAGGGCTTCATTGAAAATTCGAGAAGTTTCGTGATTCTATTGAACATCGTCCTAGATGTTTGGATTTCCAGTGCAATAATCTCAGGTTGAAACTTATGATTTAAGGAAGATCTAGCTCCTATCAATGATTTTTCATTTGATGAACATTCAAAAGGCTTTTTCCTTTTCTTTTGCTGCATCTGTCTTGCCTTGTTTGCGCTCTCACTTTTGATATTCTTTGAGTGTGGTACCAAAGATTGCAGCCTCATATCGATGCTATGTGTTTTTTTTCCCCTCTATTCTTCTGGGGATTTCATGTCACTTCCCGGACAATCACTTGACAAGTTGTGTTGTTTTGGACCTTGTAGTGCGTATCCCGGTGGTTTCTTTGAATGATGAAGGAAGAATGGTGATGGTCTCTAAGAAACTTGAGGGTGAAAAGTTGGATAAAGAAGCTGTTGAAAAGAGAGGAGAAAACTCTTGTTGAAAAGAATTCTGTTTTCCCTGACTTGTGTTCTTCAAAGAACTACATCTTGGCAGACCCTACTTTCGAATAAGAGTCCATAATGGAAACGTTCATGACTGTGGTTTTGAATTCATCTGCTCAACTTGTCTCTCTCTATAAGCCAGGTGGGCCAGTTCTTGCACATACATCAGCTATTCAGGTTATTTTCTCCTTATTCCTCATTTTATTTATTTGTTCATTCATTGTTTGAGAATTGTACTTAGAGGCCCTGTTTCATGTGATTGGGATCAAATGGTTAATGGCTTTCATACTGTTGAGTCAACTGCATTCTTGCTCTAACTGTACTCCAGTCAGTCTAATTATGCAAAAGACGGATCTTGAGTTCTTTAAAGTAACTCGTGGTTGGCTAGTGGACAAGCCCAATGTGACATGTCGAACATTCAAGAACTTGTGGAAGTTGATAAGCTTCTTGTGCAAATGGTGGTTCAGCGGATGACCTGACAATCCACCCGTGAGTGTTTTCAAGAGCTAATAGCCTGAAACATACAAAGTAATGTAGTGCACATTGGATAAGCAGCTGTGTCTGCTTTTATACATGATTATATTTGTCAGGATTAATGGACTTTAGGATGTTGGCAGTTCCTTGGCCCATCTGGTTGATCGTTCATTTTAATGTTTTCATTTCCTTGGTTTTTAAAATAAATCTATTTCTATCCCAGGGAAAGAAAGGCTCTCCCTTTTTTTTCCTTTCACGTCACTTCCTGCCCCCAACTTTTCCTTTTCCTCTCTCTCCCTCTTTCCCCCTCTGTCGGTTGAAACCCTCCCCCTTCTTCTTCTTCTTCTTCTCCCCAACTTTTTGCTTTTCCTCTCTCTCTCCTCTCTTTCCCCTCTCTCGGTCGAAACCCTCCCCCTTCTTCTTCTTCCCTCTCACCGACTGCTGCTTCACCCACCACCACACTGCCACCTCACGCCCTACTCACCACCACCTCTTGGCCACCGACCCCCCACCACCCACTACTCATTCGACGAGCTGTCTCGCCGTCCGCGCTGCTGTCCCCAAGCCACCGTCACCACCTCTTGCCGCCGCTCGCTCGGCCGTCCAAGTCCGTCGTTGCTCAAAACCACCTCCGCCCGAACCGAGCTCTTCCCCCTTGGCCGTGGGTTGAGCCACGACCGCCGCCATCTTCGCTGCGCCGTTCATGCCGTTGTTGGTGCCGTGAGACTCGTGCCTTCGTCGCCGTCGCGCCACCGTCGCCGGATCAAGAAGAAGCTGGCGAAGAAGATCAGGCAGAACAGGCCCATCCCTCACTGGATTCGCATGCGAACCGACAACACCATCAGGTTCATATCCAATTCCTTCATGTTTTGTCCCAAAAAAGCTGTCTTTTTATTTTATTTTATTTTTTTGTGGCCTAATTTTTGTCGTTGAAATCGTTCAGGTACAACGCGAAGCGCAAGCACTGGCGCCCGCACGAAGCTTGAGTTCGCGCCGTCCCCGCTCGTCTGGGATATCCGCGGCCGCTTTCGCCGACCCTCGCTGCGCTGCCTTCGCTCCTTCGAGGCTCCTCTCCGACACGGCCGCGGCCGCAGCCGGGGCTGGCAATTCTCCTCCTCCCGTTTCCGCCTCGCCGGCTCCTCAACCCTCCGGAAGCTCCGGGAAGCTCGAGCGTAATGCGGGGAGCTCCTCCGTTCGCTAGTCTCTGAAGGATCCCGAGCTGGCCAAGTTCTCTGCCATCGCCGATACATGGTCAGTTCCTCGATTGCCCATTCGCATCTTTCGTGAACGGTGATTTTCCTGATTTGGCGGCTTTCTTTCGTTCACCTGAACTCGGCATTGTACATTTGCGATTGATCGCAGTGGCACCGCCTTCTGTATTGTTTCATTCATCTCGTTTAGCAGCTGAAGCAACTTAGCTGAAGTTAGTTAAAGAGTTGAGGCTCCTCGATTTTGCTGGAACTATTAGAAATTCGAAGTTTTTGAAATGCGTAGTTTTTATAGCTTTTAAGTTACTAGATTGCTGCGGAAGTTGCGTTGATTTCTTGTGCAAATGTGATGATAATTGGGCTCTCCGCGTGCTGTGAATAGGTGGGATTCTGAAGGCCCTTTCAAGCCTCTGCACCGGATGAATCCTACGAGACTCGCTTTCATTCGCTCCACTCTTTGTCGGCATTTTGGGTATGTCAAATGTGATCCTTTTGCTATTAGCAAGTTGTTTGCACGATCAAGTTTAATTACTGCATATAATGGCTTCATGCCTAATGACGGGGATGAGGTTTCAAGTTCGCCACATTCAGTCGAACTCATTAGCTCGAGACAAAACTTCAATAATATTGCAATTTCTGCAATCATTTCATTTGATAGACTTCTAGGACTTGAAACTCGGTTGTTTAGCATGGCTTCGATCGGATACATTGAACTCGTTCTTCTTTTGTCAATAATTATTTTTTTTGAATGAGAATCAATTAGTTTGTCCTTGCTAACCATATTTTAGTGAATTTTAATGTTGCTTCAACTTTATGTCTTGTTAAGCTTGTTGCCGTTACAACACATTATGTTCAACGTTCAGCACCTTTGATCGATTCTGCTAATGATTGGCCTTATCTTCTTATTTAGATGAGACTTATAGGCTTTTGTTGGACCTTTCCTGTTTAGTGCTTGTTGAGGTCACGGTGCTTGTTCTCATAGTGTGGTAGTGATTATTAGTGGTCGTCCTTCCAGACATTGGGGAGCTTTTAGTTGTGTCAATTCTGAGGAATTTCAACTTATGTGGTATGTATGCAGTAGTGATGTAAGTGCCCATTTTCACCTACCAGCTAGTTTGCCATCTACAATGTCTAAATGAGAGTAATCATCAGTTTATGGGCATCTTTAGTAGCTTCAAGTCGGTTTAGCATGTGAAGTGTGTTCTAGCATCGGGTTGCAGGATTCATGGCTATGTCGTTATTATTGCTGCATTCATTTCCATTTTCTTTAATTAAAAAAGAAAAAAAGAAAAAAAAAAAAAACTGTTGGAACCTGTTGGAACCTGGAACCGACCACCTGAACCCGTGATAGGGTAGGTTCCGTGTTCTTGGTTCTGACGGGTAGGTTCCAAGTTCCAAAAAATGAGGAACCTGTACCCGAGGGTAGGTTCCAGGTTCCAAGCGGAACCGAACCGGAACCTGGAACCGCTCACCCCTAGGAAAAACTATATATATGAGGTGTATACGTTTCAACACCTTTCAATAGAGATTGTATAATAGTCCAAATGGGATTGTATAGTAGTCCAAATGGTAGCTTTAATGTGATGATGATGGGGAATGTTGCTGTGCTTGCAGTGATGCCTTGCATTGACAAGGCAAAGAAGGAAGGAACTTCAGGAGATCAATGAAACCATTTCCACAATGGAGATTGATTAGAATATGTACCGTTAGTGAGTTTGTTCTGTTCGATTGAAGATGAAATGCACTTCTTGCTAAATCAAAGTTCAAATTAGGCGAGAAGGGTAATTAAATGTGTGAAAATTCATATTCTAGACATGTATCGTCGTGTTGCTTGACATGTTAATGAACGTGTCAAATGTGAATTTGATTGTAAATATAGTTATTTCATGTAATTATCATTGAGATGTTGTAATTCAAGATGCTTTGTATCGTATTATGATGAAAATGAACCAATGGCTTTCCACATTGCGCTCTAGGCACCATAAGCAAAGCCTTATTTACAGCGTGGAGAAGATGAAAAAGAGAGTAAAAGGGCAAATTGAGCCACTGTACTGTGATTTAATGCTGCTGCCGCTGCCATGAGCGAACTTGGCAATTATGCTAGACTTAACCATGGTCATCCAAAATCACCCACCTATACTGGCCCCAAGACTTGGCATCGCCGCCGTCACTATCATTAAGTTGTGGGCTTTCACGCTCAATACCCTCCCCCCAATTGGACTCACTTGGCTCACCCTATTTTCGAGTTAAAGTTCCATCCGATGATTACCTTCCTCGGTGCTGTTCTCCTACGAATTTGCGATAGCCCATCAACCTCAAATATGAGGCTATGCATATCACGTCTCGAGCTTCATACACACATATATAAAAACAAGAATTGCTACATAGATCTTCAAGTCTCTCCTAATCTGTAGGAGATGTAGATATTTTCTTGACATGCTTCCAATCTACATGAGATGTAAATATTTTCTTGACCTGCTTGCCAAATCACCTTATATCCTCTAATCTTCACTCTCCAATCGTCCATCCTTGACCTCAAAATCAACTCTAATTCTGAGTATCACATCTTGAGCTTCATACACACATACATAAAAACAAGAATTGCTACATAGATCTTCAAGTCTCTCCTAATATATAGGAGATGTAGACATTTTTGTGACATGCTCCCAATCTACATGAGATGCAAATATTTTCACCTACTTGCCAAATCACCTTAAATCCTCTAATCTTCACTCTCCAATCCTCCATCCTTGACCTCAAAATCAACTCTAATTCTGAGTATTACATTGCTCGTGTGTACAAGGAACAAAGAAGCAACAAATGAACTTTTGCATTCCCAAAATTGCAAACTATTCTAAAGACCATAGCATCAACTCAAAAGACCCAATTCCTTTTAAAGGTTTACACCATAAAAAAATTTCAAATTATATCTACTATTAAAATATAAATTGTGTGTGACAACCCGCAATCAACATCTAGAAAAACAATCTAGCCAAAAGAAATCACTAACATTGAGATCATAACATACATCCACAATGATAAACAAAAACACTAGATTGAACAATCTGTTTGACACGGTGGTATGAGAAATTCCCCAGGGTAGGGGGAAAAACTTTGTACTTTGGGTGCTTTTTTGGCCAGAGGCAAACTCAATGAAGCTTCACAGAGAGATTCAATTGTTGCTTTGTATTCACCAAGAGCCGCACGAGAACCAACCCACGGAGTCAACCTCGTGGCGCCATCGATCGAAGCTGAGCATCACCACGAGACCTAATCAACTTTTAATAGGTCGATTAAAAATCCAAGTAAATCTTCTTTATTGGATAGCTTTGAAGACACTTTGACGATGCTTTGACAATGGAATTAATCATGGAAGGCTCAGTGATTTCAATTCCTGCTCACTTCGCTTCATTAAAGTGGACTAACACTTCTTGCCATCTTCCATTGGAGGACAGCTCTCTAACCTGCGAGACTGTGTCGGCAATTCTCAGGAACGTTGGGTTGAAATGTAATGGCATTGCAACGTTCCTCCTCTTCGATTGATTTATTATGCACACACAGCTGCATTGTTCCCCTTCAAGACTGATCGTAGATTTACAAAATAGTTGGAGACTGCCAAATCCAACCATGGTTTACAGTTTCCATTGTAATGAATGACTGCTGCATTCTCCATCTCTGTCCGGTTAAGTGCTGGATTATAGCCGAGTCTCAACACATGCCACCCCCGATCGAAGTAATAAGTCAGATTGTAGAAAGTGACCAATCCAGGGGGTAAGATGCTGAGTATCCACAATGTCCTATCCTCGTTTATTTCCTGCTATCGGTGATATATTCCCATGATGTTTCTCTTCTTCCACTCTTTGAGATCAAATATTTTCATACCATATGCCCGACCCCAAGCACTGGGATCAGAATTTTCAGAGATGATTGAATTACAGAAGTTGAGATACTTATCAAATCTATGGAAACTCTCCTTACAAGTTTGAACGGCACCCATGCTGATCAAAAAACAAAAGAAGTGTCCATGACTCATCTGTTTATCGACTTGTTTCCTTGTTATTAAGCAGAGAAAGGTTAAAACACAATGCATGAAAAAGACACACAAAGAATGCCCCCAAACAAATATCTTGAAAACTTCCTCTCACGGCTTCCCCCGCTTCCTCTTCCCGACTGCTACTCCTGTTGCTTCCACTGCCCCCGCTCCTCCCTCTTCTGCTGCTGCTAGTCCTGCTGCGTCCACTCCTCCCTCCGCTTCTGCTGCCTCCACTCCTCCCTGTACTCACACTACCCTCCTCCATGTACATGCCCTCCATCCTATTTATGCTTAGACTCCTCCATCTCCTCTTCGTACTAGTACTGCTTAGACTCGTTCCTCTCCCTATACTTCCTCTGCTTAGACTCCCTCTCCCAGCAAGCCACTGCACTTGGACCACGATGAAATTTCACATAAGAAGTCGCTCCTGCAGTTGATGTGCGCCTTGTCCTACAAGAGATGGGACATGTTACTTGCATTTCAAACTTGAATTAGACTAATTTAAGAATGATACACCCTTCTTGTGTTGAATCAATTTCATTTTGCTTCATGTCTTCATTCATCAGGACTTGCCTCAATTATCCCCGTGAGAAAAGAAAATGGAACGTGTTATCTCCATACGTAATTGGAACGTGTTATTTCCACCTAATTTAAATGCTGATCCGATGTTTTTCACATAAAGAGGTGATCATACTTCATCATATCTTGTCCGGGCACATCCTGAAACCTTGTGCCTTTTCATGCTCATCTCTGTTTTGAACAAACTATCCCTGCACATTTGCATAATGTCTCTGCATTCCTAAGATTGAATCGAGATCAATGTGCCCACTCCACTCATTGATGAACTTCAAGAGCGTATGAAAGTCCATCTGCTCGCTCCATATCAACATATCCACATATGCGCCTGGAGAACCAGTACCAAAGTGGAGACATTGGGTTCGAATCCATCAACTTGGGCTCGCCGAAATCATGACAACCTTCATCCCAAATTTCCATGATGAAGAAACCTACGAGTGAGCACATTCTGTGACATGGAGTCCCTGCTTTTGCATTGACCAGAAGGCGCCCAACGCGGATTCCAAGTCCCTGCACTTCATGTACGAATCCATGACAGAATTGCTGATGGAAGAGAATGTGTCGAGACCCTGCTTGAGCACACTAGCATGGATGGACTTCCCTTGTTTATTGGATACCTTTGAAAGACGCTTTGACGACGCTTTGACAACAAAATTAAGGCTTAGTGATTTCAATTCCTGCTCACTTCGCTTTGTTAAAGTGGACTAACACTTCATGCCATCTTCCATTGGAGGACAGTTCTCTAACCTGCGAGACTGTGTCGGCAATTCTTGGGAACATCAAATCGAAATGTAATTGCATGGCAAAGTTCCTTCTCTTTGATTGGTTTATTATGCATACACTCAAGACTGATCGTAGATTTACAAAATAGTTGGAGACTGCCAAATCCAACCATGGTTTACAGTTTCCATTGTAATGAATGACTGCTGCATTGTCCATTTCTGTCCAGTTGAGTGCTGGATCATAGCCGAGTCTAAACAGATGCCACCTCTGATCGAACTTTTTAGTCAGATTGTAGAAAGTGACCAATACAGGGGGGTAAGACGCCAACTATCCACAATGTCCTATCCTCGTGCATTTCCTGCTATCGGTGATATATTCCCATGATGTTTCCCTTCTTCCACTCTTTGAGATCAAATATTTTGATACCATATGCCCGACCACAAGCACCGGGATCGGAATTCTCGAGATGTTTGAATTACAGAAACTCTCCTTACAAGTGTGACCAGCGCAGTTTATCATCCCATGCTGATCAAAAAACGAAAGAAGCATCCATAACCCATCTGTTTATCAACTTGTTTCCTTGTTTTTAAGCAGAGAAAGGCTAAAACACAATGCATAAAGAAGGCACACCAAGAACGTCCCCAAACAAATATCTTGGAAACTTCCTCTCACTACTTCCCCCGCTTCCTCTTCCCTGCTATTCCCTGCTGCTTGCACTGCTCCCGCTCCTCCCTCTTCAGCTGCTGCTAGTCCTTCTGCTGCTTCCACTGCTCCCTCCACTTCTGCTGCTTTCACTTCTCCCCCTGTTCTCCCACTGCCCTCCTCCATGTACATGTCCTCCATCCTATATATGCTTAGACTCCCTTTGATTCCACTCCTCCCTGTACTCACCCTAGCCTCCTCCATGTCCATGCCCTCCATCCTATTTTTGCTTAGATTACTCCATCTCCTCTCTGTACTAGTACTGCTTAGACTTGTCCCTCTACTTCCTCTGCTTAGACTCTCTCTTCCGGCATACTGCTGCACTTGGACCACATTGTTTCACATAAGTTTTAAGCACTGCACAATTAAGATAATGCTAATCTGTTCTCACTAATCATCTAATCAAGAACAGATTAGGTTTCTTGTGGAACATATTGTTTATACTCCTACGGTTACTTGAAAATTGGGGTCGATAGAATTATTTTTATAAAAAAGAAAAGAAATTTTTTTTTTCTTTGAATAGTATAGTGCTAACATTTAGCTTGACTAATTCCTATTGGCACTTATAAATTACCACATCTATGTACTTCATATAATGATCCACATCAAGACACATGTGGCTCCTAAAGATTGCTTTGTATCTTGCAATATTTATCCTGCTGACAACCAAAACTATTGTCAGGGTGGTACAATAAGTAAAATTTCATACACTGTCCCAAAAAGTGAGATCTGTCTTTCGTAATTCATTGTATGGAAGAATTTTCGAAACTTGAAGGGGGGCAGCGGGAGGAAAGGAAAAGAGACTATTGAAAGCTGGGAAAAAAGTACTTATTAAAACAGTAGCGCGAGCACTACCAATGCATGCCATGTTACTATTTGAAACTCCAATCTCTGTTTGCAGCGTAATC
The DNA here is from genome assembly GCA_014182555.1 of Eucalyptus erythrocorys. Classification (NCBI taxonomy): domain Eukaryota; kingdom Viridiplantae; phylum Streptophyta; class Magnoliopsida; order Myrtales; family Myrtaceae; genus Eucalyptus; species Eucalyptus erythrocorys. The sequence continues at coordinate 950,456 of CM024597.1, read as the reverse complement.
GAGAGAAAATCAGTTTTTTTTTTTTTTTTTTTTTTTTTTTTGTGGGAAAAATTCTAAAATGGAAATTGAGTATGCTGGAGAAGATGGGAGGAACTAGCAAAGGCAGAAAACGGGAGGCAGAATGGGGTTGGAGAACCTGTTGAGCTTTAAGAAAGCCATGCTTTTACTAATCGATCTTTGGAGAATAGCCTCCTGTCCTAATGCTTTAGGACAACAAGATTTTAGGTAACATTTGATGGTCATGCAGACCGAAAAACTAGAGAAGGTAGGGGATAAACTAAACCATTTTCAAAATCTGTAGGCTAGTATACAACAATGTGAACGTTCAAAAGGGCGATTATTTGCATATAGTATGAAATAAAAAAAGTAAACAAAAAAGGAAAAAATAAACACTCATGACATCACACAACGTCCAACAATGAATTATATAGAAGAAATAAATTTAAAAATTACAGTTTATGAGACTTGTATTTGGGTACTCATTTAATTTATAGGAAACAACATTTCCAATTAAAAAGAATGTGTTGAAGGAACACTAATTGATAGGAAAATATATTTTTGTCCGCCTAAATTTCGGAATAACATTTAACTTCTTGCAATCTGTTTAGTTTCACCAAATTATAGCATCAAGCCAAGGTTAGAACAAATCAAATTTCAAATCCGTGCATTCACGTGCGTCAATTGTATACTGACGAAGAAGAAGATATGGTACCATCACTACACGATTATAAGAGTCTTCAAGTGACCGTGTCAAGTCATCAAGCTCAATCGGATGCTCAGTCTGTGACTCATCTTTTCTACCTAGCTCCTCCAAAACCTTTCGAACGACCAAATCGACAATTTTTGCTTCGCTACCATACACAAAAGCATTTTCATTAGTTGACTAGATTTAATCCGAACCCACACATCGCACATGGTTACAAACAATATCTAAATACGCTGAATAATCAGTATAGACTAATTCAATAGAATTCAATTCACTGGATGCCTTTTTCTATTTGGTAGTGGTTTACACAATGGCTGAAATTACCAAGTGGCTACCACATTGTGCCCAAGCAAAATTTTAGCATTTATAGCCAAGCCTAGAAAAGATTTTCAACTCTTGTAATAGGGAGAAAATGCAGACAAATTCAAGGTCATTCATTAAACACTGCAATTTGGGGTAGACAGATTATATAACCCCAAAACCTGTAACAAGTTCCTTAGCGCCAGCAATGGCTGTGACAACTGAAATATTAGGGAAGATGTCTCGAGTAAAGGTTGTAAAGTTCAATAGGAGTAGCGCTTGAAGTTGGAAGTGATCATCGAAATTTTCCATTTAAAGAAGAAGAAAATAAATGATTTGACATGGCAATGTTTTATCCCCTGAAAAAAAAAAAAAACCAAAAAAGGAAGAATTACGCAGGCATCTTAAAGGTAGTTTTACCTTTGTCCCTCCTCAACCTTCCATCCCTTGATTTGACCAACCCTTGCAAGAGCCTCTTCGAAGGAAAGATTTTTGGGGCGTGGAGTCCGATGTTTAACATGCCTAGGTTCCACTTTATAAAAGATGAGAAAAATCCTTTTTTTGCCATTTGATCTAAACACATTGTACATCATATGTTCAAGCTCGATGAGACACCATTCACGATCAGGATAAGTTTGAGAGATGATGGGTATGTAGATTTTGGAGTTGTCAATAACTTGTAGAATTGTCTCACCAATCTTATCACCCACCTTAATGGCATCTTCGTCCTTGAATACGTGGATTCCGACATTATTCAAGTCTCTATTGAGAAAGTCCGTGAAGTCAAAACGAGTATCCACTCCACGAAAACTCAAGAACACATCGAACTCCAAGGCTCTAGCCTTCGAGTGTGCCATATCTTCCAGACCTCTCTCTCCTCCCTGGAAGAGAACAAAAGGTTGGTAACTTGGTGTGGCGTGGCCTGGCTAGGAAGTGAGAGGTTTTTGGAATGCTTCCGCGGCAAAGCACACAGAGATGAAGACAGAGATCCTCGGGAATATATTGTACGTTAATGGGAAGTGGTCCATACACAAACACGAAAAAAGAAGAAAAAAAAGATCATCTAGCAGCTGAAGGTATGTGCAAATAGATTTAGCGAAGGGGATTATTGCTCAGAGTGCACAATCACATGCAGAAACACAAACAAATTCGGACGAGATTTTACTTAAATTCACAGGATGGACTTCATCGGAATCGGCTAGACGGATGACCGGAACGGTGCTCCTTGGAAAAGGATGGCCACGATAGTGGTTCGGCGAGGTGCAGGCGGTGGTTTGTGACACGGCTCGTCTCATCTCGTCTCGGTAGTGACTTCCGGCCGAGGGTAGTGATGCAAGACGAAGCCATGAGGGACGCCGACCGAAGGAAAACAGGTTGGAGATCATGATGCAACAGTAGCGGCTTGGGACAGAGAGCACCCGTGTTGTCTCCGGTAGTTGGAGGTGTGGGAAGGAGCGGCAGCTCGTAAGGTTTGGCAATGGACACGACGGCCTCCCGCCGGGCCGGGGCCAGCAAAAAAAGAGAAGAAAAGAAATCAAGGCCTAGAAAAGAAATGCGGCACAAAAGAGGTTCTTAGCTTTAGAATCCCAAATTTGAGGGAGGATCTTATTTATTTATTTATTTTCCTTTTTTCTTTTTTTTGAGAGAGAGGAATGACAACAGCAGGGTTGGTGAGAGGAGAGGGCAGTCCCGTTGGAGGTGGTCATCGTGGCTTGGACAACAAAGCAGCTCGTCGGAAGAAAGGAGGCGACGGCGGCGAGCAGCAGGCATCAGGAGTGGGGGCAATGCCGCTGTCTTCGCTCATGGCTGGAGCTAGGACGTCGATGAGTGCAGACTAGAGGTGGCAAATGGGTGGGTCGAGTTAAGTATGGGTCGAGTCAAAAATGGGTCGACCCATATTTGACTCATTTAACCCGTTTTGACCCATATTTTTGTAGTGTAAATCTAGCGACCCATACCCAACTCAACTCGTATCCGACCTATACCCGACCCGACTCGTATTGCTAAAACCTATTTATTGTTAAAACATTTTTATGTAGTATAAATATTTTAACAATTTTTATGCAATTCAAATTTAATGAAATTTTTTATAATTCTTTCAAAAATATTTTTAAAAAATTGATTTTTTAATTTTTAAATGTAATTTTTATATTTTTATTTTTTAAAAATATAATTTTTAATTATTTTTATTTTTAAATATAATGTTTATTTTTTATTAATTATTTTTTTCTTTTTTTCTTCTCCTTCGGCGGCCACGACCACGCCGAGATCGAGCTCGCCGGCGTCGAGCGAGGCTTGATCTCACCGATTCGGCAAGGCCGAGCCTTCGCTTGACGCCGGTGAGCTCAATCCTCGCCAGTCGTCGATGAGGCCGAGCCTCGCCGGATCTGGCAAGGCGACTAGCGAGGCCTGTCGCCAGCCGACAGCCGGCCGTCGCCCTACCAGCTACTGGTGAGGAATGAAGAAAAATAAAGAAAAAAAGAAAAGAAAAAAATTGAAATATGAAATATAATTATAATTTTGATTTTTTTAGGGATATGTTTAACATAAGTCCTAAAACTTACTAAGAAAGTGCAATTAAGTCCCAAAACTTACAAAAAGTGGAATCAAGTCCTAAAACTTGTCAAATTTGTTCAATTGAATCCTAAAGTTAACACTGTCAGACTTACTAACAGAAAACGCCGACATGGCGCTAATGTGGCATTTTAAATGAATTTTTGTTTTCCACATGGCTTTTAGTATTATTTTATTCTTGTTTGAAATAGATTTAAAAACTAACCACCGGGATTCGCTCCAGGTGGGCCACCCTTCCAACATGGAAGGGGGAGGTGAGGGGGTTCAAACCCCCACCTTCTCGGGGAGGATGGGGTGGGGACGCGCAAGTTTTAGGAGTGGGTTTCGACGCCCACGCCCTGCAAGAGGTAGGGCAAAAAGTCTGAGAGTGAGTGTAGAATAGGTATAGAGTAAGACTGACCAAAAAAATAGATTTAAAAACTAAAAAGGAAAAGCTCAATTTATTTTTTTTTAAAAAAAAAGCATCAGTGGAGCTTCCGTCACGGCCCATCGCTGGAGGGGCCAACGGCCGGTGACCGTCGCCAACCCTAGGCGGGGTGGCCAACCCTCGCCGGCCACGGTGAGGGCCGGCCACCCTCGCCAGGTCGGGCGAGGACACCCAAATCTGGGCAAGCCGGCCTTCGCGGGGGGTCGGCGAGCATCGCCTGCCCTAGGCGAGGCCTCGCCGACCCTCACCTAGGGTCGGCGATGGTTGCCCAGATTTGGGCGTCGCTCAGGGCGCTTCTTGGCCCTTTTGTCGTTCGACCCTCGTCTCAAGGACGGATCTTGCTCCCATTCCCGATCCTGGGTCTCTGGCCCTTCGCCGCATGGTTTGTCCCTCTCGGCGGAGGAGTAGAGATTCTGCAGAAAGGTGTGGTTTTGGCCCTTACCTAGATTCTGCTCCCACTCCTCGCTGCGGCTGCTCGTGGTGGCGAGGAGGAGGAGACACGTCTCGATGAAGCCCGTCTACGCCTTGGCGGCGATGGCGAGGCTATTGGGTTGTCTTCGCCCGAGGCGAGGATGCAATGATGAGCGCTTGGGGAGGGAGGGTCTGCAGGCGTCGCCCGCCATTTGAGCAACCATTGCCAACCCTAGGTGAGGCTGGTGAGGCCTCGCCTTGGGTTGGCAATGGTCGCCGGCCCCCGAGGGCCAATGTGCCCAGATCCGGCATCCTCGCCCAACTTGGCGAGGGTCGCCGCCCTCACCGGGCCGGCGAGGCCTCACCCGAGCGAGGGCTAGCCACCTTGCCCCGGGCCGGTGACCGTCGCCGGCCCCTCCGGCGATGGGCGGCGGCCGTGATGGAAATGCTCGCCGTGCATTTTCTTTCTTTGTTTTTTCAACGCTTTTGTTTTTTAAATAATTTTAGTTTTTCCTTTTTAGTTTTTAAATTTAATTTTTAAAGATTTTGAATAAAAAATAATTTAAAAGGAGCCATATGAAAAATAGAAATTCATTTAAAATATGAAGTCGCGCCACGTCGGCAATTTCCGTTAGTTTATCTAACGGTGTTAACTTTAGGACTCAATTGAACCAATTTGACAACTTTTAGGACTTGATTATATTTTTTTGTAAATTTTAGGACTCAATTGTACTTTTCTTGTAAGTTTTAGGACTTCTGTTGCACATATCCTATTTTTTATGAAAAAACATTTTTATTTATTCTTAAAAAGGCCAAGGGTTTAAAATTTAAAATATATTTCTTTATAATCCATTTAGATTATTTCTTTTTGTGTTTTACATTCACTAATCCATTTCGAGCCAAATTTAACTTTCACTTGACTCATATATAACCCATTTAACTAAAAATGGGTCATAATATAAGTTTTTGACTCATATTGCCAACTCTAGTGCAAACGAGGGTAGCAGTGGCATGAGCGCGCATCCTCGTTTGCGCAAAGCCTCCCGAGATCTGCCGTCTCTCTCTAGTCTTTCCTTTCGTGTGTAGACCAAAATGGACAGACAGTATTGATTAGGAGGGTTGCGACTCCCTGCATTTATAGGACGCTCCGTTTTAGGTTGATTGCAGTGTCGCAGCCAATCAGACTTCAATCGAATGGCTGAATGGGGGTCACAATCGCAATTGAAATGGTGAAGTCTTGGAACGAATTGTGACCCCGGAATTGGTGAAGTACTTATCGCCGATAGGGACTTCACCAATATTAGTTACCTCTTCAGTGGGGCTTCATTGATATCAATTACCCCTTCACCGATATCAATATTAGTTACCCCTTCACCGATATCAATTACCGATTTCAATTGATAGGGACTTCACCGATTGCGAGGGTCACAATTCGTTCCAAGACTTCACCGTTTCAATTGCGATTGTGACCCCATCTAGCCATTCGACTGATTACGACTCATATAGTCAAATTAAATGGATAAACTAAATGGGTGGCAATGACTAATTAATTGGCAATTGTCGTACCTTGGCTTTTCATGGCTCAAATTTGTGGACCGTGCAGAGTAGGGTAGTTTCATCAACGCTACCCAATTTTTGGTTAATTAAATATTTTTTTGTTAAAATACAAGTTAAATTTAAATTAAATTAGATTACAAATTAATAAAATTAAAATTATTTTTTTTTTTTTAAAAAAGGGAAAAACACGGGCACTTAGTTGCCACGTGTCATTTGACAACCATTTTGCCATGTGTCGTTTGACAACAATGGTAGATTCGAAAACTACTTTTTCAAAGCCCTTTAGCTTTATATGTCCTTAAGGCTGTTTGGTAAAAAAAATTTGAAGAATTTTGAGGAATTACAATTGCATTTCCTCAGCCAGGGCAGGTCTAGTATTTTGAGTTTTAAGCATGTAAATACCTTTATTTCTTCCAAAATGAGGGATAAGAAAAATGTTTCATGCTAATGGGTTCATTCAGATCCATAATCGTGAGTTCCATTGTACAAGATCTCGAGCCTGTCTTTTGATCTCCTAGTTCATGTCCATGGCTCAGTAGTAGTAGGTGCTCATGGATGGATATTCATTGTTCACATAGCATACCTCCATCATTGAACATAAAAATGCCTGTGCGTTCACACATATGTAGAAGGAGAAAAAAGAGTATGGGCAACAATATGGCTGCCGATGGCGGTGACATCAGCTCGCATGGACCCCTCAACAACCCTCACCCAAAGTGACTTTGCACGCAAATTTTCAAGAAATACGAGCTGCATAAATCAAGAAAGAACTCCAACAAGAATGGCCACATAGATCTTCGAGTCCCTCCCAATCTACATGAGATGCAAATATTCTCTTGACCTAATTTTCAAATCACCTTAAATCCTATGATCTTCACTCTTCGATCTTCTATCCTTGATCTCAAAATCAACTCTAATTCTAAGTATTCCGTTGCCCATGGGTGCAAGGAACAAGGAAGCAACAAATGAACTTCCATGTTTCCAAAATTTCAAACTATTCCCAAGACCATAGTTAATCGGGTCCAATTCTTTTTTAGGTTAAAATCATTAAAAAAAAATCTTAAATTTGCCAATTGTGACATAAATACCTCAAATTTTTTATAACATAACAAATTCCAAACTTACACTAACGTGATAAATATACGTTGGATAGAATTGAAATAAATAATATAGGTTCAAGTTTCTTTTTCTTGACAAAAAAAAATCGGGGGTTATTGTGTCATAATGAATAAGTTTAAAACCTTATGTGATATGAAAAGAATTCAGAGTATTTATATCACAATTGACCTAATTTGGGGCTTTTTGTGGTATTTCCTTCTTTCTTTAGCACACCCCAAAAAAAAAAAAAAAAAAAAAGGTTCAATTCAATTGGTGACAACATTGTCAATTCACCTTAGGCGGTGAGGGTTGTCGGCCCTTGCCGGTGCTTGGACAACCCTCTCTCCCTCTCTCTCTTTGTTTCACACTCACTTTTTCTCTCTCTATTTTTTTTTTATTTTACTATAATTCTTCCACCCTTTCCTTTTCACAATTGTAATTAAATTAAGGGAAAATTTCAAAAAAGAGCATGAAATGCCATACTTTTCTTAAATAAGGATTTAAAGTGAACATTGTTTCAAATAAAAGCTTGAAGTGGTCAAATTATTTCAAATAAGGGCATGAAGTGGCCAAATTATTTTAAATAAGGGCATGAAATGGCCAAATCATCTCAAATAAAGGTCTTTGACCGAGGTTGACTTTTTTAGCCATCGGAGAAGGGGTATTTTGGTAAAAAAAAATGTAACTATATTTTCTTAAATTTTTTTTTTTTATCCTTTCTTCTTTTTTTTTTTTCTTTTCTTTTCCTTTTTCCTCTTCCCTTCTTTGGACATGGTCATTGATGCTTGACAAAGGTCGCCCTCACCAATGTCAAGCAAGAGTAGCCCTCACTAGATCCAACAGGGGTGACCCTCGCCTGCATTGGACCAAGGCAACTCTTGCCTAAGCCAGGTGAGGGTAGCCCTCCCTTAGAGTGGTGAGGGCGTTGCTTGAGTCGGGCAAGGGAGACCCTCGTCTGACGTGGGCGAGGGTGTCGGATGAGGGTTGCCCTCGCCCAACATCGGCGAGGGTGACCTTTGCCTTCACTTGAGTTCAACTTCCCTTCGCCATGGATAGCAAAGGGAAGAGGGAAAATGAAAAATGAAAAGAAAAAAAAAAAGAAATTATTTTTTGAAAGATAAAAGATAAAAATGCCCTTCAATCATAGAGGTTGAATCTCTTTTTGAGACTAACATGCTTACCATGGGCTCTAATTTGAAACAAGTTTCACTTCAGATTTTTATCTGAGACGATTTGACCACTTCGGGCCTTTCTATGAAACAACGTTCACTTTGAACTCTAACTTGAGAAAATGAGAATACTTCATGTCATTATTTAGAATTTTTTTCTTAAACTAATCAATGAAAAATATCATCAACATTCGATCTACATATGTACGGCGCAAAAGCACTGTGACATCCCAGATTTCTAGTACTGATTTCAATTGAATAAATTGGGCATTTCATCAACGCGCCTAGAGGGCTGTTCTCAGAGTTGATCATAACTAGATTATCAGTGAAAGTTAATAAGAGATTTTAAGGCAAATAAACTTGAGGATTCGATCAGGAATTGACTGCTCGATCGTGCTCATCTACCGAGATTATTACAGCACAGTTAAAAATCAATTAGAGATCAAAGATAGGTTGGTTCGATCGAGATATGTGATTAAACGTGGGTGATCCCACTAAATTGCAAAATTCTCATCAATCGGCACTAGATTGATTTTTTTTTATCGTTTTGATACCTTGTGTTCGTATTTGAATCCTCGAGATTTTTACGACCACTGAAAGTCGCCAATGTGTCGAGTAGGTTCGTTATGGCTCAAAGAAAATTGACCATGGGTCATTTGCATTAAAAATTTTCTAAAAACTACCCGATAACCTAGGTCATGCTAAAATCGCGCCGAATTGAAATTAACCACGAATTTGAACCCAATTTCAGAAATTGGAAGTTTTATCATGTCATAGGTCATTTTAGGAATGTTGGCTCAGCCTCCAAATATTTTTCTGCAAACCGAGACTTTTTGGGAAAAAGTCATCATAGGGCCGTTTTTGTCCAGAAAAAGTCAGGGATCGTTTTCGATCGCACAATTGGAAAGCAAGTGGATTGTATTGGTAATGAAAAATATTAATTTGATCGATGGTGGATTGATTGAATTTTTTAGGGCCAAATTAGGACGATTCAAGAAGGATTGAGTATCCAATTGAAGAGAAACAGAGCCAAATTCGTGTGCCCCCACCACCCGTGACTTTTGGACCATCTCGGGCTTCTAGAAGAGAGCCTTGATGGCTGATTTCGGGCCATGGGACCAGCTGGTGGTGGTGGATGGTCAAGAGGAAGAAGAAGATGAGGCTAAGAGAGGTGGACCCCCTTGTTCCTTCATCTCTTTCCTTTCTCCCTCCAATTGGCCAACACTTCCTCCTCCTCCTCTCTTTCAATTATTTGAACCCCTCAGCTAGCAAAGAAGCCGCCGGAACAAGCTAGCACGCTGCTAGGACCGCATGCCACCACTGTTCGTTGTTTCCACCCCCGTGTGTATCTTTGCACCGTCCGCCCACACCGACGTCAACCCCACCTCCTGCTCGAGTCTAATGAGTTGCTGAGGACGCCTAGACCGCCGTGAGCTACTACTGGCCACCGTTCGAGCTCCGCCGAGTCCCGCCTAGGTCTAGTTTTGCCCCCTCAGTCCATTTTCGCCTCAACCAAGCCACCATCTTACCTTTTCAGTGATCAACCAGCCCTAAATAGAGAGCAAACCAGTGGGTACTCCATCACGGTGTAGGCCTGTTTTGAGGTCGTTCCTGCACCGAAAGTCAGGCCCGCTTTGGAGAGGATCAAGCCCCGTCGCGTCCCTATCAAATTTGAACCGATCGAATCACAAAACAAATGAGTTTAACTCACTAATCATTGCTTAGCAAGTTAATTATGCTTATGAATGGATTAGTTTAGACTAAGCTAGGATTAGGTTGTTAGTTAGATTTAATTAGTGAATTTAATTAATTACCGATGCATGTTAGGTGGATAGTTAATGTAATTAGAACCACGACAAGCTCTAGTATTTAACTAAAATAGTTCGGAAATTTTCCGTGGCTCGTCTCGCTTCCAATTAAGTATTTCCAAGCCTAAGTTGTATTTCTGGTATTTATTTAATAATTTCCGTATTTATTTATTTATTTATGTATTTTCCAGAAATTAGACCAGATAGCTGGTGACCGGAATTTCATGCGATTGCAGGTGGTGCTTTCTATTTATTTAATTGAGCACTCGATTGTGAAAATTTACTGTGATTGCCGATTGTGAGTAAATCGTGATTTTAGGGATTTATACCTAAATTTCCTTAATTTTAGTTAGGGTTTGGAAAATAACCGTGAGAGGTTGTGAGTTGGATTTAGAAATTCGCCGAAGAATGGTTGTGCCAATTGAGCCGAGATTTGCCACTGAATTTGGAATCAGTTGTGCCTAGTCGGGCCGTAGTTTGCTACCTGTTAGAGGTTGTGCCTAGTCGGGCTGTGATTTGCTACCTGTTAGAGGTTGTGCCCATTGGGTTGTGATTTGCCACTTAATAGAGGTCGTGCCCATTGGGCCGTGATTCGCCACCTATTAAAGGTTGTGCCTTCTAGGTCGTGATTTCCACCTACTTTAGGTTGTGTCCTTTGAACCGTGATTTATATATGAGGATTTGGTAGATCATGCTTGTTGACATGTAATCGACAAGACTGAGTCGATTGATCAATGGTTCGATTTGTTTGATTAGATGGCATGATTATTAGTATTGATTGATTGAACTGACTTGTAGAAGGAACTGAGGTCAAGGTAAGTCCTTTGATGTCTATTTGTGCTTAGGCAGCCCTTAGGACATATTTTCTTCCTAATCGAGTTTTAGGGGGTGGAACTCACTGAGACGCCATCTCACCCCGTTGTGGGATAATAATTTCAGGCCTATAGATGGCATCCCCGCCGAATCATTTTGGACAACCTAAGAAATTCACCGAAACAAGTTACCACATTCTGATACATGGACACCCTAAGGGTCATAAGTATGTGCCGGTGAAATCCATCATCTAGGTTGATGCGGGATTACCCCACAAGGTGCCCCATCGATACCGGTCATGGTATCACCATTATCATAGTGGCCAAAAGGTGGGCCCTGTACTGGAATGTGAGGTAGCTTTGCGGATTTTGGAGGTTGCTTTTGGAAAGGATATAGTAGACCCTAAGGACGGATCGGTGGTGGATGCGAAGGATCCGAAGCTCGGTCATCCAGATTCTCTTGAGTACTCAACCATAGGTTCCAGCTGGAGCTTGGAAGAAGGAGAAATCGTGGAGGATGAGAATGACCCGTAGTGGTTTTGAAACCCTCACCCCTGTTTGTTAAACCTTATGTGTTTGGATACACAAAGTTTGGCTTGGCTTATATTATATATGACTAGTTGTGTTAGATATATATATAAGTGCGGTTGAAATATGATTTGAAAAATTTGGCCCTGCTTTCCTATTCCATTATTTTATTGTCTAGGAATTTATATCTGCTTCCGGATGCATATTTAAAACGAATGGGTAGGCGATGCGTTTTGGGACATCGCTATTATATCGACCAGAAGGGATGGACACGGGCTCGGAGGATTGGGACGTGACAAGCACTAACTTGTTTTTTTGGTCGGAAAAAAAAATTCAATTTGACAAATATATTTTGTAAAAGCTCAACATTATTTGCGGTGGGAGAGAGAGAATTTAGCAATCAATTTTGCCTTGCCGTCGTCTTGTTCTCGTTGTGCCCTCTTTACCTAGTTCACACCGACCTCGCTCTTGCTCTCAACCTAGCGTCTCTGTCTCTGTCTCTTGGTGGCTGTCAATCGCTTTAAGTGATCATGTCAATTCATCAAGCTCAATCAAATACTTGGTCAGTGACTCATCTTTTCTGCCCAGCTCCTCCAAAACCTTTTGAACGACCAAATCGGCAATTTCTACTTGGCTATCATACACAAAAGCACTTTAATTAGTTCACTAGATTTAATTCATACCCATGCATCACGCGTGGTTACAAAGGATATCTAAATACACTAAATAACAAGTATAGGCTAAAACAACCAAAAAAAAAAAAAAAGAAGAAGAAGAAGAAGAAGAAAAAGAATTAGGCAGGCATCTTAAAGGTAGTTTTACCTTTGGGGAAAAAACCACCAAAAACCCTAAACTATGCATAAAGTGACAAAAATACCCCAAACTTTTTTTTTGCACCACCAAAAACCCCCAAGTTTGCCATCTCGACACATTTACCCCATCGAGGGTATTTTCGTCTTTTTATTTGTTTTTTTCTTTTCTTTTCTCTTCCCTCCGCCGGAGTCGGCGGAGGGAAGCCGGCGTCCCGGCGAGGGCCCCGCCGGCGCCGGCCTGAGCGAGGGCCGCCCTCGCCGGCGTCGGCCCCAGGCGAGGGCCACCCTCGCGACGTCGGCGAGGGCTCCTCGCCGGATGGGTGAGGGCACCCTCGCCCGACGCCGCGAGGGACCCTCGCCAGATCTGGCGAGGGCGGCCCTCGCCCGACGCAGGCGAGGGCGGCCCTCGTCGGCGTCGGGCTAGGACGGCGTCGGGGCCACCCTAGCCCGACGCCAACAAGGGCCGCCCTCGCTGCGTTGGGCGAGGGCATCCCTCGCCGGCGTCGGCGAGGGGGCTCACCCAACCCAGCGAGGGCCGCCCGCCCGACGCTGGCGAGGGCGGCCCTTGCTCAGCCGACGCCGGCGAGGGCAGCCCTCGCCGGACGCCGGCTTCCCTCCGCCGAGCCGGCGGAGGGAAGAGAAAATAAAAAAAAAAAAAAAAAAGCAAAAAAAAAAAGAAAAATGTTTTTAAAAGCAAAATGACCAAAATGCCCCTAAGATTTAGGGTAAATGTGTCACGGAAATGAAAGTTCGGGGTTTTTTGTGTCACAAAAATAGTTTGGGGTAAATATGTCACGGATGGCAAAGTTTGGGGTTTTTGGTGGTGCAAAAAAAAAAAGTTTGGGGTATTTTTGTCACTTTGTGCATAGTTTAGGGTTTTTGGTGGTTTTTTCCCTTACCTTTGTCGCTCCTTGACCTTCCATCCCTTGATTTTACCAACCTTTGCAAGAGCCTCTTTGAATGCCTCGAGTTTGACTTCGGAGGAAAGATTCTTCGGGCGTGGAGTCCAATGTTTAACATTCCCAAGTTTCACTTTATAAAAGATGGGGAAAATCTTTTTTCTACCTTTTGACTGAAACACATTGTTCATCATGCGTTCAAGCTCAATGAGACACCATTTGCAATCAAGATAAGTTTGAGAGATGATGGGTATGTAAATTTCGGAGTTATCAATAGCTTGTAAAATTGTCTCACCAATCTTATCACCCACCTTATTTGCATCTTTGTCCATGAAAACGCGGATTCCGGCATTATCCAAGGCTCTATTAAGGAAGCCCGTGAAGTCAAAACGAGTATCCGCCCCACTAAAACTCAAGAACACATTGTACTGAACTTCTAATGCTCTGGCCTTTGAGTGTGCCATATCTGGGACTTCCAGACCTCTCTCTCTCCCCACAGAAGAGAAAAAAGGGTTGGTAACTTGGTGTGACATGGCCTGGCTAAGAAGTGAGCTGAGGTTTTTGGAATGCTTCCACAGCATAGCACACAGAGATGACTGATGTTCCAATGAAGACGGAGATCCTCGGGAATATACTGTATGTTAATGGTAAGCGGTCAGCACACAGACACGAAAAAAGAAGAAGAAAAAAAGATCATCAGCAGCTGAAGGCATGTGCAAATAGATTTAGCGAAGGGGATTTTTGCTTAGAGTGCACAATCACATGCAAAAAAACAAACGAATTCGAACGATATTTTGCCTAAATTCACAGGATGGACTTCATCGGACTCGGCTCGACGGATGACCGATACGGTGCTCCCTGGCAAAGGATGGCCGTGGTGGTGGTTCGGCAAGGTGCACACGGCGGTGATTCGGCTGACGATTTGTGATGCGGCTCGTCTCATCTCGTCTCGGTAGTGACTTTCGGCTGCAGGTGAAGATGCAAGACACAGCCGTAAGGGACGCCGGATGAACCTGCGAAAACAGAAAGTGGTTTTGTCGTCACGAGGAAGGATCACAAGCACCGTCGGCTCGTGATCAGGATGCAACAGCAGCGGCTCAGGAAAGACAGCAGCCGCGTCGTCCACTAGCTGGAGGTGTGGGAAGCAGCGGCAGCTCGTTAGGTTCGGCGATGGACACGACGGCCTCCTGGGCCGGGCGAAAAAAGTGAAAAAAAGAAATCAAGGCCTAGAGAAGATATGCAGCACAAAACAGGCTGTCAGCTTCAGAATCCCAAATTTGAGGGAGGATTTTCTTTTGGAGGGAGAGGAATGCCGACAGATAGGTTCGGCGGGAGGAGAAGGCAGTACCGTCCGAGCTCGTCGTTGCGGCTTGGACAGCAAAGCAGCTCGTCGGAAGAAAGAAGGCGGCGGCGGTGAGCAGCAGGCGTCGGGAGTGGGGGGCAGTGCCGTCGTCGCCGCTCACGGGCTGGAGCTGCGACGTCAATGAGGGCAGACGAGGGTAGGAGCAACACGAGCGCGTCTTCGTATAAGTAGCACTCCGACTGGGCCGCACCTATTGGTTAATTTTAATTTGGAAAATGCCTGGCTCAAGACTCGTCGCCCAGGAAAAAGTCGCTCGAACATCAGCCAAGCGTTGGGGTTTTCGATGTGGAGGCTTGGTTAACGGGCTTTTTGTTTTTATTATATGAAATGCATTGTCCATATAAAAAATGATTTTCTTGTCTAATTTAAAGAAACAAATCAAAGTAATGATATTCGAATAATAATAAGTATATGAAGGACTTAATAGCAACTTTTCAAGTAGTCTACATTATTTTCCAGCCAAAGAAAATTGACTGAGAATCGTTTTTTTAACTTTAGTTTTGACTCATGTGATCTTAGGATTGATTTTGTAATGTTTTAGGTCCATGCACATCTTCATGTATGATATTTGGATTAGCAGAGCAATTTTTTTCTCTTCTAATTCATTATTCTTATCTTAATTTTCTCTTTACTTCATTTGTTTTATGTATAATCGATATCACCAGTTTTATTTTAAATCATTAGAGAGTCCTTCTAGAGCTATTTAATTTGAGCGAAAGGAATTAGAAATCATTTCATTGCACAATGATTTCGTTATTAGTTGTAAAGCTAATATTTCAAGGGTTTTTTCATCTTTTAGATGTAATAGATTTATGTAATGTTATTAACATTTTTAAAAAAGAGTGGGACGTGACGCATGTGATTTGAATACCCATGAAATGGACTATCTAGTTGTATTCTTTTCTCTATTTAAAGAGCCATCATGTGCATCGTTCATCGTATCTTAACGCCATTAAGCTGCATGGTCTGCGCCGATGAGGAAGCATAGAAAAAAAACATGGAGTCAAAATTGATCGGTGGACTAGGTGCGCCGATTTCCTCGGACGAAAATGCCGTTCATGGAAAAAGTAAATGGTGCATGAAAATGGACAGGCACGTTCGAATGAAGTTAATTTATTGACATTATGTACGATGTCATGTCATGATAATATAGAATAAGATGGACAACACGTCCGAAGAAGTCCATTAATTTGGTACAGCTAATAGCTATTACTGGTTTTTTTTTTCCACACACCAGTGCTTGAGATTCGAATACCCGAATGGCATCCGAATCTCAATTAGGGGAAGCTTCCACTACTCGAGATTCAGATGCCAATTGATAATCGAGATTGGGTCGCAATCTTCCACTAATCAACCTAAAAGGAGTGTCTTATGTTCTCATTCCACGGCCCTCAAAATTGTAGACCGTGTAGGGAAGGGAGTTCTATCAACATTCCCAAATTATCAACTGATCAAGGATATTTTCTTCAAAATACAAATTAAATTTAAAATAAAATGAAATTATTTTTTTATAAAACTAAAAATTAATTTAAAAAAGGAAAAACATGGACACTTAGAGTGCGTTTGGTAACATTTTTGTTTAAAAATTGTTTCGGGAATAGAAATAGAAAAAAACATTTTTGTTTCAAGGAATAATTTTTGAACAAAAACGCGTTTGGTAAATGCTGTTCCGAAATATAAAAAGAATAGAAACACGTTTGGTTAATTTTTTTATTTCTTTTAATTTTTAATACTTTTTCTATTTTCTTTCTTATTTTCCTTTTTCCTTTTTTCTTCTTTTGGCCGGTTGTCGGCCTCGGCCATGATCGGCGATCGGCCAACGAGGGCTGGTGGCCTCGCCCGATCCACGGCGAGGCTCGGTCTCATTGGATCCGGGTGAGCTCGAGCTCACGCAGCCAAGGCGAGGCCGAGCCTCGCCGGCCGCCGAGCGAGCTCGGCCTCGCCGGCCACCGAGCGAGCTCGGCCCGCCGAATCTGGGCAAGATCGAGCTCGCCTAGGTCAGGCGCGAGGTCGGCCTCGCCAAGGGCCGGCGACGCTCGGCGAGGTCGCCGGCCCTCGACGGCCGGTAGCCGGCCATGGTCGAGGCCGGTGACCGGCCAAAGAAAAAGAAGAAGAAAAGAAGAAGAAAAAAAGAGAGAAGAAAATGGAAGAGAGAGAAAATGTGTTCTTAAATTTTGTTCTAGAAACAAGAAACAATTTTTTTTTTTTTTTTTTTGTTTCTGTTCTAGATGTGTTTATGGGGACAAAAAAATAGATTTGGAACAAAAATGCAAACAAATACGTTTCGGTCCTTTTTTTGTTCCATGGAACAAATTTAAAAACAGAAAAAAGAAATGAAAACAAACAGGCCTTTATTTGCCACACATCATTTGACAACTAGGGTGGGTTTTCTTTTAACAGAACTAGGGTGGGTTTGGAAACTACTTTTTTCAAAGCCCTTGAGTTTTATATGTCCTTAACTACCATTCGGTAATTTTATTTTTATTGAAGAATTTTGATGAAATACAATTGCATTTCCTTAGCCAAAGCAGGTCCAGTAATGTGAGTTTCAAGCATGTAAATACCTTTATTTCTTCCAAAATGAGGGATAAAAAAAAAATGTTTCGTGTCGATGGGTTCGTTCTGGTCCGTAATCGTGAGTTCCATCGTACAAGATCTTGGGCCGACGTTGTGATCCCCTAGTTCAAGTCTACGGCTAGCGGTAGTAGGTGCTCATGAATGAATATCCATCATGTGGCAGCCGATGGTGGGGACATCACCCCGCGTGTGGACAGCATGGACAACCCGACAACCCTCAAGCCCAAAGTGACTTTTGCGATATGCGAGCTGCAAAAGTAAAGAAAGAATGGCCAGTGAGGGTGCGCATGGTAACGTTTCTACTTCTCCCAATTTCTATTTTTTTGTTCCCTGGAATAAAAAAAGAACAAAACCGTTTGGTAACGTCGAGTTGTTTTTTTTTATTCCTGAACAAAAAGTTAGCCCGGAATAGTTTTGGAACAAAAACCATAAGTAAAAAAAAAAAAGTTGCTTCCTGTTCTCGGGAACAAGTTTAAGAAATAAGTGAAATTTTTTTTTTTTATTCTTCTCTTGCACACGGCCCATTGACCGCCGTTGACCGCCACTCGCCGCCGCACACCACCGCCGCCGCCGTCCGATCGCCGCGCCGCCGCGGCCGGCCGATCGCCGACCGCCGCCGCCGGCCGATCGCCAGCCGGCCGACCTCCCGCCGCCGGCCGGCCGACCGCCGACCGACCGCCGCCGCCGCCGGATGCCGCCGACCGACCGATGCCACCCGCCGCCCCGCCGGAGGTCGATCGACCGCCGACCGACCGCCGCCCGCCGCCGCATGTCGCCGCCGGCCGTCGGAGGTCGATCGACCGTCGGCCGACCGCCGCCCGCCGCCGCATGTCGCCTCCGGCCGACCGGCCGTCGGCCGCCGACACCGCCACCGCCGCTGCCGCACTCGCCCATCGGCCGCCACCTCCCGCGGGCCGGTGGCCGACGGTCGGCTGACGGCCGGCGGTCGGCCGGAGGCGACATGCGGCGGCGGGCGGCGGTCGGCCGGCGGCGGCGGCGACGTCCGGCGGCGATCGGCCAACAAAAATAAAAAACAAATAAATATAAAAAAGAAACTGTTTTTTACCAAACGCATTTCTATTCTTTTTCTATTTCTAGAGTAGAAATTTTGTGTAGTTACCAAACGGATTTTTACCCGAAATTGTCCCCAGAATAGAAATAGAAAAGAAGCATTTCTCAAAAAAACTACTCCCCAGCCCGAAGCGTTGCCATGCGCACCCGAATCTCCGAGTTTCTCCCAATCCACATAAGATGCTGGTATTTTCTTGAGCTAATTTCCAAATCAACTCCTCTAATCGTCGCTCTCGATCGATGACCTCAAAATCAACTCTAAGTATTCCGTCACCCATAGGTACAAGGAGCAAAGAAGTAGTAAATGAACTTCCACATTCCCAAAATTCCAATCTATTCCAAAGACCATAGTTAATTGGGTCCAATTCTTTTCTATATTAATATCATAAAAAATCTTAAATTATATCCACTGTAACATAAAATATCTTATATTCTAAATTTGCCATTGTAATACAAATACATTAAATTTTTTTTATCACATAAAAATTTCAGACTTATACGTGATAAAAACACCATGGATAAAATTGAAATAAATGGTGTAAGTTCAAATTGTTTTTACAAAATTTGGGGATTATTATATCATAATAAGTATAAATTTTCTTGTGATATGAAAAAAAATCGAGGCATTTATATCACGATTGGCATGTTTTGGAACTTTTTGTGGTATTTACAAGATAATATTAGGTGGTATCGGAGCACCGGTCAGCATGGTCCCGAACCAATCATAAAGTGCCATGTGGACCGACGTGGGGCTATGGGGCCGGCTCACTGAGAGGGGATTTCTGCACGTAAAATAATCATTTTCTCAATTCGCCCCAGTGGCCATCCTTCCAATATGGAAGGGGGAGGTGAGAGGTTCAAATCTCCACATTCTCAGGAGGGATGGGGTGAGGACGAGTAAGTTTCAGGAGTGGGTTTCGATTCCCATATCCTGCAAGAGACATGGCAAAAGTATTATACTAGGAATAGTGTAGGACCGACAAAAAAAAATAATAATAATCATTTTCTCTCTCATCCAGCTTGCACCTAGTGCTCTCTATCTTCTCTGTCTGGTCAATGATACTTGGAACATATACTTGTTTTGACCCTGTACACATCTATTATTTTCTCTCTCCTTTGGCCATTGAATGCACATGCCCAACTTAGGCTCGATTCATATTTTTACAATATCATGAAGAAAGGAGTTGGAACCATGCACGATCACTTGGTCAGTAAAATTCATCAATATCACATGCTATGTAAGACATGAATTGCTTCATATCATTGTCCATATGCACGGTACCAAGCATTTGAATCATTCATAGTTGTCGTATTTAATCTTAAAAAGGGGTATAAGGGGAAACTAGTCTCAAATAATGATTCGAAAAGGTGAGGGGAGAGGGGTTGAGGAATGAAGAGGAGCGAGAGTGGGTGAGGAAGGTGGAATCTTTCGTTCAAAGAAGAAGAAAAGCCAATCTTTTCTCAAGCCAGCGGAGGCTTCCAATTTTTTAATCTCTACTTTCGCTCTCGTTTGTTGCTTCTTCGACGTTCGTCGAGCGGCCGCTCCCCGCCGTGGCCCGACACTCGCTCCGTCTCTGCTCCAGCTCTCGCTCGCTGCTCCGTTGTTTGCTCCGTCCCTGCTCCGGCGCAGCTTTCCTTCGCGCATGAATCTGCTGTGGCGGCCGAGATCTGGGGTCTCCCCATTTCTGCAACCACCTGCAGAGCAGCGTCGACACCCTCCGGCAATCCATCGATCACCGTCCCATCCCTCTCGGTCCTCCCTCCCTCCCTCCCTCCCTCTCCCTTCTTCCGATTCTCGTTCCATCCAGCTATTAAAGCTGTGAATCGCATCACGGAGTTGAAGCTCTTTCTCATTTCACTTGCTACTGCTAGTTGCTTTGCGTTTCCTCTGGATATTGAGCCGAGAAAAGTTGCAAGGGATGATTTTTATTTCGGGTCGTGCGTTTTCCTTCTTCTCAACCGATTTGATCTTTTGGTGTTATGATCGCAGATTCAACTTCTTCGACCTCTTCATTCAGTGCCTGAACCGACGCGCGTCGACTGCGAGCAGCGATCTCAATTTGCTCGACTCCATGTCGTTTGGGACCGTGTCGATTGAGGAGCTGTTAGGTCACTGTAACGAGGTTTTCAAGAAGAACCAGAGCGACCTTGCTCAGCTCGAGGAACGCCTTAAGGGCTTTGGCTACGTCCCCGGTGCTTTGGGCTCGACCATTTTTCTGCCTGTGTATTTGATTGCGAATAGTTGCGCGGAACTAGTTTACTTGGTGTTAAAGTGTACATCAATATGCTGGATCAATAGGACAAGAGTGCTGGGACAATGGTGGTAAAAGAACAATGAAATTAAAGTAGGAGTTGAAAGGAATGAAAACGTGCAAGTCGGTTATGTGCAGACCTTGATGTCCTGGTCTTGTTTCACACATCAAGTAACATTTACGAAGATGGGAAAGTGTGGATGACAATGGTGATGAGGAATCACAGAGGTCCAAATCCAAAGTCAATGATGAAGATGTAGCTAGTGCGGAGGTATCTTTTAATTCGTGGTTATGATTTCCAGCATTATTTTTGTTCCTAGATATTATCATGGCATGGTTTTCGAGATGATTACATGATCATCTTTCCGTCTTTTGTCTTGGGAATGAAACTTCGCTCGTGACTGTCCTTATGCTGTTGGCATGGTTTTCTTATGTCAGTTTGGATTTTTCCATATAGATTTCTTAGGTGAAAATTTGCTGTCTTAATTTGGTGAAGTGTCCATGCTTTGCCTTGACGGAGGGTATTTCCATTCAAGGAAGTTTGTCTGTGATAGGGATAATTAGGCGTTGTAAGAAATCCTGTGAAAATAAGCATAAAATTGCCGAGAAAAATGGTTATATCACCTGTTTACAGAGATTGGTAGCAGCCTTCTTACTGCCTTTACTGTAGGAGATATTGTGGTTGACAAGTTTCTGAGTGGCATGGCAATATTTAAATTAGATTTCAGTTTCTTAGGGCCGAATGTTGCCACTTCTCTAACTGAAAAATGCTCTACTTCTCTGGCATAAGATCTCTTTCTCCACCTTTTTAACCAACTTATTTTGATTGTATTTTCAGAAATTGCTCAGACGGTGGGGCACTTGTCTAAGAGTTCTGAGGTTGTGAAGCTTGTCAATGACCTTATGAAAGCTCCTAAAATGGCTGTTACAATGAGAGAGTTCAGCAAAGAAATGACCAAGGTACATTTCTTGTATCAGTTGATGTAATTTTATAATTTGCATGATGCACTCTCTCCTATGGGGGTTTTGTCAATTGTGTATTTGCATATTAATATTCCTTTTGTTGTCAACATTCATATTCAGAGCGACGAGGGTGATTCCTATATTCAAGCCTTTTCTGATAGTTTGAGGCTGTTGAGAGACAATGAAAACTTTTATCTCCTTTTCGGCTTTATCATTTTCATATTATGCTGATAGTTTGAACCTTCATGAGTGGATGAGAAATAAGATAAGGAAATGAATGACTATATCAACATGACCTTATGGTGCACAATTCAGGAACATTATCTTGAGCAATTTGGGAATGTTAGTTCTCCATTTCTTGCTTACTTGCTGGAATATGGCTTGCGAAGTGGAAAAAAGTTGGAAATGCAAATTGTGAAATATTTTTGCTACTTCTCATCATAAAATTGTGAAAACAATGGGTTGTGTAGTAGCCTGCATACTGTGGCATACAAATAGCAGAGGTATATATTTGATTGCTGAATGTAGTTTGTTTATATGATATATAGGCTGGTGTGATAGAAGAATTTGTGAATGACGCAGTTGACATGGCTCTTGACTGGGGGGACATAGGAGGGGGGATAGATGAAGAGGTTGATTAGGCCTTGACAGTCATAGCCGGTGAGACAGCTACTCAATTTCTAGAGGCTGTGAGGAAGCAAAAGGTGAAGCAGTCTGCTCAACCTACTGCAGAAGAAGTGCATCTGCTTGTTCCCTTACCGATGGAACCTTTTTGTGATCATTCTTTTATTTCCCCGGTAGGAAGCTAATTGAGAAACAATCACTGCTGCAATTTTACTTTTTTCATGTATCAATGAATTTGGAATTTGTAGGATGAAGTGGTAGCCGAGGGTGTTTATGATGAGGAAGAACTAGAAGAAACAAGAGCTTGCCTCGCAGAAGTCAGGTCTTAGTTCCAATTTTTCTACTGTTCCACGCTTTGACAGCCTAAGAGGTAGGGAAAGGAGGGGCAAACTCTATTTAACCTGACGTGGGAGGAATGCAGGTCCCCCTTACTGTATTCTGATTGATGTAGAGGATATCCTATATAACACTTAACAGTTGATGAAACATGGTGTGATGGTGTATAAATATGCAAGTAATTTATAAACTTGTGAGCTCGTGGTGAATATTGGGCACGTGGGTTGACAAATTTACCGATTTTGTGTAACACTCGAGCCACAGCTCCCATTCTTTCAATACAAGGAAACGAAATGCATCTTTCTGATTATTGTGGTTTAACATTGTATCTCGATATGTCCACTGCGATTGCTTAAATAACATACAGTTATTAACGAGTAAGACAACACCAGCATTTCAGAGGAACATTTTTCAAGCGTTTGTCATATTAAGGCATTGGACCAGAGAGATACTCATGTATAAGGTGATCCACATCTAGCGGAAAATTGGTGATCCAAGTTAGTAAGAGTGAAAAGTTCCCTTCACTCGAAACAAGTTGAAGCTTGAAAATGTTTTGCATATGGATTATCACTTCACATATCATTAGCAATAACTCCATACAGTTAGCACTCTTGTTCCTCAATAAAATTACTTGGGCCCAAGATCTGGCTTGGTTTAGTTATTCAAGTCAATCCTCACCAGGATGAGAACCTAATGTCGAGATTTGTAGCATCACGAAGAGCAACAGATCTTTACAGGTGATGAGATTGGACATTTTAGCCACAAATGGGATTAATTACTTGCATGTCTTTCTGCACTAATCCTGGGGATCGACCCCGGGTCTCATCCCTACCCTGACACCTCCACCATGATCCCTCGCATCTGAAGTGAAGACAAAAAGAACACTAAAATATGCGGTTTCTCAGTTATCTGCGCAAATCCTACAAATTTTTGCATTGTCGAGGGAGTCATATGTGTAGGTTTTCAACTACTGCAATGCTTAGATTCCAGAACATGAACAAATGGTCTGCCAATTTGCAAGGTTTAACTTGTACTTCAGCAGTGCACGACTGTCATGGCTCCTCCGGATCTAGACAATCGATAATCTGGAATATCCCTCAGCATTTACAAACATCTACATACGGGGACTGGAGCTGAACCCATAGCATCACACTCATCTACCTGGACGACATATACCAGCGAATCCCGTGCAATGACAACGCCCAAAGTTTCAGAATTATGTAGATGCTCTATCCATTCAAGCAGCTCTTGTTCCGTACAGTTCTCTTAAGCCCTCAATCACCGGCTGGTATCTGGACCTCATGGGCCTAAGCAACATCACTCATAAGTGCTGAGAATTACTATTCTGGGCCTTCGACAGCGTCATCCGGAACAACTCTCCTTCTAATAGTCTAGCTGCTGCAGCGGCTGCAAAAGAAAGCATCCAAATACTTAATATCTGCTGTGAATGATGGACTAAAAATGCTGTAATCTTCCTATCCAAAAGAAAAATATGCTACAAGCTAACTTCTGTTTACAAAAAGAAGATCAGGAACTGTGATGATCTCCCATGAGGTCTCCGAAAATCTACCCATGGCCTCCAAGAAAAAGTGAGTCAAACAGTTTGCAGTTAAACAAAGTCTGTGAGACAAACGAAAGGAATGGCACAAAGAGCACGTACTCATACAGACTGGTAACATGTATGCTCCAAAATGAGCAACACCAAATGGCACTTCCAAATATTCCTGAGAAAACCTCCTACAATCAAATCCTAATACCCACAGAGGAGCAATTTTTTTCCCACTTCATAACTTGTACCGAAGACCAAAACTTCTGCCACCAGGTGTGATCGGGTACGTGGAGCATCTTACAACAAGGTGATTAGTTTGGTATAAAAAGCAAAATTTGACATCTCATAAGAGCATGGTCGAATGGGTACGGAGGTTTACCTGCAAAAGCAGGAAGCTTGGCAAAATCGAAGAAGCACTTGTCCCGAACATGATCCTCGCAACCCGGTCGAAGCATATCACCGTGAAAACCTTCTTGTCAATCACTATAGACATCTGCATTTTCCCATTCCACAATCAGAGCCAAAAGGAAAGAAGGCAGAGAAGAAAACCCCCGTCACTCCAGTGCTCAAACTAAACGTAGCACTGAATCCATCAAACCTAGAAGCTAAAAAATAAGAAGAAGCAATCTTTTAATGAGAGAAATCCCAAAAGCAATAAGTGTAGGACGCAAAACGTGCAATTCCAATATCTCCATAACCAGAACAAGAGTATAGATGATCAAATAGAAATGTTAACGCACTTGTTTTGGAATTTATCGCTCTTGATGTGAAAGTCGAAAAGCGATGATCCACGCAAAGTCTTCCTCCTCTATTGCCCTCTGTATTACTAGCTTAATGAGAGTTTGTATTACTAACTTAGTGGGACGGCTCGCTCACCTTTTAGCACTAGGTAATCACTGCTTATGTGAGGATACTTGTGAAAATTAGAGTGAGAAGAGATACTTGAGTACTATTTATAGAGTTTCCAACCAAGCTCTTTCATTACGGGCTAAACTCAACTTAGCCCACACTAGCCAATCTCATATTTAACTAATTAAGAAACATTCTATTTCACTTTAGACCAATCCCGTAAAACGGTAAATCACAATATCAATTATTGTAGCCCACATTAGGAAAACTCTTACATTCTCCCACTTGGGCTATATTAATTGAAATTATATTGTATGTGTGCACGTTGGTCTAGAGATAATTCTTAATAATCAATCCTATTCCATAAAGTCTCAAACACTGAATCATGGTGGTAATTATAAGTATACACATAGAGCCTTCCATGGTCACGGATATTTTCAACTTTATCGACATATTTAATATGATAGTGTGGTAAATGGATAATATCTCTCATAGAAAGATTCCATTTGTCAGTCATCATTTTCTTATCTTAAGCGTTAAAAAAAACTTATGGCACTAGAAAATGTTTTTATGGCTCCAATGAACCCATATATGTATTGTCTTTACGATTAACTTTATATATATATAACAAGATATATGTACAAGGCTAATAACTAGATGCTCCTAGCATTCACTCAGGGTGTATACAATACTTTGAAACTTTTATCAATATGTATTCAACATAATGATAACACATTCAAAAATATTTTATTGAATGCACAAATTGATACATATTAAACCATTATTAAGTGTAACGAATGCAAAAGTAAACTTTATCAAAGTAAAGCCAAAATAACTCCCACTAAACAACAGCATCTCATTATGCTCTTAAGCTCATATTAATGACATGTTATTCAAGAACAAAAGATCAAAGTCCTTTAGTTAATAAATCTGCAAACATATCATCTGTGGAAATATGTTATATTACAACGTCACCTTTCTGTACCCTTCTTTTATGATAAAAAATTTGACTGCCATATATTTAGACCCCTCAAGACCTCTTTTGTAAATAAATAAAACTACAAATTTATTATTTTAATACAACTGTATAAGTCTATACATAAAGTCAAAAAAAAAAAAAAAAAAAGGTCAACTCCTTAATAAGGTTTCGGAGCCTAATAGCCTAAGTAACAACTTAAAAGAATGTTACATACTCTACTTACATAGTAGAAGATGACATAGAACTTTATTTACCACATTCCTACTAACATAAATAAATATTTCATTATTAATATCATGTCATCATAACAGCCAGCAAAATTTATATTTAAATACCCTATTATCTGCAAGAATTATACATGTTTGTAAATCAGCATATAATCTTTTGTATTATTTATGTACCTTAAAACATTCTTGACAATAACCCATTGATCTAAATTTGACTGATGTCTACCTAGAAATCCCGTCGCAAAGACAATATTTAGTCTAGTCCAAATTCGAGCATACATTATACTTTTAAGTACACTAATACAATGTACACCCTTTAACTAGATTTTCTCAATATCTGAATAAGGATAATGTAATAGATTGGTTCCATCACCCTTAATGACATGAGCAATTCTTGACTTACAGTAATGTATATTGAATATTTCCAACAAATGCCCACCGAGATAATTCCAATATATATGGCAAGAACAATATTTGTGGACCTCAGTGGAAAGAACAAAAGATGCCTCAAGATCAACTAGATTTTCTCAATATCTGAATAAGGATAATGTAATAGATTCGATCCATCACCCTTAATGACATGAGCAATTCCTGACTTACAGTAATGTATATTGAATATTTCCAACAAATGCCCACTGAGATAATTCCAATATATATGGCAAGAACAATATTTGTGGACCTCAGTGGAAAGAACAAAAGATGCCTCAAGATCACTACTTGTAAGCAAAATATCATGTACATAAAGTATGAGAAAAATAAATTTCCTCCCACTGACCTTGCAGTATATATATACTGAATTACTTTGTTCCCAACTGAACGAAATGACAACACTATGAAGCTTTAATAATATTGTCTAAAGCCTTGCTTGAAACCATGAATAAAACTTTTCAGTCTACACACAAGTTTACTTGAATCATTTGTTGTAAAATCCTTTGGTTACACTAAGTAGATTTTGTTATCAACGTGTCCATTTGGAAAGACAGTATCTATTTGGCGTAACTCCATATAAAAAAGGGCTATTAATGCCATGTTCACTTTGAAAGAATCTAAAAATATATATATTTTTTCATTGTCCACCTCTCTTACAGAGTGAAAACTTTAGTTATCGGTTTAGCTTTAAACTCTACAATTTTTCTTTGAAATCCTTTAAGTTTTGTACACTTATTTGCAATTAATGAGCTTGTGATTTTTAGGCAAATCAGTAAATTTCCAAACACTATAATATTTCATAGATTGCATATCATCTTTTATGGCATCTAATCACATACTTGATTGAGAACAAAAAAAAAAAAAAAACATTTATATAAGTCGTTAAATCAACCATATTGCAATCATACTCTCACAGATGGATTATATAGTTTGATGATATAACTAGCCATTTTTCCCTAGTAGATCTCCTATGACAACCACTTCATTTAGAACTTGAGAGGTTTAAGAAATTTCATCATAAACTATATCAAGAATAGTACTTTGAACCTCAACAAATTCAGTCTACACAATTGTCTGTATAGGTAAAGACAAAGACACAGTAATATCCTTCATACTATTATTCTTAATAGTTTGAGAGCAGCTATCTTCTATAATTACATCGAACTCTAGAAACTTTACTGTCTGTAATTTCATAATTTTTGTACCTTTATTAGGGTCATAAAATCTACACCCCTTTGAACAATATGGGTAAGATACAAATTAATCTCGAGTGGATCTGAATTGCAATGCACTTAATATTGAATTATATAACCTCACTTCTGCATAACACCTCTAAATTTTTATATGATTCAAGAAGAAACACCTATTTGTATGTGAAAATGTTGCTTTCAAAATATTAACCCATAGAAGATCAGATAGTCTTACTCATCATACTAATTACCATGTTCATTATGGTGTAATTATGCCTTTCAGCCAAATCATTTTATCAGGATTTCAAGCATAATAAATTAAGTTATTACCCTAGAATTTACCAAGTATTCAGCATTGTCATATTTCCCAAAATACTTACTGCTACTGTTAGGCCTGACAACCTTTAAGACTAATTCTAACTGTTTTATTTTTTACCTCGATCATTTTACTTTCACAATAATCTATCGAAGTCTTTAAATAATCGATAAGAGTAGACAGAATATCAATATTATCACATTTTCTACTCTTTCTTTAGATATGTGTGAGATTATTCCTAAGACTGAACATTTTGGAAACAACCTTTTTTAACCGTATGCAAGACTTATATATCATTAGGAGTCAAACAAAATATGCACAATTCAATTGATAGAACTCAACCTTATTTGAATTAAAGAACACAAATTTTTATTTATATATTCATTATTTATTCATAAATATAAAGAAGTCAAGTCAAGATGAATTATATCATGGAACAGTCACTAATTTTTCTTGAGCAATTCTATTCTAGAACGTAGACTATTAAAATATCCGGTGGTTTCATGAGTTCTTTTATAAGTATGATTTTTAAACTTCAAATATGATTTTTAAACTTCAAATCTACCATCCTTAGAACGTAATACATAACCTTATCAAAATTCCATTGGGTCTACTAAATAGGCAAGTAATGTCACTCTTTGGTTCAAGAAAAATTTCAGGAAGTCACTTGATCATGTAGCAATAAGTCTACACAGATTATATGGAGTAGCACCAATCTTGCCCCTGTAAAGCCTGCTGCTAACTCTCAAATAAACAAAGTGGGATAACTCTTTGGAAAGTTTACTGAAAGCCACAGAAGTTAATAGGGTTTGTTGTCACTTAGACTTGTATTCAGGACAGAGATTATGTGAAGAGTAAACCTGCTCTTGGTTACAGGAAAACATTGATTTTTCTTTGCTCTGGCTTTCCTAGCGTGTTTCCAAGCATTCAAACTCAAATGCTAGTTTGTTTCCTGAAGGGAAGGGGGAGGAAAGACCATTCACTTTTTCAGTGTAACCTACACTTCATGGAGATATTGGCTCTGCACAACTTCAATTTAGTTGCAGATACCTTGTGAGTACACTTGGAAGGAGGGTTCCTATAGGTTCTACCAAGTCCAGATCCCCATATATTCTCTTATGATCAATTTGTATCAACTGCATTCTTGCTCTAACTGTACTTCAGTCAGTTTAATTATGCAATAGATGGATCTTGTGTTCGATAACTCGTAGTTGGTTAGTGGACAAGCCCAATGTGGCATGTAGAACATTCCAGAACTTGTGGAAGTTGATAAGCTTGTTATGCAAATGGTGGTTCAACGGATGACATGACAATCCGGGGTGCGAGTGTTTTCAAGAGCTAATAGCCTGAAACATACGAAGTAATGTAGTGCACATTGGATAAGCAACTGTGTCTACTTTATATACATGATTATACACATGTTATTTGCCAGGATTAATGGACTTTAGGATGTTGGCAGTTCCTTGGTCCATCTGGTTGATCTTTCATTTTAATGTTTTCATTTCCTTGGTTTTTAAAATGAATCTATTTCTATCTAAGGGAAAGAAAGGGAAAAACTACGTATGTGAGGTTTATACCTTTCAACACCTTTCATATAGAGATTGTATAATGGTCCAAATGATAGCTTTAATGTGATGATGATGGGAAATGTTGCTGTGCTTGCAGGAATGCGTTGCATTGACGAGGCAAAGAATGAAGGAACTTCAGGAGAGTATAGATGAAGCCATTTCCACAATGGAGATTGATTAGAATGTGTACGTGTTAGTGAGTTTGCTCTGGTTGATTGAAGATGAAATGCCCTTCTTGCTAAATCAAAGTTCAAATTAGGCGAGAAGTGTAATTAAATGTGTGAAAATTCATATTTTAGACGTGTAGCGTTGTATTGCATAATATGGTAATGAATGTGTCAAATGTGAATTTGATTGTAAATATAGTTATTCCATGTAATTGTCATTGAGATGTTGCAACTCAAGTTGCTTTGTATCATATTATGATGAAAATGAACCGACGGCTTTCGACATTGTGCTCTAGGCACCGTAAGCAAACCCTTAATTACATCATGGGGAAGATGAAAAAGAGAGTAAAAGAACAAATTGAGTTATCATCAGACTCAAACAATGTCATCACTTGCTATTAGTAGTCACTGTGATTTAATACCGCTGCTACCGCTGCCATGAGCGAACTCGGCAATATGCTAGGCTTAGTGATGACCATTGGTAGCGCTTCCAAAGTCACCCACCTATACTAGCTCCAAGACTTAGTGCAAGCTCCACCACTAGATGCTTGAGCATATTGGCACCGGTTAGCCATTGCTGCCACTGCTGCTTGTCGGCTTTCACACACTCAATGCCCTCCCCCAATTGGACTCGCTTGGCTCACCCTCTTTCTCTTCGAGTTAAAGTTCCATCCGATGATTACCCTCCTTGGTACTGCTCTCGTATGAATTTGCGATAGCCCATCGACCTTAAATATGGGATTATACGTATCATATATATAAATAAGAATTGCTACATAGATCTTTAAGTCCCTCCCAATCTACATGAGATGCAGATATTTTCTTGACCTGCTTTCCAAATCACCTTAAATCCCCTAATCTTCACTATCCTCCACCCTTGTCAACGCGTCGTGTTCCTTCTGCTTATGCCTGAATTCAGGCTTTGGGGAAAGGTGGGGTTTGCGAATCGTGTAGTGCCAATTTGTCAACGCCTCACGTTTTTGCCTGATTATGCCTGAATTCAGGCTTGGGAGGTTTTTCTGGGGGGGTGGAGAGATTTGAATTGTGTAGCATTGATTCGACAATGCGTCGCATTTTTTTTTTAATTATGTCTGAATTGTATTCACGGCACTTTGATTGTGGTTATGTTCTTGTGGTTTGGGAACGATTTGAATGAAATTAGTGATAAAATGCGAAGCCAGATCAAGAACTGCATCAACATAAGCGTGCGAGACACCTTTGACTGTCAGAAACATGTCTACTATCATATCTTTGTTTCATCTGAAGTCAATTGCCATAGTCTTATTGAAGAAAAGGTCGACAACATGGGGAGGAGACAGCTGCAAGGCACACGACACATGCATGGCATTTGACATTGAACGCAACCTTAAGACAACTCAATGCAAGAATATGTCATAGCCATTTATTTCACAAATCGAAGGACGATCTTGATATATTTCTCACATAGCATCATTTGAAAGCCAAAAGATATCTGGGCAACCAGCAAAAGCTACGTTTCTTCACTTAAAAAGCTTATTTGTCCTACATCTTTTGCAAATAAATTTCACCATCACAGTGCCCATAAAGGAATTTCAGTTTGGAAACCAGACATGAAGATGGTCATCAAAATAACGGCCTCAAGCCATGGCAAAAACACAGCCAGAAGATCTGCATTTCAAACTTCCATGTCACAACAAGGAGATCTAAGAGCAAAAATCAAAATGAAGGTGAAAGTACCTGTATAGTTGGGACAAGTGCCAGTTCAACGGCAAGAGCTTCAGGATTGTTACAAAATGAAAGAAAAGGGAGAGACTTGGGAGAAATCTGTATTCTGTATTGAATGAATTGTCCTTTACAAGAATACACTCCTACTTATAATACAATCGATGTATAACTAAAGAAGGAATAAGACCCAATACATGAAATCAAATAAAATCAAATTCTAAATTGGTTTTTGAAACAATACTATAGATCAACTATGATCCCAAATTGATCTTCACATATCTCGCATACCTCCAACAAATTGATCTTTGCATATCTCCTATGAGGATCAATTCCAGGAAACATTTCACTGGATGCCTGCCATGGCTCAGCTACAGATGCTCGAGGATACACCAAAGCAGACTCAATACCCTTCCCCAGCGTGTCTAACAGCAACCTCGTTTGCATGTCTAGTATTGAGCATTTGTACCTTCCAAAAGCTGACATATTTATATGGTCAAGACTCTGCATGTGAAGAAAAAGTTCTGTTAACCAGAGAGGAGACAATCTTTCGGCAACTCATCATACATAGATGATACAAAGCAAATGGTACTGTCAAGTTAGCAATGCACCCCTCCTCACCCGCGCCCCCACACCTCCCCCTTTTCCTCATGGTCATGAGAAACACAGGAACCTCATAAATCCAAAAGGAAGCATATCACCTTGCGAACAGCTCAAAGTACGAGTAATTTGTTTCCCTTTCTCGATTTGTGCTAGCTTTTTTAATTGGAACATCTACTATCATTGTCATTTCCTACTAAAAATTCCTACAGGCTTGTGTTATAATCATCAGTAACTGTTAACAGAACCACTAATCAGAATAGTACCACACCTCTTACAAGTGTTTGATGTAATCCAAATCAAAGGACAAGAGAATCACGTCAGAAACAGTATCAAAATCAGCAATTGGTTTCGTTACCCTTCACGTGTTTTTGTTCTTTGGGTATGACATTTCCTATCAAGAATGACGACGACACATGTTAGGAAAATATTATGAAGGATATTTGCATGATATGCATGACATAAATCACCTAAAGTGACAGGATTGCTTGAAAAATGCCTCTATGGCCTTGATTTTATTCATGAAAAACATTTCTTTACTGCATACGATAATCCACAAAGTTCAATTCTTGCTCTTTTCAAATGTTCTTCTCAAAGAGACATTTAGAAGACTGGGCATGTTATTTCCACACTTGACTAGAAATCATTTTAGGAACGATATACATCCTTTACAACAGAATGGATGGCCTTAGCATGCCAACTTGGTAGAAGGCGTCGCTCCTGCGGTTGAAGTGCGCCTTGTCCTACAAGAGATGGAAGATGTTACTTGCATTTCAAACTTGAATTGGACTAATTTAGGAACGATACACCCTTCTTGTGTTGAATCAATTTCATTTTGCTTCATGTCTTCATTCATCGGGACTTGCCTCAATTATCCCCCTGTGAGAAAAGAAAATGGAACGTGTTATCTCCATACTTAATTGGGCTCAATGATACATCCTTTAGTGATAAATTTGACGGCCTCAACACACCTCATTGGCAGGGGAAGGAGAGATTTTCCCCTTAATTTAAATGCTGATCTGATGTTTTTCACATTAAGTCAGGTGATCATACTTCATCATATCTTGTCTGGGCACATCCTGAAACCTTGTGCCTGTTCATGCTCATCTCTGTTTTGAACAAACTATCCCTGCACATTTGCATGATGTCTCTGCATTCCTAATATAGAATCGAGATCAATGTGCCCACTCCACTCATTGATGAACTTCAAGAGCGTATGAAAGTCCATCTGCTCGCTCCATATCAACATCCACATATGTGCCTGGAGAACCAGTACCAAAGTGGAGACATTGGGTTCGAATCCATCAACTTGGGCTCGCCGAAATCATGACAACCTTCATCCCAAATTTCCCTGATGAAGAAACCTACGAGTGAGCACATTCTGCGACACGGAGTCCCTGCTTTGCATTGACCGGAAGGCGCCCAACGCGGATTCCAAGTCCCTGCACTTCATGTATGAATCCATGACAGAATTGCTGATGGAAGAGAATGTGTTGAGACCCTGCTTGAGCACACAAGCATGGACGGACTTCCCTTGTTTATAGGATACCTTTGAAAGACGCTTTGAAGACGCTTTGAAGACGCTTTGACAACAGAATTAATCATGGAAGGCTCAGTGATTTCAATTCCCGCTCACTTCGCTTCATTAAAGAGGACTAACACTTCATGCCATCTTCCATTGAAGGACAGTTCTCTAACCCACGAGACTGTGTCGGCAATTCTCAGGAACATCAGGTTGAAATGTAATTGCATGGCGAAGTTCCTTCTCTATGATTGGTTTATTATGCATACACTCAAGACTGATCATAGATTTACAAAATAGTTGGAGACTGCCAAATCCAACCATGGTTTACAGTTTCCATTGTAATGAATGACTGCTGCATTGTCCATTTCTGTCTGGTTGAGTGCTGGATCATAGCCGAGTCTAAACACATGCCACCTCTGATCGAACTATTTAGTCAGATTGTAGAAAGTGACCAATCCAGGGGGTAAGACGCCGACTATCCACAATGTCCTATCCTCGTTCATTTCCTGCTATCAGTGATATATTCCCATGATGTTTCTCTTCTTCCACTCTTTGACATCAAATATTTTCATACCATATGCCCGACCACAAGCACCGGGATCAGAATTCTCAGAGATGATTGAATTACAGAAGTTGAGATCCTTATCAAATCTATGGAAACTCTCCTTACAAGTTTGAACGGCACCGTTTACCATCCCATGCTGATCAAAAAACGAAAGAAGCATCCATAACCCATCTGTTTATCGACTTCTTTCCTTGTTTTTAAGCAGAGAAAGGCTAAAACACAATGCATAAAGAAGGCGCACCAAGAATGCCCCCAAACAAATATCTTGAAAACTTCCTCTCACTGCTTCCCCCGCTTCCTCTTCCCCGCTGCTATTCCCTGCTGCTTCCACTGCTCCCGCTCCTCCCTCTTCAGCTGCTGCTAGTCCTTCTGCTGCTTCCACTTCTCCCCCTGTACTCCCACTGCCCTCCTCCATGTACATGTCCTCCATCCTATTTATGCTTAGACTCCCTTTGATTCCACTCCTCCCTGTACTCACCCTAGCCTCCTCCATGTCCATGCCCTCCATCCTATTTATGCTTAGATTACTCCATCTCCTCTCTGTACTAGTACTGCTTAGACTCATCCCTCTCCCTATACTTCCTCTGCTTAGACTCTCTCTTCTGGCATACCGCTGCACTTGGACCACATTGTTTCACATAAGTTTTAAGTGCTGCACAATTAAGATAATGCTAATCTTTTTTCACTAATCATCTAATCAAGAACAGATTAGGTTTCTTGTGGAACATATTGTTTATACTCCCATGGTTACTCGAAAATATGGATCAATAGAATTATTTTTATAAAATAGAAAAGAAAAGAAAATTTTCTTTGAATAGTATAGTGCTAACATTTAGCTTGACCAATTCCTATTGGCACATATAAACCACCACATCTATGTACTTCATATAATGATCCACATCAAGACACGTGTGGCTCCTAAAGATTACTTTGTATCTTGCAATGTTTATCATGCTGACAACCAAAACTGTTGTCAAGGTGGTACAATAAGTAAAATTTCATACACTGTCCCAAAAAATGAGATCTGTCTTTTGCAATTCATTGTATGGAAGAATTTTCGAAACTTGAAGGGGGGCAGGGGGGGGGAAAAAAGAGACTGTTGAAAGCTAGGAAAAAAGTACTTATTAAAACAGTAGCGCGTGCACTGCCAATGCATGCCATGTCAATATTTGAAACTCCAGTCTCTGTTTGCAGGGCAATCAAGTGAAAAATCAGATTTTTTTTTTTTTTTTTGTGGGAAAAATTCTAAAATGGAAATTGAGTACGCTAGAGAAGATGGGAGGAACTAGCAAAGGCAGAAAATGAGAGGCAGAATGGGGTTGGAGAACCTGTTGAGCTTTAACAAAGCCATGCTTTTGCTAATCGATCTTTGGAGAATAGCCTCCTGTCCTAATGCTTTAGGACAACAAGATTTTAGGTAACATTTGATGGTCATGCAGACTAAAAAACTAGAGAAGGTAGGGGATAAGCTAAACCATTTTCAAAATCTGCAGGCTAGTACGCAACAATGTGAACGTTCAAAAGGGTGATTATTGCAAATAGTATGAAATAAAAAAAAAAAAAAAAACAAAAAAGGAAAAAATAAACACTCATCACATCACACAACGTCCAACAATGAATTATACAGCAAGAAATAAATTTAAAAATTACAGTTTATGAGACTTGTATTTGTGTACTCATTTAATTTATAGGAAACAACATTTTCAATTAAAAAGAACGTGTTGAAGGAACACTTATTGATCAGAAAATATATTTTGTCCACATAAATTTTGGAATAACATTTAGCTTCTTGCAATCTACGTAGTTTCACCAAATTATAGCATCAAGCCGAGGTTAGAACAAATCAAATTTCAAATCCGTGAATGTGTCAATTGTATACTGACGAAGAAAAAAATATGGTACCATCACTGCACGATTATAAGAGTCTTCAAGTGACTGTGTCAAGTCATCAAGCTCAATCAGATGCTTAGTCTGTGACTCATCTTTTCTTTCTAGCTCCTCCAAAACCTTTCGAACAACCAAATCGACAATTTTTGCTTGGCTACAATACACAAAAATGCTTTCATTAGTTGACTAGATTTAATTCATACCCACACATTACACGTGGTTACAAACAATATCTAAATACACTAAATAATCAGTATAGGCTAATTTAGTAGAATTCAATTCACCGGAGGCCTTTTTCTATTTGGTAGTGGATTACACGATGGCTGAAATTACCAAGTGGCTACCACATGGTGCCCAAGCAAAATTTCGGCATTTATAGCTAAGCCTAGAAAAGATTTTCAGCACTTGTAATAGGGAGAAAATGCAGACAAATTCAAGGTCATCCATTGAACACTGCAATTTGGAGATGACAGATTATATAATCCCAAAACCTGTGACAAGTTCCCCAGCGCCAGCAGTGGCTATAACAATTGAAATATTAGGGAAGATGTCTCGAGTAGAGGATGTAAAGTTCAATAAGAGTAGCACTTGAAGTTGGAAGTGGTTATCGAAATTTTCCATTTAAAAAAGAAGAAGAAAACAAATGATTTGATAGGGCAATGTTTTATCCTCTAAAACAAAAACCAAAAAAGGAAGAATTAGGCAGGCATCTTAAAGGTAGTTTTACCTTTGTCCCTCCTCGACCTTCCATCCCTTGATTTGACCAACCTTTGCAAGAGCCTCTTTGAACGCCCCAAGTTCGACTTCGGAGGAAAGATTTTTGGGGCGTGGAGTCCGATGTTTAACATGCCCAGGTTCCACTTTATAAAAGATGGGAAAAATCCTTTTTTTGCCGTTGGACCTGAACACATTGTACATCATGTGTTCAAGCTCGATGAGACACCATTCACGGTCAGGATAAGTATGAGAGATGATGGGTATGTAGATTTTGGAGTTGTCCATAGCTTGTAGAATTGTCTCATCAATCTTATCACCCACCTCGATTGCATCTTCATCCCTGAATACGCGGATCCTGGCATTATTCAAGCCTTGATGGAGGAAGTCCGTGAAGTCAAAACGAGTGTCCGCTCCACTAAAACTCAAGAACGCATCGTACTGAACTTCTGATGCTCTGGCCTTTGAGTGTGCCGTATCTGGGAAGCGTATTACTTCCAGACCTCTCTCTCTGCCCCGAGAAGCGAAAAAAAAGTTGGTAACTTGGTGTGGCTTGGCCTGGCCAAGAAGTGAGCTGAGGCTTTTGGAATGCTTCCACGGTAGAGCACACAAAGATGACCGATATTCCAATGAAGACGGAGATACTCGGGAATATACTGAATGTTACACAGACACCGAAAATGAAGAAGAAAAAGGATCATCCAGCAGCTGAAGGTGTGTGCAAATAGATTTGGCGAAGGGGATTTCTACTCAGAGTGAACAATCACATGCAAAAATACAAACAAATTCGGAGGAGATTTTACCTAAATTCACGGGATGGACTTCATCGGAATCGGCTAGACGGATGACCGGCACGATGCTCCCTGGCAAAGGATGGCCACGGTAGTGGTTCGGCGAGGTGCACGCGGCGGTGATTCGGGCCGGCGATTTGTGACATGGCTCGTCTCATCTCGTATCGGTAGTGACTTTCGGCCGGCGGTAGCGATGCAAGACGAAGCCACGAGGGACGCCGAGCGAACGAAAACAGGCTGGAGATCATGAATTTGTCAGAGGTGGTCGTCGCGGCTTGGACAGCAAAGCAGCTCGTCGGAAGAAAGAAGGCGGCGGCGGTGAGCAGCTGGCGTCGGGAGTGGGGGGGAGCAGTGCCGCCGTCTTCGGTCATGGGCTGGAGCTGGGACGTCGATGAGTGCAGAGGTGGGAAGGAGGAGCACGAGCGAGCGTCCTCGTTTGCGGAAAGACTAGAGAGAGAAGCCTGCCGAGATCTACCGTCTCTCTCTAGTCTTTCCTTTCGTGTGTAGAACAAAAAGGACAGACGATATTGATTAGCGGAGGATTGCGACTCCCTGCATTTATAGGACGTCCTGCTTTCCACAAGGCAGTCGAGCTGTCAGGATAGCACTACGTCGAAGGTGTTAAATTATTTTTTTAACACCTTAACGATTCGACCCTTTAGACGCAGTGCTATCCTTAGAAATCATTTGTTTATTTGACGACATATTTTCCACGAGGTGAGGACTTTTTAGGGAGTCCCTAATCGACGTTGGACGGACATCTAAAATCATTTGTTTAATATCGTGATGTAGGTGGAGACTTTTAAGGGACTAATCGATGTTTCGATGTTTCAATGGACATCTAAAATCATTTGTTTAATACCGTGACGTAGGTGGGGACTTTTAAGGGACTAATCGATGTTTGGATGGACATCTAAAATCACTTGTTTGATACCGTGACGTAGGTAGGGACTTTTAAGGGACTAATTGATGTTTGGATGGACATCTAAAATCACTTGTTTGATAGGTGGGGACTTTTATGGGACTGATCGCCATTTCTATGGATTTTGGAAATCATTTTAACACCATGACGTAGTGCCACAGGGTGGGGATTTTCTAGGGAGTCCCCAATCATCGTTTCAGTCGAACTGAAATAATTTGTTTAACATTGTGACGTAGTGCCACCTTGATTCAAGGTGGAAAAGTCCATGTCCCTCCACCGAGTATGATCCCCATTTAGTCATGCGATTGATTGCGATTCAAATGATCAAATTAAATGGATAAACTAAATGGATCGAAATAACTAATCAATTGGCAATTGTCTTACCTTGTCTTTTCATGGCTCTCAAATTTGTGGACTGTGTAGGGCAGGGGAGAACATCAATGCTGCCCAATTTTCAGCTAATAAGAGATATTTTCGTTAACATACAAGTTAAATTTAAATTAAATTAGATTAAAAATTAATAAAAATGAAAATCATTTTTTTAAGAAAAAGGGGAAAACATGAGCACTTATTTGCCACATGTCATTTGACAACAAGGTGGATTCGAAAACTACTTTTTCAAAGCCCTTGAGCTTTACGTCATTAGGGCCCGTTTGGTAAATTTTTTTTTTTTTGAAGAATTTTGAGGAAAAACAATTGCATTTCCTCAGCCAAAGTAGGTCTAGTATTTTGAGTTTTAAGCATTTCTTCCAAAATGAGGGATAAAAAAAAAGTTTCATGCTAATGGATTTGTTCAGGTCCATAATCGTGAGTTCCATCATACAAGATATTGGGCCTGTCTTTTGATCTCCTAATTCAAGTCCATGGCTTAGCAATGGTAGGTGCTCATGGATGGATATCCGTTGTTCACATAGCATACTTCCATCACTAAACATAAAAATGCCCGTGCGTTCACACATATGTAGATAGAGAAAAAAGAGTATAGTCAACAGTATGGTTGTCGACGGCAATGACATCAGCTCGCGTGGACTCCTCAACAACCCTTGCCCAAAGTGACTTTGCGCCCAAATCTTCAAGAAATGCGAGCTGAATAAATCAAGAAAGAACTCCAACAAAAATGGCCATGTAGATCTTCGAGTCCCTCCCAATCTACATGAGATGTAGATATTCTCTTGACCTAATTTTCAAATCACCTTAAATCCTGTGATCTTCACTCTCCGATCTTCCATTCTTGACCTCAAAATCAACTCCAATTCTATGAGTCTTCAGTTGCCTGTGGGTACAAGGAACAAAGAAGTAGCAAATGAACTTCCACGTTCCCAAAATTTCAAACTATTCCAAAGACCATAGTTAATTAGGTCCAATTCTTTTTAGGTTAAAATCATAAAAAAAATCTTAAATTTGCCAATTGTGACATAAATACCTCAAATTTTTTTTATAACGTAATAAATTCCAAACTAATACTAACATGATAAATATACCTTGGATAAAACAAAAAGAAATAATATAGGTTCAAGTTTCTTTTTCTTGACAAAAAAAAAAAAATTGGGAGTTATTGTGTTATAATGAATAAGTTCGAACCTTGTGAGTTATGAAAAAAAAATTCGGAGTATTTATGTCACAATTGACCTAATTTGGGGCTTTTTGTGGTATTTGCCCTTCTTTCTTTAGCCAAAAAAAAAAAAAAAAAGTTCAACTCAATTGGTGACAACATTGTCGATTCACCTTAGTCGATGAGGGTTGTCGGCCCTCGTCGGTGCTCGAACAACCCGCTCTCCCTATGACATCCTGACTTTCAGTCCTGATTTCAATCGAATAAGTTGGACCTTTCATCAACGTGATTATAGTGTTTTTCTCTGAGATGACCACTCATGAGATAACTAACCTGTTTGGTGAAGCCGTTGAGGGATTTTAAATGTAATAGACTTGAGAATTCGACTAGGAATCAATTACTTGACCGTGCTAGTCTACAAGGGTCATTACGGCATAATTAAAAATCGATCAGAGATCGGAGATAGGTTGATTCGACTGAGATGGTGATCAAAGTGTGGATGATTCCATCCAGTTGCAAAATTCTCGTCGATTAGTACTAAACTAGTTTTCTATCATTTTGGGTACCTTGTGTTCGTATTTGAAATCTCGATATTTTCACGACCATCGAAAGTTGCCAATGTGTCGGATAGGTTCATTGTGGTTCAAAGAAAATCGACCATGGGTCAATCACACCAAAAATTTCTAAAAGCTACCCGGTAGATAAGGTCACACTAAAAGTGAGTTTGATTGAAAATAATCGCAAATTTGAATTCGGTTTTAGAAATTGAAAGTCTTGTCGTATCACGAGTCATCCTAGCAATGTTGGTTCACCTTTTGAGGAAATTCCAGCGAGTTCAAGATTTTTATGGAAAATCGTTGCGGACGATGCAGAAAAAGGACGGAAATTTGGATTAGCCAATTTGAAGAGGTTTTTGGCATTTGGTGTGAGTGATTTAGTGAATGGAAGTTGTTTGGGCTTTTTTCTGAATTCAAATTGGATCTTAACCGGATTTGTTTGTTCAAAAAATCGGATTCCGAAAAAAAAAATGAATTAAAATTTGGAAGTATAGGAAATAGCCGTTTTTGTGGCTCAAAACTTGTTGTTTGAGGGAAATTTTATGCAAGAAAGCAAGGGAGGATTAAGTACTTTAGCATGAGAATTTTTTGGGACCAAATTAGACTAAACAAAAGCAAGTGGGACCAAGAAATTCGGATTATTGGATTTTCTTTTGAATTTTTCTTTTCCTCTCTCTCTCCTCGTGCGAATCACACCCCCCCGGGGGTCTTTCTCCCCTACCGTGC
The DNA here is from genome assembly GCA_014182555.1 of Eucalyptus erythrocorys. Classification (NCBI taxonomy): domain Eukaryota; kingdom Viridiplantae; phylum Streptophyta; class Magnoliopsida; order Myrtales; family Myrtaceae; genus Eucalyptus; species Eucalyptus erythrocorys. The sequence goes on along the minus strand of CM024597.1, from coordinate 909,355 downwards.
TCCATTTTCCCTCACTCTCCCATTATCTTGACTTCTAGTCAAGTTTATCCATCCCCCTCTCTCTCTCTCTGGCCGACTCTCCCCTCAACCTCTCTCTGTTCTCTCTCTCGCGTTGTTGCTCCCTTTTCCCTCCGAGTTCCGTTGCTGTCCGTCAATCCACCAAAGCGGATCTCACGAAGCCGAGCCCAAATAAACCACTCAATCTTCGCCTAGCTAGCGTCTTCGTTCAACAGCCCGTTGAAGCCGCAAATTGAGCCATTTCCTCTGCGAAATTAGCCGCTCAAAACAGCAGCCAATAGCCAAGGAAAAACCAGCAGCCTGTGAAGCTTTGCGGGCCAAGTTTCAGGCTCGATTTGTGCCCCGTTGGTGTTGCCAATTTGGAACTTTCGTTCCTTGTCGCATCCTCGTCAATTTGATCCGAGCGGATCATTAATCAGGTGAGTTTAATTCACCAATCCTCACTTAGTTTGCTAATGATGCTTAGGGATTGATTAGATTTAATTAAGTGCAATTAAGTGAATAGATTAGATTAGACTAGCTAATTTAATTATCTGTTGAGGCATGTGAAGCAATTGGCTAGTGTAATTAGCGGGTAGAAACGTATTGATATTTATTCAACGAACCTCAGAATTTTTCCAGTCCGTTTCGGCATTCAATCAAGCATTACGGGCCTAAATTGGATTTATTTCTATTTAATAATTAATTTTTGTAATTATTTATTTATTTATTTATTTTCCAGAAATTAAACCGTAATAACCGGTGATTGGAATTTTATGCTGATTCCATTTGTGTGATCTGTTTATTTAATTAAGCTCTAATTTGTGTTGTTTGTGGGTGATTTACGAATTTGGGAATTTATTCCTAAATTGATTTATCTTCAGTATTTAATTAGAAAATAATCAGACGTCGGTTTACAGCGCCAAAAAGTTTTTTTTTTATCGACTATATAAATGGTGGGAATTTTGAAAGTAAAGATTTTATATTTTTGGCTTAGCCGACTGTGTACCCACACACAATTATTTTTATCGGGTACTTTTTTTTTTAATGAAATTAGGCCAAGCTGGGTATTTAATCGAGGAATTGATGTGCAAAGCACAAGATCTTTGGCCAGGAGTAATTTATCATAGTTCAGCTTAGGTGAGCATTGATCAGCTTCGGGGAGCATTAACACCAATAGATTTGTAGCAGCTTCGGTGAGCAATGGCAAGCAATAATGCTTTAACAGCTTCGGTGAGCAATGGCAAGCAATAATGCTTTAGCAACTTCGATGAGCACTCTAGATATTTGCTTTGGCAAGCAATAGTGATTTAGCAGCTTCGGCGAGCACATGTTATCTAGCAACTTCGGTGAGCATTATTTGATCTAGCAGCTTCGATGAGCAAATTTTAGACATCAGCTTAGGTGAGCGTGTTCAAATCGACAGAGTTTATAGACGGCATCGATGACATGGAGTCGAATGAATCGATCGATTGATAGTTGATTGGATTGACTGTGTGATGGTCCGTTTGACATGTAATCGACTAGGTCGATTGATCGATAAGTCGGTCTGAGTGAATGATTGATGTGTTGTTGTGACTCGATGGGATTATGAATTATATTGACTTGTAGGAAGGAGACTGAGGTCAAGGTAAGTCCTCTGACTCGTGATTGTGCTTAGGCAACCCTTAGGGCGTATTGGTTTTCTAATTGAGTCTTAGTGGGTTGAACTTGCTGAGGCATTGTCTCATTAATTATTGTATAACTATTTTCAAGTCCTTAGAGGAAGTTAGTGGAGGATCGGAAGCCCGGAAGTCTGGGAATGTGGAGATGGAAGAATCGGCAAAGAATCGGCAAACATGTTTGATTAGAGAGTCATAAGACCATACCCTTTTTGTGGAGCCAATAATTTTGTTGGTAGCCTGCTCTTGTAATTAAACAAGTTTGTTTATAAAAGCCTTATTGATGTTGTGAAAAAGTTGTCCTTGTTTTTCTATCCTATTGAATTGTTATCTGGGGATTATTTATTTTTGCTTCTGCATGTGCATTTAAAAAGAGAATGGATCGGCAACGCGTCTTGGGACGTCGCTATTTAATCGACCAAGGAGGGATAGACACGTGCTCGGAGGATTGGGGCATGACACTCCCTTTCTCTCCTTGTTTCGCACACTTTTTCTCTCTCTAAGTTTTTTTTTTATTATTATTATTGTAATTTTTCCACCATTTCCTTTCCATAACTATAATTAAATTAAAGGAAAATTTCAAAAAAGGTCATGAAGTGCCCTAATGTTTTTAAATAAAGGTTTAAAGTGAATATTGTTTCAAATAAAAGCTTGAAGTGGTTAAATTATTTCAATAAGGGCATGAAGTTGCCAAATCGTCTCAAATAAGGGTCTTTGACCGATGCTAACTTTTTCAGCCATTAGAGAAGGGGTATTTTGGTAAATAAATTGTAACTATATACATATATATATATATATATATATATATTAATCCTTATTTCTTTTTTCTTTTCTTTTCTTTTCCTTTTTCCTCTTCCCTTCTTCAGATAAGGTCATTGTCACGTTTTTTTTTTTTTTTTTTTTTTTGGACAAAGGTCATTGTCACGTTGACGCTTGGTGAAGGTCACCCTCACTAACGTCAAGCGAGAGTAGTCCTCCTTAGATCCGACGAGGGCAACCCTCACCTAAGTCGAGCGAGGGTAGCCTCGCTTGGGTCGGCGAGGGCGTTGCTTGAGTCGGGCAAAGGGCGACCCTCGCCCAACACTGGCAAGGGCTACCTTCCCCCGACACTAGCGAGGGTGACCCTTGTCCTCACCTGTGTTCAACTTCCCTTCACCATGGCCAACGAAGGGAAGAGGGAAAAAGAAAAAAAGTAAAAAAAAAAAAAAAAAAAAAATTGAAGATAAAATATGAAAATACCCTTCAACCGAGAGGTTAAACCTCTTTTTAGAGACTAATATACTTACCGTTGAAGATACTTTGCCGATGCAAATTGATCCTAATTGTCTAGGGAATATTTTATGTACATCTTTAGAATATTGTATATATTTTTATTCCTTTATTGTTTATACACTTTGTATTACAAATACTCTGTAATTGCCTACTGATGAGAATAGAGAAAAGTAGTACACGTTTCTCCCAAATCTCTATCTTTCGACATGGTATCGAGCCTCCCGCCTTGGCCTAGCTTCCGTGACGCCTTTTTTCTTCTAAGGAGGAATCATGTCGAACACTAGGGATTCAGCTTCTCGTGTTTCTAAGGGAATTTTGCCATCTCACAACAACCAGAGAGGAGACGCCATCCCTACAGAACAGCAAGTGAATCAATCAGAGAGCCAAACAGGTCTCGTGCAGCCCAACACAGGATTTAATCCTGTGAACTCTTTCATAGGACCATACATTCAATGGGTTCCTGTACCAATTCAGCCGAATCAAGGAGGTTCGACTCAAAATTTACCTCAAATCGACCCTGGAAGGACTGCTGGGGTGGAGGAAAGTGCATCGCACATACCTGGAGCGGTTCCTGGATATGGGACGAACTGGACCTTCTCGGGCCAGAGCGGTTCGGGTCCTGGGTTTGGGGCGGGCAATCCTTACCCGACCTACGGACCCGGTTTTTTCCCTTTGCGGGTTTCGGTGGCCGCCCGAACCCGGAGATGCCCCGTACACCGCCAATGCGGATGGACCCGAGCTTCGTCTTATCTCCCGGTAGCTATCGGGATCGGAAAACTACTCACTGTGGTCTCGCGAAATTCGGCGAGCGCTTGTTACCAAAGACAAAGATGGATTTTTGGATGGGACTGTCCCGATACCCTCCGACGAGCGGCTTGCACGACAATGGCGCAAGTGTAACCAGCTCGTTCGAACCTGGGTGGGAAATTGCCTCACGGCGGAGGTCGCCACCGGAGTGCCGCCGACCGAAGATGCCCAAAAATTTTGGGTGAACCTACGGGAAATGTATGGTAAGCTAGATAGAGCGAAGATTTTCACGTTAACTCAAAATTTGTCAGATCTCAAGCAGGGAAATCTATCAATTTCAGCAATTTACAATAAGCTCTCTGCCCTATGGAACGAAATCGAAATGGCGGAGGAGAAATTAGAAGGACCCGAGGCGACTTTGGCTCAATATCAGGCCATAAGAGATCGGGAGAAGGTCACACGTTTCCTGCTTGTGCTGAATGAAAGTTACTTACCGTTTCGTAGCCACATCTTAGCCATGGATCCGATTCCTCCTCTCGGCCGCATCTATCAACTTGCGGTTCAAGAAGAATCGCAAGCGGCCTCGTCGAATACGTGAAGAGTGGGGACCGAGTTGTTCTCGCGGCGAGCCTCGTCGGAGCGCGTTTCGCCTCTGGAAGATCTGGCCATGGAGGAATATCGAAGAACAGGGGCACGCTAGGGTTTCGGGAGGTGGAAGACAACCCCTTTTATCCATTTCGGGAGGTGGAAGACAACCCCTTTTATCCATCTCAAATGGACGGTCGGGATCATTTCGGGCGATCGGACGGCTTGGGCTACTCGCGAGGGATGAACGGCCCGGATGCGATTTTTGGATCGACGTTGGAGGGTCCAGCGCGCGATCTCCCGAAGGCCCTCTCGCGCAATCGGACGGCTATGATCCCCTCGTGCGATCGGACGGCTCAACTTTCGCACTTTCAGCGTCGCAATCCGACAGTCCATCAGCTTCTTTTTTAAGGCGATCCAACGGCCAAATTTTGGCCACATCCTCAAACAAAAATAATTCAAACAAATGGAAAGGTAAATATTGCGATTACTGCAAAAAACCTTATCATACTAAAGAAAATTATTGGAAATTGCATGGGAGACCAGGGGAAAAGAAGGAACGAGATTTTTCTGTGGCGGCAAATGCTAAAGCAAATCAGCCCATCAGCAATAACCAACTCCAACAAATCATGAGGAGCCTAAGCCGATGGGAATTTAGGAAAAGATGCCTAGTTATGCGGTATTTCTTATTGTTTGATGAGCAAGATTTCGAGCAATGCATGGATTATTGACTCAAAGCCAGGCGACCATATAGTCTGTGATGAACGGTTCTTTTATAAGTTAGAAAAATCCTCGAATCATACTTCCATACGGCTTCCAAATGGAAATGATATTTCAGTAGATAAAGTTGGGGATGTTGAGCTGAGTCCTTCGATCACACTAAAAAATGCCCTATTCGTTCCAGATTTTGAGTTCAATCTCATTTCTGTATCAAAGATCTGTCAAGACAATCTCTGTTAGGTCATCTTCGCTTCTGACATTTGTCTATTTCAAGCCCCTTTGACTGGGACACTGATGGGCTCGGGTAGGAACTTCGAGGGACTTTATTTATGGACGACATTTCCAAAGAGTTTCTCTTCTAATAAGAGCATCTTATGTAATGCCAGTCATAATAAAAATGTCTTCTTGTCTCATCAACGTCTAGGCCATAGTGCCGCTTTTCCTCATCCCAAGTGTCCCATATGCCCATTGGCTAAACAGTCTAGAAATTCTTTCCCACAAAGTACATCACGTGCTGCTAGAGCCTTTTCTCTATTGCACATAGACATCTGGGGCCCATATCACACCCCTCATCGTGATGGGTCACGCTTCTTTCTCACTATTGTGGATGATCATACACAAGCAACTTGGGTTTTTCTTATGCAATCTAAAGCCCAAGCCCTTTCACATCTCCAAAACTTTATTGTCTTGATCAAAACCAGTTCAACAAATCCATACAAATGGATCCGTACGATAATGCACGAGAATTCTTTAGTCATGAATGTTCTTCACTGTTTATTTCCAATGGCATTCTTCATGAAAGCTCTTGTGTCTATACTCCTCAACAAAATGGAATTGTGGAAAGAAAACACCGTCATTTGTTAGAAGTTGCTCGAGCTCTTAAGCATCAAGCTTCCGTCCCTGAAATTTTCTGGGGAGACTGTGTGGTGACAGCGGCATACCTAATCAATAGAATGCCATCTCAAGTTTTGAATGGAAAGACTCCATTTGAGTCATTATTTGGAAAACGTCCCGACATTCGTCACCTTCGCGTTTTTGGATGTTTATGCTATGTTTCTACCACGGGGCCTTGGGACAAATTAGGTCCTCGTGCCATCTCTTGCATATTCATGGGATATCCTACCCTTCAAAAAGGATATTTGGTTCTTGATCCATCTACCGGAAGATTCTTCGTTAGCGAGAGATGTCATCTTTCATGAAGATGTCTTCCCATTCAAGGATAAGCTATCATCACAACAGCCTGAAGGTCCCCTGATGTCTTCTTCTCCTTTTCTGCATGAAGACGATCCTTCCCAAGGATCAATGATGATACTTCCACAAATTGTATCTCCTCTAACATCTTCAGATGTTAATACACATGTCGCCCTGGATGGGGACAATGCAATACCCAGCTTTCCTTCATCAAGTATATCTGAAGAACCTGAATCTTCGCAAGCCCATATTCTGGGAGATGATACCTTTGCACACTCACAAGTTGATGTACCCGCTGAACCAACTAATCTTCGGCGATCAAGACGTACAATTCGACCACCGACATGGACATCGGATTATGTTTGTTCTTCGTCAAAAAGGTGCGGTACACAATATCCCATTTCCTCCTATGTCAGCTTTGCAAATTTATCTCCTGAACATAGATGCTGTATAAGTAGAATTTCTACACAGCAAGAACCTACTTCTTATGGTGAGGCTGCCACGGATCCTCAGTGGCAAGAAGCCATGAAAGATGAGTTACAAGCTCTCATCGAGAATGAGACTTGGGATATTGTTCGCCTACCTCCCCATCGTCGACCCATAGGATGCAAATGAGTATATAAGATCAAATATAAGGCAGACGGATCCATCGAACGTTACAAGGCCAGACTAGTTGCAAAGGGATTCACACAGAAGGAAGGATTCGATTATACGAAACTTTCTCCCCAGTTGCCAAAGAAGTCACCGTACGGTCTTTTCTTTCCATTGCCGCCATTCGTGACTGGCCCCTTCATCAAATGGATGTTCACAATGCTTTTTTACATGGAGATCTTGACGAAGAAATTTATATGGATATTCCACCGGGATTTCACAGACAAGGGGAAGGGAGTGTGTGTCGTCTTCGAAAGTCCCTATATGGACTCAAACAAGCTTCTCGTAAGTGGTATGCCAAATTTACTAGTGCACTCTCAGCTACAAAATTCCAGCAATCCAAGCACGAAAATGCTTTATTCACATGGAAACAAGGTATGTCGTCAATCTATCTACTTATATATGTTGATGATATACTCATTATGGGAAATGATGGACCTGCCATTGAGAGATTCAAGAAATATCTGCATTCCACGTTTCATATTAAGGATTTGGGATCTCTCAAATACTTTCTTGGGATAGAAATTGCACGGTCAAAAGGGGCATCTCGCCTTAGCCAACGGAAATTTGTCTTAGAAATTGTGTCGAAACGTGGCTTATCAAGATCTAGGCCAGCTGTTATTCCAATCAATCAGAATATCAAGTTGACAACAGCTGAATATGACAAGGAGTTGTCACCTATGAACAAGGATTTCTTACTTAAAGATCCTTCTGCTTATCAAAGACTTGTTGGGAAACTTATTTATTTGACCATGACCAGACCAGACATTTCCTATGCAGTTCAAATTCTTAGCCAGTTCATGCATGCTCCGAAGCAGTCCCACATGAATGCGGCACTAAAGGTCATAAAATACTTGAAAGGATGTCCTGGATTGGGAATATTGTTGTCTTGAGACAACAATATGGAGATTACGGCGTATTGTGACACTGACTACGCTACTTGCCCCATGAGTAGAAGATCAGTCACAGGATTCTGTATTAAATTAGGGGATTCTCTAATTTCATGGAAGACGAAGAAACAGTCAACCGTGTCTTTATCGTCCGCCGAGGCAGAATACCGAGCAATGGCGAAGGCTAGTTGTGATATAGTCTGGATAAGAGGCCTTCTTCAAGACCTTGGGGTACAGATAAAGGAGCCTACTATCTTATTTTGCGATAATGATGCTGCGCTTAAGCTTGCAATGAACCCAGTATTCCATGAAAGGACAAAGCATATAGAAGTTGACTGTCACTTCATTCGAGACAAGATCCAAAGTGGGGTAATTAGAACAAGAGGGATAAGAACTGCAGAGCAACCAGCAGATATCTTTACCAAGGTCTTATGTCAGAGGCAACATTCGTATCTATTAAACAAGCTAGGCGTCTTCGATGTTTATAGACTGCCAAGCTTGAGGAGGAGTGTTGAAGATACTGTTGCCGATGCAAATTGATCCTAATTGTCTAGGGAATATTTTATGTACATCTTTAGAATATTGTATATATTTTTATTCCTTTATTGTTGATACACTTTGTATTACAAATACTCAGTAATTACCTACGATGAGAATAGAGAAAAGTAGTACACGTTTCTCCCAAATCTCTATCTTTCGACAACTTTGGACCCTTATTCGAAACAAGTTCCACTTCGGGTTCTTATTTGAGACGATTTAACCACTTCAAGCCTTTATTTGAAATAACATCTACTTTGGATTTTTATTTGAGAAAGTGAGAATACTTCATGTCATTATTTAGAATTTTTCCTTAAACTATTCAATGAAAAATCACGTCAGCATTTCGATCCACATGTTGTATGATGTGAAAGCACTAACTTGTTTTTTGGTCGAAGAAGAAAATCCAATTTGACGAATATATTTTGTAGAAGCTCACCGTTATTTGCGGCTTCCACTAAAATTAAAAGTGGGGGGGAGAGGAGAGAGAGAGAGAGAGAGATTTGCCAATTGATTTTGCCTCGCCGTCGTCTTGTTTGCAGGTCTCTTTACCCTATTCGTCTCAACTTCACTCTTACTCTTAGGGTGCATTTGGTTTAGCATTTTAAAAGCCCATTAGGAAAATACAAAATATTTTAGCTTAAAAGACTTTAGGCAAATTTAAAGGTTGTTTGGTAAACTATGCTTTAAGAAACAATTTTAAGAGAAATGTCATTTAATGAAAAACACATTTGAAAAGCTTTTTAGGCAATGAATATTAATTTTTTTAATTTTATTTGCTTAAAATTGAAAAAAAAATAATGTATGTAACTTTTTTAAATTAAAAAAATAATGTGTGCAACTTTTTAAATATAAATTTGAAAATAATACTAAAAAATCAAATACATATATATATTTTTAAAAGACCAAACCCTTCATAGGAATTTTTTTAATTTTTATTTGTTTAAAATTGAAAAAAATAATGTATGCAACTTTTTAAATATAAATTTGAAAATAACGCTAAAAATCAAATACATATATAATTTTATTTTATTTTAAAAAAAGACCAAACCCTTAGTCGGATTTTTTTAATTTTTATTTTTTTAAAATTGAAAAATTAATGCATGCAACTTTTAAAAATAAATTTTGACGATAATGCTAAAAAAATCAAATATATAAATATTTTTTAAGACCAAAATATATTTAATTTTTTTAGCATTCATATAGATTTTATTTTTTTTAGCATTGTTTTGGAATTTAGAAAAATAATAATGAGGGCAAAATCAGAAATTTGAAGAATGAGTGAAGATAGTTTTGAAAGAAAAAATAAATTTCAGTATTTGCCCAAATACTGAAAACTCAAAATTAGTCTCTACTAGCATTGGATTTTCAACATGTTTTCATTTGAAAGTTATTTCAATATAATTAACAAACCGTCCAACATTTCCTCAAAGGGCTTTGAAGGCTGAAAGTCATTTGGAAACCCCCCTCCCCGGCTACCGGCATCAGAGTTGGGCTTCGAGCTTATAGGTAAGCTAACTGCCAGGTTACTTCGGAGATTGGTGCTTGTTCCGAAAGACTCCATCTTTACTCTTTTACTCGTGCGCAATCTCCACCTGTTTGTTTTATTGCTTTTGAACCGTATGCACTGCTGAGAGATTGCCTTATTATCTTCTGGAGTCCTTCGTCGAAACTTTTCACCTGTATATGTCTAGTGTGCTTGAATAAATGCTGCCGAGAGTTAAAAAAAAAAACCGTTCCTTTTTGAGAAAACCAGATGGTTGCTCTCACCTTGCTCGTGCACAAATTTTAGTGTTTTATAAGTAAAATTCAAATTTTTGTAAAGAGTTGGGACATATATGGGGTTAACCTTAATGGGCTCTTTTTAATTCGCAGTTTTAATCTCGGTTCTCCTTGCCGGAAATCACCATCTGTAGATAGTCATAGAAATGGGGACGCCGAATGCTGTTGGAGATTGGTCGTCGGAGATGGAGGTCAATACTTTCAGACGCCCCTTCCCTCTTCGCTGCTACGAGCGGCATCTCTCCGAATCGATACGGCCCGATGCCAGACCCCTGAAAAAAGCCAGAGAGACTAGTGTGTCCCTTGGTCAGTCGTGAGGCCAGGTGTGCCTGCTGAGGTAGCACCAGTGATATCCAACCAACTTTTTGACTCTTTATTAAGGCGTGTGAAATTGGTAAAGTTTCATTTTTTTTTTTTTTTTTTTTGAGCTTGCTTTGACGTCTTGAATATTTTATTTTTCTCCTGTTGCTTCAGCGGAAAGGTGATATGCTATTAACAATACCTTGTTGTATGCCATCTGTATATTTGTGGGCGTCTTGCTATTACATATGAAAGGCATAAAATTAAACCGCATACATCTTGTGCCCGTGACTATTTTGACTGAACTTTTTTATTGTTTTCAGTACGGAAAATTCCATTGGGTCCGCACATGGTAAAATTTCTATTTCTCAATTTTTCAATTTCTCTTTCCCTAAGAGAGGTTTGGAACAAACCCGTTTGGTAACGCAAAATGATTTCTCTATTTAAAACAAATTTCTTCTTTAGAAATTATTTTGGAGTAAAAATCAAAAGCTAGAAATTGTAACTTTTCTATTTTTGTTTGAGAAATAGAAATTGTTTTCTTTCCCATACCCACTCCTTCGATAAACAAACCCTAGTCGACCCTCTCTCCTCACCTTTCCCATTTCTCCCCTCCTCAAACTCCGAGTCTGTTTTTTATATTATTTTATTATAATTAATATTTTAATAAATAAAAATAAATAAATAATTTATTTTCAAAAAATCAAAAATGATTTATTTTCGAAAAATTATTAAAAATAATAAAAAATATTTTACTTTCCAAAAAAGAAAATCAAAAATATTTCATATTTTCCAAAAAAAGTCAAAAATTCATAAAAAGCCAAAAAGACTTGTATTTTCTTAAAAATACCAAAAAATCCAAAAAAATCCCTTTTGTGTTCAAAAAATAGAAAAAAAAAAAACCCAAAAAATGTTTTTTTTCCTCAAAATGCATGGCAAATTGCTCAAACATCCAAAAACCTTAGGGTTTAAATAAGATTAGGTACCGAAAGGGTATTAGTGATTAACTAAGTGTAATCAAGTCCCCGATCCTAATTTCTCTAGTTGCGTAGGAGCAAGTATTTCTCTCAATACTTCGCATGGGTTTCTAATCAATCCATCCCAAATTGGTTAGTGGCGACTCCATTTTAAAAATTAACTTACAAGTTAAAAACTTAGACTATTAAAGTCGTGAATTGGTGGACTTGGGAGAGTCCAAGCCTAATAAATTTAGTCGAACCATTAGTCTCCGTCGACGCCCGTACCTAACTATGTGCGCCAAAAAAAGAGGTCGCGATAATTTGTAAATCAAAAGTCTATTTGGAGAAATTGTCTAATCAATCTTAAATCTAGATGCCAAAGTTCAAAATTTTACCAATTTAATCCAAAATTGACACCCGAACCCCTAGAGTGCCAAAAGTTGGCACAAAAGGATACTTAAAAGTCAAAAGTTGCGAAAGTAACAAATCTTGAATAAGGAGAATAAATACATTCACTATTTGCATATTAGCATTTGAAAATACCAAATCTTTTATAGTTTGCATATTAGCATTTTTTATACTAATTACTAGCTTTTATTTACATAAATTGCTAATGTTTTGAAGTTCCTAACTACTTTATCGAATTACCAATCTAAATTAAAGTGATTTACCAACTTTTATCAAATTAAATTACCATGACAAACATCAAGAAGAGTGAGGTAAAAGGATGAGGATAACATGATTCATAGAAATAGAAATTTTTTTTTTGTTATCAAACGGATTTCTGTTTCAGAAATAGAAATTTTGAGTTGTTATCAAACGGGTTTCTTTGTTCAGAAATTTGTCCAAGGAATAGAAATTGATTTCTCGATTTCTGGCGAGAAATCAATTTCTTCAACAGAAATTTTGTCATGCGCGAGGCGAGTAATGTCACTCTTTGGTTGAAGCAAAATTTCAGGAAGTCACTTGATCATGTAGCAGTAAGTCTATACAGATTATATGGAGTAGCACCAATCTTGCCCCTGTAAAGCCTGCTGCTAACTCTCAAATAAACAAAGTGGGATAACTCTCTGGAAAGTTTACTGAAAGCCACAGAAGCTAAGAGGGTTTGTTGTCACTTCGACTTGTATTCGGGATAGAGATTATGTGAAGAGTAAACTTGCTCTTGGTTACAGGAAAACATTCATTTCTCTTTGCTCTGGCTTTCCTAGCGTGTTTCCAAGCATTCAAACTCAAATGCTAGTTTGTTTCCTGAAGGAAAGGGGGAGGAAAGACCATTCGCTTTTTCGGTGTAACCTACACTTCATGGAGATATTAGCTCTGCACAAGCTTCAATTTAGTTGCAGATACCTTGCGAGTACACTTGGAAGGGTTCCCATAGGTTCTATCAGGATTAATGGACATTAGGATGTTGGCATTTCCTTGGCCCATCTGGTTGATCTTTCATTTTAATGTTTTCATTTCCTTGGTTTTTAAAATGAATCTATTTCTATCCCAGGGAAAGAAAGGGAAAAACTATATATGTGAGGTTTATACCTTTCAACACCTTTCATATAGAGATTGTATAATAGTCCAAATGGTAGCTTTAATGTGATGATGATGGGAAATTATGCTGTGCTTGCAGGAATGCGTTGCATTGACGAGGCAAAGAATGAAGGAACTTCAGGAGATTATAGATGAAGCCATTTCCACAATGGAGATTGATTAGAATGTGTACGTGTTAGTGAGTTTGTTCTGGTCAATTGAAGATGAAATGCCCTTCTTGCTAAATCAAAGTTCAAATTAGGCGAGAAGGGCAATTAAATGTGTGAAAATTCATATTTTAGACGTGTAGTGTCGTGTTGCGTAATACGGTAATGAATGTGTCAAATGTGAATTTGATTGTAAATATAGTTATTTCATGTAATTGTAATTGAGATGTTGTAACTCAAGTTGCTTTGTATCATATTATGATGAAAATGAACCGACGGCTTTCGACATAAGCAAACCCTTAATTACATCGTGGGGAAGATGAAAAAGAGATTTAAAGAACAAATTGAGCTACCGTCGGACTCAAACACTGTCATCACTTGCTGCTAGTAGTCACTGTGATTTAATGCTGCCGCTGTTGCTGCCATGAGCGAACTCGGCAATATGCTAGGCTTAGTGATGACCATTGGTGGCGCTTCCAAAGTCACCCACCTATACTGGGTCCAAGACTTAGCGCAAGCTCCACTCACTAGATGCTCGAGCATATTGGCATTGGTTAGCCGTCACTGCCACTGCTACTTGTCGGCTTTCACACACTCAATACCTCCCCCCAATTGGACTCGCTTGGCTCACCCTCTTTCTCTTCGAGTTAAAGTTCCGTCCGATGACTACCCTCCTTGGTACTGCTCTCATATGAATTTGCGATAGCCCATCAACCTTAAATATGGGATTATACGTATCACATCTCGAGTTTCACACACGCACACGTGTGCGCACACACATATATATAAACAAGAATTGCTACATAGATCTTTAAGTCCCTCCCAATCTACATGAGATGCAGATATTTTCTTGACCTGCTTTCCTAATCACCTTAAATTCCCTAATCTTCACTCTCCTATCCTCCATCCTTGTCAACGCGTCATGTTTCTTCTGATTATGCCTGAATTCAGGCTTGGGGAAAGGGGGAGTAGTGTTTTTCTTCTGATTATGCCTGAATTCAGGCTTGAGGAAGTGGGCCGGGGGGGGTTTTGCGAATCGTGTAGTGTCAATTCGTCAACGCCTCACGTTTCTGCCTGATTATGCCTGAATCCAGGCTTGGGGGAAGGGGAGGTTTGCGAATTGTGGAGCGTTGATTCGACAATGCGTCGCATTTTTTTTTTTTTTTTTTTGATTATGTCTGAATTGTATTCGCTGCTGGCGCCTTTTGACTATAGTTATGTTCTTGTGGTTTGGGAACGATTTGAATGAAATTAGTGATAAAATGCGAAAACAGATCAAGAACTGCATCAACATAAGCGTGCGACACCTTTGACTGTCAGAAACATGTCTACTATCATATCTTTGTTTCATCTGAAGTCAATTGCCATAGTCTAGATTGAAGAAAAGGTCGACAACATGGGGAGGAGACAGCTGCGAGGCACACGACAAATGCATGGCATTTGACAGTGAATGCAACCTTAAGACAACTCTATGCAAGAATATGTCAGTCATTTATTTCACGCATCGAATGACGATCTTGATATATTTCTTACATAGCATCATTTGAAAGCCAAAAGTTATCTGGGCAACCACTATTTCAGCAAAAGCTACTTAAAAAGCTTATCTGTCCTACACCTTTTGTAACCCATAAGAGAATTTCAGTTAAGAAACCGGACATGAAGATGGCCATCAAAATAATGGCCTCAAGCCATGGCAAAAACACAGCCAGAAGATCTGCATTTCAAATTTCAATGTGACAACAAGGAGATCTAATAGAAAAAATCAAAATGAAGGTGAAAGTACCTGTATACTTGCAGACAAGTGCCGGTTCAGCAGCCCAAGCTTCAGGATCAATTCCAGAGGACATTTCACTAGATAACTGCCATGGCTCAGCTACTAATGCTGAAGGATCCACCAAAGCAGACGCAATACCCTTACCCAGCAAATCTAACAACCACCCAGCTTGCATGTCTAGTACCACTGCCCTGACCTCTTAAACATTTATACCTTCCAGAAGCCAGCATTTTATACAGTCAAGACTCTGCATGTGAAGAACAAGTTCTGTTAACCAAGAGGGAGACAATCTTCTCATCAGACATAGATGATACAAAGCAAATGGTAATGTCAGCTTAACAATGCTGCCCCCCCCCTCTTCTCACGAATATGAGAAACATGAGAACTTCATAAATCCAAAAAGAAGCATATCACCTTGCGAACAGCTCAAAATACGACGAATTTGTTTCCCTCTCTCGATTTGTGCTAGCCTTTTCAATTGGAACACCTACTATCATTGTAATTTCCTACAAAAAAATCCTACCAGCTTGCGTTCTAATCATCAGTAACCATTAAAAGAACCACTAATCAGAATAGCACCACACCTCTTACGAGTGTTTGATCTTTTCTCAATCAAATATAAAGAGAATCACTTCAGAAACGGTATCAAAATGAGCAATTGAAATCGATACAATTTACCCTTCACGTGTTTTTGTTCTTCGGGTATTGACATTTCCTATCAAGAATGACAACGAAGCATGTTAGGAAACTATTATGAAGGATATATGCATGATATGCATGACATAAATCACCTAAAGTGACAGGATTGCTTGAAAATCGCCTCCATGGCCTTGATTTTATTTATGAAAAACATTTCTTTACTGCATATGATAATCCACAAAGTTCAAACCTTGCTCTTTTCAAATGCTCTTCTCAAAGAGACATTTAAGCAACAAGGAGCTTAAAAAATTTAAATATGGATCATTGATGTGTTTCTTTTAAAGTTATCTTGAAGAACCTGCTTTGAAAGGAGAGGAGTACTCCCTATTCCACATTTGAGGATATTGTTCCTTGGATGCTTTGCCTCATTTATTGGAGAGGAGTACTCCCTATTTCCACATTTGAGGATATTGTTCCTTGAATGCTTTGCCTCATTTATTGCAAGGAAAAGATTGGGCATGTTATTTCCACACTTGACTAGAAATCATTCTAGGAACGATATCCATCCTTTACAACAAAATGGATGGTTGGGCCTTAGCATGCCATCTTTTCCTGCAAGAGATGGGACATGTACTTGCATTCAAACTTGAATTGGACTAATTTAGGAAAGATACACCCTTCTTGCGTTGAATCAATTTCATTTTGCTTCATGTCTTCATTCATCAGGAATTGCCTCAATTATCTCCCTGTAAGAAAAGGAAAAGGAATGTGTTGTCTCCATACTTAATTGGGCTCAACGATACATCCTTTAGTGATAACTTTGATGGTTTTGCCCTGGCACGCCTCATTGGCGGGGGAAGGAGAGATTTTCCCCTAATTTAAATGCTGATCCGATGTTTTTCACGTTAAGTCAGGTAATCATACTTCATCATCTCTTGTTCGGGCACATCCTGAAACCTTTTGCCTTTTCATGCTCGTCTCTGTTTTGAACAAACTATCCCTGCATATTTGCATAATGTCTCTGCATTCCTAAGATTGAATCAAGATCAATGTGCCCACTCCACTAGTTGATGAACTTCAAGAGCGTATGAAAGTCCATCTGCTCGCTCCATATCAACATCCGCATACACACTTGAAGAACCAGTACCAAAGTGGAGACATTGGGTTCAAATCCATCAACTAGGGCTCGCTGAAATCACGACAACCTTCATCCCAAATTTCCCTCATGAAGAAACCTATGAGTGAGCACATTCCACGACATGAAGTCCCTGCTTTGCATGGACCGGAAGGTGCCCAACGCGGATTCCAAGTCCCTGCACTTCATGTACGAATCTATGATGGAATTGCCGATGGAACAGAATGTGTTGAGACCCTGCTTGAGCACACAAGCATGGATGGACTTCCCTTGTTTATTTGATAGCTTTGAAGACACTTTGACAACAGGAATTAATCATGGAAGGCTCAGTGATTTCAATTCCTGCTCACTTCACTTCGTTAAAGTGGACTAACGCTTCATGCCATCTTCCATTAGAGGACAGTTCTCTAACCCGTTAGACTGTGTCGGCAATTCTCAGGAACATTGGGTCAAATGTAATTGCATTGCAAAGTTCCTCCTCTTCGATTGGTTTATTATGCATACACAGCTGCATTGTTCCTCTTCGAGACTGATCGTAGATTGACAAAATAGTTGGAGACCGCCAAATCCAACCATGGTTTACAGTTTCCATTGTAATGAATGACTGCTGCATTCTCCATTTCTGTCCAGTTGAGTGCTGGATCATAGCCGAGTCTCAACACATGCCACCTCCGATTGAACGAACAAGTCAGACTGTAGAAAGTGACCAACACTGGGGATAAGATGCCGAGCATCCACAATGTCCTATCCTTATTCATTTCCCGCCATCGGTGATATATTCCCGTGATGTTTCTCTTCTTCCACTCTTTGAGGTCAAACATTTTCATACCATATGCCCAACCACAAGCACCGGGATCAAAATTCTCAAGGTTGATCGAATTAGAGAAGTTGAGATACTTATCAATTATATGGAACCTCTCCTTACAACTTTGAACGGCACCGTTTACCAACCCATGCTGATCAAAATGGATACAATACTTATCTCATCAGGTTCCTCACCAACCGTCTACATTTGCCTAAAAATTTCCAGGGCATCGACATAACTGCCGACTTGAGAGTACCCGGAAATCACTGTCGTCCAAGAGACGACAGTCTCGCACAGCATCACACCAAACAATTCTCTCACCCTCGTCATCTCTCCCAACCTAACATGCCCGGAAATGAGACTATTCCACAAGATGGCATCCCTTTGAGGCATATCGTCAAACACCTTATATGCACCTTCCAAATTCCCGAACTTTGCATACATGTCCATCAACGAATTCTCCGACACCAGGTGCCCTGCAGGCCCGAATTTACACACATGGGCATGCACTTGCATACCCAGATCTTCGCTCGCCAACCCTGCACACGACTTGATCAAGAACGGGAACGTGAACTTGCCAACTAGTCTCGACACACAACAGATCCCAATCGACAAACAAACAATGAAGACACCCAAAAACTGCACATTCACGCTCGAATTCTGCCTCCACTCATATCACTCAACGTACTCACCGCTCCAGTCAAACTCTCCAGGAACTCAATCTTCTTCTCGATCGACAGCCCCCGAGACTTGGCATTTTCGCCTGGTGGGGATATCAAACAGAACAAAGAGAGACAACCATCAGCAAAATGTCTTTCTAAAGAGCCGAGTCTTCCCACATCTCGAACGGATCCGACACGAGAAAGATCCACGCGAAGCTCAGAGGGGCCTCACCCGCGCGAGGAGCGTCGCCGATGGGAGATTGCAGGAGGAGCTCATCTGGGCTCTGCAGGACATCCGGCGTCACCATGCCGATTCTCAAGAAACGGGGGAACGGACATCCGGGTGACGAAGCTTCGACCTTTCCGCTCGAGGCGATCGTCGTGGCGCGGGGCCAATCGCGGCTCGGGTTTCGTAAACGGATTCGACGAGGGAGATGATGGACCAGAGGAAGATGAAAATGACGGGGAGGATAAAAAGTTTGGGCCGACCCTAAAATTCCCTAAATTTTAGGGTCGAAACGGGCCGAGCCGGGGCGGGCCTTTTTGACACTAGTGATTATCAGAACTACACTGTGCAATAATTAACACGCCCGTCCTGCATGTACTCCCATGTAAACTTCCCGTGCTCCCTTTCTCTGCCTCCTACACTTGTCCCTCTGCTCCTCCCCTCTCGCACGTAGTCCATCTACTTCCGATCCTCCTCCCTTTCTCTGCCTACTCTCTCTCTCTTCCACGACTCCTCCTCCCGTCCTTTGCCTTGATTCCTCTCTCGCCTCCTCCTCCTCCTCCTCCTCCTCCTCCGCCGCCGCTTCTCCTGCATGCCCTTCTTGTATTTCCCAACCTCCTCCCTTTCTTTGCCTACACTCGTTTCTCTACTCCTCCACTCCTCCTGCACGCACTCCTCGTATTTCCAGACCTCCCCTCCACTCGTCCCTCGCTTCACGTACTTCGTCTTTCTCTTCACGTGTATCAACTCCATACTTCTTCTGCTTTCACTCCTCTCTCTCCCTCCAATATCCTCCTGCACTTGACCACGTTAAAATTCCACATTAGTTTTAAGCACTACACAGTTAAAATAATGCTAATCTTCTAATCATCTAATCAAGTATAGATTAGGTCGCTTGTGAAACATTTTCTTTATACTGCTGTAGATACTCGAGAAATGAGGTCAATAAGAGTTTAGAAAAAAGAAAAATTCCTTTTTATATAGTATAGTGATAACATTTAGCTTGATTAATTCCTATTCGCACACATAAACTACCACATCTACATGCTTTATATAAGGCTTTATCCACATCTAGACAAGTGTCGCTTCTAAGATTATTTTGTATCTAACAAAAAAAAAAAACTGTTGTCAAAGTGGTATAGTAAGTAAAATTTCATATCGAGAAACCGTCAACTTAAGCCATGTCAATATTTAAAACTTCAGTCTCTATTTGCAGGGCAATTGGGCAAATAAATCATATTTTTTGGTGGAAAAATTTCTAAAATGGAACTAAAGTACGTCGGAGAAGCTGGGAGCAGACTAAAAGCTAGTTAAGGTAGGGGGTAAGCTATACCATTTACAAAATCTACAGGCTATTACGCAGCAATGTGAACGTTCAAGAGGGCTATTATTGCTAAATAGCATGACATAAAAAGTATATTAAAAAAAAACAAAAAACACTTATCACATCACATAATGTCCAACAATGAATTATACAGCAAGAAATAAATTTCAAACTTACAATTCATGATACTTACATTTGTGTGCTTATTTAATATATTGGAAACAACATTTCAAATTAAAAAGAACATGTTGAAGGAACACTAATTGATTAAAAATTTATTTTTGTCCCCATAAATTTCATAATAGTATTTAACTTCTTGCAATTTATATAGTTTTACCAAATTATAGCATCACGCACATCTAATGTATATTGACGAAGAAGAAAATATCATACCATCTCTATGTGATTCAAAGAGTCTTTAAGTGATTGTGTCAAGTCATCAAGCTCAATCAAATGCTCAATCGTGACTCATCTTTTCTGCCCAGCTCCTCCAAAACCTTTTGAACGATCATATCGACAATTTCTACTTGGCTACCGTACACAAAAGCACTTTCATTAGTTCACTAGATTTAATTCATGCTCATGCATCACACGTGGTTACAAAGGATATCCAAATACACTAAATAACAAGTATAGGCTAATTTAGTAGAATTCAGTTCATTGGATGCGTTTTTCTATAGGTAGTGGTTTACACGACCGCTGAAATTACCAAGTGGCTACCACATAATGCCCAAGCAATTTTGGCATTTATAGCTAAGCCTGGAAAAGATTTTCAGCACTTGTAATAGGGAGAATCGGGAACTGAGAAAATGTAGACAAATTCAAGGTCATCCATTGAACAATGCAATTTGGTGATGACAAATTGAATAATCCCAAAACCCATGACAAATTCCCTAGCGACCGAAATATTAGGGAAGATGTCTCTAGTAGAGGATGTAAAGTTCAATAGGAGCAGTTGGAGGTAGTTTTCAAAATTTTGCATTTAGAAAATAAATGATTTGATAGGGCAATGTTTTATCCCCTAAAAAAAAAAAAAAAAAATTAGGCAAGCATCTTAAAGGTAGTTTTACCTTTGTCGCTCCTCGACCTTCCATCCCTTGATTTTACCAACCTTTGCAAGAGCCTCTTTGAACACCTCGAGTTCGACTTCAGAGGAAAGTTTCTTGGGGCATGGAGTCCGATGTTTAACATCCCCAAGTTTCACTTTATAAAAGATGGGGTAAATCTTTTTTCTACCTTCTGACTGAGACACATTGTTTATCATGCGTGCAAGCTCAATGAGACACCATTTGCGATCAAGATAAGTTTGAGAGATGATGGGTATGTAGATTTCGGAGTTGTCAATAGCTTGTAGAATTGTCTCACCAATGTTATCACCCACCTTGATTGCATTTTTGTCCATGAATACGCGGATTCCAGCATTATTCAAGGCTCTATTGAGGAAGCCCGTGAAGTCAAAACGAGTATCCGCCCCACTAAAACTCAAGGACACATCGTACCGAACTTCTGATGCTTTGGCCTTTGGGTGTGCCATATCTGGGCAGCATATTACTTCCAGACCTCTCTCTCTCCCCCCAGAAGAGAAAAAAAGGTTGGTAACTTGGTGTGGCGTGGCCTGGCTAAGAAGTGAGCTGAGGTTTTTGGAATGCTTCTACGGCATAGCACACAGAGATGACCGATATTCCAATGAAGACGGAGATCCTCTCGAGTATACTGTATGTTAATGGTAAGCGGCCAGTACACAGACACGGAAAAAGAAGAAGAAAAAAAATCATCCAGCAGCTGAAGGTGTGTGCAAATAGATTTGGCGAAGGGGATTTCTGCTCAGAGTGAACAATCGCATGCAAAAACACAAACAAATTCGGACGAGATTTTACCTAAATTCACAGGATAATAGTGCCAAATTTGGACTTCAACGGAATCGGCTGGACGGATGACCGCTACGGTGCTCCCTGGCAAAGGGTGGTTCGGCGAGGTGCACGCGGCGGTGATTCGGCCGGCGATTTGTGACACGGCTCGTCTCATCTCGTCTCGGTAGTGACTTTCGGCCGGAGGTAGCCATGCAAGACGAAGCCACGAGGGACGCCAAGCGAACGAAAACAGGCTGGAGATCATGAATTCATGATGCAACAGCAGCGGCTTGGGACAGAGAGCAGCCGCATCGTCTCCGGTAGTTGGAGGTGTGGGAAGGAGCGGCAGCCCATTAGGTTCGGCGATGGACACGACGGCCTCCCGCCGGGCCGGGCCCAGCGAAACAAGAGAACAAAAGAAATTAAGGCCTAGAGAAGAAATGCAGCACAAAACAGGCTCTCAGCTTCAAAATCCCAAATTTGAGGGAGGATTTTTTTTTTTTTTTTTTTTTTTGGGAGAGAGGGGAATGACATCAGATAGGTTCGGCGGGAGGAGAAGGCAGTGCCTCGGAGGTGGTCGTCGCGGCTTGGACAGCAAAGCAGCTCGTCGGGAGAAAGAAGGCGGCGGCGGCGGCGAGCAGCAGGCGTCGGGAGTGGGTCGCTGTCGCTCGTCGGAGGTGGTCGTCGTCGTCGGAAGAAAGAAGGCGGCGGCGGTCAGCAGGCGTCGGCTGGGGCTGCCGTCGTCGTCGCTCACGGGCTGGGGCTGCGACGTCAATGAGTGCAGACGAGGGTAGAAGCAGCACGAGCGAGCGTCCTCGTTTGCGCAAAGCCTCCCGAGATCTACCGTCTCTCTCGAGTCTTTCCTTTCGTGTGTAGACCAAAAAGGACAGACAATATTGATAAGGAGGGCTGTGACTCACCGGCATTTATAGGATGCGCCGCAACGTGGGACTTTGAAGAATTTAACGATGCTCCACACGACATTTTTATCCTCATGCAGTGATATGCAGTGGTCCCTACTGTGGGACTTTTAGTTTGCTTGTCCTATTGAAACGATTCGTGTCAAATAGCAGGTGCTGTCGAATGAGGACAAAATCTGAAACGATTATAGTGTCACCATTGTTAAATTCCTTTTCCCACGGTTTAACACTTTTGAAATGATTCCAGACTTTCTTGACCTACGCCTTGGACATCTGAAATGACCAAATTCCTAAAAGTCCCCATCTTTCGGAAAAGTCCATATCCTCTGACCGAGTCTGACCCCCATTTAACCATGCGGTTGATTACAGCTCATATTGTCAAACTAAATGGGTGGTAACAACTAATCAAATGGCAATTGTCTTACCTTATCTTTCCATGGCTCTCAAATTTGTGTAGGGCAAGGGAGTTCCATCAACGCTACCCAATTTTCGGCTAATCAAAGATATTTTCATTAAAATACAAGTTAAATTTAAATTAGATTAAATTAAAAATTAATAAAATTAAAATTATTATTTAAAAAAAAAAGGAAAAATATGAGCACTTAGTTGCCACATGTCATTTGACAACAGGGGTGGATTTGAAAACTACCTTTTCAAAGCCTTTAATCTTTGTATGTCCTCGGGGTCCTGTTTGGTAAATTTCTTTTGAAGAATTTTAAGGAAATATAATTGCATTTCCTTAGCCAAAGCAAGTATAGTATTTTGAGTTTTAAGCATGTAAATACCTTTATTTCTTCCAAAATGAGGGATAAAAAAAAATGTTTCATGCTAATGGGTTCATTCAGGTCCATAATCGTGAGTTCCATCATATGAGATCCTATGCCTGTCTTTTGACCTCCTAGTTCAAGTCCATGGCTTGGCAATAATAGGTGCTCATTGATGGATATCCATCGTTCAGATAGCATACATCCATCATTGAACATAAAATGACAGTGCATTCACATGTATGTAGATGGAGAAAAAAAAGTAGGTAACGGTATGGCTGTCGACGGCGGTACATCGGCTTGCCTAGACCCCTCAACAACCCTCGCCCAAAGTGACTTTGCGCGCAGATCTTCAAGAAATGTGAGCTGCATAAATCAAGAAAGAACTCCAACAAGAATGGCCACGTAGATCTTCAAGTCCTTCCCAATCTACATGAGATGTAGATATTCTCTTGACCTAATTTTCAAATCACCTTAAATCCTCCGATCTTCACTCTCCGATCTTCCATCCTTGACCTCAAAATCAACTCTAATTCTAAGTATTCCGTTGCCCGTGGGTACAAGGAACAAAGAAGCAGCACCTAAAATTTCAAACTATTCCAAAGACCATAGTTAATTGGGTCCAATTCTTTTTTAGGTTAAAATCATTAAAAAAAAAAAAAAAAAAAAAAAAAAATCTTAAATTTGTCCATTGTGACATAAATACCTCAAATTTTTTATAACATAACAAATTCCAAACTTATACTAACATCATAAATATACCTTGGATAGAATTGAAATAAATAATATAGGTTTAAGTTTCTTTTTCTTGACAAAAAAAAAAATTGGGAGTTATTGTGTCATAATGAATAAGTTTAGAACCTTGTGAGATATGAAAAAAATTAGAGTATTTATGTCACAATTGACCTAATTTGGGACTTTTTGTGGTATTTGCCCTTCATTCTTTAGCCAAAAAAAAAAGTTCAACTCAATTGGTGACAACATTGTTGGTTCACCTTACTTGATGAGGGTTGCCGGCCCTTGTCGGTGCTTGGACAACCCTCTCTCTCTCTCTCTCTTTGTTTCACACTTACTTTTTCTCTCTCTAGTTTTTTTTTTTTTTTTTCACAATCGTAATTAATTATTATTGTAATTTTTCCACCCTTTCCTTTCCACAATCGTAATTAATTTAAGGGAAATTTAGAAAAAGGGCATGAAGTGCCCTAGTTTTTTTAAATAAGGATTTAAAGCGGATATTGTTTCAAATAAAAGTTTGAAGTGGTTAAATTTTTTCAAATAAGGGAATAAAGTGGCCAAATTATCTCAAATAAGGGTCTTTGACCAGGGGTGACTTTTTCAGTCATTGGAGAAGGGGTATTTTGGTCAAAAAATTGTAACTATATTTTTTAAAAATTTTATATTTTTAATCCTTTTTTTTTTTTTTTTCCTTTTTAGTCTTCCCTTCTTCAACCATGGTTGGTGACGCTCGGCGAAAGTTGCCCTCGCCAACGTCGGGGGAGAGTAGCCCTTGCTAGATCTGACGAGGGCAACCCTCGCCTGTTGGACTAGGGTAGCCCTTGCCTTGGTTGGCAAGGGTGTTGCCTAAGTTGAACAAGGGCAAACCTCGCCCGACGCCGGCGAGGGCGACCCTTGCCCTCACTTGAGTTCAACTTCCCTTCACCATGACTAGTGAAGGGAAGAGGGAAAAAGAAAAATGAGAAAAACGAAAAGAAAAAAAATATGAAAGATGAAAAATGAAAATGCCCTTTAACTAGAGAGATTAAACTCCTTTTTTTAGACTAATATGTTTACTTTGGGCTTTTATTTAAATAAATTATATTTCAAATTCTTATTTGAGATGATTTGGTTACTTTAAGTCTTTATTTGAAACAATGTTCACTTTGAATTTTTATTAAAAAATGAGAATACTTCATATTATTATTTGGAATTTTTCCTTAAACTAATCAATGAAAATCACCTCAGCATTTCGATCTACATGTGTACGGCGCAAAAGCTCTAACTTGTTTTTTGGTCGGAAAAAAAAATTCGATTTGACGGATATATTTTGTAAAAGCTCAGCATTATTTGCGGCTTCCACTAAAATTAAAAAGGGGGGAGAGAGAATTTAGCAGTCGATTTTGCCTCGCCGTCGTCTTGTTCTGCAGGCCTCTTTACCCTGTTTGCGCCGACCTCGCTCTTGCTCTTAACCTAACGTCTCTCTCTCTCTGACTCTCTCTCTCTCTGTGGCTACCGGCATCGGAGCTGGGCTTCGAGCTTGCAGGTAACAGCCGGGTTACTTCGGAGATTGGTGCTTGTTCCGAAAGACTCCATCTTTACTCTTTTACTCGTGCACGATCTCCACCTGTTTGTTTTATTGCTCTTGAACCGTATGCAGTGCTGAGAGATTGCCTTATTATCTTCTGAGTCCTTCGTCGAAACTTTTCACCTGTATATGTCTAGTGTGCTTGAATAAATGCTGCCCAGAGGAAAAAAAACCGTTCCTTTTGAGAAAACCAGATGGTTGCTCTCACCTTGCTCGTGGGTTGGGACAAATTTTAGTGTTTTATCAGTAAAATTCAAATTTTTGTAAAGAGTGGGGACATATATGGGGTTAACCTTAATGGGCTCTTTTTAATTCGCAGTTTTAGTCTCGGTTCTCCTTGCCGGAAATCACCATCTGTAGATAGCCATAGAAATGGGGACGCCGAATGCTGTTGGAGATTGGTCGTCGGAGATGGAGGTCAGTGCTTTCAGACGCCTCTTCCCTCTTCGCTACTATGAGCGGCATCTCTCCGAATCGATACGGCCCGATGCTAGGCCCCTGAAAAGAGCCAGAGATACTATTGTGTCCCTCGGTCAGTTTGTTTAGCTTTTTGTTTATCTGGTGATTTGTTTTTCCTTCCCTCATCAAGTCCGTGCAAGTTGTATTCCTCCAATGATTGCTTAGCATTGACAATGCAGGGGCTGTTGCATCCTCTGATGGGTCTGCGCTGGCAAAGATTGGTTCCACCGTGAGTTTTTCCCCTTTTCAGTCTCTTGTGTAGATGTGATGCATATACCAACGCACTCCTGCACTTCAGCATGTTCAAAGTAGTTGCATATGTATATACTCGTAGCTGAACCAACATATAGTTTCTATCTCTTCCATTTTATTTGTTTCGATGTTTTACTTTTGCACGCGTTTGAATTAATTAAGGTGGTCATTAATTGTTATTCTTGTGAAGTTTATAGGGTTTGCTCTTTTACAAGTACATTAATTAAAACATGCGCAATCATATTTTCCACAGACAAATGTTTTTTTTTTTTGGTAAAGAACTTATAAATTCCACAGACAATGTTGGCTGCTATAAAAATGGAAGTCATGACTCCTTCTGTCGATTCGCCTGATGAAGGCAGTATAGGTAAGCAGCCATGGACCAGTCAATCACGTTTCTTTTTTCTAATGTTTCTTCGACGCTGGCATGTGACTTTGTATTATTTTCAGCGGTTGAGTTTCATATGCCCCCTATATGCTCTCCAGTCGTGAGGCCAGGTAGGCCTGCTGAGGTAGCACCAGTGATATCGAAGCAACTTTTTGACTCTTTATTAAGGCATGTGAAATTGGTAAAGTTCCATTTTTTTTTTTTTTAGCTTGCTTTGACTTCTTGAAACCTTTATTTTTCTCCTGTTGCTTCAGCAAGGGTGATAAGGTATTAACAATACCTTGTTGTATTGACATCTGTATATTTGTGGGCATCTTGCTAATGTATATGAAAGGCATTAAATTCTAAACCGTATCCACCTTGTGCCTGTGACTATTTTGACTGAACTTTTTGATTGTTTTTAGTATGGAATATTCCACTGGGTCTACTAAATAAGCATGTAATGTTACTCTTTGCTTGAAGCAAATTTTCAGGAAGTCACTTGATCATGTAGCAATAAGTCTGCACAGATTATGTGGAGTAGCACCAATCTTGCCCCTCTAAAGCCTTCTGCTAACTCTCAAATAAACAAAGTGGAAAACTCTTTGGCAAGTTTACTGAAAGTCACAGAAGTTAAGAGGGTTTGTTGTCACTTAGACTTGTATTCAGGGTAGAGATTATGTGAATAGTAAACTTGCTCTTGGTTACGGAGAAACATTGATTTCTCTTTGCTCTGGCTTTCCTAGCTTCCAATCATTCAAACTCAAATGCTAGACTTTAATCGGACCCTTTTCAGTTTGTCTCCTGAAGGGAAGGGGGAGGAAAGACCATTCACTTTTTCAATGTAACCTACACTTCATGGAGATATTAGCTCTGCACAGATTCAATTTAGTTGCAGATACCTTGGGAGTACACTTGGAGTGGTTACTATAGGTTCTACCAAGTCCAGATCCCCATATATTCTCTTGTGATCAATTTGTGTCACAAAATAACCCATAGGTTCAAAGGTAGTAGATTATCATGGAAGGATGCTGTTGGAGTTAATACTACATAGCTTACTAAATTGATCATAAGGTTTCCCTCAAGTCCATGGTTTGTGCTTTCTTGTCTTCCTTGGCAATGGTCATTGTTTCATTTAATTCTCGGACAATTATATTGCAGTTTCTTAAAACAATACATGTTTTTATGCTGCAATACCTTCTTGGGTCATGTGCTGGTTAATATTCATATGCTGGAGTTGGTAATCATTTGGTTATTGCAGCTCTGGGATGATTGATCTGAAGGAGCTATCCCTGATCAAAGGAAAAGCAGCTTGGATGGCGTACTTGGTAATACTTTATGCCAGATGTTATGAGGCGTAATTTAGGATAGAGTGCAGGGTTTTCCCTTTAGCTGCATTAATCTTTGGAATGTGTGACGGGGCAATTTTTTGCTGGGAGAGCTACTTTGATGAATACCATACATGTTGCCTCAAAATGTTCTTGCTCACATTTTTTTTTTTCAAGTGTTGCAGGATATATATTGTCTTGATGCTGATGGAGCTCTTTTTGATGCTGCTTTGCTTTCAGCAGTTGCTGCATTTTCTCATTGTAAGATATTTCATCCTTTACAATTTAGATGCTGACATTCTTTTCTAACTTGGTTTTTGGCTTTCTTCTTCTTGCATGGCCTATTCTACAATTTGGTTGATGACTTTTGTGAGTTGATATAAAGTGGACCTTTAATATATTACATTTGTGATCATGCTCCAAATTGCAGTTATCTATGATTGTAAGAGATGTAGGACTTGCTTATGAATGTCAGATAATTCTAGCTTAATAAATGCTTAAGGTGATTTGCTTATGGATGGACATTAGCTCAAGCAATTTGCATTTCAAGGAGATACTTGTTACAAGTTGCTGAGAGAGAAAAGCAATATGAATCACCTAAGGCAGGAAGAGTCGTAATTATCCCACTTGCCTTTGTGCTCTTACCCTGATTTTGAATCTGACCAGGAAAGCCATGGATGTTAATCATTTCATGGTTTCTCATTTTTCTAGCAATAAAGGAAGACCCAGTTCAATAATCCTCTATACTTCAATGAGATAAATAAGAGCACCAGTCTTATACAAAAATGCTTATGCAATCTCTTAAGAAGTTAAAGGGCTTCATTGAAAATTCTTGAAGTTTCATGATTCTATTGAACATCATCCTAGATGTTTGGATATCCAGTGCAATAATCTCAGTTTGAAAGTTTTGATTTAAGGAAGATCTAGCTACCATCAATGATTGTTCATTTGATGAACATTCAAAAGGCTTTTTCCTTTTCTTTTGCTGATCTGTCATGCCTTGTTTACGCTCTCACTTTTGATATTTTTTGAGTGTGGTGCCAAAGATTGCATCCTCACATCAATGCTATGTGTTTGCTTTTCCGCTATTCTTCTGTATATTTTATGTCACTTCCCGGATGGTCACTTGATAAATTTTGTTGTTTTGGACCTTGTAGTGCGTATCCCGGTGGTTTCTTTGAATGATGAAGGAAGAATGGTGATGGTCTCTAAGGAACTTGAGGGTGAAAAGTTGGATAGAGAACCTGTCGACAAAGAGAGGAGAAAACTCTCGTTGAAAAGCATTCCATTTTCCCTGACTTGCATTCTTCACAAGAACTACATCTTGGCAGACCCTACGTTCGAAGAAGAATCCATAATGGAAACGTTCATAACTGTGGTTTTGAATTCATCTGGTCAACTTGTCTCTCTCTATAAGCCAGGTGGACCAGTTCTTGCACATACATCAGCTATTCAGGTTATTTTCTCCTTATTCCTCATTTAATTTATTTGTTCATTCCTTGTTTGAGAATTGTACTTTGAGACCCCGTTTCATGCGATTGGGATCAAATGATTAATGACTTTCATACTGTTGAGTCAACTGCATTCTTGCTCTAACTGTACTCCAGTCAGTTTAATTATGCAAAAGACGGATCATGGGTTCTTTAAAGTAATTTGTGGTTGGTTAGTGGACAAGCCCAATGTGGCATGTAGAACATTCAAGAACTTGTGGAAGTTGATAAGCTTCTTATGCAAATGGTGGTTCAGCAGATAACGTGACAATCCACTCGTGAGTGTTTTCAAGAGCTAATAACCTGAAACAGACGAAGTAATGTACATTGGATAAGCAACTGTTGTCTGCTTTATATACATGACTATACACATGTAGTTATTTGCCAGGATTAATGGACTTTAGGATGTTGGCATTTCCTTGGCCCATCCGGTTGATCTTTCATTTTAATGTTTTCATTTCCTTGGTTTTTAAAAATGAATTTATTTCTGTCCAAGGGAAAGAAAGAGAAACTATATATATGAGGTGTATACCTTTTAACACCTTTCATATAGAGATTGTATAATGGTTCCAATGGTAGCTTTTATGTGATGATGATGGGCAACGTTGCTGTGCTTGCAGGAATGCGTTGCATTGACAAGGCAAAGAATGAAGGAACTTGAGGAGATTATAGATGAAGCCATTTCCACAATGGAGATTGATTAGAATATATATGTTACTTAGTTTGTTCTGGTTGATTGCTGCTTCTAATGGCATTCTATCATTTTCCGTCGAATTACTAGGGTGTTAATTAAAATGGAGAGGAAGGTCATGTGAAGCTTCCATGTTAGATGGCTTGCTGTTTCTTTTTAATGGTGAGCTGTATTAAACAAGGAAATGGAAATATCAAGGACATCGGGGTTCAGGTGTCTTCTCGAGCTATTAAATTCCGGTTTGCTTGCGATCTGCATGTTCACAATGGCCATAAAATAGCCAAAAGATGGGGCATGGGAGTTTTGAGAACTTGAACTGAGACCTATGATGGAAATTGGTTGCGAACCCAGAGTCCACGACTATAAAAGCTTCATCCTTTGCAGGCACAAGTCTCTCTGTGAAACTTAAATTTCATTGCTTTCTTTCGTTTTTAAGATTGGAGACTCGGGAGGTGAAGCCCTTTACCAATTTATAGGTTGGTCTTTCTCGTTCGAGATTTGAATTTTAACAGGGAGCCTGAGTCCAGATCATGTTCAAGATTGCGGATGACTTGAGCGGGTGGGGACCGGTTCCAACATTGCAAAATGAACCGACCAACAAGTCGTTTGATCCGACCTGGTCTTGACAATTTCTCCAGCCGAAGCACACATCGGTCTCTTCAACGCCTTCACCACGCGTACGGCACGATGATGACAAATGCTTCTCGAGCTTGGCCTAGGGGTGATTCATGAAACACTTGGGAGACGGATCTTTGTCATTTGGGTTTTGATCTCGCTCTCGTGTGGTGATCTTTATGTCACGCAGACTATAGTCCATGTCTTGTCCTATTCCACGTTGATATCAAAAGCATCTCACGAATAGACCTTGAATTGTGACCAAATTTATAATGTGATTTCTAAACTTTTAATTTATTTAATTTGATATCTAAACTTTAGCCCAATGTGCGATATGATTCCTAAACATTCAATCTATTCAATGTGACTCTGGACTTTTGGTACATGTTTAAGTTAGTCCCTAAACTATCGAACATTTGTATATAGTTTATAGATTAAATTGAATATATACCAAATTGAAATTGAGGGATCACATTATAAATTAGGTTAAAGTTTAATGACCAAATTAAATAAATTAGAAGTTTAAGAACTACATTGAAAGTTCAATTGACGACCGTGTATAACTACGATCAGACCCTCTCCAGCACTCTTTTGAGTTCCATAAGGAGCTGAAGCTGAGACGTCGAAGATAACGGTCTGAGGTCAACGTGGGGTTCACGGTCGGACGCTAGGACATGACAGCATTCCAACGGCAAGGCGCCATTCTAGACAGGAACCAAAAACCAACAACTAATTTCCGCAAAAGAACAACTAATTTTCAAAAACTGCCCCTTCCATTCTCTCCCTGTCTCTGAGCTAAAAGTAGTCTCCTGGAATTCAGCTCTGCAGATCCTCCCGTGGGTTGTTTTGTAATTAGGTGATCAAAAGGACTTGAATCCAAGAACCCAAAGAAGTAGTCAAGAGTCCCATGGGAGGCTGTATTTCAGCCCCTGCAAAGAGAGCAGGATCTTACGCATCAACCAGGAGCAGCCGGTTCGCGCCGCAACCCGATGTGGACCGTGTCTGCAGATCCGGCGTCCTCCGCACCATCTCGATCCTCAAGAACCCCAGCAGAGACAACATCCACGACAGGTTCGAATTCGGCAAGGAGCTGGGGAGGGGCGAGTTTGGGATCACGTACAGATGCACCGAGCTCGCGACAGGCGAGGCCTACGCGTGCAAGACGATATCGAAGAGCAAGCTGAGGACGGAGATCGACGTGGACGACGTGAGGAGGGAGGTGGAGATAATGAGGCACTTGCCGAGACACCCGAATATCGTGAGCTTGAAGGAGGCTTTTGAGGACAGAGATGCGGTTTACATTGTGATGGAACTGTGCGAGGGTGGCGAGCTCTTTGACAGGATCGTGGCGCGCGGCCATTTCACAGAGCGTGACGCCGTCACAATTGCCAGGACCATCTTGGAGATTGTCAGTGTAAGCAAAACTTACGTTTTGGCAAAACTCAGGGTCTTCTTTTGAAAAAAAAATTGAAAAAATGGCAAGACCAAGGCAAGACCAGAAGATCCTGTTATTCTGGTCTTCTAATACGCTTGTTTGGTCAAGAGAGCAAAGGCAGATTATCCGCATCTCTTTCAATTTGACCTTCATCATGGGGACTGGTGTTATTTCAGGTATGCCATGAACATGGAGTGATTCATCGGGACCTTAAACCGGAAAATTTCTTGTTTGCCAATTCGAGTGATTCATCACCTTTGAAAGCAATTGATTTCGGTCTCTCTACATTCTTTGAACCAGGTATTCCTTCTTCTTCTTTCCTTTCCTTTTTAATAACAGCACTTCAAATGATTAGATTTCTGGAGCTTACAGGTCCGTCATAGATCTAAAACATTTCAACTTTTGGTAGGCCAGCATTTTAGAGAAATAGTTGGAAGTCCATACTACATGGCTCCAGAGGTGCTAAGACGGGATTACGGGCCGGAAGTCGATGTGTGGAGTGCAGGGGTTATTCTTTACATTTTGCTTTGTGGGGTTCCTCCCTTTTGGGCAGGCAAGTACTCTCTGCCAAACCGATTCATCAGTTTTCTCGGAGTCCCATAAATTTCAACCCATGGGCTAATAGGTTGAGTTGTATCATATATGACTGGCAGAAACTGAAGAAGGAATTGCGCAGGCCATCGTCCGGGGTGAAATAGATTTCGAACGAGATCCTTGGCCCAAGGTTTCCGAAGAAGCAAAGGATGTAGTGAGAAATATGCTCGAACCAAATCCTTATACACGTCTTACGGTCCAAGAAGTCCTTGGTATGCGTTGCCCTCTAATCTATATATCCTCAGCACATTGTTTCTCTTCCCAGTACTGATCTGACAAAATATCAAATTATGAATCTGAGTGTACAAGAAAATGAAGCAGGAAAGATGTGTGGACTATGAGTCACTTGTGTCATTTGCAAGGATCAGAATTCTTAAAACGATAATGTGATTTTAACAGGTGAAAGAGGTAAGCACCAAACAAAAGGTCAGCTAGACAGTTGATCTCGTAAATTGACTTAAGATCGAAATTTCGGTCCTTTTCTGTTCAGCTTGTTGCTGCTATATATGAAATAGATGTTCAGCGACAAAATTGGGCTGGGAAGGTCTCAGGGCTTAATTTGTTCCTATGAAATATTCCTAGTAAGCACGTAACAGTTGCTTATGTGGACTAAAACTAGCTTAGTAATCCCATTGAAGAGATCCATGAAATAGTTTTAAAGATTGTCAATTTTTGATCGACTTGTGCAGAGCATAAGTGGATACAAAATGTGGACAAGGCTTCCAACGTTTCACTAGGACAAAATGTCCGGACGAGGATAAAGCAATTCTCTTTGATGAATAAGTTCAAGAAGAAAGTTCTCAGAGTGAGCCCCTAAGCATTGCCCTGTTGGATTTCATTGCTATTCTTAGTGCATGGTTAAACTCGAATTATGTTTCCTGCATTGTTAATGTAGTTAGTAGCAGACAATTTGCCTGATGAGCAAGTGGATCATATCAAAGAGATGTTCCACGTGATGGACACCGATAAAAATGGAGATCTGACATTTGAAGAGTTGAAACATGGCCTACAGAAATATGGACAAGTAGTTGCTGATCCTGATGTGCAGTTGCTGATGGATGCAGTAAGATCACTTATTCAACAGCTTAGCACATTTTGTTTTTGACATGGTTTATGTTTTCTTCTTCCATGTCGATGCATTATATGCTATGAAGTGCATGATTTTGCTTAAATTGCAAGGCATTTGGAAGATTAGGGACGGACTACATAATACGAAAATATGTTTTTCATCAGTTAGTCAAAGATTTGATCATGAGGTTGTAACACCATTTCACATAATTGATAGAACTTCTTACAAAATCAAGTGGGCTTCTAATAATTTGATGAGTCACAATTTCTTCTATTAGCATCTAAAAATAGAACTCCATCTTATATGAGAAACAGGCTGATGAAGATGGAAGCGGAACGTTGAATTGTCAGGAGTTCGTGACTATGTCAGTCCACTTGAGAAGGATTGGTAGCGATGACCACCTTACTCGAGCTTTTGAATTCTTTGACAAGAATCGAAGCGGATATATTGAATTCGATGAGTTGAAAGAAGCTTTGATAGAAGACAATCTTGGTCCGAACAACGAAAAATTCATTGAAGACATCATTTTCGATGCTGATCTAGATAAGGTAATACATAACCAGAACAACCTGCAATTTGGAATCTATGTATATCTTGTTCATATACGAAATAGAGTTCTCATTCTATGGTGGATGTATTCCAGGACGGCCGAATCAGTTATGATGAATTCAAGGCCATGATGAAAACGGGCATGGATTGGAAAATGGCTTCACGCCAGTACTCAAGAGCGATGCTGAACGCGCTTAGCCAGAAGATGTTCAAAGACAAACCTTCTTCCCTCAGAGGCTAAAAGATGTTCCACCCATGGCTTCTTAATCTGATCCAAATGAACCGTGGAGAAACAAAATCGAAGTCTCATCAAAAGGGTATTGGGAAGGAGGCTTTATACAAAATCATTACATTGGTTTGCTACTGCAGGGATATAAATGCTGTGAAAATTTTGAAGAAATGGGGTCTAAATAGTTAGATTCCTACACCGCTTGGCATTCAAATTTTTATGTTTTTATTTTCCGTAATTAAAGGGAAAATCAATTGAAACTACTAATCAGAGTTGGTTTGCAATGCCCATCCTAATCAACTAAAGGAATTTGAAGCCCCATACTGGGGCAACCTGACCATCTCCATGAGCAGATGGTTTTTGGTGTTAAATGCAGAGCAATATCATCATAAAATCGCATATTAACTTGCAAATCTCATATCATAGGATATTAGATCTTCTAACTCATATTGAGTGAAATTGCTGCAAGTTTGAATACATAACACAGGATATATTGTAAAACTCGGCCACATCCATCAATTTCATGAAGTGAATTCACCTCTTGACACCTCCCCCCCAATAGATTATATGATATCGCCTCTTGTTCAGATAGAATACATTGGATGATTTCATCTAGGCGTGTATATCAGATATACTAACCAAACAAACCATTAGATATTTACTCATATAGACCAAAACTTCAAATCGTAACTTGAATATTGCAAATAAACTAAACAACTTGAGCTCATCCATTGATACCAGGAATCTACTAAAATTAAGATACATAGTATATATGCTTCACAACAACATTCAAATAAAGCTCATAAGAGACCCATCCAAGCTTCAAAGCAGCTATTGATGTTGTCCACAAACGAGTCATGTTCCCATTAAAAGTACATTGCTTTCTCATGAAATGAATGAACTCATGCGTTTGTGTCGATTGTGCACGTTCATATGAGAACTGCAACTCTACTTCAGAAAAATTCTCTGTTTGAAGCACATCATACACAAGCAGAATCATCCTTTCAGTTTTTCGAACCGTCTTGAGCAAGAGCGCCCCCACGCATCCAACAGAATACGAAATCTGAAGTAATTCCTTTCAAAGAAAGGATCAGATGAGCTCCAATAGACAAAGTAATATGTGAAATATAAGACAAACGGAGTACATTTGCCTCTTCCAGCAGCAAATAGATGAAATATTAAATGATTGGTGACAGTCACTATTTCTTTTTCTTTGCCAAAGTAGTACGGTACTGACAATGAAACCCTACAGCCTATATACATGGGCCGGCATCATAGGCCGCCATCATCAACACACAACAAGAGTAAACACAGGCCAAAAGCTGCTGCGGCGCATGGTTGAATCAGTCAGCACTCCACGCGAATAGTTGAGCCTCCTAATAATTGATTTGTCACTGGGAACTTGAACGATTCATACCAATAATCCCTTTATAGGACACTGCCCATGTGCTTGAACTGGTTCCTTGTCCATGAAGGCCGTGCTTCTGGTGAAAACCATCCTCCTTTGTTAATTTTCCTGTCACTGCCCTCATCGGCGATGCTGGCAAATCTGGCAAGTGGTTGCAGATTTAACATTAGCATATGTGCAATGATCGCAGGACCAATGAGACGCGTCATCGGTTCGGCTGGAACCAGCTCGAGTGCTGGCAGTTCCTTTTCCCCTTCCACCACCTTTACTTGCCTTGCTGCTCCCTGCATTCTTAGAGCTCGTTGCCCTGCTGCAACCACCATGGGTATCCACATCTGATAGCCCATTCTCCAATGCTCTCACGAGGTTCTCAAAGTAGTTTCTGGTCACACTGTAGCAATAAAAACAGATGTAAGAAAGTCAAATGCATGTCTGTGCACACATGGGCGCTCCTTCTGGAAGTCACAACAGAGGCTATTAAGAAAAGTGTCTACGTAAACTACATTGCAGCTGAAGTAAAGAGGGCCACCAATTTTTTAATAAAAGGAGAGACGTGTTTGTGATGGGAAAACAGCTCCAAGAATTCTTGTTTCCCACTAATACTCTATGAACTTAAATAAATAAACAAATAATAGTCCAACAGCCTTATAACAACCAACCAATGCCGTATACACTGGAAGATCATATTCTTGGGAAGTCCACCGTCCAGGTTTGACTTTCGACTCAACAATCTTTTTAGCATAAAAATCCAGTCAAAAGAACTAGTGAGAATGCTTTTGGCTCGAATCAGCTTTTAAGTTAACATCAAACTGCAGAGTCAATATTATTCCATAAAGTAAACTTTGAAAGCTTGACAATAAAGAGCAGGATTAGAAATAAGAATGCTATGCTCAGGATGAGTCGTGAGCCTCGCCAGAACTCTTTTACATAATATATGAAGCCAAAAAGAAGATTCCGCAGGAATATTACATACACTAATTTATCAGGAAGAAGCTGCTCATTGGTACATATCATGCTCTCTCCAGAAACGATAAAGCACATTTTTTGGCAAAAGGAACATAATCACCAATTCCAATATTAGTATTTTCATGTGCTATTCAGAATCAAAATGGGCAGGCATTTTCCTATATGACAGGATGCCTATCCCCCTTCCTTTACAAGACACTTTTTTTTTAATCATAGCCTAACTATTTCCCATTTCATAGATGGATATCTAGGGACTCAAGTCTATATAAAATAGACTGTACACAATTTTTTATTTGTACCAGACATATTTTACTCGACTAATTATCAAAAGTGAATCTAACAAGAAGATACCTGGTAAGTCCAGCTAACTTGGTGCGGAAGTCATTAAAGTTAGAAGCAGGATGCTCATCAGTAAGGAACTGGCTAAGTTCCTTCTCTGCACACTGATGAAGCCTTTCCAATCCAGACTCTGCCTCACCTGGTAAAGAAACCATTTTATGTAAGTAAATAGGAAAACAAGAAGGATATGCATGGCCATTGTCTATCCACAATCCTACTCTCCAATACAAACCTTGCAAATACTCAAAAAATTGTTTCTTAGCATGGTCAAGTTCTGGTAGATAATAACCATATGCATATGTCCATTTGAGCACTCGTCTACACTCAACTATCTGCAAACATCAAAGGAGCCTGATTTAGTTTCACAGAAGCAGGTCAGGATAATAAATGAAAAACACTCCATCAGATTTTAACCTATATAACAGTTGTATTTACATTCCTTACTGAAAATCACATAAATCATATTTAAGTTGAATTAAGTAATAAAACCTGTTGCCAGGCCTCTATGATGAACTTCAACTGTGACTCCGGCTGGCATTGTAAGTCACTAAGCTTATCGAGCTGACAAGAGGCAAAAACAAAACCTTATTTAATCAATAGCAAAGGGTCAGGAAGCATCAGAAGCACAACAAAATTAAACCAGATGAATAGAAAAGCCATGCATCTTGCTTCCTATCACAAGAAAACAAAGATCAATTTGTTAATTGAACATCATAAGCAGTTTATCGCAACTCAGCCTGCCCAGTTGTCACTTAGCATCAACACATTCACCAAGTATAAATTCTTCAGACACAACTGCAATCCTTAGTGTACTCAATACCCACGACTGTCAGACTGTCAGACTAAAATGTTAGCCCAGGAACAGAGAGGCAAACACATACAGAAACAAAGATCTTCCTGGTCTTGTAGCACTCCTTAATACAGCAACGTGAACCTAAGATCTATTTCTGCAGAAGTTACAACCAGAATCCATTTGTCACAAAAACTCTTTAAGTAAAATTATTAATTAATAGAAAATTTGGTTGTTGATGATATGCTAAAATGATCATATAATGTTTGTCGATGTTTTTATTTGTATTATAAATATATTCAGATTTACTCTTTGAAATTAAGCATCTGTTCATTCTGTTTCCTGGT
The DNA here is from genome assembly GCA_014182555.1 of Eucalyptus erythrocorys. Lineage (NCBI taxonomy): Eukaryota > Viridiplantae > Streptophyta > Magnoliopsida > Myrtales > Myrtaceae > Eucalyptus > Eucalyptus erythrocorys. The sequence continues at coordinate 871,043 of CM024597.1, read as the reverse complement.
AACTATCAGTCTGTTGACAATTATATGAACACTTAAATGCAAAAGAAGAACTGTGAATGCTGGAACTTAATTTATACTTGAAGGACAGATCACGGTAAAAAATTGTGCTGTGCATGGATTGTTAAAAAATTGAATCAAGCAAAAAGGGCCATTTTTTTCTTCCAATGTGAACAATCGATTCACGAACAGCAGGATTTCATGATCTGAATAAACATAACAGAGGACTAACATTCACTGACCCAATTTTGAGCACACGCCCTCTAAGAGGTCCAATGGAAGGAAAAGATCCCTCTTACAACTTTCTTGGCAAGTATTGGACCAAACCAAAAACAAATGGAAGAAACCGCATATGGCCCTTCTTACAACCTTTCGGCTAGTCCAGATAGAGGAAGAAAAAGAGTGATTCAAGGGTCTACAAAGTGGTTTTGCAGATAAAAGGAACCTTGGTACGTGGCCGCTAATGTTATTAAAATCAGAAAGTAAGAGAGCTAGATTTCTTAGATATAGCAGACAAATTCCTCTGTGCTACTCACATTAAATTTTGCATTAGAGGAAGGAGAAAAAGTGACGAACAAGATGGAACCTAGGGCAAAATTTGACATTTAATTCAAAGTTTTGTTATTCAGACTTAACAAGTCATGTATGAATTATATAGAAAGATTAAACGGCAAGAGGATGAGCCCAACAGCACAAGCCGTGCGATAACAACAACAGTAGGAAACATTATTATACATGGTGACCCCAACAGCACCTATATCAAAGCTGAAGCTTAGGCTATGATTGGAAAGAAGATTAAAAAAGAAGGAAAAGAGAAAAGGGGAGAGGAGAGAGAAAGGGGGGAGGGCAGAGAAGAGGGCTACAAACTAAGGGGGCTGTGGAAAATTGGGTTAAACTTAAAACTTTTATGAGGGAAGAATTTCATATTCAAACCCATTCCCACATCAACCATTAATCCTGCTACCCACTCTCTCCTCTTCTTTTCCCCAATCTAAGCAAAGTTTTGGCCTCTTAGGTTAAGTCTATGAATGGGGTCACTTGGGCATCAATATGCCACCATCATCAAAAAGCTAAACGCATGACTCGATCCCAAGCATCTCGCTAGGAGAATAAGCACATTCACCAGCCCTTCAGAACCTGTAAACCTATGTGTAATCAGCAAAAAGAGGAGAAAATAATGGTGCAGAGTCAAAAGGTCACATCTACTACAGAAAATTTATAAAGACTACAATGAGGCATCCCTTATTTTTAATCAGAACATCAAATATTCAGTCGTACACCAACCTGCATACAATAGAATATCAACTGAAGCCTAAGACATGGCTCCTAAAATTTGCTGTGATTTGCTCAGTAAATGTGTGTCATCAAGGAATCGAGAGTCTATACCCTAAGGAAAATAAGAAGGCACATGCTACAGCTATCCATTGTAGCTATAGCCAACATGTCAAACACCAATACTTCGAGCAGAAAAGAAACATCAAGTACCAATCTCTCTCTATTCCCACTTCAGTAAAAAGCATGAATACAGCCGAGTTGAATGAAACTTACATGCACAGTTTGCATTTGATGTAAATCAGCAAGAGCCTTCTGCCTTGACTGCCAAAAAGAAAGAGATTTTGCATATAAGTAAGACAAAAAAATTTGGAGTCATGCTAGAACTCTTTACATCCAATGAACCATCTAAAGATTTCTGACATCAAGATGCCTCAGCAACTCATATGACACAGTCAAGACATCTAATAAACCAACAGCGACAAGAATGTAATTAAGATAATGTACATGAAGTCCTACTCAGCATTGGACTGTCGGAACTTATATGATTGAACCAAAGTCACATCATGAATCGTACGCTATCTACATATGACTTTATTTGTGGCTTATGACATAAGTTTCAGAGATCCAAAAAAATTGTGGGATAGTTTTTCATGTAGAAAGGGTAGTAATACATTGATTTAAGAAATCGAAAAAGCTATCTAGTGGGTAGATTGAGAAACCTGAAAAAACTAAGTGCATGTGTTTTAGAACAAATTCAACAAAATGACTCTATTGTCATTGGATGCAACATGAATAGCCCAGCAGATATAAATAGAATTAACTTTGGTGGCCAGAAAGACATATTTGATGGACTTCCTAGAAAACACAAACCAATACAGTAAGAGTCACGTTTATCCCATGTCCATAGAAGAAGGAAAAAACTAACAGGCAAGAATGGAAAAAAAAAAAAAAAAAGGGACTCACATATTTTTTCAAATATTTTAAAAATCTTTCAAGCCCAAAACAATAGAGAACCTTGACAAATGACTTCAAATAAATTAGAGCAAACAATACCCTTCCCAGAGATTGATAGAGAGGACTACATAATTAAGTTTTGCCCCAACTTCTGTTTTATTTTTATTATTTTTTTTTTTTTTTTTTTTTTTTGTTGGGGGGTGGGGTGAGGGGAGTCAAACACTACAGAGGAGCTCTTGCTTTCTTTCCTTTTTCAACTTTATTGTTTAGAGGGATTTGGACTAAAATTGACCACAATAAGCAATGACCCCTGGCGAAGTGTGACGATTTCAGACGCAAGTTTTTCTTTATGTAGTCTATTCAAGGGAATATGGGCAAATACAATATCAACTACTCGAGGCACAAAACAGAGTTAAGTATTTTCAAAAACATCACAAGAAATCATTGTAATTCCATGTGTTTAGAAACCAGATTACAAATATCACTCTGATTCCCTATTTTTTATCCCATTATATCCTGATAACCAAACAAGGACTCGGGAAAATCTACAGTTTCTACAAGTCCAAAAGTGTATAGTCGATTCCAGTTTTTCAACATCATCCATTTTCTTCCCTTCTTTATTTAATTCTTTTAAAACACAAAACAAAATTTATTTCCTCAATAATCCTTCCTTCAGCCCTTTTTCATCCTCAATAAAATAATTGAGAAGTAAATCGAAGGTACTTATCTAGACAGCAACATCACAAATGGCAATAAACTTAGGTCATCAAGGAACCAGAAGGGTTTTTGATGAGGTTTCCTTAACAACTGAAACCAGCAATAGAACCTCCGAGATAATTTGACAACAGAGAAAGGGTAAGGGAAAGCAATACTAGACTTGTTAAACCCAGAAAGCCAGGGAGAGATTCACTACTTACAGATTGATTGCTTGCCCATCGTTCATAATAATGAGTATATCGCTCCAATGAGTTTTTCGCCATCTCTCTTCTTCTCTCAGACTCATCATACTACAAAAAGGTATTTTCACAGGACCAAAACCAACAATGTTAGTTCCACGGTGTTCACATAACTTTGCCTGAGAAAAGCCAAAGTTTTGCAATTCCTACCGCTCCCTCTTGCTTAGCGGCCTCATAACGATTGCAGGCATAGAAACCACCAGTTCTCTCACCATGATCAGACCATGCACCCAGACAGAGCCTGTTTGTAAAAGAAATATAGAACAAGTAAGGCGTACAATACAGGTTCCAAGGGAATTACATTGTATCGCCACAAGAATACGCCCAATAAAAATGACTACATAAAAATAAATGAAAATGCTACATTTAGAAGAAAATAACCTTACCAACAGAACTCAAATTTACAAGGAGGTGTACAAGTCATATGCATACACCCTTGGTTTTTCTCTATTGGACGCTTACACTTTGGACAAGGCTTTGAATTGGCTAGAATCCTGCATATCATTTCATATCTGTTAGGAAAGCTGAGCAACAACCACATATTTGCACATAATGACATTTCTGGACACTTGAATCACTATTTTATTTAAGACTTCCTCAAACTTGTGCATCCAAATTAAGAAAATGTGGCAATTATTGGAGGGAACACGACAGTCCAAATTCATTCTTAATGGCAAACCTGAGGTAGGATTCCCAACATTTCACGTGAAATAAAGAGTCATATTCTTCCAGACATTCTGTAAAACCTCAGCTCTATCCTGTCATCCCACTTTAACAAAACATTTTGCCACAACAAATCATGAAACATACAAACAACCGGCACTAGGTTGATCAAACTTGAGCATGTCCCATCACAACATTCTCCACAAGGTCGATATTTCCATAAAAGAGCTTCAATTCCATTCACACAGGTTGTCAACATGGCACCAACAAGTTCACAAATAACAAACTCTCCAAACATATATTTTCAGCATGAATCCCCTGCCTGCCCTGATAAACTGGGTATGACCCAAAAGGCACAAAAAAAACAGAGCCCAATAAAACCATCCAGAAACAGGATAAAAAGACTCCATTAGGAAAGGTGACATCAAAACAATAGTGTTAATTTTGACAACACCATATCAGTCATTAAAAGTATTATAGAAAACCCATCCCAGTCAGATCTGTTGAAGCGCCTCCTACCACTACTAGCTCAATGAAAGCTTCGAAATGTAGCAGAGTGATTGGACTCCATTTCCATCAGTCCCATCAACCACCCTCCACATACCTTATCCTATAAATTTTCATATTGATAGACATTTATCGAGGTCAGAAGGATGATGAATGTAGAATTTAAGATCAAGCACAAATATAGACACTTAAACGAAGTCTACCTGGTATCTCCAAAGATTTCCCACCGCCCCCCCCAAAAAAAAAAAAAAAAAAAAAAAAAAAAAAAAAATCAACTGGAAAACTATATAGGAAAATAACACTAGTCAGTTTCCATGCAAGCATTGACTTGTTATATAATCCATACAGATAGTTCTTCCCGCCTGCTGGTAGTTCTATATCTGTATACAACCAGATGGGAGTAATAAACATGCATAAATAAATCAAAAGGAGAATTGCATTGGCTAAACTTAGTATTTTTCCTAAAATAAGAAAAAAGAAATGACACATTTGGAATTGCTGTATTTTCAAACTTCAAACTGACATTGGTGACATCATTATCCTCCAGACAAATCATCCAATTTAGCATTATTGGATCTCCTCCAGAAAAAAATATGTGAATGCACTAACCATATGATAGCAAGAACAAGCATATCCATCTATTAAGAAATTCCAAGGATTCCAAATTTAACTACAGAAAGGGCATAATTGTGGAACTCCTGTATGAAGTAGACTGGCTGCTTTTAGGTCATAAGGTCACCCCATATATGATAGCCCTTTAGGCCCTCAAGTATCTCATACTGCAGCATGCCAAAATAGGACTATCTATGTCCAACCTAGTAAGTCACATAAAACATTCTTGTTTCTTGAAAGAGGAAAGACCGCACAATCCATCGTACACCATTGTCATAGAACCCAAATGATGGCAAATTCTACATGCTTAAAGTTATCCGTACCAGTTCATGTTTTCAGATTCAGCACTGTTCTTCATGATCCACTGTGCCACAGTGCCACAATCTACTGGACGGTGAGCTTCCTCTGTACACTGCAGCAGATCAAATCAAAAGGATGTCAACACACTACTTGCTACATATTGATACAAGAAATTGCCAGGAAGAAGCTTACATTCCAGCAAAAGTTGAAAGAGCATTGGCAGGAAACATCATAACCTTCACTGCCAGCAATATATTCTACAGCGTATTCACAACCAGGGGCAGGACACCACTTGGTCTGATGATAGGAAAATGAGGTAAAGGACGTTACATTTCATTTAACAGGCACCCAGTAGTGCAAAGTCATTATCACACTTTAAAAAAAAAAACTTCAGACAAAGAGAAAGAATACGGTTGCACATATACCTTTCTATTGTCTTCAATGTACGAGCGAAGAAGATATTGAGAATACTTTTTCTGATCTTCTTTAGGCGCTAATAGATCTATCATGTCTTGACCGACGGCAGCACCACAAGATGGATCAGGACATCTCAATGTTAAACATCCGGGACCATCGTTTATCGATGTGCTTATGTAACCTATCACAATGCTCGCATTCATTAAATGACAGCAAAGACGCAGGAGTAAAAGCATGTAAATTTCTAAGGTGCACAGTTAATACAAAGAAATACTTCCAAAAGAGTCATATCTATCAGCTGAAGACAAACACACAGAGATGATGCTTGGTAATAGTCACACATCTTTTCGTTGGGGGTACATAGAGCTAGGACTGCTTCAAAATACAATAGCCAAGAAGCAAATCTCCAAGATCAGCTACAGAGTGCTATTGCCTTTTCCAGTCCCACTCTCACATTTCACACATTTTCATTTTGCTCTACAGTCTACGGGAACTCAAAGCCCCTGCAGGCCGCAGCTTTTCCAAGAACCAACCCTCGGAAAGATATGACCAAGGGATAATAAAACAAATTCTAGCTGTCACCTTGCAAACATACACATCCGAAAAACAAAATTAACATTAGCTGAGGCCTGCTGGTTAGAGACTTACTATGAAAATGTATGCACCATCTTAAATTGATGATTATATTCTCAAAGACCCAGATGGAAAGAAAAGATAACATCATTTTGGATAGCAATGGAAAAATCTATTAAATGATTAAAGAAGTTCATAAAAAGCAGGTCTAACACATTAGTTCTTGAGGAAGAAACCCTTCCGTAATCACCAAACATGCCCCAAAATCTCAGATTACTTCAAAAGGCAAAAGACCCAATATTCAACCATAGATTACAATAAACAACGAAAGAACCAAGAAATGTTAACAGTCATTCTTTAGATAACTAGCTATAGATAGTGAAGATTGTGAAGACATTGCATATAACAACCCAAAGATCGGGATGACAAGAGAGGGAAATCAGACAAAACCTGCCCAGCATGTACTGCAGAAAGGATGACCACAAGCAGCTGACATAATTTTATCACGTAGATAGGACTCAAAACAGATTCCACAGGTAAGCTGCAAAGAGAGCAGTCCATAGTTAATGAAAGAAGTGGAAACTGAGCCTGGAAACGATTCAGATAATTAAGACAACATACTTCTCTTAAATTAGGATGCTCAACAACTGGTCTTTCCAATAAGCCCACTGCTTTTCGCACACTATCTTCATCAGCAAACCATGCATCATGAACTTTACTTACACTCCTGCAATGCCAACTTAATCCGTTAAAAAGCATAGCAGGAATGGCAGAAACTTAAATTTTAACTCACCACCTAAACATCTATAGACAACTCAATTACCACAACTAAAAGCGGCGTGGAGATAAATGCAATTTTCCAAAAATAAGTTACATATACAGGTTGACTGTCAAAAGCATTATAATGCCAAGCACCACAAGAAACAAACAACGGCAAGAAAGCCACATCATATAGCACATCAGGTGCGACAGCTAAAGCACCAACGAAGGACCCCCTTACCAATTGTAATGGCGCAGCAGGATGATAGCAGCGACTGTAGGTATAGATAGGACGCCTGCAACTCTCATTATATCATCCTCTTGACGGTGTCGTATATCTTCCTCCTTTAAAATGATATAATTTTGCTGAAGAAATGGAAACATAAAAAAGCATAATCAGACAAACAAATATGCACAATAAAAACAACAAAAGAACAGCAAAGACGTTGAAGGACAAAGATCAGGTGCTCTCTCGATCAAATAATAGTTCTCCTGAAACAGATAAAGGAAAGACAGTTCATCCAATGTGTTGGACACGCATGATCAATTACTCCAAGTTACTTTCAGGACATAAGCACGTTCGCCCATCAAGCTCGATTGTTGGAAGAAGAAGAAGCAGAAAGAATTCACACCCACAACTATACTAATATCATCTCGCGAGCGAGTCTTCCGTCCTTCATGATGCAAAAAGCCCCCAAAAAAAGAAAAAGAAAAAGTGTTTTTATCCCGGCCATGTTCATACCGGTCAGCAGATTTCTGCCATAGTTCACCATAGATAAAATAAAAAAGAAGACAAAAACAATCTCCAACTTCAGCTGCGTCCGATCATCGAGCAATAAAAGAATGATCACCCCATCAGGGAAAGACGCCGACGGCGAACGGGTCGTCATGATCGAAAAGAAAACGAAGAACTAGAAAGCTCTAGCCAGCGACAGCAGCTCCAGCTCCAGCTCCACCTGATTTCTCATTCTAATTCCACCCCCCCGGGGCCCCGCGTAACCCAAACAAACCGCGCACAGGAGGCACGGGTGAAAAGGGGAAGGAGCTCCGAACGAATTCGGACGGGGCCAGCTGTGTCTCACCTGATGGTGACGAGCGGAGAAGACGTCGGAGTCAGCATCGGCGTCCTCGACGAACTCGTAATCGTCGACGTCGGCGTTGTCGCTATTGTAGTAATCGTCGGCCTCCCCGCTGTAGAAATCGTCGTCCAGCGACTCCACGTCGTTGGCGTCGTGCATATCATCGTCGGACTCCATGGCTGGGGAGCAATTGAAGAAACCGAAAAAAATGAAAAAGAAAAACCCTAACCCTAGCGAGGACCAAAGCGAGGCGGGCTGGTGGGCGTGGCGAAGCAAAAGGGTGGGAAGGTCGTCGATTCCCCGACGAAGAAGGAAGGGCGACGAAGAAGATGACCCTGGATTGCACGCCAATCAAGGAATTGAGGGGCGGAAGAGGGGATCTGACGAGGGACCTAAGATCAGGTGGGGAGCCGAGAGGGTGGGTATTTGCAAAGAAGGGATTTGTGAAGGTCTTGTTATGCTGCTTTTTGGGGATTTCAGGAAAAGGGAAGATTTTAAGAGGAGAGGACTTTTTATTAATTAGGAGGTGGTTTGACACTGGACTCTCGTTCTCCTTCCTTCCCTGCCTCCCTTTCTTATGGGCTGGCTCCTTTGCCCCTCCCTCCTCCCTCTCTCTCCCTCTCTCTCCCTTGCTGCTCTTAATTAAAGGAGATTTGCCTGCGCTGCAGAGCCAGATGGAGAGAGAGAGAGAGAGAGAGAGTGAAAAGGACTTCCTTTGAAAAGGCAAAAAGCAGCAGTTGGGGTCAAATCTGTTTGTGTGAATTCTTTTTTACTTTTTTACTTTTTTACATCTCGGTGGACATGGGCATGTAATTTAATGTAGGATACTGTGCTATGTGAAAACCAGACAAGAATTGGGAAAAAAGAACAGGTATTTTATCTTTATAATCCTATTCTCTAGACATATCGGGTTGATTTTTACTCCGTCGAATTAGGAAGATTATTAACCTCCTTGCCAATGTCCTCGGCGATGTCAATTAAAGAGAAGTTATTTATTATATAGAACCATCGGTACTTTTTTCTTTATGTCAAAGTAATTCCATAAGGAGAATTATTATTGGCGACATCTCCATGTTTTAGAATAATTGGTGGCCTTTGATTAGAAACGGGAACTTTCGGAATATCATTTATTGAATGAAAAACGTTATTTTTTTTTTCACTAGGGTGACATTGAAAAGGAGGGTGCATATGAATGAGTAACACTGATTGTGGGGTATATCCCCAATAAGCTAAACCGAATATTTGTGCTTCCCTTTTTTTGTGTACACATTCAATTCTGAAGAAAGACGCTCTTCGTAGTATATCGACAGAAAATCAAGAAAATTTTCTTTAATTGGTAATCAAGTGATTCTCCACCAAAGAATATAACGACCGTATTGTATAATAAGTAAATATTCGCCCCATGGTTCGTAGATTTTCTATACTAATCAAGCAACTCAAGGTATATCTGCATTCAGTAACCTTTCACACAAAAGCAGCAACTTGAGCAGTAAAATCTGTAACGAATATTGGCCACAATCGGCAAAACCAAGCCACGAATTTGATCTGCTTTTGGCCCCCAACAACACAGAATTACCCATAAAAATTGGGTCCCTAATAGAAATGGTCCCCTGCCTCACCCACATATCCTGGAATGTCCATGGGATATGTCCTTCCACACAGGCAAGGGATTCAAGGTGATGGGGACGAGATCGTTGTCCATCCCTAAAATCTGAAAAGGAAGCAGTGAATTTGGTCCGCAACAGCAGAATTTCTCTGAACTGGCTTTTCCTCTCGATGCAACTGCCAGGCTGGAGGACAACTCACAGCAGAACTGAACGACCACATCGTGAGAATCGGCAACAGAATTCTCCAAGAAACCCCTTTTATGAGATGGGCCTGCTCAAGCAATTTCATATAGAAAAGGCATAACCGTTTAAGTTAGAATCATTTTACGCAGAGATCCATGTGCTTAGCAATGCACTCACCAGTTATGCTAGGTATATCAACATTGGTCTGCTAATTTCATGTATTAAAAGATGTCACACCTCAAATGGACCCTAAGAAAAGTGCGTCATATCCGGCATACAATAAAAATCTCCCACATCACTCACTATATCAACTTAGTTAAACAGCTTAATGCACCTAGCATATTTTTCACTAAACACAGCTCAGACTTGGAACCTACTGCATAATACCAGAGCAAGCAGAAAATGATAAAGAGGTACCTTTTACCACTTTGCAGACCATTTCTTTATCCCACATAATCAAAATCTCTGGCTGCAGTTCCAACAGGTTATATGAAATCAACTGAAAACTCTAAAGTTTCCATTCACCTTACGCAAGGCCCTTGGCTAATCGCCATCACGTCACTGCTCCATAAAAGAATTGATAGTCACTAGTTTGATCTTGAATGCGAGCCCAGGCTCCTGCTTTGATAAAATTTTCACAAGACTCTTCACTAAAGATAGCCATCTTCTCTTAAACCTGAGAAGAACATCAAATTATTTTAGAAAAGCTGGCTAGCAAAATGAAATTCTTATTGTCACCGAGGAGTTCAAGAAATAAAGATTTCAGCGAAAACACACTTTTTCAAAGGTCGGAAGTACAGTTCAACAAACATTGATTTTATTCTGTCCCTTTCTCATTGTCTTAGCAGTCCAGAGAACCAAATGGCTAATCAAGTTATTATATGAACCTGGAGCAAGATAGAGGTCCACTTGATCAATCCCAAATATGTTGGGCTCATATGCATGGGGCGCATGCAAATAACATCTCTGATGTGCTTAGCAGAATTCATATTTATGTGGGACTATATTGACGAAACATAACTAGGTATGTAGACCTTTCTTCATGTCTCAGCAGGCCAGACAACCAAATGTTTGATCAAGATTTTTCATAACCCGGCATGTGTTGGAGGTCCACTTGATCAATCCCAGATGTGTAGGGCTCAAATGCAAGGGGTGCATGCAAATAACATTTCTGATGTGCTCAAATTCATTTTTATGCAAGATTATATTGACGAAACATATCTAAGTATGTAAACCTTTCTAAATGTCTCAGCGGCCCAAAGAACCAAATAGCTTATCAACTTTTTGTACAAACCGGGTGCATCAGAGGTCCACTCGATCAAATCCCAAATATGTTGGGTTCATATGCATAGGGTGCATGCAATAAACGTCTCTGATGTGCTCAGCAGAATTCATATTTATGCGAGACTCTATCCACTGGACACAACTATATATGTAGAATTTTTTAACTTGAAAAAAAAAAGAAAGAAAGAAAGAAAGAAAGAAGAGCTCAGAAAGATACTTACTCAGGGAGGAAGACATGGAGAATCAGAGAGACATAGATGAACCTAATCTTATCACAAGTTCAGTCCTTGTAGAGTCCTCGTCCTCTGGACCAATCTGCAGCTGTTGATAAGGCGATAAAGATGTGCAGGAGCGACTCAGGGGAAGAAAAGGAGAAAGGATCACAACGTCATAACTCCAGCTGATTAAATCAATTATATACATATATTTATATATATTTACGGATATTTGGCCAAAACTTTTTTTATTTATGAGCATAATAGAGAAGAACTTTATATAGAAGATAGTAAGAAGGGAAGAGAATTAGTATGAGGTGCTGGTTCATGTCCTGAATCAGATGAAACAGTTTTCCTCTGTAGCCACTAAAATTACAAACAGTCAAGCACAGCCAACTGACGAATCTCACCACTTTATACCATATATCTCTTAAGCTTTTTCAACGACATGCCTACTTTTCCTCCTTTATTTTCTTTCGCAGAAAGAACCAATGTAGTGCTTCTTTTCAATAATAAACACTTCTATCCTATCACAAGTGAAGTTTAACAGATTCCATGTAGACTGTCCAGATTGCACAGCTACTGTCAGGTCAACACTTAAAAACAGAGGTTGGCATTTCAGGCAGAGCACTAACTAATATGTGAAAAGTCAACACTTCTGCAGGGACCAATAAGACTGAACAAAGGCCAGATGACCATTAACCCAGCTGGAATCATAAAAGAGTTGTATCCCGCTTTTGTTATAACAGATCGGATTGTAAGTTTGCAAAGCAATGGCATGCTGGTATGGACTGATGGTACCATGAGGTATCGTGTTGGAGCTGTGCCGCAACATGCACACTGCACATTCATGTGCACCTGCATGCATGGCGCAAACTTTAGTAAACATTCCAAAGTGCAAACAGCTGTCACGGCAATACTTAAGAAGCTGGAACTCCTGATCTCTAGACAGGGCCACTATTGAAAGGGCACATGATGATCTTCATTTCTTCATTATAGTTCGAAAATTCTCAACCCCGGTTCAACCACCCTTCCATGGCCAAGCATTCTCTATTTAGTTACAAGAGCTTCAAAATGAATAATAGACTAAGCCACAAAGTGGTATGCTCCTTGGGAATTTCCAAGCCCCATCTGAGGGGTTCACATTTCTATAAGTGGTGGAACAAATACAAGAAAGGTTTCAGGTTCTTGCACTGAATGTATGCACTTGTACCGTCTCACAACTAAAGGTGGCGTCATCTGGATTACCAGTTTTTCTGATCAACAAAGTAAGACTATCCAAAATACAGTTGCAGTTTGGCAATAGAATCACAATCCTGTTATGGTTGATCTTACCCTCATTTGCAATGATAAGCAATCCACTTTCTACTCAAAACTTTCATACCCAACGCCGCATGTATATACTCCAAAACAAATGCTAAATGCTTCCATGTAGACAGATGTCAAACAATACCCTTTTTCCTCATATCAGACAGATTTTCTTGATCTGAAATTTTCAGAGTACATTGACTGCCAAAAGTACCCTTCAGATTCCTCGAAGCAGGACAGGAAAAAAATCAAAACCACTCCATCAGATTTTGACCTAAATAACAGCTGCATTTACATTCCAAATTCACAATCACATTGTCCATTTTTTAGTTGAATCAAGTAATTTAAAGTTTAAAATAACCTGTTGCCAGGCCTCTATGATGAACTTCAACTGTAACTCACAGCTTATGGAGCTGACAAGAAGAGAAAGCAAAATTTTATTTAGACAACAGCTTGGAAAGTGTCAGGAAGCATCAGCAGCACAATATAACTAATCTAGAGGAATAGAAAAAATGGAAAGAATCACCAAAAACCCCAAACTTTGCCCAAAGTAACAAATTTATCCCAAACTTTTTTTGTGATATGTAAAACCCCTAACTTTGCTGATCGTGACACATTTACCTCACCAAGGGCATTTTCGTCTTTTTTTTTTTGCTTTTCCTTTTTCTTTTCTTTTTTTTTCTTTTTTCTTCTTCTCTCTTCCCTCCGCCGGCCATGGCGGAGGGAAGCCAAACTCAGGCGAGGGTGGCCTTGCCTGCGTCAGGCGAGGGTGGCCCTCGCCTGGGTCTTGCCCTCGTCAGCCCAGGCGAGGACAGCCCTTGCCAGATCCGGTTAGGGCGGCCTTCGCTTGGGCTGAATCCAACAAGGACAACCCTCACCTAAGTCTGGCAAGGGCCACCCTCGCCCGATGCCAGTGAGGGCCGCCCTAGCCAGCCCAAGCAAGGGCGATTCTCGCCTGAGGGGAGGCCCTCGCCTAACCACCCTCACCGGCATCAAGCAAGGGCAGCCCTCACCTGAGTCCGGCTTCTTTCTGCCATGGCCGATGAAGGGAAGAGAAAAGAAGAAGAAGAAAAAAAGAAAATGAAAAAAAATTCAAAAAGTAAAAAACGAAAATTCCCTATAATTTTGGATACATGTGTCACGTGGATACAAGTTCAGGGTTTTTTGTGTCACAAAAAAGAGTTTGAAGTAAATGAATTACGATTGGTAAAGTTTGGGGTTTTTCATATCGAAAAAAAGTTTGGCTAAATTTATCACTTTGAGCAAAGTTTAGGATTTTTTGTGGCCTTTTCCCTAGAAAAAACGTGCATCTTGATTCCTATCACAAGAAAACAAAGATCAATTTGTCAATTAAACATCCTAAGCAGTTTCTAGTGGCGACTCAACCTGCCTAGTTGCCCCTCAACGTCAACATACTAAATCCAAATAAATTCTTCTGTCGTACACAAATGTGATCCTTTAATTACTCAGTACAGAGGAATGTCAGAAATGTTAGCCCGAGTACAAAGAGGCAAGCACATACAGGAAGAAAAATTCTTCCTGATCTTGTAGCCCTACATGGCATAGCAAAGTGAACCTACCGGTCTATTTCTGCAGAAGTTACAACCAGAATACACTTGCCACATAAACTCTAAGTAACACTATATAAGAAAAAAATAACCATTGATGATATGCAAAAGCGTTATTTACTGCTTATTAAAGTTGATATCCGAATTATAACTATATTCACATCTTAGTCTTTGACAGTATGCATCAATTCGTTCTTTTCTGGTAAGTATCAGTCTGTTGACAATCAAATGAATGCATATATGCAAAAGGAGGACCTTAAATGATGGCACTTAGTTAACTTAATCTGTACTCGAAGGATAGATTACAGTACAAATCTAGACTGAGCGAGCATTGTTAAAAAATTGAATCAAGTAACAGACCATTTTTTCTTCCAATGTCACCATCTCACACTTAATAATGGCATCAATTGGATGGCAAATTTTTCCTATCCACACGTAAGATGACTCAAAATAAAATTGGATGCAGTATTAATGCAGTTTGGCAATAATATCGCAATCCTGTTAATGTTGGTCCTCACCCTTCTTTGCAATGACAAATGATCCACTTTCTACTGGAAACTTTTGTATCCAACTCTTGCAAATAAATTCTCCAAAACAAATCCTAAATGCTTTCATTTAGATAGATATCATGTAATGCCATTTATCCTCATATCAGATAGATTTTCTTGGTCTGCTTATTCTCTGAGTGCACCGACTCTAACTGCAATGTGTCCATAGACTTTCGAGACCAATCGGTATTGAGCACAAGGTTAAAGCTTCTATGTACAGAAAATCAAACCTGAACATGGACCCAAGTCCAACAACTGGACTGCCATATCTTGTGTATCATCTAGCCGAAAGAAAACAATAAAAACCTTACATTATTGAAATTTTACTTTCTTCAATTTGTACATCAAAGATTCTATAGACTTTTGTATTCTGCTCCCATTAGCATGTACAACAGCCTGAGATGCCTGCTGTAAGCTTTGGATTCCTCGACCTAAACTGGCAATTGACGGAGCGGCAGGAAGTGATTCAGCAGCACATTCGATGCCATCTCCACATACAAGTAAACTCGTGCAAGTTGCAACACTGCACCCAAATGTTGCCCAAGGTAGGAAACCAACTGGTTTAATGTGCCGATTCCTCATTATTTCATAGAATGCAGTTCTCATGGCAGAAAAGCTTGTTTTCTCAGCAGAGGCAATAACACCATGAGCCAACACCCGGATTTTCTCAGCTGAAGCAGTCGCTTTCAATACTGAGGTTTTCGCAGCTGAACTAGCAAGTCCAGGGGCCGCCAATTTTGAGGGACCAAGAGACTTGCCAAAGGCCATCGCTAGTACCTTTTGGGTTGGAGACAGCATGAGTTTAAACGAAGCAGGAACTTTGAAGGCCACAAGTTTCATAAAAGTGGACACAGGAAGGACCTTCGACAGAGAAGAAGCTCCTAAGATGGCCGTAGCTCCAGCACCAACTGCCACCACCGGTTTACCAGACAACATTCTTTTCTTGTCTCCTCTATTAGGAAATTCTCCAGCTACCTCAGAATCTGTAACAAGTTCTTCTACCAAATCCTTCACTTCCAGGGGAAGGGGAGTGTTCCAGTGCTTCCTGAGACCCGATAATGCACTAGCATCAACTACGGCAACTATAGTCTTGAACTTCTTAGCCTGACTCCGAAGAGCCTGCGCAAAGAGCACTTGTGCCTTTTCCTCGTGTGGTAGATCTGCAAACTCAATTTTCGAAGAATCACCACTTCCATTTTTATTTCGGGGCAGCCTAGCAGCATTATTCAGTGCTATCCTCAACCCCTCAACAGCAATCCGGAATGAATAAACTTCAGAGACTATTTGACCATCTACAGCTTGCCCCCTGTTCACATCAGAAAGCAGGTGTTGAGCATGGACAAGAGCCCTTCCAATAGATGGGATATCACTGAAAATATTATGAAGATCCACAAGTAAAGGATAGATGGACTGGGCAAACGGTGGTGCCTCGTACTCAGGTATGGGTTGCATCTTCTCTGACCCCAAGTTTGAATCAGAACTTGAAGGACTTGCCATCCATGCCAGCGGATCCAAATTGGAAGATACAATTTTTACCATCTGAGATTGAACATCATCATAAAGAGGAAACCTCCTCCAACAAGAAGAAACCCCAGAACCCATCCGTTGTGGAACCAAGCTACTGACCAAACCTTGAACACCTTGCCCACGATCGGCTTCACTCGGACTAGTATCCCCAGAAGAACAATTTACAAACGGCGACTCTAGAACAACAAACGACGAACCGACCTCGCGTGCAGCCTTCTTGGCGGCAAAGAAATGGCCTTGAAAGCCAATACCGAAGATCTCTCTCAAAACCAATCCCCCCGCAACATTCTCATACGTCTCCTTATTAATTTTATCCACAAAGCAGCGCCTGAGAACGCCGATTGCCGAAGTGGGCACGGCGCAATCGACCCCATCGCCGGGCACAGAGTCGACAGACCGAACCTCACTGGAATCCAACGGATCGACCTGCGCCACGACCGCGCTCGGCCGAACCTCCCTGATCAAGCACTCCGCGTCCCGGGTGGACCGCTCGGACAGATTCTGCACGGCGAGCACGTAAACCACGGACTGCGACTCGGGTTCCCGCACGGCGAAGACGAACTGCTTCGTCTGCTCGGGGACCGGGAGCTTCCGGACCAACTCGTTCGAGGCCTTCAGGTCATCATCGGACCTCGGCCGGGAGAAGGGCCACAGCAGGGATTGCAAACTCCAAACGAAGGAAAGCGCCTGCGCCATCAGGACCGCATCGACTCCCCTTACCACTTCAATCGGAAACTGAACGAAACTCCTCGCGAAAGGAGGTCATCGAAAGGATTCAGGGGCGCACCAACGGAGCGAAGCTAGAGGAGGCGGCGATCGACGCGGTGTCGCCGCGGGAATGGAGATCGATCAAGGACGCGGACGCGAAAAGCTTCGGACGATCGGCGCGCGCCGCATCGCGTCGAATCGAAATCGAATCGAATCCGAATCGCGCGAGCGGGATGAGATAAACCCTAGCGATCGAATCGAATCGCCGGGGGTTCTCGTCGAGAACGAGCGAGCGAGCGAGCAGGGGAGCGATCTCGCCTCCGGGGAGATGACGCGGTCAAAAAAAAAATGAATTGAACTGATCTCTGGGCCTGATTCGGGATTGGGCCGAGGCCCAAAGGCAAGATCGAGAATGCCCGCGCATTTTCGCGATATATCCAATTTTGACATGTGGATTCGGGTATACTATTTTCACGGTTCTTTGAAATTTAGATTAGATAATTAATCAAATTTTGTCCGAAAGTTTTTTTTTAAAAAGTACTTTTTGCCTAAATCTGATTGAGAACAAACGAGACCGATTTTCAAAACATTAATTATGTGGGGTCGGTAGATTGAAAATTATGGTGTTTCATTAATCGATTTGTCGACAAGATCCTTGTAAGGATAATTCGATTTCAAAGCACTAATTACGTGGGTAGGTATATTGAAAATTACGATATTCCATTAATCAATTTCTCGACAAGACCCTTATAAGAATATAATTTTTTTATTTTCTAAAACTTCATTCTTAATTTCTATGCGTACGATTTTGCACCGTACTTTCTTTCACTTTAAGCTTATTCAATATCAAAAGGTTATATTTTTGTACATGGAATTGAAGCTCGACCTCTGGTAGAATGTTCACATTCAATCTTTCCATTTACTTGTATGTTTGGGAGTTCACTAAAGTAAAACAAAGAATTGAGTCAATGAAATATGCTTTTTCATTAATAAGATGAACAATATAAATAGATATAAGGCAATTAAAAATAAAAGATAACAAAATTTTCTCTACATAAAATTATATAAAAACTAAATTAGAGAAAATCTCTAAATGATTAACTTATGAATACTCTATTTGATGTGCTATATTTATACTGATTTGTAGAAGATTCTTGCGTTCTAACCATTCTGATTTAATGCTTTCTAATTTGTTACCTCACTATGCACATTTCCTTTTTACATGCTTATGACAAACTTATTTCCAAGATAGCTCCAAAGAAGCCAATTTCTTCAAGCTCAAGTCCCATTCGCACTAGACCATACGTTCATGACTACAAATGGCACAAGAAATGAGCAAACAATCTTGAGAAGTTGTAGAGTAGTTTGTGTTGGATATATGCCTTAAAGTTATCATATAATAATTACATGTTAGGAATTTCAGTTGTATTATCGATCTTATTATTTAATTAATGGCAAAGATGTATTCATTCATTTATCCAATTATTTATATATGTGAATGATTTCATAAGATCAATTGTGACTAGACCTATTCTTAAGATGTTAAAAATATGCACGACGGATTCACAATTAAACTGAATCTTTAAGCCATTCTTAGTCAATAGATCGTTGAGTGAATATTAATAATCCTATTGAGACTAGTGTGGTCTTAACTTCACCATTAAGTATTAGATGTTTAAGGTAATGACAAGTCACAAGTCATTGGATATTATGATACCAAAGTTAGAACACTGGTGCTTATAGTAGCAAGTTCACTAAACGTAATATGAATACAATGATTAGTGATATGGAAGCTTTTCATGAGGTTAATGTCTAATCATTCATGCTCTATCTTGTGTAAATAATCCTTAGACTTAACGCATGGTGTTGAATTATATGTTGGGATGGATACGGTTCATAAGTGTGCATATTGGCGACTCATTAATCCATTTCTATACCTGATGGTCATAATTCATTCATATGCGAAATTACATGTGTACGCAATATATAATCTATCTCATCGTTACATGCAATGTATGGTAATGATGTCCTATGTGATCTAATTATGATGCTACATTGAAATACTTGGCCAGGGTTGTAACCAAGAATGAATTGTCCATGTATAAAATGCAAGTTAATTAGGTTTTTGCATATGATCAAATTGGTGACTTGACAAATATTCAATGGCCTTTATTCAATCGAGACGTAGTGAAACAAAGGGATTGAATTACATTGTGGCCAAAGTTGACAGTTTCATTATATTTTTAAAGCATTCACATTGTCTAGGTAGCCATGATATATTACTAGATATCAATAATGACTTATAGGATCTAGAAATTGGTCAGGACAATCAATTCTCTTGGGAGTACTAATATATTAGTGCAAGTTTTACAACCAGCTCAATAATAAATCTAGGAATATCACACATCATAACTAATTCACTCGGTCGGACACTAACTACTCACAAGAGCTGTTCTCTCGTTCACCCCAGCTTTTAGATGAAGTAATCAATAACTTCTTTGAGAGGATAGAGATAAGCTTATGGAAGAAGTAATCATTTAACTTCTTTGAGAGTTAAAGAACAACTTTTGTAGGAAGTAGTCATTTAAGTTCTTTGAAAAGTAAGAGAACTGCTTCCTGAGGAAACTAAATGGTAACTTCAACATGACATTATATATAGAGTAGAGAGAGGGTGAGTTGGTTAGAGAAAAACAGAGAGGATGACATAGTTGACAACAGTTGCTAACCACATGCACAAGATTGTTTCCACGAAATTGCTAGCACAATCATAATAACAATTACTTGCGAGTTCTTTTCCCGTTCAAAGTGCATTAGTGGTGTATCTGAATTAGACGTCCAACATTTGTAGGGCTCGAATTGAAGAATATCTAAAACAAGTCGTTTAAAGCACGCTTCAAAAGGTAATCCTCATGACCTCCTTTGATATTCTAATTTTTTATTAAGATGCACAAACAACGATTTTGGAGATACATGTATAGTAGAATTTTTATATTTGCTTCCGCAAAGTTTATGTTTATTTCATCTATGCATGTTCCGTAAAACCCCAACAGTTTGATCGTTTCAATATGTTAGTCCCGTCTTACGGGTTCATTCTCACTTGTCTACATCGAGCGTGAGGCACACAAGTTGCTCACTTCTTGCGACGAGTCGAATAGACAGCCGAACTTCGCACTTGCTTTTGGTCCGACTTGCAGTTTTACCCTCCAAAATGCATTCGACATGCATAATTTGGACAAGTACTTTCTTTTTGAATGAACAAACGTGAAACTTCTCTTCATGAGCGCAATAATGTGTCCTTTAGCTGTCATGCTGTACTAAGTCAATAGTTCAGAAGCTCTAGACGTTCCGATAGGATCCAAATATAAAGATACAACCAAAGCTGCGCCTGATCCACATGGCATAACTCACCTCTAAGCAGCCTATGGTTGGTGCGTAGAAAAGCACATATGATAGATCTTCGACTTCATTACAGGTGATGTAGAATGAGAGCGGGCTGTCCCATCGTGTCACGGAGAGATTACAGTATGCAAAAAGCAAAGGAAAGAGAGAGAAAGAAGCATGGAAAACACAAGTGGAGCATTGTTGAGACTATTACTTAGTCTATAACAATAAGGCCTAGGTAAGAATTGTTTGGGAGCAGGAATTGAGCAGAAGAATTTAATTAAATCATTTGAAGTTATAAAATAAGTTAAAGCAAATTAGCATGAAATTCCATCGAATGTTTACTTTAGCAGCAATCAAGACCAATTAGATAATGAGCACAAGGAATGGTTAAAGCTGCTTCTATGTACAGAAAATGGACTCAAATCCAACAATTGGACTGCTATATCTTGTGTATCACTGAGCTGAAAGAAAACCATCGAACCCTTCTACGTTATTGACAGTTTACCTTCTCTTCAATAAAGGTACCGGATCCAAGATACTTGAACGATCAAGCAAGATAGAACAAAACCCAAAACAAGCCAGGCGCTCTCCATAAGGATTCACCCGGATTCATCAAGAATGAACGAAGGAAGGATGCTGCCTCCTGGAGAGGACACGATCAAAATAATTCGACCAGTACGTGGGGTGATTACTCCACTTGATACGCCACAGGTCCCAGAAAAGTGCCCTGAGATCTCTTTCGCGCCATGCATGCACGGGTTTTGATAGACATAAATATGCTACAAGTACCAAAATTTCCTAGGGAGCGTCAAAGGTTTTTGTGCATCACTTATGTAAACAATCACTTGAGCTTCACTTAAAAAAAATCATCACTTAAGTACAAATTCCAATTAGTCATCGAAAATCCAACGTAACCCTATTTTATTAATTTCTCCAACTGATGTGGCTCACCATGCTCAGTCAACGTAGTTGAACATTCAATCATTTTCCCATATTTGAAATCCTAATTTGATTTTTCTCCAAAATTAATAGTCCTATCTCATAGATGAAGACCAAAAGTATCAGGAACCTCAAATTCCTCCTCTAGCACCAATGTCCCACGATTGCACCAAGAGCCGAGCCCTAATTTTTCTCTCGGAGCCTTAGTTTTTCTAGCAAATTAAGCAAGTGAGAGGAGATGATGAACCTTGAGGGAGTGACTGAGTGATAGCAACAGAGACGATAATTATGCTAGCAAGGGAGCGATGGCGACCAGGCAACATCGATCGACGACTTTGAACTATAGCGAGAGGACAATCTTCACAGTGAATCTATTTTGAGAGAAGCTTCATGCGTCTTTTTTTGGTCTAGGCTCCTATGATATCGTTTAGGCAAGCGAGTCATTTTTTAAGAAGTCCACATTGACTCCATGTTAGTCTCAAAATTCAAATCAAATTAAACATTTTATTATAAATGCCATATAATTTTTTACCTAGAATTTGTCGTCCGAAGGCACTTAATTGATTGTTTTTAACTTATTCACAATTTAAGTGAGTTGATGAAAACTTCTGATTTTAAATGAGTACTATACAAAACTTTTTGCATTGATAATATTCTGATGCTCATTATGACGTTGGCATGTTGGCTCATCTGGGGATTATTTTGAGAGAAACTCAAATTAATTGATTTTGAAAATTTGAGTGTCCTCTAACGGACCTTGAGGGAGTATAGTAATAGAGACGATAAGTATGCTAGCGAGCGAGCAATGGCATCTGTGCAACATCGACTTGTGACTTCGAATTGTGGAAAGAGGACAATCTTCCCATTGAATCTTGTTGATACTTAAATTTTTTGCCCAAAGATCATTTCAAAAAAATGGGAACTTCTTTTCCTGCAAAAATATTTCTTATCTAATTATTGCTTAAAGATTTTTTTTTGTCAATTATTGCTTAAAGATTACCTAGGCATTTAGTGTATTTTTTAAATGCATTTATTTTCTTGATATAAAAAAATCAAAATCAAAATATAAAAATATATAATTAAAAAAAGAATAAAAGAAGAATAAAAAAATTGGAGTTGATGATCTGAATGTGACTAGCCAAGCTCGGGAGGTCAAATTGTAATTAAAATGGCAAGTTGGAGCCAAAATGCAATTTCCAAAAATTGAGGGACCGATTTGCAAATTTTTGCAAAATTTCACCCGAGCCCTTAAATCATTATCTTGGCCCCCAATTAAGTTGAAATTAAACTTGGGTTAGGTCGAATCAATCAAATCGGGCCAAACGGACCAAATTTGCATTGAATTGGTTATTCTCAGGTAATAAAATGGCCAACTTTGAGAGATTTTCTTGAAAAATTGGGCGGAGATAATTGCGAAGATTGGCCAAGATCTTAAATTACTATACATAAGCTTGCTAATTGATAAAAAATTACAGCCAAATTGATGGATTATGATGCTCAAATCAGCTACAAAAACTTAGTCCACGATTTGGTCTCTATTCAGAGCTACTGAGTAAGCAAGTTTGTAACCCCATCATATCCTACTCAGCAGCCCAATCAGCCTGATCTTTCCACGTGATGGAAGACCATAATCAGTAGTGCAAGTGGACAAAAATTGGCCAGGGATAAGCTGCTGAAAGTACGGGAAAATCGCAGCAAAATCCACACACTCAATAACTATAAAAGTTGAAAAATTTGGCCAAGTCAGAAAGTGGATGAACTAGCTCAGTTGACAGGCTTGGTAGGGGCAAAAAGCCGACCAAGAGATTAATGAATTCAGTGGATAAGATCTACGAAGCAAGCTCTTTTGAAAGATAAAAGGTAGGAGGCAAGAAGCACTAGGAGGAGCTCACAATTGTTCTCCAAAAACACCCCCACAAACAACCAAAAAAAAAAACCCAGAAATTCCAAATCGATCTTTGCAGAGAAAAGTAAAATTTTCACAAACTTACGGCCAAAATTAACCAAAACCTTCAACTAGAGAGTGAAACTTCACTCAAAGATCTTTCTAATCATAGGTCGTACGTCCAAAATGGAGATCGGGAAAACCTCCTAAAGCCCCCCGAAAAATACCCTCCTAGCAGGCCAAGGAAGTCCTAAAATTTGGTGTTGAGTCTGGTTGGTCACGAGTTAAGAAAAGAAAGTGTTTTTGAGAAAAGTGAGAGACAAATGAGAAAAGCCATGACTTATAACCTAAACTAGAATACATATAGTTTAGTTTGATGTTAATTTGGCCAACAAATGAGGTTCTGAAGTCTAACTTTGGAGATCAACGAAAACCTTCGTTGTCTGTTTTTTTCTTCTGCAGATCTTATTTTCAATTTGAATGAACCATTTTCCACGTGCCCCCGAAGGATAATTTCTTGTTTCCTTGACCAAGAGCCACTTGCAAAAGAAACTAGGAAGCAAGGTAAGAATCTTAGATGTATTTTTGGTCAAGTTTGAACATGTTTTTATAGTGAAAAATCAAGAGGAAAACTAGTAAAAAAAAAATGATTTTGAGGCTGGAATTTGTGTTGAAATCTCTTCAAAAATCTTGCATTTTTGACTTACTATACCCCATTTTTGTGCATTACTTGTCTGTGACTTTGATTAATGTTAAATGAGAGTACAAATAATGCATAGGTCAACCCGGTTTAGTCTTTAAATCTCCATGTGAACCATGAGATCATCTATAACTTGAGCCAAAAGCCAGGCCAACCCACATTGAGACATGGTGGGTCAGCATCGATCATGCATACATGCTTCTTGAAGAGTTCGTTTCGATGTATCCAGTTGATCGTTCTTTGTAATGTTTATTGCATTTGAAAGTCCATATTACTTATTCTTATTTGGATGAAGTGATATTCCCTATGAATCTTGCATGTGATGGTTGTCGAGGCTTGAATATGTGCATACAACGTGTCTGTTTGACTTAGGCTCAAAACCCAGATTTGCAAAATGAGCTCAAACCCACATATTTAAAGCCGATTTTAGCTTGGTTCTTTTGTGTTTTAAGCTATAATTTCTATCTAATCTTGCTCCTTACATGAGGTAGTATAATCTCGATACTTTGATTCCACATAAGATTGCTCATGGGTCAAGATTGAGGGCCACGAATACGGCTCAGGGAAGTTGCTTAAGGTGGGTTGATGTACACCACTTGTTCGACGAAATGCCCAAACCAAATTTCTATCTTTTTGTTTTTTTTGGTCGATTAAATTTCGATCTTGAAACGGTCGATTTGAGCTTGATTATTGTGATATTCACATGCTGTGTTATTCCATGTTAGCATAGATCGGTTTAAGGAATTATTATATATTTTTTAAAAAATTAATAATAATAATAATAATAATAATAATAATAATAACAATAACAATAACAATAATAAAAGAACATTCTGAAAATTTCAAAAATATCAAAAAAAATATATTAGATAGTATCAAATTAGGGCATAATTGACATTTATGAGATTTTCTTAATTTTATAAAGTGTTTGTCCTAACTTGATGCTATTTTGATATTTTATAATCATTTTTGTAAATAATCTAGTTTGCGTAGATTGAAATTATTTAGAATAATTTCATGCATCTAGAGTACTTTCATGCATATTTAAATTCCCGTGATAATAAGGCCATATAATATTATTTGCCCGACTTGTATCGGATTTTCTTTTTCCGCATTTACTTTCAATTCATTTCAATTTCTTGGATGCTTACTTACTGCATCGCTTTTCAATAATATGAGTGTAAATTTCTCTTCCACATTATGTTAGGATTAATCTAGACATTAAGGAAAAAAAAAACCTACAAAAACATTTGTATGGACACTTAGCGGTTTTATAAGGATTATAATTAGTAATCAAGATTATGTGGCCATTTAGATAAACAACCTTCCAAGTTAGTGAAACCGCAATGACATTATTAAAAACATTGGCATAAACAAGTCTCTGTTCCTAGAAATCTTAGTTGCATAGGAATTGAGACAACACTCCCATGTCTTGATTGGTTTTTAGCTAACTCCAATAAGCTAGTGGCGACTCCTAGAAATACATAAGTTGTTGAGAAATAAAATATAAAATCCAACGTCATGCAAAGTATGAGCTTAGGAGAGCCCGCACTTAATCCAAGGCCATTGGTCTGCCTCTTTAGGCAAATATCTTTAAACCTCTTCCTTTTCCCTCGGATGGCAAAAGAGAGGTCGTGACAAATCTATTTTGAGAGAAGCTTCATGCATCTTTTTTTGGCTTGGACTCCCTGTGGCGTCGTTTAGGCAAGCAAGTCATTTTAAGAAGTCCATGTGGACTCGATTTTAGTCTCAGCATGTTATGTCAGATTAAACATTTTATTATAATATTTTTAGTCAGAATTTGTCGTCCGAAGGCACTTAATTGGTTGTATTTCACCAATTCACAATTTAAGTAAGTCAACAAAAACTTTTAACTTCAAAGTGAGTACTATACAAAACTTTGGGCATTTTTAATATTCTTATACTCATTATGACATTGGCATGTTGGCTTATCTGGAGATTATTTTGAGAATAACTTGAATTAATTGATTTTGAAAATTTGAAGGTAATCACTAATCAGTGTCCTTTAACGAACCTTGAGGGAGTGACTGAGTGATAGCAATAGAGATGACAAGTACCCTAGCGAGCAAGCAATAGTGATCGAGCAACATCGATCAATGCCTTCAAACTCTGGAGAGAGGAAAATCTTCACAATTAATCTAGTTTGAAGACAAGCTTCATGCTTCTTTTTTAGGCCTGCGCTCCCCACAACATTGTTTAGGCAAGCGAGTCATTTTTTAAGAAGTCCACGTGGACTTAATTTTAGTCTCAACATGTCATGTCAGATTAAACATTTTATTATAAAAGCCATATAATATTTTTAGCCAAAATTTGTCATCCGAAGGTACTTAATTGATTGTTTTTCATTGATTCACAATTTAAGTGAGTCGACGAAAACTTCTAACTTTAAATGAGCACTATACGAAACTTTTGGCAATTTTAATATCCTTATGCTCTTTATGACCTTGGCATGTTGGCTCATCTGGAAATTATTTTGAGAGAAACTCAAATTAATTGATTCTAAAAATTTGAAGGGTCATCACTGATCAGTATCCTCTGAGGAACCTTGAGGGAGTGACGAAGTGATAGCAATACTGATGATAAGTATCTAGCGAGCAAGCAATGGCGATCAAGTAACATCGACCGGTGACTTCAAACCATAGAGAGAACAATCTTCATACTGAATCTATTCTAACAGAAGCTTCGTGCAATTTTTTGGCCTGGGCTCCCCGCGACGCCGTTTAGGCAAGTGAGTCATTTTTTAAGAAGTCCACGTGTACTCAATTTTAGTCTCAACATGTCATGTCAGATTAAACATTTTATTATAAAGACCACATGATATTTTTAGTCAGAATTTGTTGTTCGGAGGCATTTAATTGACTATAAAAATTTGAAGGGTAATCATTGATCAGTGTCCTCTAACGAACCTTGAACCTTGAAGGAGCGACTAACTGATGGCAATAGAGATGACAAATATGCTAGCAGCAAGCTATGGCAAGCTATGGCGATTGAGCAACAATGACCATTGACTTCGGACAGTGGAGAGAGGACAATTTTCAAGGTGAATCTATTTTGAGAAAAGCTTCATGCATTTTTTTTGGGCCTGGGTTTATTGCAACATCATTTAGGCATGCGGGTCATTTTTTAAGAAGCTCATGTGGACTCGATTTTAATCTTAAAATTTCATGCTAGATTAGACATTTTATTATTCAAGTCATAACATTTTTAGCTAGAATTTATCATCCAGAGGCACTTCATTGATTGTTTTTCACTTATTCACAATTTAAGTGAGTCAATGAAATCTTTTGACTTTAAAGTAGGTACTATATGAAACTTCTAGCATTTTTAATATTCTTATACTCATTATGACATTGGCATGGTGGATCATCCGGAGAATATTTTGAGAGAAACTCAAATTAATTGTTTCTGAAAATTTGAAGGGTAATCACTTATCAGTGTCCTCTAACTCACTGGAGTCTTGGCCGGTAAGGATACTGTTTAAAAGAATGATGGCTCATTGAAGAAGTTGTAGAGAAGATCAATCTTTCAATTATGCAGTCTGCTGTCTTATAAATTCAGTTCTTGCCTGTTTATGTCGAAAATGTAGCATGCATGTCACTCACTTGCTGAGAGCAGTTGAATAAGCACGGGACTCAGTAGCGCCCGCTCTTGCTTTTGATCCCACTTGCAATTTTATGCCCAAAATGCATTGGACTCGCATGATTTTCGACATGCACCTTCTGTCTTTTTGAATGACCAAACATGGAACTTCTCTTTTGTAATGTAGAAGTGTGTTAATTGACTGTCTGTGCTCTACTTAGAGCAATAGTTCAGTAGTTCTGGATGTTCCCATATCATCCAAACATAAAGGATCCAACCAAAGCCGTGCTGGATCCACAGGCATAAATCACCTCCAACGAGCCTATGGTCGGTACATAGAAAGCACATAACTTAAATCTCGTACTTTATTAGGGATGATGATGACATGGGAAGAGCAGGGTATTACACATAAATAAAAGCGAAGGAAAGAGAGAGAGAGCAAACGCCAAAACACAAAATGGAACATTATTGAGACCGCTGCTTGTCTATAACAATAAAAGGAAGCAAAGAGATCGAATTGCACGGAAAGAAAATATAAGGGATGCCAGTTGAACCAAAGTAAACTGCAGCGACCAGAATGTGTAGATGTTTACTCCAAGGAGATTCCTCCACGACCTTTTGCCCTGAAGAACCAACAAGTCATGAAGAGATGCCATTTTCAAGACTCAGTTCTGCCTCCAAGTAGATATACTCACTATAAGGTGGATTATGTAACTCAACTTCTGTTTCTTTCTTCTAGAGGAAGAAATAGCTAGTACTGTTCTCTTACCAAAAAAAAAAAAGCTAGTGTTGTTCAGAAACACTCGGGGGCTGTTTGGCAACTTGCCAAATAGTGTTTGTTTCTGTTCTTTCATTCCCGAGAGTAAATTTGGAATAAAAATATGTTTGATAAAATTTTTGTTCTCGAGAACAAATTTCTATCCTTTTGTTCCTGGAAAAAGATTTGGAAGAGAATCAAGAATAAAAAAAAGTTGATTCTTGTTCCAGGAACAATTCTAGAGTCAAGTCCATATTTTCTTTTTTCTTGTTCTTCCCTTTTCTTCTTCTTCCACCGCCACGGTTGCCGTCTGTTGCCCCGATCGCCAGCAACCAGTCCGACAAGCTCGCCGGAGGCAAGCCTAGCCACCGACAAGGCCGAGGCTCAGCCAATGAGGGCAGGCGACGCTCCGGTGAGATCGCTGGCCCTCATCTAGCCGCTTGCCGATCATCCCAAGGCCGACAACCGGTGACTTGAAGAAGAAGAAGAAGAAGGGAAAGAAAGAAGGAAAAAAGTAATAAAATTATTTAAAAATTAAAAAAATAATTTGGAATAGAAATTTTGAGCACAAGTACCAAAAGCAATTTTATTCCAGAATTAAAAATTTTATCCAGTTATCAAACGCGTTCTTTTGCTTAAAAATTACTCTAGGAATAAAATAAAAAAGAATCATTTCTTATCGAAATTGTTCCCGGAACAAATACGTTACCAAACACACCCTCAGCATACTCCACACTAAATATTGTTAGGTAGGGTGCCAACTACTTCCTTAAAATGATGAAGTCACTTCACAAAAGTTTCATAAGTAGGTAAATTCACCATCTTCTTGTTGTAAAGGCCCTAAAGGGGATGTTGTCAACTAGACACACCAGCAACGGATGATGAAGGTGTTTCAATTGCCCCTTTTTAATTAGTATGGGGGAATTCTTTGTGAAAGAAAATAGAGGGTCGAGTTACAAGAAATCTATAGTACCTGCAGTTTTAGACAGTTGACACAAACTGAAAATAGAGCCCATTCCCTCTGGTGATAAAAGAAGCAAACTACCCTATACAGTTTTACCCATATTCATCTTCTAAGTAATTTTGATTAGCATTCCTGGGCAGGTGACCAAGTAAGAAGGATGAAAGTACGGAGAGCTCAAGACTACAGCACAAACCTCTATTGCTCAAGATGATCCCAACAGATTTTGGATATCTTTCTGCAGGATAACCAAAAAAATAAGTTAGATTCGACCTAAATTGCTCCTTTGCGTTGTTGCAAATCAGATCCCTAACCTCAATTTTAAGAGGCGATGTAGTGGGAGCATATCTCTCCACAACTTTCCCTTCTCTGTTCACCAGAAACTTTGTAAAGTTCCATTTGATGCCATCTCCAAATATCCCTCCTTTCTGAGTTTTCAAAAACTTGTAGAGTGGGGCTGCATTCTTGCCATTCACCTCAACCTGTAGCACAATAGACTACAATATCAAAAATAGTGTAATATCATCAGAACATCTTTTTTCCATATTGCACAGAGTCAAAATTGCAAAAGAGGAGGATGGCTATGCAACTTGAACTTGCATATAGAACAAGTCTCTTTTATCACACTATGGAAAGAGAAAATGAAACACATTGCAAGCAAATTCTCAACCTCATCTGGAGCTGGTCAATCATCCATTTTTATGCGTACTATGAGATTGATAGTGCTCTCGAGTTAAAACAACCAAAAAGCATGAGGAGTCAGAATATCAAGAATTCCCTTTCATTTAATATTTTTCTCATTGTTTTGGGCTTCTCATGTTTACCTTGTCGAAAATAGGGAATTCAGCCTTGAACATAGTGCATACAGTCTCTTGAATCTCTTCATTACTCCCTGGCTCTTGTCCTGCAAACTGGTTGCATGGAAATGCCAGTACTTCAAATCCTGCAAAGAAATGTCGGTCATGAACCTATACAAACCCCAAGGATATGGCGCAGAGTAAAACATATGAGAACGAAATCAAAACACAAAAGACCAAAGAGCAAACCTTGATCCTTGTATTTTTCATATAAAGTGTTCAATTCCTTGTAATTTGATTGGGTGAGACCACTGCAAACATGTGTGCGCTATATTAGATATCATAAGTATCAAAGCAGATGATATAAGTTCAAGGAGTTGACCGTTACTGGGAACATGAACTGGATTTAACAATTGGCCACTCAATTACATCTAGAACAAATGGCTAATAGATCTATGCATAGCCGTTAAAGGGGAAAGAGAAGCAGCCCAGGCTTACGGGATCGACGAAGGCTCATGCTGTTTGAACTACCAAAAGAGTGATAACAGGTTCAAGATTGGACATGCAAGTGTTCTGCATGCAGTCAAACACATAGCGACATACAACAGGACCAACTAGTCAACTACTAAACCATTTCATGAACGCTTGAGTTGCTAAATTCCTATTGAGATTCTGATCAATGAAACACAATTCTTGAAGAGAAGGCACATTCAGTGGCAATACCATTTTGAAGCAACGTTGACAATCAGAAGAACCTTCCCAGAGTACTCGCTCAAACTTACATCATTTCCACGAATGTCCTGCATATGCATCAGATAATTGACATCTACAGTCATAAATATCTCTAACTATAAAAACCATGAAAAGGGAATCTACATCAAATAAATTTCTACAACATAAAAAGCACGATATGGCATATCCACCTCTTCCACAGAAATGAACGTACAAACAGGGATCCGTATCAAGTTGAAAAAAGACCGAACAAGATTCAAAATCGTCAGTATTAGGATTCAAGGCAAATTATGGATTGACTAAGAAATTGTGATAAAGCAAAAGATTCATGATCCGATCAATACTCAACCTAACTCCCACAATCAGGTCATCGACCCGCCAGTTCGTAGTGGCAGAAGAAAAGCACTAGAATTACAAACAAGCGTTTCATGGAACGGGCACATCACATGTTAACGACACGCCACAGAACAAACAAACCGAGCAAAGCTTGTCCTTGCTTAGGAATTTCAACGACGCCGTTAGTTTCTGACCGAGTACGCGCAAGCAATCACCATCTCAAACCCAATCAGCCCGTACGCCCATGGGGACAGCTAAAATCTCCGCTCCCCTTCTCTCCCCCCCGGGAAAAAAGGACCCATCTTCGACCGCAAGCTAAAGTTCCAATCTTGCACATAGCGCAGCCTCTAAAACCTCTCCCCTCTCCAACCCAAGAGCAGACAGAACAGGATAAGCACCACCCATCATCCCAGTCGACATCTCAAAAGAAAAAAAGAAAAGGCACCTTGACGGCGAAATCGTAGATGGACTTGGACGATTCCTCGGCCATTTCAGGAGCACGAGACGCCGGTCGATGCGCGCTGAAGAAGTAGACGGAGAGAGCTAGAAGCGCGAAGAGGAATGGGAAGAAGCTGTGGGATTTGAACAACTGCATGCGAAAAGGACGAGGCGCAACACAAGCGTTCAAAGATGCGGACTTTTCACAAGAATAAAAGGTTGCGATGCGGCCCGGGATCCGCAATCCCGGTCTTGAAAGCGACTGCCTAATGGGGAAGAGAATCTGGACGTCATCAATGAACGCGGAGAAGACGAGGGGGTGCTGTCGGTTTTTCAGAATTCAATGTGAACGTAGGTGGTAGGTGAGCGACTGAAAGACAATTCACAACGGCACGGAAGCCCATTTCTTCTTTTTCTGAAGTATTTTATCCATATTTGAAGATAATGCACAAAAAGTTCAAATCAAAACAAATCCTAATTGGCAAAATAGAACAACAATGCATAAAAGTGCATTCTCATTCTACGAGAACGGATGAGTCTCGACATCAAAATTGAACGAATGGTGATTGATAGCTATGGCTTGCCAATGGATAGTGCGAACCTAAATTCGACCTTGCCAGCACCATCACAGCATAAAAACAATAAAAACTGGCTATAATTTGTGAAAAGGCTTATAATGTAAAAAGTTAATTCCTCGCGCCTCGCAAAGTGCTTAGACATAAGCTGATCAGGGTTTGCTTGTGGCATAACCCAAGCTTGTGATTTAGTACAAAATGGATCCTTTCGTTGATAGACTATCTCTTATGAGGATAACGAAAATCAATGTCACTTCATGAGTGCGATCCTTTATCTCACGACCATCCTTGTCGTCAACAATACTGGAATTGCTCAGTAGATAAAAATTTTTATCTAGTCTCATTTGCGATTTTAAGGAATACCAAATAAAATTCCTTCATAAAAAATAAAAATCATTGGGCTGAGTGGGCGCCCAATCAAGTCCGGGAAGGCAAACCTAGTTTGAAGAAGGAATATGTGACCCATGATAGGATTTAGGTGGCACATTAAGCGAGAAAATTGTCCAAAAATTCTAAACATATTACATTTTTATCAATTCAATCCTAAATTTTTTAATTTTGTCAATTAAGTCATAAACATTTTTCATTTTTTACCAATTGAGTCGATCCAACAAATTTTGGCTACAATTCGTTGATATGGATACTCAATGCTAATGTGGACATTTTTAAATAAAGGGAGAAGTGCATTAGAAGTCCTAAAACTTATCATGAAAATGCAATTAAGTCCTAAAACTTTCAAAAAGTGCAATTAAGTCCTAAAATTTATTACGAAAGTTCAATAAAGTCCTAAAACTTTCAAAAGGTTCAATAAAGTCCTAAAACTTGTCTCGAAAGTGCAACCAAGTCCTAAAACTTATCTCAAAAGTGCAACCAAGTCTTAAAACTTCCTAAAAGTGCAATCAATGGAAGGACTTAGATTGAACCATTTTGATAAGTTTTAGGACTTGATTGCACTTTTTGAAAGTTTTAGGACTTAATTGCACTTTGTGACAAGTTTTAGGACTTAATTGCACTTTTTGAAAGTTTTAGGACTTAATTACATTTTCACAACAAATTTTAGGACTTCCAATGCACTTATCCCAATAAAATTTAAATAATCATTTGAATTTTTATGATTTTTTTTTCTTTTTTTGTCCTTTTCTTTGCTTCTTTTTTCTTTAAGTTTTGGAGGAGGGCCGGCAAGGGTGGCCGACCAACCATCACCAGCCACAAGCGAGGGCGTCACGCCGCTCGCCAACTCTGGGTGAGGAGACATGAGCCCTCACTCACACTTGGCAGGGACGCAACACCCTCGGCAGATTTGGCCAAGTGAGGGCTTGATGGCCCTTGCTAGTCCCAAGTGAGGTTGTGGCCATCACTTGAGGCCAATGAGGGCGGCCAATCCCTCGCTTGACTAGAAAAGAATCATCTTGGTTAAAGGTCAAAGCACTGACCACAAACGGCACCGCTACCACCACGATAGCAAGGCCAGCATGCCACCTTCGACCGCCACCCCTAATTCAATCGTCATGCAATTGGACAGCCCCAACCTTTATGCCCTGAGCGATTGCACTCCCGACAGCTCCCCGGTCACCAGCAGCAACAACCGAGGCCTCGCCAGTCTAATTATGAACAGCTACGACGCCAAGGCCAACGGTGGTTTCACCAACCATAAGAGCAACACTAATGGATTCTTGCCTAATTCTTTGAAATTCATTTTTTTGTATGTCAAGATGTTGGAAGATATGCTTGAAGATCTGACAATTGATTTTGATTATGATTTAGTTATAGAATCAATTAGGGATTAGATAGAAATATTGAATTGGTTTGTAGAATATTACAAAATTTTACATTGCCTTTCTTACATGTAAATCTTGTAATATAACTACCAAGTGATGTACATTGATTACATGTATAGAAATACAAAAGGTTTTCTCCCTAAGCTTCGTCTTCTCCTTACTTCCTCACTTTCTTACACAAGACCACATCGTGTGGTGTCAAGATGACACTTGTAAATTATTCAGTGCCGGGGATTATGGTCAGCCCATTCCTTTTCGTAAACCTTTTATAAAAATTTCCATATAATATATTAAAAGTACAAAACAAAACAAATCCCAATTAATGTAGAACGGCAAAGCACAAAAGGGCATTCTCATTTTACAAGAATGGATATGTCTCAGCATCAAAATTGAATGAATAGCTGATCATCACATAGGTATGATTTGCCAATGGGTGGAGCACACCTAAGTCCAACGTTCCTCGGCATCATCACTGCATAGAATCACCAAGACCCAGCTGTAAATTTTAATTGAAATGGCTTATAATGTAAAAAGTTAATTTCTTGCCCCGTGAAGTGCCCAAAACAAACTGGTCAGGGGTTTGGCCGTGGCATAACTTGAGCTCATTATTTTGTACAGAACAGATTCTTTCATCGATAAACTATCACGAATAAGGGTAACAAAAATCAGTGTCATTTCATGGATGCAATCCTCTATCTCATGACCATCCTATCTTCGGCAGTGCTGGAATTGATCGGCAGATGAGAGTCTATCCAATCCATTTACAATATTAAAGAATATCGAAAAACTCCTTCATTGAAGTGCTGGAATTGATCTGTAGATGAAGGTCTATCCAATCCGTTTACAATATTAAAGAATATCTCCTTCGTTGAAAAAAGAAATCATCGGATCGGGCACATGCCCGATCGAGACCGAGAGGGCGGACCCGGTTCAAAGAGGGAATATGCGAGCTGTGACAGGGTGTAGGTTGGCGCATCAACCTCGAGGTCAAGAGAAAAGAAAATTAATTATAAGCATATTTCTTCAGAAGTCAACTTCCGATTTGATTGCATTGCGTCCCCAACGCACTAAGTTCTTAAATATGAGATTTAGCATACTTTTCGAGTGACTTTTCTTTTAAAATGTTATGCCCTTCTTAGCATTTGAGATAGATTTTTCAACACGCGGACCCCTAGAGTGCCATAAATTGACACAGAGAGACACTTAAGTGCCAAAAGTTACGAAAGATACACTTAAGTGTTAAAATCGAAGTAAAATTGATCACTTGAGTATCAATCCGACTAAAACGATGACGTGGCGATTTTCCGGCAAGGCAAAGACAAAATGGCGCCGTTTTAGTGTTGACGTGGAAAAAAATAATATAAAAATTAATTAAATTAAATTTATTTAAAACATTTAAAAATAAATTTTTTAAATATTTTTTAAAAATAAATTTATTTAAATTTATTTAAAACATTTAAAAATAATAATTTTTAATATTTAAAAAAGGGGGGGCAAGATGCTTGAGGGCCGAGCCCTCGCCATCGCCGCCGCCTCCCGACGGCGCCCTAGCCGGGGGAAGAGTCAGCCGAGGTCACCGGGCCCCGGCCGGGGTCAACGACCTCGGCCGACCGACAGTGAGAGCCCGCAAGCCCTCACCCAGATCTGGTGACCCTTGGCCCTTGCCCAAATCCGGTGAGAGCCCGCGAGTTGACCAAGGTCGCCGGCCCTTGGCCTTCCCCCGCCAAGGCGTTGCCAAGGAGGCGACAAGCGATGGGCCGAGGGCGTCTCCCCCTTTGATTTAATTTTTTTGAATTTTTTAATATTTATATTTGTATTTTTAAATATTTTAAGAAAATTTAGTTTTAAATTAAATTTAATTAATTTTTACATTAATTTATTGCCACGTTAATGTAAAAACGACGTCGTTTTTGCACTATTTGACCACGTTAGCGTGCAAAACGACGTCATTTTGCACTTATTTCGCAGAAATTACACACGTCAGCACTTTAACCGGATTTTAGCCGGAGTAGCACTTAAGTGTCTCATTTCTTTTTTAATGTGGCACTTAAATATACCTTTCGTAACTTTTGACACTTAAATATCTCTTTGTGCCAACTTATAGCATTTGAAGCGTTCTTCTACCCTCCTAACTTAATAGACCTAAAGAAACCGCGCCGGTGAATTTTATTGGATGGAACTCTACTTGAGAACTCCACCATATATAAAACTAACAAGCTAAGGCATTTGTTAGAATTAACAGACCAAGATTCTGCTGAAAACATCCTATCAGTTACGTACATGTACATAATTCACCTAAGGGCATTAATAAAAGGTTACATCAAAACACGTCCAGAGAGCTTCAAGCGTGATAGCAATCCCTTCTCATTTTATAAGAATTAACTAGATGATGAATCATTTAAGCAGGAAAGGGGAAAAAAATTAGATGCCTAAACCAAGACATCGACAAATATAGATACTAAGGCTGCACATGGCAACCATTCTGGGCTGGGGAACAATTTTTTTTCAGAAATGGTTCTTTTCTATTTCTATTCTGGGGACAATTTCGTGTAAAAAACCTGTTTGGTAACTATACAAAATTTCTACTCTATAAATAGAAAAAGAATAGAAATGCGTTTGGTAAAAAACAGTTTCTTTTTTTATATTTATTTGTTTTTTATTTTTGTTGGCCGATCGCCGCCGGACGCCGCCACCACCACCGCCGCCGGCCGCACGGCCCATCGGCCGTCGTCAACCATCGGCCACCGGCCGTGGGAGGTGGCGGCCGATGGGCCGTGCTACGGCGGCGGCGGCGGGGTCGACGGGCGACGGTCGGCCGGCGGCGATATGCGCCGGCGGGCGAGAGAGGTCGGCCGGCGGCAGCAGCCAGCGGCGACATGCAGCGGCGGCGGCGGGCAGCGGCAGGCGGCGGCGGGCGACGGCGAGCGGCGGTCAACGGCGGTCAATGGGTCGTGCGCAAGAGAAGAATAAAAGAAAAAAAAATTCACTTATTTCTTAAACTTGTTCCCGGGAACCAGAAGCAACTTTTTTTTACTTTTCATTTCTATTCCCGGGCTAACTTTTTATTCCCGAGAACTAAAAACTAACTTGCGATTATCATGCAGGTTTTTATTCTTTTTTTGTTCCCGGGAACAAAAGAATAGAAATTCTTCTTCCCGGGAGTGTTACCATGCAGTACCTAATAAGATTAACACAATCGCAGACCCTTAGGCGATCAGAGAGGATGGATGGGGTGATGAGCTTATACCTGGGCACCTTGGACGGAAGCTTGTCATAAGTTGCTTCGTCAAACAGCGCCATGTTGTTCACCTTCTCCTTCTGCTTTCCCTTGCTCAATTTCTGCTCACCATCACAGAATCTAATCCCATCATGACCCAACTCACCCGACGTTAAACGAAAAATAATAGTAGGATGATCATACAAAACATGCTCCTTTTTCATCTCATTTTTGCCTGAAATTGCGGGGACCAATCGCTAAAACGGTCGCCAGTAAAAATAATCAGTAACTAACAAGAAAAAGAACAAAAATGAAGGCCCATTACACTCTTCGATAGCTCAACTTAAGACCAATAGCTCATTAGTCGCTCCCCAAGAGCCTAATAAAATGTACATGTAGTGGAAAAAATTGAAAACTTGCAAGGCTATCGTAGCCGAACATGAAAGGTTTGCTATCTTCACTTCATTTCATGTAACATCATTGAAAACATTCTCAATAACTACAAAGGAACTCCAGTTGGCCCAATACATCCAACAGCTCAGCATGAGAGAGAAAGAGAGAGAGAGAGAGAGAGAGAGAGAGAGAGAGAGTAATGCCTTCTTCTTCTGCTTTCCACCACAAGACTTTGCAGGCTTGGAGGCAGGGCTTTGTCCTTCTTTGGAGTCTACGAGTTATGATCCACGAAAAATCAAATGTCAAGAGAGAGAAACGCAACAAAGAAGACAGATAGAGAGTCTGACGATGATGACCGGCATACGTGCAGCAGTTTCCAGATCTGCTAAACACAATCCCAGGAGAACCATACAATTTTGAAGGTTTATCTGTCTCTGAGCGAGCAAGAGCTATGCATCCACAGACAGAATTTCAAGAGATAACAAGATAGAGGAACATCCTAAATCACCTTAGAACCACCATGATTCTGGGGTGACTAAAGGATTCTCATTTCCTAAATTGCCATGCATTAGGGACATCCAATTAAGAATTCCCATGTGGGACAGAAACAGGAAACCTGAAAGAAAATTAAGAAAGAAAAAAAATCAGTCACAAGGAACAATTTCTGCAGCCAATGATATAAGTCTCAAAAACTCAACCACGGTCAGGCTCAGGTGTAGCAATTGATAATGATACAGCAGATGCATCTATCTCGATTTTGAATTTCTTCTGAATGCCTAGAGTCTCAACTACCCCACCACTACTATACAACTAATACTTATGGAATAGCTGGGCGACAAGACTGGACTCTCTGTCATATCATTTACTAAACTAAAGATAGTAGGAAAATCAATGAGAAATAAGTGCACAAATATTCTATTATAATCAACAATATCACCGAAAATGGTTTCGATCCCCAATGTTTCCTAAAATAATGTGCTGTTAAGGACAAGGTGCTGAAATTTCCTACCATTAGCATTCTGACGAACATAAAGCTAACAATGTTAGAGGGAATGCATGACATTAGGGAATTCATACCTAACATGTATAAAATTGTTAAGGAAGTCCATCATGAATGTCACCAAATCTTTAACTCTAAACTACCATTTTCATTCTAGTTTATCGCAAGGGTAATAAATTTGAATCAACTGCTACAAATGAGTCTATATCCCGCCTCTTTGGGTTTGTCTTTAAAATCTGTATATGTGAACAAGAGTATTGGCAATACAGCAGAAGATAAGTTGATTCAGAATGATGAAATGAAAGAGAAGTAACCATCCTGCAAGTTTACAGCAGATTACCCTCAGGAAATGGCTTGGGTGCTTTCTGAAATTGTTCCTGCAGAGGTCTAACGTGGGTACAATTAACACGAGCATCCCCAATAGCATGGACAAAATCACCAGGAGAAAGATCTGCAGGAAAAGAAAAATTGAACAGAGTACTAGTTCCCATGTTTATATCCTCCTATCAATAGGATAACTTTTACCCCTTAGGCTGGGAAATCAAAGCCAGTAATCATCTAGCATCCACTAAATTGTAAACTATTATAGCAGTAATCCTTGTAATGCAT
Organism: Eucalyptus erythrocorys; assembly: GCA_014182555.1. Taxonomy (NCBI): domain Eukaryota; kingdom Viridiplantae; phylum Streptophyta; class Magnoliopsida; order Myrtales; family Myrtaceae; genus Eucalyptus; species Eucalyptus erythrocorys. The sequence continues at coordinate 831,902 of CM024597.1, read as the reverse complement.
TTTCTATAGAAGCAGTAATCCTTTCTGACTAGTATCCTGAGAAGCACAAGAAGGGCATCTATGAGTCAGTTTTCCCCTCGCATCAGCAATTACAGAAATCCAAAACTCCATTTATCAATACTATTCAATAGCCATTACAAACGATACAGAGAAGAACATTCCACAAATAATGGGACGTTTTTCTATAAAGCATACATACATACCACAGACATGAGCAATCATGCATGTAAGTGAGCATAAGAAGCAATGTTTAATTGCACTACCAATCCCATGTCAACAGAGAGATGATACATTTGACACGACAATTACCATTTGCAACATAAATCTGCAAAGGTAAAATTAGGTTAATCAAACAAAGGAAGGAAAGAAAACAGAGAGAATCAGGAAAATGAAGCCAAACATATCTAACCTGCACAAACATGTGACAAGGTGGAAGGGATATCAGTTTTATATCAGAAGGATTCCAACTAGAGACTATAATTCAACGACCTTCAGGATTGTTCTTGATCTTGTAAATAACATCAACAACTGATCAAATCCTTGGCCGGTAGGTCAGCATGCAGATTACTATACATCTGACATACGACATATAATGTCATTAAACATATATTTCCACAACAAATAAAAACTGATCAACTAAATTTAGGCAAACAAACCTAGCACCAAAATACCGCCACCATAAGCTGGTCCTAAGTCACCTTCTTCTCAATCTGTCAGACCAAGTTTAAAAAAGACAGGACAAATGTCATCAAGGTAAAGAAAAAAACGACCATACATATTTGGTTCTCGCGAAACTGATGAGAAATGATCAAGGGGGTCTCTAGAAGTATTTTCCCCCATATATGAATGCCTTTTCCCTGAAGAATCTGTTGGAAAATGGGCATGCTCAAATTAGTGTTATAAAGTCATCCCAACATTAGACAGTCAAAAGAGAGTTTCTTAAACGAAGTCAGAATATCTTCCAAGGGATACATGTGCAGGAAACCAATTATATAACCCAATTAAGAGCAAAGATAAATAAGCCCATCTGGGAGTTATCACATTAATCCACTTTTCATATAAGTTTCAACTTTATGGAGTCATCACTCCATTAAAACATACATCAAGGGCCTATTCATCAATTAAAGGAAAAGTAATCTACATGCGTGGTTAAAGCGTCATTGCCTCTCAAAATAGATATTTCAAATCCCCAAGCGTAACTTCCTTCTTAGGTGACACTTTTTAGCAAATTATAAACAAGACTGCAGTTCCATCATGTAGGCCCACATGATACATTTAATGTTCCTCAACCAATGATTCTTACTTGTCACCTATAAAGCAGCGACACAGCTTTCGTGTCGTGTCGGACACTTTGATACGTGTCCGACACTCTCAAACTTAGTCAACACGTGTCAGAAAATCCGACACTTAGTTAACTTTTTCGATACTCTCCGACACTCGAGTTAGAATTCTGATATACAAGTTTCTGACACGTGATTTTGGACATGGAGTACCATAAGTTGGCACAAAGGGACATTTAAGTGTCAAAAGTTAGAAAATGTACACTTAAGTGCCAAAATCGGAACAAAATGGATCACTTGAGTGTCAATCCGACCAAAATGCCGACATGGCGATTTTCCGGCGAGGTAAAGACAAAACGGCATCGTTTTAGTGTTGACGTGGAAAAAAATATATAAAAATTAATTTAATTAAATTTAAAATTAAATTTATTTAAAACATTTAAAAATAACAATTTTAAAATTTAAAATAAAAGGGGGAGGGGGAGACGGCTGGGGGCTCGGCCTTAGCCGCCGCCGCCGCCTCCTCGGCGGCGCCCGCCTGGGGGAAGGGTTGGCCGAGGTCGCCGAACCCCGGCCAAGGGCGCGATCCCGGCCAACCGGCGATGAGGGCCCGCGAGCCCTCGTCCGGATCCGACGAGGGTCGGCGGCCCTCACCCGGCCCGGCCAAGGGTCGCCGCCCGCCGAGGGGTCACCGGCAACCCTTGGCCCAACCGGGCAAGGGCCGCCTACCCTCGTCGGATCCGGGCGAGGGCTCACGGGCCCTACCGCCGATCGGCCGGGGTCGTCGGCCCCGGCCGGGCCCAACGACCCCGGCCGACCCTTCCCTAGCCGAGGCGCCGCCGGGAGGCGATGGCGCCCTTAGCCATCTCCGCCCCCCTTTCAAAAAATTTTTTAATTTAATTTTTTTGAATTTTTTAATATTTGTATTTGTATTTTTAAATATTTTAAGTATTTTAGTTTTAAATTAAATTAAATTAATTTTTACATTAATTTATTGCCATGTCAATGCAAAAACGACATCGTTTTTGCATTATTTGATCATATCGGCATGCAAAACGGCGTCGTTTTACACTTATTTTGCCGGAAATTGCACACCTCAGCACTTTGACCGGATTTTGATCAGAGTGGCACTTAAGTGTCCCATTTCTTTTTTAATATGGCATGTAAGTATATCTTTCGTAACTCTGGGCACTTAAATGTTCCTTTGTGCCAACTTATAGCACTTGAAACATTCTTGTGCCAGATTTTCCATTTAATAGTAGACAACTCGAATACTGAAATATAGATGTGTGAAGTCTTAAGGCCATTTAACAAATTTGAAAATTTTCCTGGTTTTCTAAACTTAAATAAAAGTATTACTTAATATACGATTAGTTCCGCCAGCTCCCTCGCAAAAAAGGCAAAAAAAAACAAAAAACACCAAAATTGGAATTCTCAATTATATATAGCACACGAAAATTGCGCACCACGTCTTGTCTGTTTGCCTTGAATTGTAAACGCTACTAATTCATGAGTTTCGCAGGATTCCCCAACCATGTTCATGATCAAACGCTGGAGATGAGTACCCGATGCTCCATCTTGGCACGGACTCTACATTTGCACGACCAATTCGTAATGAGGACAGAGCACTCCACAACCAAAACTCACGGGCACCTTGCTTTCTGCATTTTCTTAATGGAATGCCACTCTAAGACACTAGTGAGCAGTCCACAAGGAAAACCGCTCTGTTCATGCGTATTGACAAGTCCCCAGGGGCGCTCATCGACCCAAAAAAGAGACTTATGAGGGGTTTTAAGTTTCATTAAAGCAAATAAACCCTCCATGAAAGTATGAAAGATGATCTTTGCATTACCCAGGTGGCGGCAATCCTTGCTTGGGCTCGCTCAAAGTAAACAGAACAGGCTGCAACATGGAGCCTGCGTGCAATCCGCGTCAGTCATTCCATGCAGCCAACAGCAGAACATTAATTTGATCATTCTTGACTAATTAACGATAAGTAAATCCAATCCATAACCCATGAATTTAGCGCATGAAGCTCCATGTTACCCAACTAATTGGTGAATACAAAGTTAGCAGGAAATTTTCTCAGTTCACAGAACTGAACAGACAAACCTCCAGTTGAGGCTTACCCATCATGATTTACTTCCTCTTTTGACCAATCCAGATAACCTCAACCAGAACTCGAAATGGCTTCCTCACAATGCTCTGCTGCATCATGCTTTGCGCCATCATCGTCAAAACTTGGAGCCTTTGGAATTAGTCCCAGCATCTTGAACATGAGTTGATCCGCATCAAAATCATTGTTAGGAGTTGTTAGAAGCTTCTCGCCCGTGAAAATGGAATTCGCACCGGCCAGAAAGCATAGCGCCTGCTCTGGCATAGAGAAACGGACTCTGCCGGCAGATAACCGTACCATTGCTTTTGGCATGACTATCCTCGCAGTGGCAATCATCCTTATCATCTCCCATATTTCAACTGGCTAAAAGCAGATATAAAAGTGAGATGTCTTTTTTCAAGACAAATGGTAACCTCATTATTCATGCTATTGATTCATAAAAAATAAACTGATAAGACAATTGGTGATCTCCACTCATTGATGTATGCATGCTTGTTAAATTCTGTTGTGCGATTAATAGTGGCATTTTCCAATCATTTGAAATCTGTCAGAGATCATTCTGCAAATCTACTAAAATTTCCATGTCTTTTCCCTATAGAAAATATAGCTCCTGATAAAACATGTTCACACAATACTGGGACGTTTTCAATCCCAACTAGTTTCCACTGACATGTTAAAAGTTGTTTTTGCCCAATTTCTTTATTTCTTCTGTCATTTTTCGTACCAAGTCTTTATCAGCGAACATCTAAGTTCATGAAATCTCAGACAGCAATGCAAGGTGAAGATTCAATAGAACACAATTCATACATTAAGAAGAAAGATAAGGAAAAGAAGAAAAAGGGGGCAACAACGATTTGCCTAAAGAAGCTGTTATTGATCAAAAATTGCTCAGGCATCTGATTTACTAATTTATTACCCAGGAAAATCAATTTACCTTCTGATCTTGTAGAGGTGTGCCTTTCACGGCAATCAGCGCGTTAATGGGGACACTCTCTGGATGTGTTGGCAGGGTTGCCAAAGTATGCAGCAAACCAACCCGGTCCTCCTCTGCTTCTCCAAGCCCAATTATTCCTCCTGTATTTTAAAAAAAAAAGGAGTTTCAACTTGATCTTACAAATCATTGAATTTATTACTAGAAGTTTCTTGAGATGAGTCGTCCTTATATGTTACAACCATCAAGAGGTGAAGCCCAGTCTAAACCACTCCTGTTAAATATCATCATTGACTATTCAAAATACATTAATTTTTCCATCACCTTAGAGACTTCAGAAAAATATGCCCGAGAATACCCAGTGGGTTAATACTTGCAAAGCTAACACCAGTAATATCAATGATTGAAGAAAACGGAGACTTGGGGGAAAAAAAATCTAAGGTCAAAACCATGAAATAACAAAAAACTCATGCTCTTTAGGTGATTTAGAAAGATGGTTTACACTTGGCTGCAGGCGAAGAATGAATAACATCAGTGAACTGTGTGGAATGGGACCAAACAGCTAAGAGCTACAATTACTTCAGAAAGCCAGGAGAAAAGGACTGGACGCATTGGTAAGAAAAGCATCAACCAGAATTGCTACTTAAGTTAACCATGCCAAGAGAGAGAGAGCATAATCTCCTTAAAGCAGCTGCTGACAGCTGGAGTAACTCTAGCGATCCAAACTGCTTATATGTTTTTTGTCATGCCTTTTAACTGAACTCACTACTAAATCGGCCTGAGATTAAATATTAAGAAAGAAAGTCTCCCTATCTACACCGTAGTTGAGAGTACAAACAAGCTTTTAATGCTAAACATCAATTTGAATTATTTTTCCCCAAAATGCTCCAGACTGTTCTCCATATTCCTCAGATAGGTCAGATCCTCAGTAGAACTTCAGAAATATGAACAATTTTGCTAAATACAGACAAAAGTTACACCGAAAACAAGACAACCTTCTGATTACGCTACATTTTGCACTACAAAGAATCTATACTGATAGTAATAATCTGTAGTGAGAGCATACCAGAGCACACATTAATCCCTGCATCACGGACATACTCGAGGGTTTTCAACCGCTCATCATAAGTTCTTGTGGTGATTATATTTGGATAATATTCTCTTGAGGTATCGAGATTGTGGTTATACGCAGTCAGGCCAGCATTCTTGAGTTCAATGGCTTGCTGCTTTTCTAGCATGCCCAAGGTGCAGCATACCTCCATCCCCATCTCCCTGCTCAATAACATGTAGCTAGGTCAAACTTTTAAACAGAAAGAAATGTTAGCAAGAAGAGAAGTACCTAGATGAAAAATGAACGACAAAGTAAAAAAAGATGACAAATTCTGACTTTTGAGATTATTCAGACGCGATCACGCATGGCCCATGCACGCAAGTAAAACATGGGTTGTTAGAATGTAGGACCCTAACTTCCATCACATCGATGTAGATTGTCTTGGGAAATAGCAATAGAGCTTTTTCAGACATTTGTAAGCCGTGAGCTAGTTAGAAAACCTTTACGCTTCAAACATAGGAGTTGCTAAGAGTATAATTCGGGAAAAGGTGTGAGAGACACCTATAAAACAAGGGACGGCCAGATCTGTGGGAAACAAATTTGGCCAGAATGCATAATGCAGCCAAGAGAAAAAGTTTGCGAAGGCCAAGGTAGCACTTTGTAACATGATTAAATTTGCTAAAGGGGCTCTTGAACATACCAAACTATTGGCATCTATTTTCATTTATGACACTTTTAACTATCAGCAGCTAATAATGGACTGTCGAGACGAGTGGCAAAAGATTGGCCAACTAATGTCAACCAATATGGACTGTTGTGGCTGGAAATGTGTAATAGACAGCTTCAAGGCATTCCAAAGCTCAATTAAGCTTTAGCAACAGTGGTCAAGATGAGATGCATATGGAGATAATAACCAAAAGTCAATCAAGACTCATCCTATGCATATTTCTAGTCCATTAATCATGAAATGATAGGATAGCTAAAAGGAACAGTAAATTTCCAGAAGGTCCATGGATGATACTCAATTTTCCACAACAACTTTTGTACTCTAGATCATTGATATTTACCAAAAGTCACTCGAACTCATCCTATGCATAATTCTAGTCCACCAATCATGACATGATGGAGAACATGGTTGTAATCGGGAAGCCAGATAAAGCAGCAGACCAAAAGTAATCTGAGAAATTATATTTGAATCACTCAGATATACATCAAACATGCATCACATCACATTGTTGAAGATACCTCAATTTCACACAGTAAGGCTGAGTTTACCAACTAAGGTGAGGTTACTTGCCATAAACTCTTAGGTTAAAAGGAAAAAGGAAAGAGGGCCGAGCGACCGATTGATGTCAGAACGAAACTTTCGAGGAACATATTATCAAACTTGATCTCAAGGTTTTGAGTTCAAAATACATTAACATTAATGATTTTGGCTGAGATGGACTTTTTTGTAGGGAAAAGAGCATGAATAACGGACAGGAAACCGCATGCACAATTGCGAGACACATGGTGAAATCCAACAGCAACAGTTCCTAGATTCACAAGAAAGCAAGAGATCTGCAACAATGTAGAGCAATTTGTTATGCTTATATCATACTGAGAGAAGCAGCTAGAAGGAAAATGCTTTCGTTGTTTTCTTTTTCAAATCTCTCGTTGAGTAGGATGCTTTGTATCGCATATATTTTAAGAACAAAGGAGAAGTACAGCTCCACCAACAATATGCAACATAAGCTGAAATCCCTATGCCCAAAGGGCAGTACTTGAACAACCCGCTGCTCCTCTAATAAGAAACTCTGAGATTTGGAATTGATCTAGGCTAGGCTTGTCTCGGGGAGTAGTCATCCTGCTATTTATGTCATGATTATGAAATGCTAACTTACTTCACTATAAAAGAGGAACGGAATCATTTGGAATTTGGATATTCCCAATGCTTTTACATGACAACTTGAAAATATTACCTTATTTCCTTCACATACTCAAGGATCTGGCCGAAATTAGTTTTCCTGCCTACGGTATCTCTCCAGGCAGCTCCCATGCAAAAGCGGGTGCTACCAGCCTCCTTGGCCTGAAATACTGCATCGGTTAAGATCACCCAGAAGAGGAATGATTTGCTTTCAAACCAAGTAGCATTAAAGGATAAAAAGCGGTGCTAGCGCTTCCGACGGGTGATAAAAGAGAGGAATCAACATGGCCATGAAGTAGTCCAGAGGAAATACCCTTTGAGCTGCCTGAAGGACATCATCCTTGGTCATGAGCTTCTGAGCTTTCAACCCGGTGCTGTATCTGGAGGACTGCGGACAGTAGGAACAATCCTCGCTGCACCCACCTGTCTTGATGGACAGCAGAGTGCACTGCTGCACTTCCCTGAAGTTATGGGCATGCCTGTGGACTTGAGCCTGACCAAAAAGACACAAACTTTAGCCCCTCAAAACTCATAAAAGCCCGCTCCCCATTAGAATCAATTCCTTTCAAACAAGAGACAAGGACAATATACGCATCATTGCAAAGTCTTCCACATGTCAAAGACTCCACCAGCAAAATTCAACATTTGGTCAGAGCACGAAACCGAACTGAACGAATCAAACGTGCATTTGCAAACCCTCTCTCCCTCTACACTAATGGCCGAGCAACACCCACTGGGGCGAGAGCGATTACGCGAAGTAGATTGCAAATCGAGAGAAGAGGCACAAGAAGAGGAGGCGGACCCCGTGGAAGAGGAGATCGAGGACGGGGGAGTCGTAGATGGACTTGATCTCGTCGCGGGACCAGTCGTTCCGGGGGCCCTCGCCGATGGTCCTGTCGGCGTGAACCGCCGCCGCCGACGAGGACGACGACGACGACGGAGGAGAAGGAGACGAACAGGAGTAGCCGAGAGTGAAGAGGAGAGACGAGGAGGAAGAGGCGGAGACGGGCCTCGCGCCGCCGCGAAACGCCGATCGAATCGCCAGCATCGTTTCCCCCCGAAGGTCGGCGACGGAGTAATCGGGCGGAGGAAGACGGGAGGAGTGCGGCGGGGCTTTCGTTTGTGCCCAAAGAAACTGGAGTGGTCTGGTAGCTCAACTACTCCCTTGCTCCTCCTCGTGCCGTGCTTAAATCGTTGTTTTCGCTGTCCCCATTTTCCTCCAATTGGCGCGGAGAGAGCGACCGCCGTCGGACACCCCCCCGGTCCGAAATCCATCCCTTATCGTAAGTTTCGCACACCGTCAAAACATCACGTTCGGATTCGATCATGACCATCTCGCGTCTCCAGAAGGGGAAAAACGTCTCCGTACTAGACATGCTGCAGATGCGCCTCGTAATTAGACAATACAAAATCGTCATTTTGAGAAATTTGTTCGCGATGTGAATTGAATTAGTAATCCGGTGAAGAACGATCGACCATTGTACTGGGCCGACCACTTTGGTTGTCATTACTTTAGTGGATCTCGCACATGCTTGATTTAATTAGCTCGACTTTTCAAGCATGAAATCGACTTGATGAGGATTTTCAGGAACAATGCGATGTCGTGAAGCAATTCATACTTTTTGTGTTTTTAATGGCCGATTTACTTTTGAAGTATTTTATGGGAATAAATGTATTAAACATTATTAAATTTTCCATGAAAAGATAAATAAATTATAAAACTTTTAAAAAGTACAATCAAATTTTAAAACTAGTTATGAAAGTGTAATTGAGTTTTAAAACTTTATGATTCCATTATACTATTTAAAAAATTTAGGATTCAATTATAATTTGGTGGCAGATTTTAGAATTTCTAATATATTTATCAAATTTTATATTGTCGAGGCAATGCTTAACGTAACCACGTATGAAATTTGGAATATCAATAATACAACACGTGCAGACAAATATTCAATTCTACATTTCCTAATGCTCAAGTAACACGAGCCAACCACCCTACGGCGGCGGCCGTGGCGGCAATTTCCTTCGAGTGAAAGAGAAACCACCATCTCACAAAAAATCATTAGGTACTTTCACGTCTATGTTAGCCCACTTGATCTAATGCCTTTAGGGATGGAAGCCAGGCGGGTTTCGGAAGGCTCCATCGACTTTATAAAAGCTTCCGCGCAAGGGCCACCTTGCTCGAGACTTTGAGTCCGACCACCGTGTGGCTGTGATTTTACATTACCACCATCTTAGTCTCGAAGTCACAATCACAATGTGTTTGCTCACAAGGTGTTTGCTCCCCTTCTGGTGATCCTATTTTCAGTCGTATTGATACTTCGACTGTGTTTGGCGACCACTTTACCAAGGATCTTTAGTCCCTTAAAGGCCTTTGGGCCAAATATTCCGTGTTTGGCAAATTTTTTTTAACTTACCTTTGCCAAAGGTAAGCTTTCCCAAGGTTGAAAGCCCAAGGCAGGTTGGGGCTGCCTTGGGCTTTTTCAGCATGTTGGCTTTGGAGTTACATGGATTTTTTCTTTTGAAATTTTTCTTGTTAATTTTTCGATTTTCCATCTTTACCCTAACAACTCTTCATTATCTTCGTCTTCCCCTTCTCTCTGCTGAGCATGACTAGCATCTACACGCGATCGGCGGCGAAGTGTAGGTGCTCCGACAAAAGGCAGGCGGTGCGGCAAAGGACAAGTGGTTCGGTTAGGGTCCCACGACCCTCTGACAAGGGTCGCTATGCAAAGGACGCCGGCAACCTAGATTGCGTGTAGATCTGGTCGCATGGATCTAGGTCACGGCGACCAAATCACCGATGCCAGTGACCTCCGTGGCGAGGGTCTTGGCGACTGATGAAGGTCACGCGACTCATCGCATCGCAACCTCCATGCGGAGGTCACCGGTGCCGCTCGATCTGGTCACGGCAACCCAGATCACGAGATCCGGGTCGTCGCACCATCACCTAACCCCCCGCGCTACGGAGGTTGCTGAGCATTGCCCTTCGCCGCATCACCTTCCCCTTGCCGAATTGCCTACCCTTCGCCAACGGTAACTAGCGAAGCCCTTGACCGGCGGTAACTGGCGAAAACCTTGGCCAACCAACTTTCGTTTTTTTCATTTTTTTTTTAATGACAAAAGTCATTTGCAAATTTAATTTACCCGAACACTATTTTGTCCAAAAATACTTCACAACGGACTTTCACAAATACAATTTACTAAACACATTTTACATTTTGAAAAACTCCTTTGACTCAAGGGTCTTTACATTTTCTTAAGAATTTTTTCTAAACGTTTTCCTAAATGTACCTTTCTTCAATAGTAAAATTACATCAGGTCTATATCGGGAGTGAACCCTTGATTGCGTAGGGAGGGACCGGTTGAGATGCATAAAAACTGATCCGAACATCACATGACTGTTTGGAAAAGAAAGTTTGGAGGTGCTCAAACTTAGAAAGAGCCAAGCCGGGCTTCAAAGGTAAATCACTAAGAAATTTAAACCCTTGCTATATTTACCGGAACATCTACTCATTTCTACTTGGATGAGATAATACATATATTTGCATGGGGAAATGAGAACTTAGCATCATGGTAACAAATGCATCAAGAACCTACGCCTACCGAGTATTGTATATTGATCCCACGGAACGGATGGCTGCATCTGCAAGTAGTTACTACTAAATGCAAATTTCTTTGGCTAGATCGTTATGGTTTTACCACATCTTCCATAGGCAAACTTGTACTTGATAGAGACAAATAAAAAAAGAAAAATACTTCAATTGATTGAAAAATAAACTTATAGGTCATGGCACAACATGACGTACTTTATCCGTTGCAAAAACATTAAAGAATGGTTGAAAAATAAATATTATAATGTCAAAATCTGTACTGAATTAGTTGGGCTTCTTGCCGAATTGGTTGGTACATCAAAGAACTTTCTAAGTTGATGAGACATTCATCGTTGTACTTGTGCGTGGTACTATTATATAATTTTCAACTACCAAATTGAAAGCGAATTAGCTGGGCCCGGCGTGCAAAACGAGTGAAGGGATCAGTAGAAAGAGGAGAATAATAGAACGAGAATGGGGGTGGGATATAGAAAAATGAGCAAAGCCACTTGGAATAGCTTTAGAAATATCCGGTTCATCAATTTTCAAGATGCTTGCCTAACTTCTTTCTCTCTCTTATCTCCTCCCCCAACCAAACATGGAAAGATAATTGTTTCTTAATCTAATCCGATATTCTGTTAGCTCCCTTTAGTATGGATTGCGTAAATTATTAGGGTTATGTAACTATAGACCAGTTATATTGAAAAATAGGACCGGACCTCCTTAAAAACTAGTCCGATTTCAAATTTCTATTGGAATTGATCCGATTATCGGTTGCAAGGAATTGAATCTAATTTGGAATCGATTTCATAAAATCTAAAAACCTATTTTTTCTCTTGGTATCTTTTTTTTTCCCTATCTTTTGTTTTCTCTATTTTTCAAACCTCACTTAAAAATTTCATGACTCTCTCTTTCACTTGTGACTCACTTTCCTCATAGGTTCCTCGTGGCTTACCCTTGCTTATTCCTGATTTGCCTTTACCTGTTCACCCCATTCATATTTTGCTTTGAATCATTTTGTTGCTCATATTATGTTGTTGTAAAAAAAAAAAAAAAGGAAAAAATGCATGAAAGAAGAACAACTTCTCGGGTAGACCTTGGAACTAAACTGAAGAAATAAGTAGGCTCTAGATTTCGTTCCAAAGAAAATCGGGTACAATTGAAAATCGATTCTACCCGTCTAGAACCTACCCACTTTGAAACCAATTGCCCCCATTTACTACTTTTGGAATCTTTAATTTTCTAACTCAAATACCCAACACTAATGTGCTGTACATATTCATTGCATTAGTACAAAAAGAGGCAAAAACTTTGAGAAAAGAAAAACACAAACAATTGCCACGTGGCCATTTTATGCTGCTCAAATCGGGCCGAGCTAACTAGAAACATCGATCCGCTAAATTTGAAAATTTAACAACACTCTCAACATTTTAGGATTCCCTTGCATTTTCACGATGGATCTTAGGATTTCAAAGGAACATATCCTCTCTTTTAAACCTTACATAATACAACACACATGAAGGCACGTGTCGTTTTGCCGGCATCTAATTCTATGAATGACAAAAGCGACATCAACCTCAATTTTATCAAGAACTTGCCAAAGCATCATCGCATCATTTAACATTAGTAAAGTCTATCATCTATTTATTATATTGGCCATACCTATCACACTCGAAAGATGTCACGATACCTTAAAAATTTCGTGTCTTAATTAATGATGACCTTAATTTAACGGAAAAGATTGGTTAAATTCCCCTTTATTCCCCAGAGACAGGGGGACAATTACAAAGCATGACTTTTTGGTTTCCATTCCATTGACGGAGGAGGGGGGGCGTGGTGGCGATGATCTCCTCGATGCGCTGCGCTGCACGATTTGAATGAGCTTTGGATTACCAGACGGACACGGACACGGACGCGGACCCCGACCACGATTCGAAGCCATCCATCCCCATCAGCTGTCGTTCCGATTTCCCCATCTCCCTCCTCCTCCTCTCTCTCTCTCTCTCTCTCTTCCGTGCCGAGATCCTGCGTACATACTTGAACTCTTGTCCGTTCTGCCGCAGTAGCTTCCCAGATCTGCTCTCTCTCTCTCTAGCCCCCTCTCTCTCTACCCCTCTCTCTCTTTCTCTGTCTCCGCTTGCCCCCGCGGCGTCACCGACACCAAGGCCTCCCTGCGTGCTCCTTCAGCTGGTACGCATCTCTCTATCTCTACGCGAATGAATTGTCTGATGCTGATGCCGATGCCGATGCTGAATAGGAGACGCTTTCTTGTTTTGTCTGCTTTTTTTTTTTTTTTTTTTTTTTTTTGGGAGAATCGCTTCGAGTTTCTCATGCTTTGAATTCGATCTGGAGATCCGATGCCGGGTTTGCTCGGAATCGCGATTTCGGGAGTCGGAATCTCCCACGATCTCCGCAATGCGCGGGGCGAATTGGCCTGTGCTCCGTTGTTGGTGGAACTTTGTGTTGGGAGCGCTCCGTCGGCTCTGTTTCGAGCTTCATAGCGATTGGTTATGGCCGAAAGTTTGGTCCTTTGGGCTGTCATTCTTAGTCCCCGTCTTGACATAGAGGCGTCTGTGATGACTTGGTGGGCGATTGGGTTATGGATTTTGAGCTGAGGGTTGCGCAGGAATGGGTCGGATCGTGTTCGAAGCTGTTTCATGCTGTATACACTATTCGCCGGCAACTCGTTTTTGTCGATCAAACTTTGACTTTTCATTGCCTTAATTTGCACTTCGAACATATCCTACATTCAATAGATTTCTAGCAAGTCCATGTTTTGGTCATGCATTTTATTGCTAGCTAGAAAGTTAAGTTATTCCATGGTGGCGCATATTGCTTTATCAGAAGGCCAAGTCCTTTCACCAAGCCTCAAACCTGTTAGAGATTGTACAATCTACATCTCAAAGACCATTGCTATAATAATTATCACCTATAATTGAGGTACATATCTGAAGTTTTGGGTAGCAATCTAGGCTTTGGTATCACTAGCTAGCCAGTGCAAGTTAAAGTCATATCTAGCGGTGGTATTGAGTGAAGCTTAGTCCAAGCAAAGTGCCAGAAAACGTACTAAAGCGCTGACTGATTTATACTGATATCGGGCTTCCTCTTGCATCCTGCATCAGGTCATTGAGGAAAGGATCACACAAGAGTCCTGGGGGAAATTCCTTTGTGAGCTTTTTCCCCTTTGAAACTGACTGTTACTGGTGCGTGCTAGTTTTCCATCTTACTTCCTGTCTATCTTTCCCACAGTGGACAAAAGAAAAGCTCTGGAAGATTTTCTTATGTAGCGTGCATGATGAGGATAAGATACATATAGTTGATTAGAACATTGTTTACTCTCCCATTTCTTCCCAGGCATCAGTCTCTGTGATCAATCTCTTTCTATTGAAGCTCTTCCTGGGAATTGTTTTAGGATAAGACGTATAGTTGACTAGAACATTGTTTTAGTGGTGGCTCTTGTTGTCAGTTTTCTTCAAAGCTATTTTATTTTCCCATATGTCCCCTATAATCTCCTCTCTCTGTCTAATGGTAATTTGGGATTTAAGCATTACTGTTGAAATCTTGCGAAACAAAAATTATTTATATTTGGTGGGTGTTGCTTGTTTAAAGCACTGGGAGAATCCACTGGATCATTTCTATCTTCTATGTGCTCTTCGTATAGTTTCTTGCTCATATAAAGAACAAAAAAAAAGAAAAAGAAAAAGAAAAATAAAGGAAAAAAAAACCTACAACCCTACTTCAAATAATGATAGGAGACTCATTAAAATCTCAATAGAAATTTAATCACCCTATGGATAAAACTATCAACCGAACCAAGCAAAGGACCTAGTCTATTAAGTCTCTTATTTGATGCATCAGGCCATCTTCAGCAAATTTGGTAGTAATGAATATCTCGACAGTTTTCAACTTGTTGGGTTTTGTGGGATATGTCACCATTTTCTACCTCTTCCTTGTTTTGTCCCTCACCCTATATATTATTTACTTTTACTGATTTAAATGAGAACAAATTTAATGAGTACACTCTGTCAAGAAAAATAAAATTTTACAGTGAAATTCAGGGACCGTTGTTGGTTTTATATGCCATGAGTTCAGTGCATTGGTTAGCCTGTATTTCCTGTGTTCATTGTAGAAAATGGATCCAGTACTAGAGGATCAATGAATGTAGAAAAGTTCAGTTTCTATTTCAATTACTGTTTACTATGATGAAAGAGGTAAATTGCTGTTTTGTTTGCTGCAGAAATAACTTTTGAGGGAGCAATTTTAAGAGGGGTAGATATATGAAGAACGGAATTCTGGAATGCAGCGTCTGCCGCTCACGTCTTGTCTCCCCAAGTTCTAAAACTGTGTCAAGGGCTTATGACCGACATAAAAGCACCGTATCATCAAAACAACGGGCTCTCAATGTTCTTTTGGTTGTTGGGGATTGCATCCTGGTTGGCTTACAGGTAAATTATAAATACACATATTTACTCAACTTTCTGCATTATCGCGTTATTACTTAGAACAAATAGTGAGTTGACTATGAAATGGAGGGAAACTTGCCATTGTGCATTTTACATATGCTAAGGAACTGTTTCTACTGTCTGACATGGTCAGCCTGTAGGCATTTGCATAGAGTAAAGAGCCGTCATTTAGTTAGTTCTTATTTAGGTCACGGCGAGCAGTCAATGATTGCCATTTTGATATAAGAATTATCTTCTTCAATTTTCATTTCTTGAAAAGCTTGCTTTTTGCTTTTTTCTGAGTATTGGATTTACCTGACAATTGTGTTCCACATCTTTTGGCCAGCCTATTTTAGTTTACATGTCCAAGGTCGATGGGAAATTCAACTTCAACCCTATCAGTGTTAACTTTTTGACGGAAGCTGCAAAGGTCCTCTTTGCAGTTGTTATGCTTTTGTTCCAGGTAACATTTATCCTTATCCAAATTTCATATATGAACTTTTTGACTTCAGCTGGTCTGCATAGGATTTTATTATTTTGAACTCTCCATGAGTAAAAAGAAGATATACTAGGAATGGACAATCTATCCATGTTGTCACTTGAGTCTTTAGAAAAATCTGATGTCGTTTGTCGAACAAAAATTATTCCATATTTGCCATTGAATCGGGTGCACTTGTGCTTTCTCAGGTGTATTTTGGCATAGTTAATAAATCCTTGAAACACTTGGTATGTTTCGGAAAGAGGTTAACTTTATTCTGTTATTGCAGGCCAGACATCAGAAAGTTGGCGAGAAGCCATTACTCTCAGTCTCCACATTTGTACAGGTAATCTATTTTTTTTTATTATTTTTGTTATTTCTAGGAAGGGGCAGCTGGACTGCAGAGGAACATCAAAGTATATTTTCAATTTAAGTCATTGTTGTTCTATGGGATTGGCTTGGATCACCATAGTGATCATGCTTTCCAATTACTAGATGCTAATTGGGGAGTATATGAACGACTTTTTTATGGAAGAATATGCCAGCTGGAGCCTCCAATGTGATCTGCAGTTCACCTGCATACTGATTTTTTTTTTTCCCAAAAAAAAGTACTTTATCGCTACAAGCTACGTTAATAAGTCCATTAGAATCTTCTAGCATGCTAAATTGATGATGAAAACTCTTAAGTTCTCCATTAAGGTTGAAGCGGGCTTGATGTTAATGTAAATGATGGTTTTTGTTTGATCAATGGTCAATGAGATCTGAAATGTGGCTATGATGGGAAGAACATTTCTTCAAAAATTTTGATATTGTTTTAGTCTCTTGTTCGCTGTTGCTGCTATTAGTTATTCGACACTTTTTGATGTTTCCACTCATACGCATGCTTAAGGAAGCACATTATAGGTAAATAAGGTGCATTTAGAGCACTTCTCAAAATATGGATACGCAAGGGTTGGAAATCCCAATATATTGATATAACTAGAAAGTCCATAAACAAGTTCTTGTATCATTTACTATAAGAAAATGAGGGAGAAGCTCAAAAATCCTTCTGTTAATGTGAAAATGCTCTAGTGTCATTTTTTTTTTTAATTTACTCAGTTGTGTGTGATATACTTAAAGAATTAAGAACCACTTTCATGAGTAAGTCCAGTATCCTCAATTGAGCAATCAGGGGGAAGAGGGGTGGTTGTTGATTGACCACACCAAACCAGATACACCAATGGACATAGGAAGAATGATAGCGATTAAGATTTCAAACTTTGTGGATGAGCTAAGAAGAATACTAGATGGATTGCCAAGTAAATTCTTCTAGGCTGAGCAGGCTGCATATTTTCGTTCAAGCAATGGAGATAATTCAATAGGTATTGAGAAGAGGAACCTTAGGGGTTCAATCCAAGACTATCTAAGAGAACAAGAAATAGACATTGTGATGTTTCTGAAATGTAAGATGAGCATGGGAAGAAGTGGATTGTGGCGAAGGTCTAAAGACTGCCTGGTGGATTTTGCCTGATTCTGGGGAGGCCCATGGTTATGTTTCGAGAAGTATTTGACAAGGAGAGGTTTTCTTTATCAAATGGTCAATGGGAGCAGAATTTTGTTTTGGCAAGATATATGGTATGAATAAAGCTTTTAATTGTCTTAACTCCCAGATGTTTATGGTGATTGAGGAGATAAAAAGGGAAGTAAGTGGTTGCCATCTCTCTTCTGTCAAAGCAGTTTCTTGAGACTGATATTATTACAAAGATGATGGATGGGCAAACTTTTTCTTGTGGTTCTTTGATATGGTCTACCATTGACAGATGCTACAGTGTGATTATTTGATGTGAAGTTTAACAGTAGTAGATGCTTCTTTGATAAAAATTTTCTGAAAATGAGGAATCAGGATTGTGCGTGAACAAAATATTCAATGGATCAGTCCTTGGCTAATGAAAGCCTTTTTAAAAGAATTTGCTATTGGGCCATTTCAGAATTCATACTTATTCTTGACAATACCAGAAAGCAGTGGAAGTTCTTGGACTCTTGGTACTTTATTCATTACATGCAGACATAATAATTCCTGAATTGTCCTATGTTCCAACCAGCTGTCATCAGCCTCTCATGGACTTGTGTGAAAAATTGGGTGGAAGGAGATGGAACAACAATCTTGTTTGGCAGGAGATTGTGGTTGGACGGAAGAAAGATGAATTATTCAGTTCTCTCTCATCTCAGTCACTTTGAGGAGGGCTATAGGCCATTAGGAGAGACTTCGAATGTGTTGATTTTATGCCAGTTCACATAATTGATAATGTCATTAAAATGAAAATTATTATAAATGGCACAGTAGAGTTAGGAGAATTATTGTCCTCTACCCAATGCCATTGGTGCAGGCAGCAGCAATTTATAATGACGGATGACCACCTCTGCATGGTAACTGCACAAGGTCCCAAATAGGGGGAAAAGCTTCATACCCAGCTCTCTTTCCTTGTGATTCATCTATTCTTAAAGATTCTTTCAAAGCAGTTCTGATGAACATCATGATATTCTGCTTATATTACCTTGACATCAATTTTTTCCCCCTTAAAATATGTTTTGCCTTTCTTATAGTTGTCTGGCTGCATTTTAGATGTCTCTTTAGAATTTCTAAAAAGTATGGAGAACGATATACAGCCAAATTTTATTATGTGGCAAAGGAATTTCCTAATTGTCACCACTTTTACAAATTTCAACCACCAAGTTTCTAGGTTATTGGTCTAGGAAATTTCTAGCTGTGTTGATTTTGTTTGCTAAGAGCTGGCCACTTATAGATGTCCCATTGACAAAGGTGCATCGTAGCAATATGCAAGAGCAAATATTCACGTCTTCATACATGCAGGAGTTCTCACATTTAGTCCCTTCTTAATTGTAGGCAGCTCGCAACAATGTGCTTCTTGCTGTCCCAGCTCTTCTCTATGCAATCAATAATTATTTGAAGTTCATCATGCAGGTAGTATTCTCCTCAACAGCCCTTGTGGCAAGTGAAAGGAAAAACTCCCTCTCCATGTGTGCTGCATGTGTAATGTGTACATTGTTATTGATTCATGTGCAGTTGTCTATGTGCACGTGCTTGTGTTTGCATACTGGATGGTGGTGATGCTATTAATTTTAAAGGAGAAGATAGCCTTCTAGTGTTGTCTATCATGCAGGATTTTAGAATAATCAATCTTTTCCAATCTTCAAGCATATTTCCCTTTTCAAAAATTTCCATGGGAATGACAGGTTTATATGAAGCTTCTAGAATTAGTTCTTTGTAGTGTGAAACTTTATTGACAATGTTCTTGCTGATTTATAATGTGGCTTGTCTAGGAATGGCAATAGGGCAATTCTCTGAGTTTAGAACACTTAGTGACAAGAGTTCAGTTATTACTGAAACTGGTCATACCTTCTCAAGCCACATAAAATTTGCGAAAATGGGTCTGATGCAAAGTTTCTATCTGTTTTCTTTCTCCTTTCATATTTTGTTTGAGGTCCCACATAGCAGGGATGGGTTCCACAAGCAATAAGAAAACCAGACAGCAGCAAATGCTGCTGGTTTACAGATTTGTTCATGAGATTCTTTAATCATAAAGTCTGAAGTCATTGCTTCTTTTGGAGCTACAGCTTTCCTGTTGATTTGGGATGACTAACAATAGAATCCATCTTTTACAGCTTTATTTCAATCCTGCAACCGTGAAGATGCTAAGTAATCTCAAGGTATCATCTTAGAATTTTCTCTGATTGTTCCTTAATGAGAGTAATGTTCATCTCCCTGATCGGTGGTAGATTGGTGTTCTCCTTTTTAGGAGAATAGTGGTCATACCTGCAAACTTTTCCTTTGTGGTTTGCCATTGTGTCCAAGAGGCCATATATATCCTTTAATGTATTTGTATTGATTCTCCTGCTTTTTTCTTAAAATTACCCATTGAAAGTCATCCTTGTTCATTGTAGTGGAGAATGCTTGCCATGTGAATCTACTGCTTTACGTTTCATCTTAAAGTAATTGTAGGGCTTCCCATTTTTAAGATGCTCTTTTTAGGGTAAGGCGTCTTTAATTTCTATTCGACTTCTGTCGCTCTCCAAAAATCAGGATTGTTCTTGAAAGACCTGATGGCACATCATCTTCCCAAAGAAAAAAATGCTTGATCTTTCAATACTCTTGAAAATTGGCCCCCTCCTTGCTCAGTTTTTCAATAACCCAAGAATTAGTCTCCTTTACCTCAGCATGTGGTTTTTAACTCTTAGTAAGTTGTCTGGCATGCTCATTGTAGATATGAAAATATCATATCGTAAGTTATCGAATTCTCCTGTTTAAACTGGTGTTTAAGCTAGAAAGTCACATTGAGTACTATGCCGATGAAATGTCTCATGCAGGTTTTGGTGATTGCTGTTTTGTTAAAGATTGTCATGAAACGTCGGTTCTCTGTAATTCAGGTTGGTATCTCCTCCATTTTATTTCTTGCGTTTTGACCTTGCTTAAAACAAGTGCAGATTTATGGCGATACTTTTGTCTGTGCTACACTTTTGGCGTTGCTTAATTAAGTGAATGTGCAGAACTGATTATTTCTCTTTGACAGTGGGAAGCTCTTGCCTTGTTGCTCATTGGCATTAGTGTGAATCAGTTGCGATCTTTGCCAGAAGGGACTACTGCTCTGGGTCTACCTGTTGCCGCGGGTGCCTACCTCTATACGTTGATCTTTGTGAGTGAGCTTTTTTGCCCTTTTAAAAATGATGGCTTTTCCTTCTCAGATATGCATTTGCAATTGCTTAGCAAGCATTGAAATGAGTATGAGGAAACTTTTTTTGGATGATATAAATTTGAAACCAATTTTGGTTATTTATTTATTTTTTTTGTGTGTCTTAGGTTTGTGTGCAATTTTTATCATTCCTTTCTTATGGTATGGTGGGGAATGGATTGCAGTTATGAATCAAGCATGAGTTATCATTAGGCAAAACCTTCTTCTTTATCTGTCACACTTATTCTATGGAGAAATTTGCAGGTTACGGTGCCATCTATGGCCTCTGTCTTCAATGAGTATGCACTGAAGAGCCAATATGACACAAGCATCTACCTTCAGGTAAGATTTTAGTCAGTGCAACTCGTTAGCATCTTGAGCTTTTTGCCTAGTTTAGTTACTTTAGGATGCACATAGGTTGCTAAGCTTTTCAAGATGAATATTCATGACTGGTGTTTTTTACCTAATGCAAGGAATATAGCAGAAAGTTGAGCTGTTTCCTTTTGTATCTTTTGAACCTGATTGAGGAGGCCCAATAATTTGGATCTTGAGAATTCTTTATTTATTACTGGATTATTTCCCAAGAAAGATGTGGCTGCTATCATTTTAATAGCCACACATTTTTTGGATTAGTGCAAAGTTAAAAATGGCAATATTAAGCTGTATTTTCCTAAAAAGAATTTCTTAAAAGTAAAAGTAGAAAGGATGGCGAAGTTGTAACGCCGAAGACTACTAAATCTAGAATGTTTTGAAAGTGTGAACTAAAGATGTACCTAGTGGCTTGGAAGCCAGAATTTAATATTGCAGAGGGAATGCTATCACATTGGTATTCAGAGACATCTTTAGTGGAAAGCATTTCTATATGCTCATTGATTATTGCTTTACGATGAGACCCTTGGAGCACGTAATTTTAGTAATCTCAATTTCTTTTCTTCTTTTGCTAAGTACTCATATTGCCCATTGGCTTGCAGAATTTGTTTTTATACGGGTATGGTGCTATATTCAACTTGCTAGGAATCGTTGGAATGGCACTTGTTAAAGGTATGGACATGAAATGGTTTTCTATTATGATTCCTGCAGGCCACCAGTCATGTGGTGTGGTCTGGTAGTTTCTTTCTTCTTCTTCTTCTTCATTTTTCCTTTTTCTTTTGGTTTTTGTGGGGTGGGGGACCCAGGATCTGATGTTGGGAAATGCCCCCACCCCCCCCCCAAAAAAAAAAAAAAAAAAAAAAAAATAGATAGTAAAGCATGGTTCCTAAAGATCCAGAATTTCAATTATACAAGAGTACTTAGATGCTTCAGCATGAAGCTATCCGCTCCCCTTAATTAAACACAATGAGCACTCTATTCCATCTATTTGCAATATAAACTTTTTATTTTTGGCTATGCAGTACATCTAATAAAATACTGAACTTTAAAGATATTTTTGTTTATATTTGCATTTCTTTTGGTAAAGATTTCCTCCTTTGGGCTATGGAGATTTTCTGCTCTGAGATGTAAGAAAATGCATCTTCTCGATTGTGATGATCATTTTGTGTTGTCGCTCCCAGGTCCGGACAACTTTGATATCCTACAAGGACTTTCGAAAGCTACCATACTTCTGATATGTAACAATGCGGCCCAAGGAATTTTATCGTCCTTTTTCTTCAAATATGCAGGTAGGACCATATGTTTGATTCTTTGAGCTTGTAGCTTTGCTCTTAATCTATTGGTTTGAGAGCTGTAGACCTCCTATGTTATGGAACCGAAGTAATCTTCATGTGCTTTCTGTCTTTTAGATGGGTTAACATCTCTAACATATATATGTATATTGGGGGCATTCCAGATACAATCTTGAAGAAGTACTCGTCGACAGTTGCCACAATCTTTACAGGAATAGCATCTGCAGCTTTATTTGGTCACAGTTTAACCATTAACTTTATGTTGGGAATTTCCATTGTTTTTATCTCGATGCACCAGGTAAGGAGAATTATTTCACGGTTATTTGGTTAAATAGCGGTCTTATATTTGCACCTTTTTTTCCTTCACATGCCTTATGCTTTTAATTGTTCAGTTCTTTTCACCCCTATCAAAAGTCAAAGATGAACAGCAGAATGGGATGCTGGAGTTGGTAGAACCAGAGGATAATCACAGGTATGCCTTTACAATAGTGTTGGTACTCTTACATACCTAGAGAATAGGATCTAATCTTACTTGTCGCTGAAAACTTGCACTTTGGCAAATTTCTAAGTAGGTTTAATTAGGACTTGGCGTAAGTCAAAGGGTTTAGCCAGATCACCGGGATCATTGGCTGTTTAAGAAAATTATATTAATGAAGAAGCGCACGATGTTTGTGCTAATAAATGTCTTAGACAAGTGTAGTTTCTCCTATGGAATAAGACTGGATCATTTGATGGAAGATCCCTTCTATTACTTAGCTGGATAGTTAGGTTGACTTTGTTGATCATCTTCCAGGTCGAGGGATTCCTTTGTAAATATGGCAGCAGGAGCTAATGATGAGGTGTGAAATTCTTCATCTTTTATAAACTGATTGTACTCTTTCTACAGTTTTGTCATCTCACTGATGCTCATCTTTGTTGATTTGCCCTACCTCAGGCTACCCATAGAGTTGGATCTGATGACCGGCAACCACTTCTTCCTCGATGAAGTTATTTCAGGTAGTATTTGTCTCTCCACCTCGACTACACTTGTGTATTCTATCTCTCTGGGCCAGTCATCCATGAAATGAATGTCATGCGATGGAGTGTCTGAGACTGAATGTGCCATGTAACATGTACTTTTAGGCTGAGTTGGGAATTTTGGAAGACTCCATCAGTTCTTGCGTCTGTGATTATCTTTTTCTATAGAAAATTGACGTTTGTATGTGAAACTCATTTAAGTTTGTATGAGATGAGCTTGGAAATTGTAGTTACTCCAGTAATCTGTGTTTTTCAGCATCATAAATATTGTAATGTGATGCAGCTCAAAGTTTTTCATTTCTGGTCATGCAAGCTGTAGCCTTTTTGCTTTTTCCCCACTCTAGGAAACTAATTAAAAGTATTCTTCTGGCAGGAGTGATTGGTGGGTACAGGATTAGCCATTTATTACAGAGGAATAAAATAAAGTTATAGAGAAATCATTCCACTTCTTTGGATCCTTTTTGCTGGTCATGATGAAGAGGCTCTTGGAAAACTACACTGATGCCAAGCAGGGGGAGTGGATAAGTTAGGAGTGGACTGAGCAGGCTTTACGTCAAGCGACAAGCTTCGTGGACCCTTTGTCTTAGATCAGCCAAGAGAGGAGTTTTGCCCCCCTTTTCTTTTTCCTTCTTGCTGTATGCGTGATTCTTTCTAGTATATTATAGTCGCATTTGAGTATCATCTGATACCAACAAATGTTTACAGGATACCGTGTAATAGGGAAATGAATTATGCTAGAAATATTTGAGAATGAAAGGCTTCTCAGTAAATGCATTTGTCACTATCAAAAAGAGTGTACTTGTACATGCTAGAGACTTCTAAAATGCTGAAATATAGCAAGACGCAGGATTATGAAGTGGCCTTACTTATGTTTTCTCATTTATCCTTGTGATATTCTAACAATTTAAGCTTCTAGAAAAGCTAACGAAGAGGTTGGGCCAGCAGAGTCTTTTTGGTTTGCCATTAGTTGTGTTGAATCTCTCTTGCTTGCAAGTGTGGGTTGTGGAGCTCTCTCAAGATGCTGATGCATACATATCGTTGAGTTCTGGTTCATGGTTGAGGGGAAAAACAGGATGGCAAGCTGGTGATTAATTTTGAAGCAGTGAGGGGGGCATGATAAGTGATATTGGAAGCACACTTACTGTTTACAATTTGAAGATCATTTTCTTTTTATGAGATTTTTTCAGTTCAACTCGTGCTTTAGATGCAAAATGGGATTTGTGAAAGGATAGGAATGTGACCGGGCTCGGGTGAGCCCATAATTTAAAAGATACTAAGTTTTCCTTATAAAGAGACTGGGCTTCCCAGGCCCATAAGACATATCTATGTGGGAACGCAAAAGTCATGCTTTGATTTGCATTCCCAAACACTTTCTAATGTGTGTTAACAATTGATTGCAGCTATTGCACTTGACTAAATAAAAATAGCTTTTCTCGCTTCTTCAGTAAGGTCATGTTGGGCTTATCTTGTGGGTGATGATAACGCTGAGCTAGCAGCAGAGAAAGATTCGACATTTAAGTGAGCCATCTAGTGGTGTGGTACATAGTGAGTTTAGTATGCCTCTCCAAAATGGCTCCTAAATAATTAAAAAAGCGCGTGCTGCGTTTATGAATCTTGCTAGTGAGATATTGGAAGAACGTGGGCATAGAAGAGCACCAATTTGTTAAATACTTCCTACGGCTCAAACTAGCGATCTCATTAAAGACAGCTTGATGCGAGATTACTAAGCTAAACATACTACCTCGAAATTATCTTGTCTGCCATTCTTTTTGGATCTTTAACGAGAAGGAAGATTCTATTATGAAAATGATAACTTTGCCCTAAGCCCCTATAGATATTGGAGTCATCTAATTCTTGGGTCAAAGAGTCATCTAATTTATAATTGAAAACGTGGACTGAATTTGAAACAGAGTTGTATGGTGAAATTACCAAGGTTGGATCCTAGGATTGCCATTGGTTGTCATGGATTCGGCTTTTCTCCTCCAAAAGCGCTGGGGGAGTGTCCTCTGCTTTTTTTTTTTTTGTCTCATCTCTTTCATTTCCCACAACACTCAAAACTCAATGACCTCTCTCCTCTCCCTCTCTCCATCCTCCTCTTCTCCCTCCTTTTCTTCCTCCGTACTCAACCACCGCCGCCGCCGATGGCCGCCCCGGCTCCGGAGCCACCCCGTCCCTCCTCCTCCTCCTCCTCCTTTTCCTCCTCCTCGCCTCTTCTCCGTCTCCTGCTCCCGGAAGCCGAGGCGCCACCTCCGCCGGCGCCGGCGCCACCTCCTCCCCGCCGCCTCCGACGACGCCTCCTCCGACGCCAGGTCCCCCGCGCTCATCGCCTCCAACGAGCACGGCGTCGTCGAGCTCACCATCGACTTCACTAGCCTCTCCGCCCGCGCCAGGTCCGGCCTCGGCGCCTTCGTCTCCGCCGGGAGGGACGCGTACGCGGACCTGAGCACGCTCGTCGCGTTGGACGACGATAATAGGATGGTGATATCCTGCCGGAAGTCGACCGTCCAGTTCGTCGGGAGCGTGGTGGCTCTGAGCTTCGTGGTCGTTGTCGCGGTCAGGGTCGTGGTTGGGTTGGTGCTGGGATTTAGGTCGCGGTTCGGGTATGGGAAGAATGAAGCTGTCGTGGTCAGGAGAGACCGGAGCCTTGGCGGCAGGGAGGTAGTTGTGGGGACGAGGAAGGAGACCGACGGCTCTAGGGTTTTGGATAATCCCCTTTCGCCTGCACTACGGGGGACTGTCGATAGGTCTTCACCTAGAAGGCGTAGGAATATCGCGCCTCGGGTTGAAGAGAATTTGCCTGAATGGTGGCCAGCCACGATGGCCTCGTCAGCCGTGGATTCGGAGGTGGATAAGGAGTATTATCAGAGGGAGGCGAATAGATTGTTGCGAGGTCTGTGCTTGTTGCTGTCTTGACATTTAGAACATTTGCTCGTTGTTTCCTTGCTAGTCTGTTAGAGACATTATACCGTGCTAAAATTTAATTTGTGCCTGTTATCAAGGTCTGACTGTTATCAAGGTTTGACTGTATGGAATTGGGTTCTCAGCTCTAGAAGTATCAGTTGATATGAATAGGGCATAGACTGCTTAGTTAAAGAGTTTGGGAATCCTTCACTAACATTAACACTATGAAGAAATGGGATTTACAATGCACAAGAAATTTGTTTTAGTCCCCTTCCTTGTTGCTTAGTCAGACTTTTAGCATGCATTAACTTCGGCCTTCTTGGATGCTCTGCATCGCTCAATACAAGCTAATAGTCTGGCCTTCATTGTCCTATCTCTGGTGATCGAATAGACGGTATGCGTTGTTTATTCTTCTGTCATTGTGCATTTCTTAACTTTCTATGATGAGGAATATGAGCTGGCCAATGATTTGGCGAATTTGCACTCAGAGGTACTGCTGGCGCATGCTTTCGTTCTTTCTGGTCATATAAAAGGATACACCCCTGCATCCTCATGCTTAGATTTTTGTGGTACTCATTGCAGCTGCTGAGGCTTCCAATTTCCTCGAGTCTGCGGCTATTTTGGTTACATCCAAACTTAGATGGAAATTTTTTCTTCCCAGAGTTTTTTTTTTTTTTTTAACATTATTTGAATGGTTCTCTGCATGTGAACATGAAACATTTATTGCTTATATGTTCTCAATTATGATTGCCTTCAATTACATCTTCAAGGTAACTCACGAAAATGGTTATGCAGAAATTGTCGACAATAGATTGCGTGGAAAGGACATCATGATCGCTGACATAGTTCAAGTTAGTCCTCTTGACTTGTTAATTATTTGGCATGAAGCATTTTATTGACTTGTTTATAATTCCCATGGGTTTGTAATTCCTGTCGCTCTTTTACTTTTAAGTTTCAGCAGTCAAAATGAAAAATTTTATGATTAAGAAGGTTCGCTCTGAATTATTAGATTGTGCACAACTATTTCTAAACATGGTATTTGGAATTTGGAGAAAAATTAATTAAAATAACCAAGGGAAAGGCAATTCTCTTCAGGACAGCTTTATTCATGATCAGTTTCCAAGAACCGAGGAAATGTTGCATTTTTGGTTTTCTGTTCCGAGAAACCTGTCATGATTAGTGCACATCGTCTACAAGTTGTCTGCTGTATAAGGGTTAACTAAATGCCCTTAAACTAGCACAATTATGCCAGCTCAAGAAAGACATTACTGATTCGTTTTCTCATCCTCTCATGTCATCATAGTTTCTCCATACTATGACAAAATTACACACCTTGGGTTTTTTATATTTATAGTTTCTATTTGTTGCGTAATGGTTTTTCCTCTGCACCAGTTGTTTATTAGGTGATCCTTTAATGACATTGTGGACTTCTCTTTGCCTGTATGGATGAGCAGTTGCGTCGCATATGCAGGACTTCTGGAATCAGAGTCTCATTTGGCACAGAAAATACTCGCGATTCATTTTACCGTGTGTCTGTTGACTTTGTTCTGAATATGTGCAATCAGTATGTACTTTTAGACTGGACCCTCTATCTAGTTGTTCTTAGCCATCTCTTTTAATCTTTTGAAATTACGATTTTCTAAGAAATTTATAGTTCTTCAGGTCGGTCCATCTCTTTAGAGATAGATGGGGAGGATCCTAGGCAATTCCTTGCTGGGCTTGCTGGGAACGTAGGGCTTCAGAACATTCGTGCAGCAAGAATTGTATCTGCCGCTGTTGCTGCACGCACACGATCTGGTTTTCTACAAGCCTGGGTAAATATTTCTCCTGTTTGGTATCTAGTCACATCCTAAGCATGTAAAGTGGCACTCATGAGCCATTGTGCCTTCTGAGAATTTGGGAATCTAGTTATGCTGAAGAATAAAGAATGACTTTCTACTGCCTAACTGTGTGTCATTACTTTCTTGTTATTGGGCTTTGTGACAACACGCGCAAGGAATAAAGTTAAGCAATGAAACTAGCAGTTGTATGACACAATTGATATCTTGAAAGGTGGTTTATGATATTGCTCAACCCATATAATACTTACTAAAGGCATGATCTTTCAATTATTTTTCAAAATCAGGTTGACTCTGTGAATTCCTAAATTGAGTGGCACATTGTTTCTTTTTATTAGCTGATATGGTGGAAAACTGATTAAGAGACACGGGAGAAATTTGTTGCATAATTTCTTTAGTAACAAATTATCTTGTAGCAAAAATAAGAGCAATGAACTTTAGATTTATCCTTCTTTTATTGGCTGATATGGTGGAAACTGATTAAGAGATGCGGGAGAAATTGGTTGCGTAACTTCTTTAGTAACAATCCTTCTTGTAGCAAAAAATAAGAGCAATGAACTTTAGATGAATCTGGGATTGAACTTTGGAACATCAGCTCTATGTGGTCATTGGAAACATTTCGGTTTTGAGTTGTCGTTTTCCATGGAAGTAAAATAACTGGTTTGGGAACATGTTTGGTAGCCTATCCTGTTTTCGAATATTTTGAAAACTAAGAAAAGTTCCTTGAAAATTAGAGAACAAGATTGCTGATTTCACTGTGTTTAAACTGGAATATGAGGAAAAATGAAATTGTGTGAACTACTTTTCTTGCTTTTTATTTGGGTTTGAATCTTAATTGAAATAAAGTGCATGGAAGTATGTGGATTGTGTTAATTGTCATCAGTACCAAGCATACTTTTTAGGAAAAAGAAACATGACGATGAAAACTATTATTTTGAAAAGTTTTCAGTAAAACCGTACACGAAGAATGAATTCTAGAACCAGAGATCCACAGGGTGGATCAGTTATGGGGAAAATGTCTATTTTTGAATAGTTGAAGCCATCTAAGGCAACATTGATGTTCTGCCACCTCATGATTTCATCATAGGCAACTTGCACATTTTATTGCAGGCACTGGAAATGCAAGGTGAACATTCTGAAGCACTAGCTCACCTGTCAAGTATTTGTGTTCTTCACCAGATATTCCCTCCAAGAGACTTTTCTGTATGTACCCTGTCAGAAACTTTATTAATTCCACGAGCTTTGATTCATTTTCAGAATTACGGTCCTGACCAGGAGCTCTATACATACAGATGTTACCAAAGTATCTTAGCTTGTTTCAACTGTTTATGACTGAAAATTAATGTAGATATATGCTTTATGCATGTCCAGTTTATTAGCTGTTAGTAGGTGCAGTTTTGCTCTTAAAAAGTAGCCTTTTTGTTACTTAATTGCATTATTATCTAAGCAGTCTTTATCTTATTTGTAATTCTTATCCCTTTACTCTTTTTGTAGCCTGAGATGGAAATGGTGGCTCTGGGCCTCGAAAAACAATTAAAGCCGGAACAGAGGGAGTATCTACTGAACATGCTTGTCGGCGTTTGTGGTGAAGAGCGACCTAAAAGCCTGGTAGAAGCGTTGGGTTTGGTATGATCTCTTTACTAAAACATTATGAAGTTTCTCTTATAGGATTTCTTTGGCTATTAGGCAAGTTGAATTTATGTGGTGCAATTGCACTTGAAAACTTGTGAAGGAAATATTCGGAATATCTCACCAACCGATTGTCATCACTCAGCACATTTAGCATAACATTGCAATTTCCCTCCTGCCTATATGCACCACCTGCGTTGTCTCTAGACCTGTTTGTGGGCTTGGGCCAAAGTTTTTGCTCCTCGTGCTTTGGCCTTGGATGAAATTCAAAACAACATGTGATCATCATAAAGTAGGTGGTAGGAGTGCGTGCAGGATACAAGGTCGGGATCGTATTTTGCCTTGCACTGGAACTTACCTATTTGACCTGTAATTTTTGAAAACCTTTGATACCGCTGGAGCCTTTTGGAACCAATATGGAACTTAAAGCTTGTTGATTCTACAAGTGGTGCAGTGTCTTATCTTTTTTTCTTTTTTCTCAAAATGTTCCTGTCAAGTAAATTTAATTTTTATTCACCTACCGATTATGAAGAAACAACCATGGAACACACATAAATTACAGTAGATCCTCATTCTATAATTCCAAGCTTTCAAGAATACTCATTTGCAATTCCAACTTTTTAGGTTAGATGGATGGCAGGAATACTTGTATATTTAAAGGTATAAATAGTGAATATCTCAAATCATAGGTAAATAGTATTAGGTTCATCAAACCTGGAAGAATGCTCATCTGTTTTAAGGCGATGGGTTGTGGATATGGATATCATGAATAGCAGATAATTATGTCCTAATGCATTACATTACATTTCTATACATTGCTTGCACAGGTAGAGGTGAGTATGATCTCAAGTGCAACCTTCCCTGTACGTAAAACTTGCTAACTTTTAAGAGTGTGTTTTCTGTGATACTTTCCTTGAAGTCAATCCTACGATAACGGTTTTGGTAGTTCTGCTCTATAGCTTTCTTGCATACCCTAAATGTTACTGGATATTCATTGATGCTTTGGCCTCCTCTCAATTTATGCTTCTATACTAGCAGTCTTGGATCTGTCTGGCTTTGTTCAATAATATATATAATTTTTTTTTTCAATTTTGTCATTGTAGGAACTTTCTGTTGATGATGGTGCTGGTGACCATTATGAAAGAAGCCTTTCATAGAGCTAGGTAGAGAGAAAACAATAAGTTTGCTTTTGACAGGTACAAGAGCAACTGTATGTTGTATTCTTTTCATACCATTCTTGTCGGAAAAGCAGCCTGGCAAATGTATCGATCAGTCCTCAATAAGCATCTTTTTAAACTATAGTGGTTAGTATAGGCCCACCAGCTGTTCAATTACTTGTGCCCCACTTTACCTCTTTGTGGCAATACATGTATGTTATTCCTTTTATCTCAAGTCAACTGAGCCCCAGGTTCTTTCTGGTAATATCCCAATGTTCACTCCTGTGACGACGATGATCCGTACACCCATTTCAGACGAGTGCACTTGGCTGTGTGTTCTCGATAGCGCAATCTAGCCTTCTGAATTGTGTTCATGGAAGCCGACATGGTAATTCATTCGTTCTCGTGGGGTGGGGGTTTTTTTGTGTGGTCTATGCTTGTATGTATGGTGGGCACATCCCAGCAGATGGCCGAGGATCATCGATGTTTGAGCCTTTTCGAAGTAGGGATGGTGTTTGCAGTAGTTTGGACATAGCAGAAGCATTTACTGAATCGTGAAGGAAGAGAACACTGAGAAGTAGGTTTTGCTTGATGTTCGAAGGTGGGGAATCGTCCATAGAATATCCCTGGGCTTTGGAAAATACCGCTACCACATGATCATCAGTTGGCAGTTTCTAAAGGGAGATGTGCTGCCACAGTTGGAAAAAGTGTTTAGTGAACCCCAATTAATCGAGCGAAAATGCTAAATTTATTTGAGTTACATATTATTGAACGATAAATATATATATATTTTTGAAGACGGCTTATTTACAATTTATGTAGCTTCAGTAATTGGAGAAACTGAGGAAAAAGAAAAAAGAAGATGGTAACTAATAGAAGTGAAAAAAAAGAAATCCAGGGAACTTGAAAGTAAAGTACACGGAAAAAATCAAACAGACTAGCAACGTAAAAGAGTTAAAATTTGAAACCAGTGAATAAAGGAAATTAAATTATTTTTAAAACACAACTCGTTGGACAAAAAAATGGAAATGTATCTAAAAGAAATTTTTAGATTATATTACAGTCTTTTTTAAATAATAACTTCATTAAACTAACCTTAAAAGAAAAATAAAATGGAACTTTGCATAATTTTCTTATGGGAAATTGGTATAAATAATATATGAATTTTGGCCCAATATGTAATTTGATCCATAAATTTTTAATTTATTTAATGTGGTTCACAAACTTTATCCCAATGTCTAATGTAATCCACGAAGTTTTAATTTATTTAATATACTCCATGAATTTTTGGTACATGTTCAATCCGATTCTTGAATTGTATAAAAATGTTTTATGGTTTTGAATAATTATAGAAGGACGACATTAAATATTTTCATATAGTTTGGGGATTGGATTTGCACACTGAATTAAAATTTAAAAATCAATTGAATAAATTAAAAGCTTAGAGATTAAGTTACATATTAGATCAAAGTCCTATTTGTTTGTGTCATTCTCCCTTTTCTCATTCGTCTGGTGATATCATAAAGCTATACACGCGCATACACACACCCATATATATATATATATATATATATATATATATATATATATATATGTACACACGTTAAATGAAAAACCGTTAGTTAGGAAACTCTCCCCCGTCTTCCTCAATTTCCATTTCCCATCGTCTTCTCCACCGATCTCCTCCTCCTCTTCTTCGTCTTCTTCGTCTTCTTCGTCTGCTGCGTGCCGGTGTAAGGTGAGCGCCTCTCGCTTTCGTCCTCTCTGCTCCGGATCCGTTCCTCATTTCCACGCTTCTCGCATGCCGCGAAGCACCAACCCCGAGCTCAAGCTAGGGCTTTCCGGCCGGGAAAATCGCGTTCGCTCGACTCGACTCGACTCGCGACTCGATTCGATTCGATCAATCCGTTTCCGCTTCTTGTTTTGGTTGATTGATTGACTGATTGATTTCTGCTCGACTCCGTATCCTCGCTTTCCGTTGCAGGTTCACCGCCGCGCGATCTCCGTCCCGATTGGTTCCGTCTGATTTGGATTCGAGGTACCTGTTCTCTCGCTCTCCTCATTTCGACCCTCGCTTCCGAGTTGACGTCCGTCGCTCTCATCCGGCGGTTCCTCCTTTTGTTGATTCTTTCTACTGTCGGTTCCAGCTTGCTGTTTGGGCAGGGGAGCGCCGCCAGTAGCAGTCGCGATGGTTTCGTTCGAAATGAATGACCGCAAAAGTGCGTGAGATCTCTCTTCTCCTTTCGCTCTTGTTCCTTCTGTTCAGCCACTTATTTCTGTCTTGTAAGACGTTTGTTGAGTTGTATTCGGCATGAAAGGTGAGGATTGGGACTCTATTTTGTGAATCGGATCAAAGATGTAGGTGTACGTGCCTGCAAGCTACAAATATTGGCAAAATCGCTTCTAAAGTTTTTTGTTACTCTTGTATGATAAATGTCTGCGGAATAGGATTCTGTTAGGTACATCCGTAGTTGTGCTTGTAATTGGTGGTTCCAACTTCATTTGAAACGGAGGGTGCTCTCCTAGTTTTTCTCACTTTCTTTGGCAGAAATAGATGTCCAATGAGGTCATGTGGGACTCTCCACTTAGATTGGATCTTTTTTGAGTGTTTGTGAGATGTAGCCATCGGTTATGCTATATGCTGTATTCGTATCTGTACTGCAATGTGATGTAGCTAATCCATTCATTTGGCCTTGCTTTAGTTTTGAACTTAATTATGACATGAAGGACTTATCAATGTTATTTTGATGGATATGAATGTCTAGTCCATGTCAGCTTATGATTTATGAACAGGGAGGGACACATTAGGTTTCTGGTCAAGTAAGAAAACCGTGGATAATCATATTCGAACCATTTATGTCTAATCTCAAAATTCTTCAGTCCACAAAAAAGTATAAAGAGAACGAGTGTCATCTGGAAATTCAGTTGATGATATACTGGGATATGGCCCAATTCCCACCCTCTCTACCCTGCCACTGTCACTGCAGATTTAGCGATACAAGATTGAGAGAAAGGGAGGGAGAGTTCAAATGGTCTTTGTTTCTATCTGAGTGGTAAAATTTTGTACTAATTTTGTCGCTTTACCCAATTATGGAACTTTTTTTAGCATTTAACCGACTATAGAAAGTAGATTTGGTAGGTGAATGTTGCATATAAACGTTTAAATCAGTCCTTCAAAATGTGTGAGACTCTGACCGTAATTGTCAAGCTACTAGACAAAGTTGCTGTTTTGGTACCTAATAGGTGTTACTCTTGACATGCATTTCTCTTTGCATGGGACTCAAACTTTCTTTTACAGTTAGTCTTTGTGCCCTTGATCACCAGAGTCATTAAAACTTCTTCATTGTAATCAGAAATCGGGCTAGGCTTGACTGGATTTGGTATCTTCTTCTCATTTCTGGGAATCATCTTCTTTTTCGACAAGGGACTGCTTGCTATGGGAAATGTGAGTTTCTTTACCTGGTTTCTGTTGTGTGGCACGTCTTTCCTTGTGTTCTTGTTGTCCTACTTTTGATAGGGATTCCATTTAACTGGCCATTTTTCCTCTCAATCAGATTCTCTTCCTCTCGGGAGTCGCTTTGACTATAGGACCGAAGTCAACCATGCAGTTCTTTATGAAAAGGCAAAACTTCAAGGTTCCAAGTCTTTCCTGATACTTCATAGAAACTATTGGCATATAAAGCCATGCTCCTGCACTTTAATCTTCCCTTTGACATTTTCTATATTTCTTGATGGCCAGGGAACAATCTCGTTTGGTGTCGGCTTCTTCTTTGTTATCATAGGATGGCCCATTCTCGGCATGATTCTGGAATCATATGGTTTTATTGTTCTTTTCAGGTCTGCTCCTTTCATTAGTCAGCAGTCTCAAAATTATTGTCTGTTTAACTTAAAACTAAGCTAGCTCTCTGTCTGCAGTGGTTTCTGGCCAACTCTAGCAGTTTTTCTACAAAGGATACCTATCCTCGGTTGGTTAATTCAGCAGCCATACATTAGATCGGTACGTGTATCTGTTGTCTCAGTTTTTTAGGCCCTATGGTCGATTTATTGCAGCAGCAGTTTTGGTGGTTTTACTTTTGTTGTTATAAAGATAGTGGGCATGGCCTTTGTTGTTCTTTGGTGAACTAGTTGGTGAAAAATGAACAGAGGATGATGAACTATAATGACATTCATCAGTCCTCAAGTTCTTTGACATATGGCTTGCTAAAAAGTTGTTTGCATGTTGGTGTCTCAAACTCATACATGCAGTCGTGTATTTTTTGAAAATGAAAATTTAATTATGTGTTAGACTTCATTTATCATCAGTTATGTCCTTCGGAACTGCTAGGATTTATATTTGGGCATTGGTGGTAGTCCAACTTAGTTCACGTTATTCTGGACAGGGTCTGAAAGTTTGAAATGTGAAGCAAATGTAGCCTTGGCATGATGCTATCATGGACTTCTGTTCATCCAGAAATGTAATGATAAAACTACTCTTAGTATACTATGAGGAATAATTGATCATGATAATCTCTTTAGAAAGCTTGGTTGAGTGGATGGTGGGTCTCATAATGGTAAGTGATGCCCAGCTATGTGGACTCTCTCTATTTGAACAGCTTAACCATTTACATGTTTCCCTCCAACTTGAGAATATAGATTGAGCTATGACGTGAGAGCTACATCGTTAGATTTGATGGAAAAATGACACCTAATCTTTATCTTTTACATAGAAAAAGGTGATTAGGTAAAAGCAGTTAAGAGATGCGATTTATTTTGTAGCATTTAATATATGTGAGGAATAGAAGAATTAATGTAACCTCCTGCATCGGCAAAGTGATTGCATTGCCAAATTAGGTTGCTTTCCACTAGTAAGTTTCATGAGTGGCACCCCCCATCATCATGGCTTCTTTTTGTTTACACCTGGATGGGAAGGGGACACTTTTGAAATTGTAATGGCAGATCTCCTTGATTGAACGGAAAACACCACAGGTAAGCCTTTTCAAAAGCGGATGGTGAAAGGGTAAAGATATTCTTGTCTATCCAGTTGAACTTGGGTGCTAGTTTATCTATCTATTTAAGTGAGAAGTGCCTTTAGTTTCACTTAATAAGCATTCAGAAATTCCAATATATGATTTATGTGGGACATCATACAACATCCCATTTACATGCTGTTCTGTTTGGTTTTTGCAGTTCTTTGATCGTTACCGAGGGAAACGTGTGCCCGTATAGTTCTGAACTTGCAGAGCAGGCGATACTTCTGGTTTTTGTGTCCGCGTTAAGCCCCATGTAACATATGGATTTGTGGAGACAAATTTTTTGTGCCTCTCTCGTTGGAAATGGCAATTGATAAAAATGTGTCGTGACTCTTGTGGTATGCCTTTTGCTAATATGAGAGGAGGAAGAAGGAAAGGTTACGTGATGTGGCGGGATTTGTAGTGTCTTTCCTTCGTTTGGTCATAGCGATGGTCGATCATCATTGACAGCATCCCTTGGGCTTTTTTTCCCTGATAAAAGCGAATATTAGATTTGCTGCAAAAAGATGTAACCTAGCCTTTTGCATAGCACTGTCCATATACCAAAGTAAAGCTTTTCCTCGGTTTTCCCCCTTTTTCCAACGGTCAACTTTCATTTCAAGTCGACTCTCTCTCTCTCTCTCTCTCTCTCTCTCTCTCTCTCTCTGTATATGTGGGCTTGGTTTGAACAAAAATATAAGATTTCCTTCACTTCTGTGCATGTTTCATCGATCCACCCGTTTAAGCATTTTTACTGACGGGCCTTTTCCCCTGGAGCCGTTCATATATTATCTATCTTATTACCCTAGGCCGCTTAGCGATGGCTTGCTCGGCATTGTTCATAACTCATGCTCCATTTGCTGGGAAAATGGGTTGCAGTAGAGATATTTTTCCTTAAAATTAGATGTAATAGACTCAACTGAAATCCGGATTTTGTCAATACGAATCATAAGCTTAAACATATTATAAGAGTTTAAAGTGAAAAATAGAGCACAGCCACAGTAGTAGCAGAAGGCTTCAATTATCTGACTGCCCAAAATACCTGCCGGAAATAGTGGCCAGAATATTCAGCATTATAACTTCGTCGTCCAGCTCAGCCTTCTGAGCTCGCAAGCTCGCACATTTCCTGAGCAGACTCCGGAGAGATGCGCAAGTGTTGGCATCCAATGGGGTGTCCACGGCAGCACACAGAGCAAAGAGCCACAGACAATCGTTTCTCGAAAGAAGGTTCGCATCTTCCACCGAGTTTATGCGTTTTCTGAGCATGGACACCCTTGCCACCGAGTCCATCCCAAGTATCGTGGACAACGCAGGGTCTTCACTTTTTTCACTGCCGAGAGATTTCTGGCTAGGGTTAATGACTGCTTCATCTACCTCCCCAGCAGTTTGACAGTTGTTGAAATTTTCAGAATCATCACTTTTGGGATGCTGAACATAACACTCCTGTGTGACCTCAATCAAACATCGCAGTTTCCCTGAAATTTCAGCACCGGTACCCTCAACACTTGACAAAGCCTGTAAAATAAGGTAACCATGAGCACTTTTTTCCAGTTGTAAGGAGCAACGAACAACAGAGCGTGGGATGGCAACATATATTGTCTCGTCACCTATCAGCATGCACAAGATATCATCCGACATTTCACCAGGAACATAGCTATCTATGATAGAGAATCTAGCCAGATACAAAGATGAGCACCACACGTATATCAAAGATATAAAGAGCATACCCTCCTCAACATTGAAAAATCCGCAAGAAAAGCGTCCTCCCATTGTTTCAGTGGCATCAGATGTTCTGGACACTTGGCAATCTCAGGTATTACAGGCATGTAAGCGCGCTGTTCTTTGTCGAATTTACTCTGATCAAGCTTAGCGACCTTCACATTTGGAATCTGTGCAGCTTCCCACCTACGACAAGACAATGCATATATAATCAGAGCCTTGCCAAAGGTCTTAGACTAGTGCAAGAACACTTCAATAATTCTTCTTTGAAGTTATAAGCAGTGAAAACCACATGAAGGATCAACGACATTAGAAAGCAAAAAGAACAGGAAGCTGCCACTATGAGTCGTGTTTGGTAGGAGGGTAAGAGGTCATCAGATAGTCATTGTTTTGTATACATCCATGCCTTGCTAGACTATTGTGTGGAGACTATCGGCACAAGCTGCCATCATTTAATAAAACTGGTTTTAAGAGTTGCTGACATCAGCTTTGCATGAAGCCTGATTATCAATTAGAGTAAACCTTCATCTAGAAGTAGCCATGCTGTCTTGTCTTTTGAATGCAGCACGCACATTCAGGGGCTGTATGAGCCAACAGGTTTCACCATACAGTGGTCATATCAAGCCATTTCTTTGCTCTGCAACTAATTCTTGGCAATGCTAGAAGAATAACCCAGTGAGAAGACCTATATTATAGTTGAAGCACGTTGTTGGAACTATCATATTCGTATGTTGCCCCTATGATAGTATTCATACAAGACAACTATCCAAGACACTTTGCTTTTCTTTCTTTTCTTCCCTTCTTTCTACATTACAAAATATTAGCTACTTATGGGAGAAACAAGAAAGGGCCACCATGGAAATATGGTTACACTAAAAGAAAGTAGATGGTCACCCAAATGCTTTAAATTCTTCCTCCCAACATTAATTTTACCACTAAACCTTAAAGCTGGAAATTTAAGCGCCAGAAAGAACTAAGTGGTGGGTACAACCGAGCTGATGACTTGTTAAAGAGGTCCCTAGAAGAGTGATCGCGCGGTTGGACAACATGCTGCATACTTAAGGGATATATTTTGTGCACTAAGTCTAAAGGAGTTTGTTTCATGTTTGCCTGGTGCATCTTAATGAGATGAAATACCGATGGGCATTTTGTTAGGTGTGCAAAAGTAAAGAAAAATGTGAAATGAACTGCAATTTCATTTCTCGTTAAAAGGAAGTATCCACTCTACAAAATGGATAATGTCACCCATCCATTAGTTATTATCAGCCTGAACAATGACTGCCATAAGCATGCTCTCAGTTACATTGATTCCTCATCCTCATTAGTAAAATCTAAAATGTGCTGTGAATAGAGGTAACTTGATGCATTACACATGTTTGAAGAAAGAGGAGCATTACACAACAAAGTATATCTGCCTCTCCAACCCAGAGACACCACACAGCCATATCTCTTGCTCCCCATAACTAATATATATCATTTGAATGAATAATACAAGAGTCGTGATATGAGATACATGGCTCAGAAGGATCAATTTAAGGCGAGCGTGAAGGCAAAAATCTAACAAGAAGCTCTCTTTGGTGGGTCCTCAATTATCAATCCAGCTTCACAAGGCTCACGATACCCCCCTTCAAACCGTAAACCAGATACGTCATTCCAATTTTGCCAACTTAACTTTAGGATCATTCTTGATGATTTAATTGACCCCACTACATACAGGTAAAATGGTCAGCTTGTTTTAGACAAATCATTGCATATTCCTTTACTTTCAATGTGGAAGGTAGATAGGCTTAAAATTACTATACAGTCTTGACTGGCTTCAGGCTTTTGGAATCATAGTAAATAAGAAAAAAAGTACAATACATACCATTACTTCACGTTACTAAATTCACATAGATTAAAAGCTGCTAAAAGAGCCACTGAATTTCCATAATGACCATAGAAGATAGTTTAAAGGTACTGCATGCCAAATTAACAAGCTCAATATCACCTTTGTTGTTGCTTTCTTGATGAGCGAAACACCACTCCTTCCCTTACCAGATATCTTAGCATATGATTATCCTGTAAACTATGTCTCAATCTCGCAATCTGTGCACTATTGTAAATACAAACCCAGGTGCACAATATCACTCAACATGGGAGTCCTTAAAGTATCTCTTCACGTCTTTGCGCTTCATTGCTACCATATCGTCCTAAATTTCATAACATCAATCTTCTTAAAGGTCACCCCCTATGCATGCACTCTTCAAAGGCCCTCTAACTGTGAGCACATTGGCACTTCTACTAATCCCATCTGCTCGCTGGGTATGTATTGTCTAACTTATCTAGTCTTGAAGCAACACCATCTGCCTCTCAGTTCTGATATTTGTAAGAAAATTTGTATATCTCTTACGTTGAAATTCATACTCTCTCTCTTCCCCTCCTCCCCCCGCCCCCCAAAAATAAATAAATAAATAAATAAAAAGGGTGAAATGATCGGTTGGCGATAGTCCATGAAGCCTTCCCTCTCAACCATACTAATGTTTATGTCATTCACTCTCCTCACAGAACTAAATAGTACTGAAAAATTGGAGCAGAAAGGGAGTGGGAAGGCAAATTAGCAAACATTGTTGAGAGAATTGGACTTATTTAATATCTAGGGTGAATAAGAAAAATATACCTGACTCGCCTAAGAAACTCTAACCCATCTTCTGGAGGCCCAGCATCAAAGTTGGGTTCTCCCTCAACATAAAAGGCTGGTCTTTGGATGTTAGCAAAGTATTCATCACTGTCATCACTATCTTCCTCGCCCCCTTCTTCTATTATATCAATATCTTCACAACTAGTATTTTGACCACAAGCAGGATCCGGATTCACAAAGTTTGTTTCACTGTCCTCTGTGTTCTCAAGTACAATACCAACCTGTTCTTTACACCCTTCACCTGAAAGTAATGAGAAAATCCAAGTTTTCTTAAAAGAAATTGCTTTGCATAAGAGGAACATAAACATAGAACAAGGGATATATCCAAATGCAAGCTGCATAGAATAAGAGTAATAGTGTCCCACGTCATTGAAAAGGTCACAATATGAATCCATACACTGCTGCAAAAGCCAGTTCTATTTACAAACGAATTGCTTGTGGTGACTTATCCACAATTCCACCACAACTTGAATGAACAAAGATGTCTGCCCATACACCAAGGGCAGCAGACAGTAGCTTTGAATGTACAACAGAGAAGTAATCAAGAAACAAATGACCAATTCGTTGCATATAGGGTCCTTAGTGTGGGAACAAAGAAATTCCCCCTTGAACTTCCAGCAATTGCACCTGTTCAGAACAGAAATTCGAACCATCAAATTGACACATCGGGCAGATGACTATGTAAATGATTATTTTAAGGAATGGGTTATAAAGTGATTTTTGAGTTTAAGGAATGGGTTATAAAGTGATTTTTGAGTTCGAATATTGTCAAAATAAACAGAGGAAAGTATTAATTCAAACAGAGATGGAAGAACAGTGAGACTCGACACAAAAGAGCTTTTTCTGCTGATTATGACAAGAAAAAGATAACCAGACAAAAAAAGAGCCTGAGAAATCAGGCTTAATCTGATCACCCTCAATAATAGACCTTTACTGGATGTAGACAAGAATATTTACTGAGGGTGCAAATCATCAAGGAAACATTAACTTAATAAATATTAAATGTCATCAGCGCAACCGCAAATAGTGTCATGAATCTCAGCATATTCACTGAGTCTCCACAACAGAAAAGCAAAATGAAATGAAACCAGAATTTGCTAAGGATGAAGAGGGAGGAAAAAGAAGATTGTGAATGAAACATCAGTCTGCCTTGTCACTGGTAGACTAAAGCAACCATGAAGAAATTTAGTCGTCAAAATAATATCTACAGCATACTCAAAAGACCACCCCCCACAACAGCATGGTCAGAGAAAGCTCATTCAGTTGCATCTCTCAAATTTAAGAAACACAATTGGACCAAGCCTGAGGTTCTCAAATTCATGCACATCGTAAGGATGTTTTTCCTTGAGTGTTTCCTCTGCTTTATGTAAATAATAGTTAAAAGGTCCTCAAACACCATAAAAAGCAAGATCATGCAACATTATCTCTAGTGGAACACCAACCTAGAGCATTCCTCTAATGAGAATCCAAAATTAAGCATCTTATTATAGCATAATATTCTCAAACCCAAAAGCATGTGTCTTGCAATTTCAACCCAATGAAACAGCCGAAGGAGATTAGCAGAGAACAGGGTGCATGATGCATACTCAAAAAAAGAAACAATATAATGCCTTGCAAAAATGAATTTTTTCACAAATGCAGATTCCATTGTCATGTGCCGATCGATGATAATCACATAATGAAAATTGAACAGGTAGGCCATTGCAAGAAATTCTTATGTCCAAGATGATGTAAAACAACTTATGCAAAGACTACCTTCGTTAATTCAATTCAAGCTTCCCTTTTCATCGAAAGATGTAATATTATAATACAGCTAAAGATATAACATGGGTCGAGTTAGTACAGCGATAATACTCACCAAGAATACCAGGATCCTGTGCCCTCCCGAGGGACTGACGCTGGCAATGATAGCTCAAAGTAGACTGTGCCTGACGCTTAAAGCTTGCAAGGTTTGCATACTCTCTTGCCACGGGGCCTAGGCCATTATAAATCTCTCTCCAAAACTTTCGTTGTTCCGAAATATTAACAAACCTCAGGGCCTCCATTTCTTCCCTCGAGTACCTTCTTTTGGTTCCGTCTCCCTTTGTTCGACAAGCATCTATGGGTTCATCAAAATGCACTGAATTTTCTCCCTTTGCATGCTCTCTTGCCACCGGGCCTAGGCCATTATAAATCTCTCTCGAAAACTTTCGTTGTTCCGAAATATTAACAAACCTCAGGGCCTCCATTTCTTCCCTGGAGTACCTTCTTTTGGTTCCATCTCCCTTTGTTCGACAAGCATCTATAGGTTCATCAAAATGCACCGAATTTTCCCCCTTTGCACCTTTCCCTTTCCTCCGAGGACGTTTAGTCTTCTTTCCATCCGCAGCTTCTTTCACACATTTATTAGAACTTCCTTCAGTGCATCTTGAAAAACTCGCCACCGTTCCCATCTCCATGTCACCCCCATTTCCAATTCCAGCGAACAATACGGGTTCGATCAACGCAATGTCATCGATGACTTGAATCTTCAACGACCGTCTGAGAGAACCGTCAATCCCGTCGTCGCCTTCCACCTCGTCACAAGTACGCACCAGCTCCCCGGAAATTCTGTTTCCATCAGTAGGGCCCCCTATCGTCACACCAACATCCGGCGATTCCTCAGCGACGTACTCCGACTGGGCTACCGGTCTGAAGATCGAGCCGCCTTCAAGATCACTCAGCAGCTGCTGCTTCTTAATCTCCAAAAGATTCGCGGACACTTCGCCTTTACCAAGAAACTCGCCATCCCCATTCGTATCCAAAGAAGACGAATCGCCCATGCCTACGCAGACAGAGCCCCTCTTGCCTTCCTCCGCAGAGCTCTCCTCGAGGACTTCCCGGACACGGGCAGACTCCGGCGCCTTCGGAGAACTCGACGGGCCCACCCCGTTCACGCCGGTCGCCGGAGCTTCCAAGGACAGCGAATCCGAAGCACCGTCGCACGATTCCGGCGCCGGGCACAAGGTGGCGGCCGCGCCCTCACCGCCGGACGCAGCGAGCGGAGGAAGCGAAGAAGCCATGGGAGGCGAATCGATGGAGTCGGCCATGTCGATTTTAGAGAGAGAGAGAGGGGGTTGAGGGAGGGGTTTAAGGAGCTCACTAAACAGATGCGGTTATTAAGAAGAGGCAAGTGAGTAATTTTCTTTTCGTGTATTTATATTAGTTAGTTTTCATTTCAAGATTTCAAGACTATAAGAAATCTAGAGGAAACTTCCATAGCATTTAGGTGTGTTAAAAACTGAAAAGATGATTCGACCTCCAAAAATAATTGACGAAAAAGATGATTCGACCTCCAAAAATAATGGTTGAACTTATCAAATATATAATGTAATTTTAAAATTTTTAATTTATTCAATATCATTTATGAATTTTAATTCAATGTATAAAATGATCTCCATATCTCTAAATATATAATTCGTTCAATGAGATCCTTATACTTTTGATATAAATATTCGACCGAATGACAAATAATAATTCAATTACTAAATTGAATATATATTTAAATAATCTGGAATTAGATTGAACAAATTAAAACTTCAAGAACCACTAAAAATTCAAAAACCCATTATGTCATTTTCCCTTCGATATTTTTATGATTTGATTTTGATGCTTTGACCGCGTTGTGATAATTCTTTTGTTCAACATTCATGTTAATAATTCCCTTAAATTCCCTAGCGCCCATTTAGAAGAGAGAATATTTAGGTGATCATCGAGCAATTTAAATCCATGAACTTTGCACTTTGAAGCATGTATGGTTAATTATCAAACGAATCTTTCCCGCACGTCTACTTTCGTCATCCAAGTTGGAAGGTATGCATGTTATCGCATCACGTGATTCCTGAAAGACCAAAGAATAATATGGCAAGGGAGCTGTTCAATCCCTCGTGTCAATGGGGGCCTTGATTCACTGTTTCCAGTTCTAAACCAATTTGCCATGCTCTCCTCACCTGCTAAATGTAAAGCAGGCCCTCCTTCTTCAAGACTTCGGCTTTCCCTCGTTTTTTGATAAGTGTAGAAGGCGCAAAATCGATGCAGAAGTTAACGAGACAACCAGTAAAATTTACTTGGAAAGAATTGAAGATATATGTCCATAAAAGACAGCTTGCGACGAAAGGGACAAGCTAACGGAGCGTCATGCCGGCACTGACTGCCTTAGCAGCTGCTTGGCATGGGCCGCTCACATTCTAAATACAATCTCCCGTCAGAGAACACAACTCATCAAATAATGTATACCCATCATATCTACTCTGAAACAGGAAAAAAGAAAAGATCATCATCGTATGCACCAGAGAATATGGAGCAAACTATGCATGAGATGATACTGCGTGGCGGAAGGACTTTTAATTCGTTTTCAATCAAGTCTCTGGAGCAGATGCTGGTGCTGCAGCTTTCAGCAGAGGCTGCATCGCCTTGACGACGATGCTCATGTTGGGCCGAAACTCTGCTTCATATTGCACACACAAGGCAGCAACAGCTGCCAACTGCATCATCCAGGGAGTGTGGAGAACCAATGAGATTTCTCAGTAGCTACTAAT
Source organism: Eucalyptus erythrocorys (assembly GCA_014182555.1). Lineage (NCBI taxonomy): Eukaryota > Viridiplantae > Streptophyta > Magnoliopsida > Myrtales > Myrtaceae > Eucalyptus > Eucalyptus erythrocorys. The sequence continues at coordinate 787,235 of CM024597.1, read as the reverse complement.
ATAACCATGCATACACATGCCCATCAAGGTGCACATGCAGATCATGTAATATACAAGGATACATGAGCAAACATGCACAGAAAGAAGAAAAAATTACCTTGGCAACTCCCTTTGGAGGATAGTCTCCATTAAGCCTTGGATCTACGCATTGCTTAACCTTGTCTTCGCTCAATCTTGGAGTTGCCTAAATCACAAAAATTTTACGCAATCAAATTTCGATGAACTCAGAAAGGGAATGCTCGCCAATGGTGCTGATTATAAGAGAAACCAAAGACTCACCCAGGTAACAAGACTCTGCTGTCCCCGTGGCATGGTATGATCAACAGGTTTTCTCCCAGTTAAAAGCTCTAGAAGAACAACTCCAAAGCTATATACATCACTTTTCTGTGTCAATTGTCCAGTCATCGCGTACCTGACAGATATATGACTAAGAATCAGCTACGATATTCCAGAGAAAGGAAAAAGATCCCTGGTTAAGAACATATACACTTTTAAGGCACTTTTCAAAATGATGTATGGTGCATTGGGCCAAGGCACCTAGCAAGCATATGTCAAGGCGTGATATAAAGTTTGGTCGAAGTTGCTCAGCTAGACCTTGATCTTCATTTAGGGCCTTGGATATCTCTTCAAAACAATTAACCTATTACCTTGTCAGGGAAACAGAAGAATTTATTCCTAGATATTATCATTTGAAGATGGGTGATTCTAAGCTAGATCAGAGCCAATTGGTAGATCATCCCCATTTACAGTTGAGACATTTAATCTACCAATCACTGAACCAATCAAAGCATGCTCTATGATGGCAATTTGCTTTCAGGCGACAGACAACAAAAAAATCAAGCCTTAAATTAACCATTCTTATCAAGACAAGCAATACTTGGAAGGATATGCAGGGTTTAGAGAGAAGGATCATTTCAGTAACAAGTGATTGCTCAATGATGAGCCAATCTAATTGATTAGTGAACTGCAAAATTGCTTATGAACCCAAATACAAAGTGAGAGTTCTTATATCATATTTTCTAAATTTTCACACAAAATTTTTCAGCATCCAGCCGGATAGACAATTATGACCAAACAATATACTCATCAATAGCCTCCATACAATAGAAAAGAGAGATCCAGATGCATTACTCTGGAGCATGATAGCCGAAGGTTCCCAACACTCTGGTAGAATGAAGGCGAGCAGCCATGTCAGGTGCCTGATTTGACAGATTAAAATCTGCAATTTTGGCTTTGAAGTCTTCAAAAAGAAGCACATTGCTAGACCTAATATCCCTGTGGATTATAGAAGGCTGAACCTTCTCATGTAAATATTCCAATCCCCTCGCTGCATCAACAGCAATTCTCACTCGCTGTGTCCAGTCGAGGACAGGGCCCGGTTGCGCACCTTGAACTCCTTTTCTTCCTGTAAAGTGATAATCCCTTCACTTAGAATATTTTATCTCTACAGGTTTTATCCTGAAAGCGTTAACCCACGAAAGACAAGTAGGCTTCAGTTACCGTGTAGTACATCATGTAGTGATCCCATGGTCGCAAATTCATATGCAAGCACACGAAGATTCCCTTCAACACAGTAACCAAGCAACTGAACAAGATTTTCATGCTTCAACCTTGATACCATGGAAACCTGAATGCATAAATCTATGACAATCAAGGATCTACTATCGTTGATTAAATAAACTGAATAACATAACAGAATAATACAGTTATTCATTTTCTGAGATGGTGTTAACCAGAATTCAAATTCTGCACATACCTGGGTCAGGAACTCAACATCTGGCTCAGCCTCAGATGAATTGTCAAGCTTTTTGACAGCCACAGCTTTCCCACTATCTAAGTTAGCATAATATACTCTTCCATAAGATCCTTCACCAATCAATGACTTTGATCCAAAATTATCAGTCTTTTCTTTTAGTTCATCCAATGACAGAGCAGGAACCTCAATAGGTGGTGCTGACTTTTGCACTTCAGGTTTAACAGGAGCAGACAACTTTGAATTTTTTTGGGGCCCTGTGCCAATTGGGACAAAAAAAGATTAGGGGAACAGAATGACAGAAAGGATTCACTCTACTGCCTTTGAGAGGACTACTTGTCAGAATATGTGAAGACCAAGAATCATAAAGTTCCAAAACAATTATCTTCATTGGGATTGAAATGGTGTATCAACTACTTCAATTGTTCTAATATTTGATGAATAATTATTTTCTGGGACTAGTGGCATAACTACAGTCTACAATACGGAGGAAACAACAAAGTAAGACATCAGACATTCCAGATATCTGTTAGCTTCCATTGGATCTTTAGGTACTATAGACAGTCATTAGGCATAGTAAAACAGTTAGAAAATGAATATACAGAAGTCCTGGGGCTTGATTTATTCCATTATTTCAATAATGAGTATGACGTCTCTCTGCTTGAATACTTCCTATATTGCCAAGACCTTACTCTTCTAAAAACAAAGACAAAAAATAAATTCCAGATGCTAAAAATAAAATAAAAAATTTCCACAGAACCCTGCTAAGTAGGCGAAAATAAATACTAGCAGGAACAAGACGTATTAACATGTGCCAGATGCACAAAATCATTTAAGTTCACATGCTAGATATTTCAATAATTGCAACCAAAAGTACTCAATTTTTAGATGTATGGGATGCAGGTTCATTAAATCAAGATGCCTCTATGGTGACCGTAACTAGTCAAAATTTAAACAGTGACCTAAGGCAGTATTATACCTTTATGAAGTTGATGGATCAAGAAACCTACATATCAGTACCAAAAATTTTGACTTTTCCCAGAGAACTTTATGGAAAATCAGCTTAAGAGGAGCTACCCTTTCATAATCATTGACTAGGGGTAATTCCTGAACAGAATATGTTGAGAAATATACCATGTACATGGTTCCTTGGACTTTTCAGTAGCTCATCATCATTTGCAGTGTAAGATTCTTCAACTTGACAGGTACAACAAAGCCACCGACGCATTTTCTTGCTAGGACTCTTCTTCAAGAGAAGGCTCTCTCGAGTTCTCCGATATTCCAGGCGAACAAAGTAACCTGGAGGAGGCGCATGTGCCTGCAAGACAGATAAATCTTTCATCGTTCCAAGCAAAAGACGGGAACATCCTTCCTGGATCGAAAAGATAAAACCCAGCGAAGCTATCCACTTTCAGATACTATCTGATCAATGACAAAACTTTGAGTTCTACTGATCAAGGATGTAAAAACCCATCTCCACCATTGGCAATCAGGAGGATTCAGGACAGATTCAAATTCCCATCCTCCCCATATACCCAGATAACTTCCCCCCAACCAATTTCTAATGCGAAAGAATTAGGAACAGGAGGCCATCCGGATTCATAAACCGAGCAACGTAGAACTCGAAACGCTCATCTTAATCATCCCGAAATTCAAGAATTCCTTAAAGATCGTCCTACAAAACCATTCATCAACGTAGCTTCGGGAGCAAGCTATCGGGGAGAAGCATAATTCCGTGGGTCTTGCGGCACAAGAGAAGCAGAGGAAGGGGGAAAAAAAGAAAAAAAGAAAAGAAAAGAAATTCCCCTGAATTCATCCCAAAATGTCGAACGAGAAAAACAAGACGAGGCGGGACCATGTGGGAACCGACGCGAGAACAAAGAGGGAGAGAGACTCACGACTAAACCTCGGCGATGGGGTTCGCGTCCGCGTTCCATGAAAGAAAACACGCACGATCAGACGCGACGCGACGGGACGCGGGATGCGATGCGGATCGGTCGGGGAAGAGAAATGGAAGAATGGGGGATGAAAAAGGAAGAGATCGAAGAATGGGGGTGGAGGACGAGAACCGAATTGGGGGCGAAATGCATGCGAATCGGAGAGATTTCAAAAGCAGAAGAAGAGAGAGAGAGAGAGAGAGAGAGAGAGAGACGTACCGAATTTGAGGGAAGAGTCTACCTGGGATCCCTCTGTAATCCTTTGCCTTGTCTGTTGCGAGAGAGAGAGAGAGAGAGAGAGAGACCCTGTGATGAGATTGGAACGGCGGTGACAGGTAAGGGAGGAGGAAGAAGAGGAAGAAGAGGAGATGGGCGCTTCTGCTTTTGCTTTTTATTCTCTCTCTCTCTCTCTCTCTAGCTTCAACTGATAAGATCGTTTACTTTTTTTTTATAATAGCATGCAGCAAAATTTCTATTTTTAGGTAAAGCTGTCGGCAGAACATGAATTTCTTGGAAGTTTTGAATTAGATTATGGCATTTCGCAGCAACTGACATTGGCCAATTTAGGATTTATTACTTCAAAATAGAATTCGTACATCGCAAGGAAATATTCAGTTACTGCAAATCTCTACCTCGGTAACCGATGTGCCGAGTATTATTCATTTATATCTACTCATAATTGACATGTGTTTTGTTGATGCGATATTAAATAAAAATTTATTCTTACCTTAGATGAGCCAAGCCAGCGCGAGCAACCGCTCACGAGGAAGCCTCCCTTGTCCATGGCCGTCGTCGTCGGCATCGTTCGGCCGAATTTGGTTGGCCATTGAGCTCTTCTTAAGCTTTGAGATCACTAGCCCTTCAACTTGAACGGCACCATCTCGTCAAACCACCTCCACCCCTTCCGTCATCGCTCCCGAGTTACTTGCTCATCCAGATTGGTCCTCCGGATTTGTCCTCGCCCATGGCTGGCAAGCCTTGCTCGTCCATGGCTTGCAAGCTAGCTCCACCATTGATCTAGCTGCCGACGGAGCCAAGAACCTTGATGGCCAGCTCGAGATTACGACGATCATGGACTTCCAGTTCAAACTGCAAAATAAGAAATAAAGAAAGAGGCCAAGAAAACTACGTCGGCGGCTTGAACACGCACGGCCTTAGCTGATGCTGCCGTCTTCAACGAATTTCTTATTTTTTTCTTATTCCTCGTCAACTCGTCAATCTATAATTGGAATTGAGTACATGTGCACTGATGTGGCGCTCACGTATCTCCTCTTTTTCTATCTAACTTTTTGACTTTCGAAAGAGGATAGGCAACCGATACTATTACCATGCTTTCAATTTCATGAGGTTGGTTCGGTTCAAAGTCGCATAAGTCATTAACGAACCGCAATGTTCAGGTTGAAAGCAACCCCCAAAGGCTTCATCAACTCTGATCCCACTGAATATCATCACTTATCAACACCTACTAATGTGCATGCCATTAATTACAGAGGCTTCTTTTCTTGCACGAAAGCATGATGAATCTGGTCCCAAACCACAACCTTTTTCTTCTCAGTCAGAAATCAAAAGCCAAGAATTGCCACGGATTCAAGCCAGTCACTTGCAGCTAAGCAAATTTTACGAAATCTTGGCGTGAGGGCATGGGTTTAAGAAATTTCGCTAAAATTGTCATAAAAATACAATGAAGGATTCATGAAATTTGCACTAGAGAGCACCCGCCATCGCCCATTAGTTCCATCTCCAGCTCCACAAGTCATAACAAGCGGATTATCTTCAAATATGTTTCTTAACAGCACACGTTAGGAGAATCGTAATGCTGAAGAAATAATGGTAGAAATCATAGGCGAATACTTTATCTTCATGGCCAAAACTTAGCCAACCTGATCTGTGTCTTACCTCCAGGCTCCTGCTATATGATGGTTGGACAAAGCTTTGGAGTTTCGAAATGGTGGAGGGAGAACGAAGCCGGCAGCCCTTAGAGAGTAGCTTTAGCATTGCACATCCAATAATGATCAATAGGTTCTCTTATATGCAACAAATGCAACACTAATCGTCAAAAATTGCAACGAATTTAGGAGAGCTTGAAAAACAAGTTAAAAATCCAATCCTTCAGAGAAGGGAAACAGGGAAACTAAGATGTATTGGCACATCTAAACAGCTCCCTGATTGGAGACACCAACTGTCTGGTCTATAATACACAACTAAGACACTCCTCAGACACAAGCTCAAGAATTTTGACGCTAGCTCACCAATACAGGAATGATTTTTCTTCATTGCTTTTAGGGGGAGCGAAGTGGTTGAAACTTTTAACCCTTGATAAATAGATTTCTGAAGACATTTCCCCAGGAATGTATGGAAAACACTCAAGGACTCTTCATGTTGTCATCACATTATATGGGAGATGCAACTACTAGTCGTCAGGCATGTTTACAGGGACACTGGGGTTCTCTCTGTAGGAACCTCTGTGGGAGTCAGCTCCATGAAACCCAACATCTTGTTCAATGCTCCAATATAGGCCCTCACACTTGAAACTGTTATATCCATGCTCGACCCAATACCACTGGCATCCAAAAAATAAATGCAATAACTTGCACTTTATATTAAGTAAAACAACACGGTTTGTAAACATATTAAACCCTCCTGTACCTGAAGGTTCGGTGTACAGTCTCCCCAGTTACAGCATGTGTAGACGTGTGATTGTTTTCGCCGCGGATCAAAACTCGGGTTGTGGCTATTGCGTCAATGCCCTCGGTGACAGCGGTCATGGAGTATTCGAGAAGCGTTGCAGGTACCTGTTCAGCATATTGCAGGAGCACATCTGTCAGTTCTGAAACTGAAAAACAACCCTCAAGAAAATTAATTCCAATATGTCAACTTTATTTGGTACTTATAATCTTTTGCAATGTTAATTTGATAATAAACTAATGATTATACTACACCCCAAATTTGAAAGTACCTAGATGAAAAATATCTTTTCAGTGGTTACCGGAAGCAGCTTTCCTACCTGGTTACGATAACAAAATTCAAATGTGTTCTCCCTGTTCATTCCTTATTAAATTAACACTACAAATATCCTACTTCTAAGACAATGATACTACAAAAGTAAAATAACATTTGGTAGAGGTATCCTTTAAACTGACTTCTTAATACAATATGAGTGTAATAGGACCAAATCGAAAATTCAAACCTTAATAATTAGGTCAACAGCCTTGTACGCTGAATCCACAGGTCCAGTACCAACAGCACAAGCAATATGCTCTTTCCCATCAGCACTGATAAGTTTCACAGTTGCTGTTGACAGACCAAGAGTTCCACATGTAACCTGCATGGCATTTGCTATGATTTTCAAACCAGACGGATTGGCATCAGAATCACCACCGTATAAGCTGGAAAAACTAGGCAGATATACCTGTAAATCATGAAGCTTCCATACAACCGTTGCTTGGAAAACTTCATCAGATACCAGGGCTCTTATGTCAGCATCAGTAACTCTCTGGCACATAGTGCAACAAAGAAAGCAGTCACATAACATGCCTTCCTAAGAGCCAAAAGAAGCAAGCATACAAAGCCACAACTCGCAAAGGGGATGAACTTATTATTCTCTTTCCATATGAAACTTTGCATCGCTTTTGCAGCTTACAAGTCTTACTACTAAACATATGTTCAGCCACAATTATAAAATGCCTGCAACTAGGTGTTAACTACTCAAATGGAATGCCAGATGAGCATTTGATTCTCTTCTTGATGTTGCCTGTTCAAGTCTAACTCTGTGCACTAGTACTTTCTTGTCAATGTCCACTGTTCAATTGCTGCTTAATCGTCTCCACAGATTCAAGAGTTCTGCCATTTGTAAAAGGTGGGGGATGGTCTCTAAGTTCTTTTTGACTTGGTATTCATGCTACCAATGATGTGCATATTATTAAATCTATGTGCATCTATGCTGAGACAAAAGGAGTACAAAATGGTTCACATTGTAGTAACATACAAGAGACCTGAACCAACCATCCAGTGAACTAAACATGGCAAGAAACAGACTTAAGCTATCCATTTTGCTCTGACCACCTTATGGATTCACGAGGACACAAAGAAGATTATAAAAACAAGATAATTGTAAAACTCTTTGAAATAGACCCCTGCAGTGATGGAAGGGATATGCAGCAGTAGTACCCACTTTCCTCTTACCCAGAGAAAAAAAGTTGCAATCATATTTTCTATGATGTTCTATTCTGTATTATTCCAACCGAGGTTTGAAAAGAGTGACACCATGAATATGTATAACTAATATAAATGCAAGTAACAAATTATCAAATAGTCAAATTATGGAACTATTCTAATCCAGTAAAATCAGAAGGTCAAACATAGAGCATCTTACCAACCTTTTTCTGCTCAGCTACTGCCTTAAACCGCCAGAAGATATTGTCCAGTTGTTCACCATCAATATCATAACCAAGCTGAGGAGGGCAGATAGTACATGAGCCAATGATCAAGATAAGGAAACTCACAACTAGGGCAAACATGGAGTAGGAAAAAAAATGCCGCCTACCTCTACAAGTTTCATTTTCAAAGCATGGCGCCCGCTGTACCAGATAGATTTGCCAAGAATGAGAATAAATTTAAGACATATTTGAATATGTAAGAGCAAACTTCAAAACTTCAAACAACCCAAATGCACAAAGGAAATGACATGATTTTGGGAGGGGAAAATAACACTTACACATAAATGAACTACATTGTTAATGACACATTCTCCCACCAATTCATCATACTTATCAATTAACGCCCTCTATCCAATTAATTCACAGATAATTCACAAAATAAGTGAGATTAGAAACATCAAATTTCAATCGACACCCTTTATCCAAGTTATTCACTGATCATTCACAAAATAGAATGTCCTCACTAGTCTTGCTATATAAGATGAAATCTGGTCTTTTCTAGTTTTGAGATCTTCCCTGAAATATTAACTTTATCAAGTACAATATCGCAAGGGGCTGCTAATTTTAGAAAATGTTGCCATTTACCATCCACTTTTGACAGAGCCACGATAATTCCAAACCTATGTCAGCTCCATCCGTACCTTAATAAGGTAAAATCACAAAAGTACCCACACTTTGATATCATCCACCTACTTCCTCTGCCCTTCAGCTTCTCCCCTGTTCATCAATTTCTTTTTGGGTATGCACGTGCCATAAATATCTGTTGGTTATGGCTTCTGGCATATACTTTTCTACCATTTTTTCTATTCAGACTAGAGTTTGAACTAATGATGGCCAGATTCGTGCGTGAATGGTTTTACGACACACTTGAACCATTTCAAGGAGATCTATGTGCAGGAGGTCATCGATTTTTATCTAATCTGTTTCACTCATCTTAGATCCACGACAAAACTTTACAGTCCCCATCAAGAACTATCTTTTGCAAACCCAGATCATCTGCAAGTCCACTTTCCACACAAACAAATTACATTTATCGCAATAACAACGGACACAGACCCTCTCATCACCATCTAGATCCTCGTGGCAATCATGATCACTTCACCAACAGGTTTCTTTCACTATCATCCATCACCAACTCTCAAAGTCTCAACCAAATTCCTCATCTTCCCAGACACCAAAGCTGCACCGCACCAGCCCACACGCAAATCCAGAGCCACTGCTTTGCTGGCCAGCTTGGCCAGACCAACACCATTGCTGCCAGACCAAGCTACAAGTCGTTAGTTGCTGCTGTTCGAGTTTCCATTGATTTCAATTTGTAGATTGCTATTGATGCCTGATCTCTCACTGTCCTCCATTCTCCCTCTATCTGCCTGCACCTCCATGTGCTCGGTTTGCCAAGACCTCACAACATCAGTCCCAGGTCAATCTAAGTTTGACCACCTCAAACAGCCTCGATCCAAGTGATCATTGCGGAATGTGCTTAAAGCTTGAAGCAGCAAGGGTTGGTGGTCGAGGGCGTGGCCAAGGGCAGAGTAGCGCCTGCGCGCGCGCGCGCGCGCGAGAGAGAGAGAGAGAGAGAGAGAGAGAGAGAGAGAGAACAGATTTGACAGTGAATATTGGAGTGGCAGCAGAGGTAAGTGACGACTGTATGATGGTGGCAGTGCATGAAGGCCAGCAATGGTGTTGGCATGTGGTCAAGAGGCTAGTTTGAGCAGGTTAACGGACACAGATGGGTGCAGGACTCATGAGGCTACATTTGTCACCTAATTTTTTAGGGTTTGTATGGACCTAATTTGGGAGTGGAATTAGCGCAACCCTTTCTTGTAAGCAATATATTGACAAATTTTACACTATGTATTTACATTTGATAAGTTAAAGCATACCAAAACCTTTACAAAGGAACTGACACAATCACCACAAGAAGACCTCACCTCAATTTTCCAAGGACAATGCCCGCTTCACTAGTTCGCTCAAGTCCAATATCGTCAGGAGATATAATTTCATATGTGCCTTTGTGTTTCAGCATTCCGTCCTATAGAGAAAAAAAAACTGTTAAGAGGCAATATCATAGTTGTCATCTATTTTTTCTCAAATATATTCAGTTGTCAATTGAAATGAGAAAGTAAAACACGAACTAAAATTCCAAGAAATTAGTGTGATTACTTGAGATATTTAAGTTTTATAATTTTATTTTCAGCAGCGACTGAGAAAATGGACACATTTAGCAATTTTCCTTGCTTTAAAGCCTTCTGAAAATTGAAAAGAGTCTTCTTCAAACTAGGAGACAAACAAAATGATATTCTCAATGTTTTCAAATAGGAATAAGAGAAAAACTGAAGACCTGTTTGGTTCTGAAAGATCTAAAGAAGTTGTAGTTTCCAAGATCCTTACCATGGCTCAATCAATTTCTTCAAAAGTGGTGTTCATTATGCAAATGTTTGGGTCAATCTACAGACCATCTATTTCTGATTGGACCATTTACAGCCTCGCAGCCCTGGTATTCTTGTTCTATTCCTTCCTAGATTGACAGATCCTCTGTTATCTATTATACATATTTAGATTGTGCGCTGTGCCTCCAAGCATATCCACCATTCACAACCACATCAACAACCACCAAACGTCAGTCTTAGACCTCCTAAAAATGCTACCAAAGCTTAAATCAGCTCCTCCAAGTTCAGTGGCTAAAGAAAACATCATCTGGAACAGTGAACAAAAGCCAGAAGAATAGTATTTACTGCTTCTAGAATCAATGTCTTGAGGTAAAAATGTCAAAGTTAAACTCCGCATCCAGCAGTAAACTAGGCAATAGAATAAAAGAAAATTTGACCGGGCAACGTCAGAATACCATAAGATATTAGTTTAAGCTCCTTAGTTTCGGCAGGGACCACAATAAAAATGATGGCAAAAGTTTTCACACCATATAATAAGTAACCAATAAGGAGATTTATCCCAGCAAGAGCATTAACAGCCAGGCATCTAAAATGAATTGCCAGAGAAATTACTAAAGAAATTATTCAAGAAGAGTAAGCAACTAGGTGAAAAGACGCCACAAACTCAAAGTTCATAGCCACTGACCTGATGGATGCCACTTTCATGAGCAAAGGCATTAGCTCCAACAATAGCTTTATGAGGTTGTACATGCAAGCCCGAGTACTCTTCTACCTATAAAATTGTTGAACAGATATCAGAAGTACAGTTGATTAAGGTAAGAAATGTATTAAGTCAAAATCATATACCATTTTGCTAGTCATGACAATATGACGAGTATTGATTCCAGTGTAAAGACCTCCCAAGATGCTCCCCCCTTTGCATTTTAAGGCCATTACCACCTGTAAGTTTTATTTTTTTATAAGAAAAGACAAAAGGTAAGGAAGATTAGCAAAACAAGAACAGAAATGGACTCCAAACAACTTTCAACCAAACAGCAAAAGGAGATAAACAGGAAGACATTGAAACTAAATAATCATAAGTACATGCACCAATGACATGCATAGAACTTATTCTGCTGGTTCTCTCTAGCTAGTATAGGTCCTCACTATGATACAAATACTCAAATCTTCTCTTTAGAGATCTAACCACACCTTTGTCGGTTAAGGCTGTCCATACGGTTTACCCTAAATCCAATCATTGAGCTCAGCCTCTTGGTAGAGCTTCAGAACATTGCTTCTATGTGTCCAGATCACATCAAACAAGGTTTTCTTATCTTACAGTCTAAGAATTGATCATCGCTTGCTGCGATGCAGCGGAATGAGTTAAAACTTTATATATACCAGCAAGATTCAGTTCCCATTCAATAGTGAAAGATGCATGCTAAGAGAAAAGTATAGTCGAAATGACATGAACCATTCAGAACCGCAAAAACTTAAGAAAGAGAAAGGAACAAGAAAAAATAGAATTAACAGCACACAAGCTTGTACATCTTCCATTTTTTTTTCCCCCTTTTGTTTTTTAGGTATCCTTGCCAGCATACTTCTAATGTACTGATACAATACCCAGCTCCTTTTCTGTATAAATATTGCTTATCAAAAATCAGAACTTGTGATAATTTCATTGACACGAAAAATTAAAAAGCGCCTGTTAGTTCTTCTATTAATGAAACATCATAAAATAACTGGAAACATTATTACAGTCCTTATATATAAACTGATTATATCAAATAATTTCGGGTTGATAACAAAAATAGATTTGTCGTTCATGGTGTCATTTGTACTAGAATCATCAATCCAAAGAAAATCTGCCTGATTACGACCATTCTACCTTCCTACAGATTTATTCACCTAATATACACAATCACTCACTGAAAATCAAATATCCATGCCTTATATACATGCCAAAGCCCACAGTCACCTCTTCCAAAGAAGCATTGCCAGCTCTTTCACCAATGCCATTAATTGTCACTTCCACTTGTCTTGCCCCAGCACATGCACCCTGCATTCAGAGGTCCCAATATATACGTTAATGCTTACTAAAAGTTTTTCGTTAAACTAAGGAGGGAAAATTTCCACATACTGCTATCGTGTTGGCTGTCGAAAGACCAAGATCATTTTGGCAGTGTGTGGAAATGATAACATTTTCTATTCCAGGTGTATTCGCTTTTATGTCTGCTATCAGTTTACCAAACTCTTCAGGCATAGTAATACCCACAGTGTCGGGTATGTTGAGAGTTGTGGCACCTGCCTTTATAACTTCTCCCAGAATTTCATAGAGAAACTCTCTCTCCGATCTAGTTAGAAATCAAGATTAAAAAAATCAAAATCAAAGTAGTTAGAAATCAACAAATAGGATTTTGTAACATTCTGAAGCTTCATATGAAGCATTAATCAATCATATTCATCCACCAAAGGAGGTGCACGCAGCAGCATTCCTGTCACTAAAAGCTAGTGACACCAACAGCAGTAAATACTAAAATGCAACAGCAAATATCCTCACGGAAATGTACGATACGATCGCAAGAGGGAACGAAACAGACAATTTTTATAAGATTGGTGAAGGGCTCTGCACATAGAGCGATAGGTCACAACTGCAAATTCACTGGATACTATCCGTCGGTAAATGTAACAGTAAACTACTCCCGAATGAAAAAACCACGTCATTGTGTTCTAGATGGAGTAGAAAAGTCACTTATCTATACCCCATTCTTGAATGCAAGAAACCATACATAACACCTAGAAGAAGGAAATAACCTGCCCCAACTACACCACTGCCTGTGGCCTTCAAATTAACTGGGAACTACTAACTGGACAGCGACAAATCAGATGATAAACAAACTCGACTGCTACCAGGAAGCAAGTCAGATCATAAAGGCCACGCAAAGACAGGAACTTCGAAAACAACCTGCCAGCATCCTCGGGGCTGAACTCGACATCGTCACATCCCAAGCTCCGGGCGAAGGCCACCATCCTCCTGGCAATGTCGATCACCTCCTCCTTGCTCTTCTTCAGCTTGTACTGCATGTGGATCGCGCTGGTGGCGATGAACGTGTGGATCCTGGGCCGCCTGGCGAAGCGGACGGCGTCCCAGGCGGCCCGGATGTCCTTCTCGTTGCACCGGGAGAGGCCGCAGATGACGGGGACGTAGCCGTGGGGGTCGACGGCGTTGCCGACCTCGAGGGCGATGGCCTTGACGGCGCCGAAGTCGTCCGGGGAGGCGGCGGGGAACCCGGCCTCGATGATGTCGACGCCGAGCTTGGCGAGCTGGCGGGCGATGTCGAGCTTCTCCTTAGAGGTCATGGTGGCGCCGGGGGACTGCTCGCCGTCGCGGAGGGTGGTGTCGAAGATGCGTACGTAGTTGGGGTCGGGGATGCGGTTGGGGATGTACTCGGGGCGGGGAGGAGGAGGAGGAGGAGCGGCGGCGGAGCATCTGATTACGGCGGAGGAGGAGGCCCGTTGCGGGGGAGGACGGGAGGCGATGCGGGGGAAGAAGACGGCGGCGGGACACTGCGGGGTCCGGCGAGAGGAGGAGGAGGAGGCGGGGCGGAGCTTGGAAGCGGCGGCGGCGGCGGCGGCGGCGGCGGCGGAGGACGAGGAGGAGGAGGCGGAGGAGGAGAAACTAGGGATGATGAAAGTGGCCGCCATGGCCAAGGGGGAGGAGGAGGAGACGAAAATGGAGACTGAGATTTGGGGAGTGAGTTAAGACGAAGGATAAGAGGAAAAGGGTTTCAACTTTAAATGCAATTGAGTTAATTTAATCGCCCGCCAACCCTACTGTGCAGATGCTGACGTGGCCATCCTAATCCATGTTTGAATTTTGTTAGTCAAATGACCAGCAAAACATCAGTTACTTTTAAGGGGATTAACATTGCGAAAACCCAACCTATTTGATATACCTATGATGAAATTATCCCAAACCGATATGTTTTTCATAAATTTACTCTATATTAATTTTCATTAAATTTTATTATCAAATTATTGAGTTAGGTAGCATGTAACAATTAACTAGTGTATTAAATTGGGATTTTACTCTTTATTTATCACAGTTGTATCAGTCTTGAAATAAATTTATCACATGTATAGCAATTTTGAATTTTTCGGTCAAAAAATCAATTTGAGGTAAATTTATATTAATATACCAGTTTGAGATTTTTTGTTATATTAATATTTCTTAGTATTTGTATATATGTTTTTTTTTTTTAAGATTTCCCATGACTTTCAGAGAAAAATTTTCTCCCAAGAACGTATAAAATCGCTTGGGAAAATAAAATCAAATCACGTTACTCTTTCCATTGCTAGAAATTTTAAAGGACGGAATCTCAAAAGGAAATGTGAACTCGACGTTTGCAAATAATATGAAAACTACAATGAAGATTCGAATGTGGAGATCCACATACCAATTAAATGAGTCTAAAATAAGTGACATGGTTCTGCGAGGGGAAAATAACAGTTACATAATGAACGACACATTTCCCACCAATTCATCAAACATACTTGTCAATTTATGCCCTTTATCTAATTTATTCACAAATAATTCACAAAAATAAGTGATAGGTTAGAAATATCAAATTTCAATTAACACCCTTCATCCAAGTTATTCACAAAATAGAATGCCCTCACTAGTCTTGCTATATAAGAGGAAATTTGATCTTTTCTAGTTTTGTGATCTTCCCTGAAGCATTAACTTTATCAAGTACATATCGCAAGGGGTAGCTAATTTCAGAAGATGTTGCCATTGGCCGTTCACTTTTGATAGTGCCATGATAATTCCACCCTTATATCAGCCCATCTGCACCCTAATAAAGTAAAATCACAAAAGTACCTACATTATGATATCGTTCACCTACCGCCTATGTTCTTGAAAATGAATAACCTGTTCCAACTGATATGTCCTAATTCTAGGCTCTTTCTTACCTCGCATGTACAAAATCACTTGAAATAAATCAAATTACCTTACCTGTTTCCGTTGCTAGAAAATTTTAGGAGACGAAAAGAGGGATGTTTTTGGTGAAGGAGGACAGAAGACTTTACGTGATGGGGAATGAACATTGGCAAATGACATAAAAGCAAAAGATGCACGTGGCACAGATATACCTGAGGTAATCTCCCCTACTTACAAGTGGTCCAATTGACCCAACCAAACTGATACGAAGAATAGAAATGTACGGCTATGAGCGCGTACCTATAAATGAGGCTAAAAAGAGTTTAAAGGGCTGCGTTTGCTTTGATTTCTGTTGAGGAGTGACATGAAATTTGGTGAAAAGGAGGGGCAGGTCGTCGGCTTTCGGCCTGCTTCCAAAGGGACATTTTCTTGTCCTCACCAACGCTTCCCTATTCCTATTCTATGAATTTTAATTGATATGAATTTCAGAGTGAATTTGTCGTATCAATTGAGTTAATGCCATATATCATCCAACTTTAAAATTTAACGTGGGTTAACAAAAGATAAATAATCATAGGTATATCAAGGTTTTTTATGACTTCAAAATTAATTTGGGATAAATTTACTATTATTTTGACAATTTAATTTTTTTTTTCTTTTTGAGTGATATTAACCATTGCAAATAAGGACTCTGATTGTCTTGCCTGGTGTCACCTCCGGACACCCGTCGCTGCTCACCTAGTCGACCCTCGGTAATGGTTGCCATTTTCGTTTCAGATCTGTTCGTCGCTAGGCTTTCCCAATTTACGCGACCTTCGTGTTGTTGTACTTCGGGTTTAGCGAACTTAGAGCCCTCTTCTAGGCTCTTTTTTTTTTTTGGTCGGTCCCTCTTCTAGGCTTTAACGGCCAATTACCTTCTAACAGTCTCGACCAACTGGGCCCCCCAGGGGTTGTTGAGCCGTCATCGTGGACGAGGAGAACCAACCCCCCCGAGTGGGCAATTCAAGGGGACGAGCATACCATAACAAGTAGAAATAGAGGAACGGAATTGGAACTCATTTTCAGTTCGTGCTCTTTACGTTGCGGGGATTGCAAAAGACCCTATACGAATCACCAAGACGAAGATTATTCAGAACTCTGGCTCAAAAGCATAAGCGTACTAAGATTACTCAGGAAAAAAAAAAAGAAAGAAGAAAGAAAATCCCCTGAATTCATTGTAAATACATCGAATGACAAAAACAGGACACGCGGACCATGTGGGAACCGACGCAAGAATAGAGAGAGAGAGAGACTCACGATGGGGTTCGCGTTCGCGTTCCATGAAAGAAGACACGCACGATTAGTTGCGACACGATGCGATGCAAATCGATCGAGGAAGAGAAATGTAGATCCGTCAAATGAGTGGGTCGAGTCGGGTCATGTTTGGGTTAGATCAAAAATGGATCAATCTATATTTGATCCATTTAACTCGTTTTAACCTATATTTATATAATACAAATCTAGTAATCCATACCTGACGCGACTCATACCCAACTTATACCCAACCTGACCTATATTGCTAAAATCTATTAATATTCTAGGAAAAGCCACACCTACTATACGCTAATTGGATTAGAACTTTAGATTAAATTAAAAATAGTAAATAAAATAAAAAAGTTGAAAAAAAACCTATGTATTAAATATTTACCATGCACATGCTTCTCTTATTTGAAGTGAACATACTATTGCATAACTGAAAATTGTAATATAAAAAATCTTTAACTAACCTTAAGAAAGTTCATTTTTATGATTTTTTTATAAAAAATTATTGCTAAAACACTTTTATGCAATACAAATTTAATGAAAATTTTTTATAATTCTTTATAAAATATATTTTTTAAATTGAATATTTATTTTAAAAAAATATAATATTTATTTATTTTTATTATTTAAAATATACTTTTTAATTATTATTTTTTCTTTTTCTCTTTTCTCTTTTCTTCTTCTTCGCCAGCCCGCTGGTCACAATGACGATTGGCGACCAGCCGGGCGAGCTCGAGCTTGAAGCTCGAGCCTCGCTCGATGCCGATGAGGCCTTGACCTTGCTAGATCGGTTAGATGGAGCCTCGCTAGATTTGGCGAGATCGGGCGAGGCTTGATCTCGTCGATCTAGCAAGGCTAAGGCCTTGCTCGACGCCGACGCACTTGAGTCTCGCCAAATCCCGACGAGACTCGAGCTCGTTGGTGAGGCTCGATCTCGCCGATCCGGTAAGGCCGAGGCGTCACCCGACATCGATGAGCTCGAGTCTCGCTAGATCCGGCGAGGCTTGGGCCTTGCTTAGCCTCGCGCCGTGCTGGCCACCGGCTAAGGAATGAGAAAAAAGAAAGAAAAAAAGAAATGAAATGAAAATGAAAATATGAAAAATAATTATAATTTTGATTTTTGTACAAAAAAACATTTTTATAAAGGTAAACAAGGAAAAACTGTGTGGGCTTGGGTTGGAAATTTAGAAATGGATTCTAAGGTTCTAACCTTTATATTTATATATATATATTTATATATATTTTGGGTCGATCCTACTTTAACCTACTCTACACTTACTCGTTTTTTGCCCCCGCTCTTTGCGGGCGTGGGAGTCGAAACCCACTCCCGAAACTTGCGCGTCCCCACCCCATCCCCCGAGAAGGTGGGGGTTTGAATCCTCACTTCCCCTTCCATGTTGGAAGGGTGGCTATTGGGGCGAATCTCGGTGGTTAACCCTACTTTATATTTTAAATGGTTGAAAATGAGTCAAAAGTTCTAATCCATTTTCGACCCATTTAAATCAGACTCACTTTTTTGACTCATTTTTAGTTGGGTTTTTAAAAGCCTCTGATCCATATACGATTATGTAAATAAAATATGAGTCCACAAATGGATCAATAACCCATTTTGACACCTCTAGAGAAATGGAGGGGAAGGAGGGGGGAGGAAGAAAGGAAAGAGATCAAAGAATGGGGTGGGAGGATGAGAACCGAATCGGGGGCGAAATGCATGCGAATCAAAGAGATTTCAAAAGCCAGAGAGAGAGAGAGAGAGAGAGAGAGAGAGAGACTCAGACTCTGTAATGAGAAAGTGACGGGTAAGGGAGGAGGAAGAGGAGATGAGCATCTCTGCTTCTACTTCTGTTTCTTATTCTCTCTAGCTTGAACTGAAATGATTGTTTATATATGTATATAGCATGCTGGGAATTTCTACTTTTGGGCAAAAAACTGTCTACTGAATATGAATTTCCTGAAAGTCCTTGAATTATATATATATATACGTATATATGTATGTATGTATGAAGCAAATTTTTTTTTTTTTTGGCATCCAGAAATTATGATGACTGTTGGATATGCGACGGACCGAGATTAAATGACAAAAGTAACGTCGGATTATGACATTGGCGTTATATACGAGCATTAGTTCGTGTCGTTGTTGGACCAATGCATTCCATTTAATAATGGTCGAATTGTCGGGAAAACCATAATTTCTGTCGGAAGACTTTCATAGGTTTCAATGAGACCAACTTCATCCGTATATTTTTGCCGACCTCACGAAAATAATAACACGTCGCGGATTTACGAATTTGTTATTGGACTTCGTCATCGACACCGATGATTGGACCTTGTTGTACCATCATCATATTTGGCGCTACTTTGGACCCTGCCGATGTATTTCTTTCGGTGATACCACATGACTATATTGTTTAAGTGTATATGGAATAAGAGAGGAATTTGGATTTCCGATCAATTGGTTTTCGAGAGTCGAAGGGACGGAATTCGGCCGTCACGAGAACGCGCATGCTCGCGTGACGAGGAGGAATCGCCCGCGCCCGATGCTGCCCCGATCTCTCTCCAATTGGTCGATGATCTAGTCAACATTGTGAAGTAATATTGACCGAAGCAGGGCCAACGTTAGCCACGTTGCTTTCGCTTGGTCGGCCAGCAAATTAGGATTTAGAAAAAGATTAAATCAAATGCTGAAGACACGTTGCATGGAGGAGTGAAGTGTCGAATGATTGAAAGGGGTCTGTGCATGCTGGACACGTATGAATCCAGCTGCCTTTCATTCGACCAAACCATTGAAAATTTCCCCTTAGGTTGACTAGTTTCTAGTGAAACCAGTGGCCATGGTATTTGTAACCGAGAAAAGGGAGAGAAAACACGCAGATTCGTAATATAGAAAGAAAGAACGAGCGAACAGCGGAGAGAGAGAGAGAGATTTTGCGAGAGGGCGAGCGGCGCGAGAGGAAGAAGGAGGCCAGCTCCTGCCGTACGCGTGCGCTGCCGACGCCACTCGAGTTTGCCGTTGCCGAGCCACGTCCGGGATCCCTAACTTCCCATTTTGCTTGCTGTGGTCGCATAGGACTTAAGGTAAGTGAACATTCGCTAATCTATATAATGCGACGCTCTTATTGTTTGAAATGGTGTGAGTAGATTGGAGAGATGACTGAAATCAGATGTGGAAGACTGGGTATATGAGTCGTTTCGGTAGATTGGGACTAAGGAATTTGAGAAACATTCGGTTTTTCTTACATGCATGCTTTGATTTTGTCGAGTAATGATTGGAAAGACTCCATTTCGGTAGGCCCTTGGAAAATAGATAGTCGTGGCTTGAGATATAAAAATTTATTGAATCTATATTGTTTAGTACAAAGCTGGTGTAGGTCAGTAGATAGAACACTTGTTTCATCAAGATTTTGAGTCGACATCACGGTGTAGACCTCATCTAGCATGTGATACTTTTCGCCGAGATGTAAATTGTGTTAGTGAAGAGAGTAGGGCCGAGTCGTATGAATTATGGTTTCCTTTATGCGATTAAGTTGAGTTGCCATTTTCTATGGAATCTTTTCTTTAGGTTTTATTGATAACACATTAAAATTTGCGTTACATTTTTAATTAAGGAAGTCAAGAGCTCTCATCTTTGCCATTATAAAATTCTGGTGGATGGATTAAATTTAGGGTCGAGTTATGTGAATTTACATTCTCTGTATGTGACTAATTAGACTTAACTTCCTTCATGAGATTTCTTCCTTTAGGTCTTATTTTTATGACATATCAAAAATTTAGAATTTTTCGAGTGCATTTAAGGGTTATTCCGAAATTTTTATTAAAACTGTGCATGTTCACGCTTGAGCTGTATTATTCCGATATTGGTCAATTTGTCCCAAAAGTAAATGTATGTTGAGTTATTATTCACATGATAGATGCTGTGGCATTCGGCATACCGTATGACATCAAGATTTCTATGACTTCATTGCACTGAAATGTATTTTTGGTAATGAGATAAATTAAGATGCTAATGTTATTGTCAAACGGCTGAGTCGACGATGCCTCGGGAGACGGGATGCCCATAGGATCGATTGAGTCGATGCCGTTGGATGCCTGGGGACCAATGAGCCCCAGAGGGTCCCCGGGAGTTTCGGGATGCTCGGTTGTAAGGTTAGTACGTAAATCCGGAGGGTAGGGGCAACCACTTTCATGGCGAGTCTCGGAGATTCTTTATGATACCAGATGGGGTGCGAGATGCTCAGGAGTGTGACATAACACGCTCTGGATGCCCGGAGGTGTGTGCCAGAGGTCTTTTGCGACGCCAAGTTGGGTGCGAATGCCAGGAGGGACACACTGGTCCTCCCTCTGGGGGATGAAACCCTTTTTGAATACTAAAAGCCATGACTTAATCAAGTGTGTGTGTGTGTGGCTTGGTAAATGAATTATCTGTGAAATGGTATGGACATGCTTGTGGAAATGCACTTGTCATGGTATTGAATGGTGTTGTGGATGTGATGCATGTAGTTCATCTCATTGATTATATGTTTGTTTATTTTGCATGAACTCAATTGATAATGACCTTGCACAATATAGTTTAGTGAATCTTTTACTGCTGAATGGTTGTACTCACCCCTTTTGAGGACTAACATTTCAGACTAGAAAGAAAATACCTTTGCTACCTATGACTCTCGGCTCGTTTTATGGACTACTGGTCAACTTACATTGGGAGTGGTCGGAGCACCAACACCCCGCGGTGCATGTATTGGTCTTTGAGCGGGCGAGGATTTTGTTGACTTTTGATGTTGGCCTCTCCGCCGGCCCCATCCTCCAAGAGTTTATCTTGATTCTCATCCGTCAAGATGGCCATTTGTTGAGGTTGCCGCCGCCGCCGCCGCCGCCACCGGCCGATGGACCAGACTGGATATAACCGAGAGTTGAGGTTAGTAAAAGATGCATTTTTGGATGCCGGCACATGAGTGATGGACTTGTGTAGATGGTACCAAGGAAAGGAAGTCGGTTTTCTATTGGAGATAGCCGGGTATAGAAGGACCTCGGCCTTTTGTTGTATCGACTGTTAAAGTCCATCCATATATGTAAATAAAAGTGTGCGGCTTCTAACTTATAAAAGTTCTAGTTGGTGTGCATTGTTTTATATTTCTGGACGGGGAATAGGTGATTGTGCTTCTGCTATGTTAATTGCGCAGGGACCGATTTAAGAGATTATAAACCCCTAGGAATTTTAAGTTACATTGAAATTTCATGGTATCAGAGTGATATGTTTTAGGACAAAGTGAATGGTAAAGGTACTGTGGCGACCCATACGGATCGAGGGCCGTCAAGGGGTGCCACAACGGGGTTTGTGGCACCCCTGGACGGCCCCCAGATCCGTATGGGTCGCCACAGTCACTATCGCTTGGAGCGTACTACTCTGAGACCAAAAATTTCAACATAACTTATAATTCCTAGGGGTTTCTATTCTTTTCACCGGTCCCTGCGCAAATAGTATAGCAGAAGCGCAATCATCTACTCTCCGTCCTGAAATATAAGGTGATGCACACCAATTAAAACTTTTATAAGTTAAAAGCCGCACATTTTTATTTACATATATGGATGGACTTTAATAGTCGGTACAACAAAAGGCCGAGGTCTTTCTCTGCCCGGCTATTTCCAAAAGAAAATTGACTTCCTTTCCTTGGTACCATCTAGACAAGTCCATCACTCATGTGCCAGCATCCAAAAATGCATCTTCTGCTAACTTCAACTCTTGGTCATATCCAGTCCGGTCTGTCAACCGGCGGTGGCGGTGGCAACCTTAGCAAACGACCATCCTGATAGACGAGAATCAAGATGAACTCCTGGAGAATGGGTCCGGTTGAGAGACCAACATCAAAGGTCAACAAAATCCTCACCCACTCAAACACCAGTCCATGCACCGCGGGGCGTTGGTGCTCTGACCACTCTCACTGTAGGTCAACCAATAGTCCATAAAACGAACCGGGAGTTATAGGTAGAAGGCATTTTTCTTCTAATCTGAAATGTTAGTTCCCAAAAAGGGGTGAGTACAACTACTCAGCAGTAAAAGATCCACTAAACTATACCATGCATAACTATTACTATCTAAGTTTATGCAAAATAAACAAACATATAATCAAATAGACTAACTGCGTGCATCACATCCATAACATCATTCAATACCATGACAAGTGCATTTCCACAGGCAAGTGTGTCAATACCATTTCACAGATAATTCATTTACCCAGCCACACACACACACACACTTGATTAAGTCATGGCTTTTAGCATTAGGAAAAGGGTTTCATCCCCTAGAGGACCAATGTTTGCGTCTCTTTGGGCATTCGCACCCAACCTGGCATCGCGAAAGACCTCTGACACACACCTCTGGGCATCCAGAGCGTGTTACGTCACACCTCTGGGTATCTCACACCCCACCTGGTATCACAAGGAATCTCCAGGGCTTGCCATGAAAATGGTTGCCCCTACCTTTCGGATTTACATACTAACCTCACAACCGAGCATCCCGAAACTCCCGGGGACCCTCTGGGGCTCACCAGTCCCCAGGCATCCAACGGCATCAACTCAATTGATCCTATGGGCATCCCGTCTCCCGGGGCATCGTCGACTCAGCCGTTCGACGGTAACATTAGCATCTTAATTTATCTCATTACCAAAAATACCTTTCAATGCAATGATGTCATAGAAATCTCAATGTCATATGGTATGCCGAATGCCACAGCATCTATCATGTGAATAATAACTCAAGATACATTTACTTTTGGGACAAGTTGACCAATTTCGGAATAATACAGCTCAAGCGTGAACATGCACAGTTTTAATAAAAATTTCGGAATAACCCCTAAATGCACTCAGAAAATTCTGAATTTTTGATATGTCATAAATAAGACCTAAAGGAAGAAATCTCATGAAGGAAGTTAAGTCTAATTAGTCATGTACAGAGAGAACGTAAATTCACATAACTCGACCTAAATTTAATCCATCCACCAGAATTTTATAATGGCAAAGATAAAACTTCTTGACTTCCTTAACAAAAATGTAACCCAAATTCAACGTGTTATCAATAAAACCTAAAGAAAAGATTCCATAGAAAATGGCAACTCAACTTAATCGCATAAAGGAAACCATAATTCATACGACTCGGCCCTACTCTCTTCACTAACACAATTTACATCTCGGCAAAAAGTATCACATGCTAGATGAGGTCTACACCGTGATGTCTAACTCAAAAATCTTGATGAAACAAGTGTTCTATCTACTGACCTACACCAGCTTTGTACTAAACAATACAGATTCAATAAATTTTCATATCTCAAGCCACGACTATCTATTTTCCAAGGGCCTACCGAAATGGAGTTTTTCCAATCGTTATTCGACAAAATCAAAGCATGCATGTAAGAAAAGCCGAAAGTTTCTCAAATTCCTTAGTCCCAATCTACCGAAACTACTCATATTTCCAGTCTTCCACATCTGATTTCAGTCATCTCTCAAATCTACTTGCACTATTTCAGACAATAAGAGCGTTGCATTATATATGTTAGTGAACTTTCACTTGCCTTAAGTCCTATGCGACCACAGCAAGCAAAACGGGAAGTTAGGGATCTTGGACGTGGCTTGACGACAGCGAACTTGAGCGGCGTCGGCAGCACGTGCGCACGGCAGGAGCTGGCCTCCTTCTTCCTCGCGCCGCTCGCCCTCTCGCAAAATCTCTCTCTCTCTCCGCTGTTCGCTCGTTCTTTCTTTCTATATTACGGATCTGCTCGTTTTCTCTCCCTTTTCTCGGTTACAAATACCATGGCCACTGGTTTCACTAGAAACCAGTCAACCTAAGGGGAAATTTTCAATGGTTTGGTCGAATGAAAGGCAGCTGGATTCATACGTGTCCAGCATGCACAAACCCCTTTCAATCATTCGACACTTCACTTCTCCATGCAACGTGTCTTCAGCATTTGATTTAATCTTTCTATTAATCCTAATTTGTTGGCCAGCAACGTGGCTAACGTTGGCCCTGCTTCGGTCAATAATTACTTCACAATGTTGACTAGATCATCGACCAATTGGAGAGAGATCGGGGCAGCATCGGGCGCGGGTGATTCCTCCTCGTCACGCGAGCATGCGTGCTCTCGTGACGGCCAAATTCCGTCCCTTCGACTCTCGAAAACCAATTGATCGGAAATCCAAATTCCTCTCTTATTCCATATACACTTAAACAATATTATAGCCGTGTGGTATCACCGAAAGAAACATGTACATACATCGGCGGGGTCCAAAGTAGCGTCGAATATGATGATGGTATGATAAGGTCCAATCATCAGTGTTGATGACGAAGTCCAATAACCAATTCGTAAACCCGCGACATGTTATTATTTTCGTGAGGTCAGCAAAAATATATAGATGAAGTTGGTCTCACTTAAACTTATGAAAGTCTTCCGATAAAAATTATGATTTTCTCGACGATTCGACCATTATTAAATAAAATGCATTGGTCCATCGACGATATGAACTAATGCTCGTATATAGTGCCAATGTCATAATCCAACGATACTTTCGTCATTTAATCTTGGTCTGTCGCATATCCAAGGGTCGTCATAATTCCTGGACGCCACAGCAACTTACATTGGCCAATTTAGGATCGTTTATTGCAAGGACACATTCAATTATTGTAAGTCGCTACCTTAGTAATTAATGTGGCGAGTATTATTTACTCAAATCCACTCATGATCGATGTGTGTTTGCTGATGCGATATTAAATAAAAATTTATTCTTCCCTTGCCATGCGCAAGCAAGACTTACGAGTGAGCCTCGCTTGTCCACGGCTATCGTCAACGTTGCTCGGCCAAATTTGGTTGGCCATTGAGCTCTTTATAAGCTTTAAGATCACCAGCCCTTCAACTTGGACAGCACCATCTCGTCGAACCACCTCCACGCTTTCCATCATCGCTCCTGAGTTGCTCATCCAGATTGGTCCTCGCCCATGGCTGCAAGCCTTGCTCATCCATGGCTTTGAGCCAGCTCATCCATGGGTCTAGCTGCCAACCCAACCAAGAACCTTGATGGCAAGCTCAAGATTACGACGATCATGGACTTCCAGTTCAAACTGCAAAAGAAAAAACAAAGAAAGAGGCCGAAAAACTACAATGGGGGCTTGAACATGGCCTTACCTAACCAACCGGCCAGTGACGCCAACCGGCCGATGCTGTCGTCCTGGACAAAATTTTTATTTTTCTTATTCTGCATCAACGCGTCAAACTATAATTGTAAATGAGTACCTATGCACTGATGTAGCGCTCTACAAGACTACAACCACCACTCTCGTCGCTCACGTATCTTCTCTTTTTCTATTGAGCTTTGACTTTAAAAGAGGAGAGGCAACAGATACCATCATCATGCTTTCAATTTCAAAGGGATGGTTAGGTTCAAAGTCGCAAAAGTCATTAAGGAACCGCAATGTCCAGGTTGAAAGCAACACCCAAAGGCTTCATCAACTCTGATCCCACTGAATATCATGACCATCAACCCGTACTAATGTCCATGCCATTCATTACGGAGGCTTCTTTTCTCGCACAAAAGCATTATGAATCGGTCCCAAACCACAACTTTTTTTATTATCAGTCAGGAATCAAAAGCCAAGAATTGCCACGGATTCAAGCCAGAGTCACTTGCATCTAAGTAAATTTTATGAAATCTAGACGCGAGGGGATGGGGTTAAGAAATCACCACTACAATATTCATAAATATACAATGAAGAATTCATGAAATTTGTGCTAAACGGCACCCGCCATTGCCCATTAGTTCCATCTCCAGCTCCACTAGTCATAACAAGCAGAGTATCTTCAAATGTGTTTCTTAACAGCGCACATTACGAGAATCGTAATGCTGAAGAAATGATGGTAGAAATCATAGGCGAGTACTTTATCTTCATGGCCAAAACTTAGCAGACCTGATCTGTGTCCCACCTCCTGCTATATGATGGTTGGACAAAGCTTTGGAGTTTCAAAATGGTGGAGGGAGAAGGAAACGAAGCCGGCAGAACTTAGAGAGTAGCTTTAGAGTTGCGCATCCAATAATGATCAATAGGTTCTATTATATGCAACAAATGCAACATTAATCGTCAAAAATTGCAACCAATTTAGGAGAGCTTGAAAAACAAGTTAAAAATCCAATCCTTCAGAGAAGGGAAACAAGGAAACTATGATGTATTGGCACATCTAAACAGCTCGCTAATTGGAGACACCAACTGTCTGGTCTATAATACACAACTAAGACACTCCTCAGACACAAGCTCAAGAATTTCAGGCTAGCTCACCAATACAGGAATGATTTTTCTTCATAGCCTTTAGGGGGAGCGAAGTGGTTGAAAATGTTAATCCTTGATAAATAGATTTCTGAAGACATTTCCCCAGGAATGTGTGGAAAACACTCAAGGACTCTTCATGTTGTCATCACATGAGGGAGTCAGCTCCATGAAACCCAATATCTTGTTCAATGCTCCAACATAGGCCCTCACACTTGAAACTGCAATATCCATGCTTGACCCAGTACCACTGGCATTCAAACAATAAATGCAACAACTCGAAGTTTACATGAAGTAAAACAACATGGTTTGTAAACATATTAAACACTCCTGTACCTGAAGGTTCGGTGTATAGTCTCCCCAGTTAAAGCAAGTGTAGACGTGTGATTGTTTTCGCCACGGATCAAAACTCGGGTTGTGGCTATTGCGTCAATGCCCTCTGTGACGGCGGTCATGGAGTACTCAAGAAGCGTTGCAGGTACCTGTTCAGCATAATGCAGGAGCACATTTGTCAGTTCTGAAACTGAAAGTCAACCCTCAAGAAAATTAATTTCAATATTGTCAACTTTATTTGGTACTTATAATCTTTAGCAATGTTAATTTGATAATAAACTAATGATTATACTATACCCCAAATTTGAAAGTACCTAGATGAAAAATATCTTTTCAGTGGTTACCGGAAGCAGCTTTCCATACCTGGTTACGATGACAAAATTCAAATGTGTTCTCCCTATTCATTCCTTATTAAATTAACACTAAAAATATCCTACTTCTAAGACAATGATACTACAAAAGTAAAATAACATTTGGTAGAGGTATCCTTTAAACTGACTTCTTAATACAATATGAGTGTAATAGGACAAAATAAAAAATTCAAACCTTACCAATTAGGTCAACAGCCTTGTATGCTGCATCCACAGGTCCAGTACCAACAGCACAAGCAATATGCTTTTTTCCATCAGCACTGATAAGTTTCACAGTTACCGTCGACAGACCAAGAGTTGCACATGTAACCTGCATGGCATTTGCTATGATTTTCAAACCAGATAGATTGGCATCGGAATCACCACGGTATAAGATGGAAAACTAGGCAGATATACCTGTAAATCATGAAGCTTCCATACAACCGTTGGTTGGAAAACTTCATCAGATACCAGGGCTCTTATGTCAGCATCAGTAACTCTCTGGCACATAGCACAACAAAGAAAGCAGTCACATAACACGCCTTCCTAAGAGCCAAAAGAAGCAAGCACAACTCGCAAAGGGGATGAACTTATTATTGTCTTTCCATATGAAAACTTTGCATCACTTTTGCAGCTTACAAGTCTTACTACTCAACAAATGTTCAGCCACAATTATAAAATGCCCGCAACTAGGTGTTAACTACTCAAATGGAATGCCAGATGAGCATTTGATTCTCTTGTTGATGTTGCCCGTTCAAGTCTAACTCTGTGCACTAGTACTTTCTTGTCAATGTCCACTGTTCAATTGCTGCTTAAACGTCTCCACAGATTCAAGAGTTCTGCCATTTGTATAAGGTGGGGGATGGTCTCTAAGTTCATTTTGACTTGGTATTCATGCTACCAATGATGTGCGTATTAAATCTATGCGCATGTATGCTTAGACAAATGGAGTACAAAATGGTTCACATCACAGTAACATACAGCAGACCTGAACCAACCATCCAGTGAACTAAACATGGCAAGAAACAGACTTCAGCTATCCATTTTGCTCTGACCACCTTATGGATTCACGAGGACACAAAGAAGATTATAAAAACAAGATAATTGTAAAACTCTTTAAAATAGACCCTTGCGGTGATGGGAGGGATATGCAGCAGCAGTGCCCACTTTCCTCTTACCCAGAGAAAAAAAGTTGCAACCATATTTTCTATGATGTTCTGTTTTGTATTATTCCAACCAAGGTTTGAAAAGAGTGACACCATGAATATGTATAACTAATATAAATGCAAGTAACAATTTATCAAATAGTCAAATTATGGAACTATTCTAATCCAGTAAAATCAGAAGGTCAAACATACAGCATCTTACCAACCTTTTTCTGCTCAGCTACTGCCTTAAACTGCCCGAAGATATTGTCCAGTTGTTCACCATCAATATCATAACCAAGCTGAAGAGGGCAGATAGAACATGAGACAATGATCATGATAAGGAAACTCACAACTAGGGCAAAAGACCAATATCATTTTGACAGTGTGGAAATGATGACATTTATGACATTTTCTATTCTAGTGTATTCGCTTTTATGTCTGCCATCAGTTTACCAAACTCTTTGGGCATAGTAATACCCACAGTGCCAAGTATGTTGAGTGAGCATAGTAATACCCACAGTGTCAAGTATGTTGAGAGTTGTGGCACCTGCCTTGATTACTTCACCCAGAATTTCATAGAGAAATAGTTAGAAATCATGGTTAAAAAAATCAAAATCAAAGAACAAATAGGATTTCGTAAACCCATTAATCAATCATAGGCGCAAGCAGTCCCGGCGCCAGCATGATCTCCAAGGAGAAGCTCCCATCGCCCGCCAGCTCGCCAAGCTCGGCGTCGTCCGGGGAGGCGGCGGGGCGAGCCGGCAGGCGATGGGGAGCTCCTCCTTGGAGATCATGCTGGCGCCCGGAGACTGCTCGCCGTCGCGGAGGGTGGTGTCGAAGATGCGGACGTAACTGGGGTCGGGGATGCGGTTGGGGATGTACTCGGGGCGGGAAGGAGGAGGAGGAGCGGCGGAGCATCTGATCACGGCGGAGGAGGACCGTTGGGGGGTAGGACGGTAGGCGATGCAGCGGAAGAAGACGGCAGCGAGACATTTCGGGGTCGGGCGAGAGGAGGAGGAGAAACTAGGGTTGATGAAAGTGGCAGCCATCGCCATGGGGAAGAGGTGGAGACGAAAAATGGAGACTGAGATTTGGGGAGTGAGTTAAGAAGAAGAAGAAGAAGAAGAAGAAATGGTTTCAATGCAATTGAGTAATTGGAGTTTGAATTTTGCTCGTCAATGATTAGCAAAACATCAATTATTCTTAAGAGGATTAACGTTACGAAAAACCTACCTAATATATTTATGATAAATTTATTTCAAATAAATTGATATACTTCTTATAAAGTTATCCAAAACTAATACATTTATCATACATTCGAACTTCCGTTAAATTTTACTATCAAATTACGAGTGAGATGATACGTGATAATTAAATGGTGTATTGTGATTTTCCGTTATATTAATCCAATTTTGAGATGACATATTTATCACAAATATACTAATTTAGACTTTTACTTTGGAATAAATTAATCACATGTATAATAGTTTCAAATTTTTTGTGGTAAAAAAATCAATTCAAGGTACTTCACCAAAAAAAAATCAATTCAAAGTAAATTTGTTATAAATATATCAATTAATGTATCAGTTTGAAATTTTTTGTTATATTAATATTTCTTAATATTTGTATATATGTTTCTTTGATTTCGCATGACTTTAAGAGAAAAATTTTCTCCCAAGAATGTACAAAATCGCTTCGAAAAAAAATCAAATTACGTTACTCTTTCCATTGCTAGAAAATTTTGAAGCATAGAATCTTGAAAGGAAATGTGAACTCGACGTTTGCAAATAATATGAAAACTACAATGAAGATTCCAATGTAGAGATAGGAGCATGTACCTAAAATAAGTGACATGACTCTGTGACCAATTCATCAAACATACTTATCAGTTAATGCCCTTTATCTAATTTATTCATAGATAATTCACAAAATAAGTGACGGATTAGAAACATCAAATTCCAATTAACGCCCTTCATCCAAGTTATTCACTAATAATTCACAAAATAGAATGCCCTCACTAGTCTTGCTATATAGGAGGAAATTTGATCTTTTCCAGTTTTGTGATCTTCCCCGAAGCATTGACTTTATCAAGTATAATATCGCAAAGGCAGATCACCCGCCGTGGTGACTTAGCTGGGTAGGCGCTAGACTTTCATCGAGGAGGTCTAGTGTTTGAAGCTCCTGCAACGCTAGATTTGAGACTTTTGGCGACTTACCCGGTGGCACGTGTGTGGTGGCTAGTACGTGTTGCTTCTAGTGGTTTATCTCCGGCTTGGCGACTTACCCGATGGCACGTGTGTGGTGGCTAGCACATGTCGCCTCCAATGGTTTATTTTCGACTATCGGCCATGCGGGGTTCCCTAGGTCACCAAAAAAAAAAAAAAAATCGCAAGGGCAGCTAATTTCAAAAAATGTTGCCACTGACTATTCACTTTTGTTAGAGCCATGATAATTCCACCCCTACATCGGCTCCATCCACACCCTAATAAAGTAAAATCACAAAAGTACCCACACTCTGATATCGTTCATCTACTATACTACCTATGTCCTCTAGCTTCTCCCCAGTTCATCAATTTCTTTTTGGGTATACACGTGCCATAAATATCCATTGGTTATGGCTTATAGCATATACTTTTATACCATTTTTTCTGTACGGACTAGAGTTTGAACTAATGATGACCAGATTGGTGCGTAAATGGTTCTGGAACACACCTGAACCATTTTGAGGATATCTACGTCCAGGAGGTCATCGATTTTTATCAAATCTATTTCGTTCATCTTAGATCCACAAGAAAACATTGCAGCCCCCTTCGAGAACTGTCTTTTGCAAGCCCAGATAATCTGCTAGTCCACGCTACTTCGCCTGCCAACTCGGCCAGACCAACACCATTGCTGCCAGACCAAGCTGCGAGTTGCTAGTTGCCTTGCCACTCTTCGGTTTTCCATTGATTTCAATTTGTTGATTGGTGTTGATGCCTGATCTCTCAACGTCCTCCATTCCCCCTCTCTCCGCCTGCACCTTCATGTGCTCGGGTTTGCCAAGACCTCACAACCACAGTCCCAGGAGCCTTGCTCATCCATGGATCTAGCTGCCAATCCAACCAAGAACCTTGATGGCGAGCTCAAGATTACAACGATCATGGACTTCCAGTTCAAACTGCAAAATAACAAACAAAGAAAGAGGCTGAAAAACTACATCGGGGGCTTGAACATGGCCTGACCTAACCAACCAGCCAGTGACGCCAACCAGCCGATGCTGTCATCTTGAACGAAATTTTTATTTTTCTTATTCTGCATCAACTCGTCAATCTATAATTGTTAAATGAGTACATATGCACTGATGTAGCGCTCTACAAGACTACAACCACCACTCTCGTCGCTCACGTATCTTCTCTTTTTCTATTGAGCTTTGACTTTAAAAGAGGAGAGGCAACCGATACCATCATCATGCTTTCAATTTCAAAAGGATGGTTAGGTTCAAAGTCGCAAAAGTCATTAAGGAACCGCAATGTCCAGGTTGAAAGCAACACCCAAAGGCTTCATCAACTCTGATCCCACTGAATATCATGACCATCAACACGTACTAATGTCCATGCCATTCATTACGGAGGCTTCTTTTCTCGCACGAAAGCATTATGAATCCGGTCCCAAACCACAACTTTTTTTATTATCGGTCAGAAATCAAAAGCCAAGAATTGCCACGGATTCAAGCCAGAGTCACTTGCATCTAAGTAAATTTTATGAAATCTAGGAGCGAGGGGATGGGGTTAAGAAATCTCACTAAAATTGTCATAAAAATACAATGAAGAATTCATGAAATTTGTGCTAAACGGCACCCGCCATTGCCCATTAGTTCCATCTCCAGGTCCACTAGTCATAACACGCAGAGTATCTTCAAATATGTTTCTTAACAGCACACTTTACGAGAATCGTAATGCTGAAGAAATGATGGTAGAAATCATAGGCGAATACTTTATCTTTATGGCCAAAACTTAGCCAACCTGATCAGTGTCAGCCAACCTGATCAGTGTCCCACCTCCTGCTATATGATGGTTGGACAAAGCTTTGGAGTTTCGAAATGGTGGAGGGAGAAGGAAACGAAGCCGGCAGACCTTAGAGAGTAGCTTTAGAATTGCACATCTAATAATGATCAATAGGTTCTCTTATATGCAACAAATGCGACACTAATCGTCAAAAATTGCAACAAATTTAGGAGAGATTGAAAAACAAGTTAAAAATCCAATCCTTCAGAGAAGGGAAACAAGGAAACTAAGATGTATTGGCACATCTAAACAACTCACTAATTGGAGACACCAACTGTCTGGTCTATAATACACAACTAAGACACTCAGTCACAAGCTCAAAAATTTCAGGCTAGCTCACCAATACAGGAATGATTTTTCTTCATAGCCTTTAGGGGGAGCAAAGTGGTTGAAAATGTTAATCCTTGATAAATAGATTTCTCAAGACGTTTCCCCAGGAATGTGTGGAAAACACTCAAGGACTCTTTATGTTGTCATCACATTGAGGGAGTCAGCTCCATGAAACCCAACATCTTGTTCAATGCTCCAATATAGGCCCTCACACTTGAAACTGTTATGTCCATGCTCGACCCAGTACCACTGGCATCCAAACAACAAATGCAATAACTTGAAGTGTATATGAAGTAAAACAACATGGTTTGTAAACATATTAAACACTCCTGTACCTGAAGGTTTGGTGTATAGTCTGCCCAGTTAAAGCATGTGTAGACGTGTGATTGTTTTCGCCACGGATCAAAACTCGGGTTGTGGCTATTGCGTCAATGCCCTCTGTGACGGCGGTCATGGAGTACTCAAGAAGCGTTGCAGGTACCTGCTCAGCATAATGCAGGAGCACATCTGTCAGTTTTGAAATTGAAAGTCAACCCTCAAGAAAATTAATTCCAATATTGTCAACTTTATTTGGTACTTATAATCTTTTGCAATGTTAATTTGATAATAAACTAATGATTATACTATACCCCAAATTTGAAAGTACCTAGATGAAAAATATATTTTCAGTAGTTACCGGAAGCAGCTTTCCATACCTGGTTACGATGACAAAATTCAGATGTGTTCTCCCTATTCATTCCTTATTAAATTAACACTACAAATATCCTCCTTCTAAGACAATGATACTCCAAAAGTAAAATAACATTTGTTAGAGGTATCCTTTAAACTGACTTCTTAATACAATACGAGTGTACTAGGACAAAATCGAAAATTCAAACCTTAACAATTAGGTCAACAGCCTTGTATGCTGAATCCACAGGTCCAGTACCAACAGCACAAGCAATATGCTCTTTCCCATCAGCACTGATAAGTTTCATGGTTGCTGTTGACAGACCAAGAGTTCCAGACGTAACCTGCATGGCATTTGCTATGATTTTCTAACCAGATGGATTGGCATTGGAATCACCACGGTATAAGCTGGAAAAACTAGGCAGATATACCTGTAAAGCATGAAGCTTCCATGCAACCGCTGGTTGGAAAACTTCATCAGATACCAGGGCTCTTATGTCAGCATCAGTAACTCTCTGGCACATAGCGCAACAAAGAAAGCAGTCACATAACATGCCTTCCTAAGAGACAAAAGAATCAAGCAAACAAAGCCACAACTCGCAAAGGGGATGAACTTATTATTCTCTTTCCATATGAAAACTTTGCATCACTTTTGCAGCTTACAAGTCTTACTACTCAACATATGTTCAGCCACAATTATAAAATGCCCGCAACTAGGTGTTAACTACTCAAATGGAATGCCAGATGAGCATTTGATTCTCTTGTTGATGTTGCCTGTTCAAGTCTAACTCTGTGAACTAGTACTTTTTTGTCAATGTCCACTGTTCAATTGCTGCTTAATCGTCTCCACAGATTCAAGAGTTCTGCCATTTGTAAAAGGTGGGGGATGGTTTCTAAGTTCTTTTTGACTTGGTATTCATGCTACCAATGATGTGCGTATTAAATCTATGCACATGTATGCTGAGACGAAATGAGTACAAAATGGTTCACATTGCAGTAACATACAGCAGACCTGAACCAACCATCCAGTGAACTAAACATGGCAAGAAACAGACTTAAGCTATCCATTTTGCTCTGACCACCTTATAGATTCACGAGGACACAAAGAAGATTATAAAAACAAGATAATTGCAAAACTCTTTAAAATAGACACTTGCGGTGATGGAAGGGATATGCAGCAGCAGTGCCCACTTTCCTCTTACCCAGAGAAAAAAAGTTGCAATCAAATTTTCTATGATGTTCTGTTTTGCATTATTCCAACCGAGGTTTGAAAAGAGTGACACCATGAATATGTATAACTAATATAAATGCAAGTAACAAATTATCAAATAGTCAAATTATGGAACTATTCTAATCCAGTAAAATCAGAAGGTCAAACATACAGCATCTTACCAACCTTTTTCTGCTCAGCTACTGCCTTAAACTGCCCAAAGATATTGTCCAGTTGTTCACCATCAATATCATAACCAAGCTGAAGAGGGCAGATAGAACATGAGACAATGATCACGATAAGGAAACTCACAACTAGGGCAAACATGAAGTAGGAAAAAAATGCCGCTTACCTCTACAAGTTTCATTTTCAAAGCATGGCGCCCGCTGTACCAGATAGATTTGCCAAGAAAGAGAATAAATTTAAGACATATTTGAATATGTGAGAGTAAACTTCAAAACTTCAAACAACCCAAATGCGCAAAGTAAGTGACATGATTCTGTGAGGGGAAAAGAACAGTTACACATAACTGAACTTCATTGTTAATGACACATTTCCCCACCAATTCATTCACATACTTATCACTTAACACCCTTTATCCAATTAATACACATAAAGGGACAGATTAGAAACATCAAATTTCAATTGACATCCTTTATCCAAGTTATTCACTGATGATTCACAAAATAGAATGCCCTCACTAGTCTTGCTATATAAGATGAAATCTGGACTTTTCTAGTTTTGTGATCTTCCCTGAAGCATTAACTTTATCAAGTACGATATCGCAAGGGGCTGCTAATTTTAGAAAATGTTGCCCTTTACCATCCACTTTTGATAAAGCCAGGATAATTCCAAACCTATGTCGGCTGCATCCATATCCTAATAAGATAAAATCACAAAAGTACCCACACTTTCATATCGTACATCTACTTCCTGTGCCCTCCAGCTTCTCCCCTATTCATCAATTTCTTTTTCGGTATGCACGTGCCATAAATATCTGTTGGTTATGGCTTCTGGCATATACTTTTACACCATTTTTTCTATATGGACTAGAGTTTGAACTAATGATTGCCAGATTGGTGCGCGAATGGTTTCACAACACACTCGAACCATTTCAAGGAGATCTATGTGCAGGAGGTCATCGATTTTTATCTAATCTGTTTTGCTCATCTTAGATCCACAACAAAACTTTACAGTCCCCTTCAAGAACTATCTTTTGCAAACCCAGATCATCTGCAAGTCCACTTTCCACACGAACAAATTACATTTATTGCAATAACAACGGACAAAGACCCTCTCATCACCATCTAGATCCTCGTGGCAATCATGATCACTTCACCAACGGGTTTCTTTCACTATCATCCATCACCAACTCTCAAAGTCTCAACCAAATTCCTCATCTTCCCAGACACCAAAGCTGCACCGCACCAGCCCACATGCAAATCCAGAGCCACTGCTTCGCTGGCCAGCTCGGCCAGACCAACACCATTGCCGCCAGACCAAGCTACAAGTCATTAGTTGCCGCTGTTCGGGTTTCCATTGATTTCAATTTGTAGATTGCTATTGATGCCCGATCTCTCACTGTCCCCCATTCTCCCTCTCTCTGCCCGCACCTCCATGTGCTCAGTTTGCCAAGACCTCACAACATTAGTCGTAGGTCAATCTAAGGTTGACTACCTCAAACAGCCTCGATCCAAGTGATCATGGCGGAATGTGCTTCAAGCTTGAAGCAGGAAGGGTCAATGGTCGAGGGTGTGGCCGAGGGCAGAGTCGCGCCTGCGCATGAGAGAGAGAGAGAGAGAACAGCTTTGACAGTGAATACGTGAGTGGCAGCAGAGGCAAGTGACGACTGAATGATGGTGGCAGTGCATGAAGGCCCGCAACGGCGGTGGCATGTGGTCAAGAGGCTAGTTTGAGCAGGTTAAGGGACACAGATGGGTGCAGGACTCATGAGGCAACTTTTGTCACCTAATTTTTTTGGGTTTGTACGGACCTAATTTGGGGGTGGAATTAGCGCGACCCTTTCTTGTAAGCAATATATTGACAAATTTTACACTATGTATTTACATTTGATAAGTTAAAGCATGCCAAAACCTTTACAAAGGAATTGACACAATCACCGCAAGAAGACCCCACCTCAATTTTCCAAGGACAATGCCCGCTTCATTAGTTCGCTCAAGTCCAATATCATCAGGAGATATAATTTCATATGTACCTTTGTGTTTCAGCATTCCGTCCTATAGAGAGAAAAAAAAAACTATTAGGCAATATCATAGTTGTCATCAATTTTTTCTCAAATATATTCAGTTGTCAATTGGAATGAGAAATCAAAACACGAACTAAAATCCCACGAAATTAGTGTGATTACTCGAGATATTTAAGTTTTCTACTTATATTTTCAGCAGTGACCAAGAAAATGGACACATTTGGCAATTTTCCTTGCTTTAGAGCCTTCTGAGAGTTGAAAAGAGTGTTCTTCAAACTAGGAGACAGACAAAATGATATTCTCAATGTTTTCAAACAGGAATAAGAGAAAAACTGAAGACCTGTCTGGTTCTTGAAAGATATAAAGAAGTTGCTGTTTCTAAGATTCTTACCATGGCTCAATTAATCTCTTCAAAAGTGGTGTTCATTATGCAAATGTTTGGGTCAATCTATAGACAATCTATTTCTGATTGGACCATTTACAGCCTCATGGCCGTGGTATTCTGTTCTATTCCTTCCTAGATTAACAAATCCTCTGTTATCTATTATACACGTTTAGATTGTGCGCTGCGCCTCCAAGCATATCCACCATTCACAACCACATCAACAACCACCAAACGTCAGTCTAGATCTCCTAAAAATGCTACCAAAGCTTAAATCAGCTCCAGCAAGTTTAGCGGCTAAAGAAAACATTATCCGGAACAGAGAACAAAAGCCACAAGAATAGTATTTACTGCTTCTAAATCAATGTTTTCAGGTAAAAATGTCGAAGCTAAACTCCGCATCCAGTAGTAAACTAGCTAATAGAATAAAAGAAAATTTGATTGGGCAATGTTAGAAGACCATAAGATATCAGTTTAAGCTCCTTAATTTCAGCAAGGAGTAAATAAAAATTATGGCAAAAGTTCTCGCACCATAAAATAAGTAACCGATAAGGAGATTTATCTCACCACGAGCATTAACAGCCAGGCATCTAGAATGAATTGCTA
Source organism: Eucalyptus erythrocorys (assembly GCA_014182555.1). NCBI lineage: Eukaryota > Viridiplantae > Streptophyta > Magnoliopsida > Myrtales > Myrtaceae > Eucalyptus > Eucalyptus erythrocorys. The sequence continues at coordinate 748,919 of CM024597.1, read as the reverse complement.
GAGAAATTGCTAAATAAATTATTAAAGAAAAGTAAGCAAAGAGGTGAAAAGACGCCACATACTCAAAGTTCATAACCACTGACCTGATGGATTCCACTTTGATGAGCAAAGGCATTAGCTCCAACTATAGCTTTATGAGGTTGTACATGCAAGCCCGAGTACTCTTCTACCTATAAAATTGTTGAACAGATATCAGAAGTACGGTTGATTATGGTAAGAAATGTATTGAGTCAAAATTATATACCATTTTGCTAGTCATGACAATATGACGAGTATTGATGCCAGTGTGAAGACCTCCCAAGATGCTCCCCCCTTTGCATTTTAAGGCCATCACCACCTATAAATTTTTTTTTTTAATAAGAAAAGACAAAAGGTAAGGAAGATTAGCAAAACAAGAACAGAAAAGGACTCCAAACAATTTTCAACCAAACAACAAAAGGAAACATATAAGAAGACATTGACACTAAATAATCAAAAGTACAAGCACCAATGACATGCATAGAACTTATTATGCTGGTTCTCTCTAGCTAGTTTAGGTCCTCACTATGATACAAATACTCAAATCTTATCTTTACAGATCTAACCACACCTTTGTAGGTTTAGGTTGTCCATATGGCTTACCCTAAATCCAACATTGAGCTCAGTCTCTTGGTAGAGCTTCTGAACGTTGCTTCTATGTGTCCAGATCACATCAAACAAGCTTTTCTTATCTTACAGTCTAAGAATTGATCATCATTGCTGTGATGCAGCGGAATGAGTTAAAACTTTACATATTCCAGCATGATTCAGTTCCATTCAACAGTGAAAGATGCATGCTAAGAGAAAAGTATAGTTGAAATGACATGAACCATTCAGAACTGCAAAAACTTAAGAAAGAGAAAGGAACAAGAAAAATAGAATTAACAGCACACAAGCTTGTACATCTTCCATTTTTTCCCCTTTTGTTTTCTAGGAATCCTTGCCAGTATGCTTCAAATGTACTGATACAATACCCAGCTCCTTTTCTCTATAAATATTGCTTATCAAAAAGCAGAACTTGTGATAATTTCATTGACGCTGAAAATTAAAAAGCGCCCGTTAGTTCTTCTATTAATGAAACATCATAAAATAACTGGAAACATTATTACAGTCCTTATTTATAAACTGATTATGTCAAATAATTTCGGGTTGATAACAAAAATAGATTTGTCGTTCATGGTGTCATTTGCACTAGAATCATCAATCCCAAAGAAAATCTGCCTGATTACGACCATCCTACCTTCCTACAAATCCATTCACCTCATATACACAATCACTCGTTGAGAATCAAATATCCATGCCTTATATACATGCCAGAGCTGACTGTCACCTCTTCTAAAGAAGCATTTCCAGCTCTTTCACCAATGCCATTAATTGTCACTTCCACTTGTCTTGCCCCAGCACATGCACCCTGAATTCAGAGGTCATAATATATAAGTTAATGCTCACTAAAAGTTTTTCATTAAATTAGGGAGGGAAAACTTCCACATACCGCTATGGTGTTGGCTGTCGAAAGACCAAGATCATTGTGGCAGTGTGTGGAAATGATAACATTTTCTATTCCAGGTGTATTCGCTTTTATGTCTGCTATCAGTTTACCAAACTCTTCAGGCATAGTAATACCCACAGTGTCGGGTATGTTGAGAGTTGTGGCACCTGCCTTGATAACTTCACCCAGAATTTCATAGAGAAACTCTCTCTCCGATCTAGTTAGAAATCAAGGTTAAAAAAATCAAAATCAAAGAACAATAGCATTTCGTAACATTCCAAAGCTTCATACAACCCATTAATCAATCATATTCATCCACCATAGGAGGCGCAAGGAGCAGCATTCCTGCCACTAAAAGCTAGTGACACCGACAGTAGTAAATACTGAAATGCAGCTGCAAATATCCTGGAGGAAATGTACATAAGGACCGCGAGAGGGAACGAAACAGACGATTCTTACAAAATTGGTGAAGGGCTTTGAACAATGAGCGATCTTTACTACAGTAGGTCACGATTGCAAATTCACTGGATACTCACATTATCCGTGAGTATATGTAGCAGTCTGCTATTCCCCAATGAAAAAACCATGTCATTGTGTTATCAAACTTGACTGCTATCAGGAAGCAAATCATATCATAAAGGCCACGCAAAGACCAGGAACTTCGGAAACAACCTGCTAGCATCCTCGGGGCCGAACTTGACATCGTTGCACCCCAAGCTCCGGGCGAAGGCCACCATCCTCCTGGCAGTGTCGATCACCTCCTCCTTGCTCTTCTTCAACTTGTACTGCATGTGGATCCCGCCGGTGGCAATGGACGTGTGGATCCTGGGCCGCCTGGCAAAGCGGACGGCATCCCAGACGGCCCGGATGTCCTTCTCGTTGCACCGGGAGAAGCCGCAGATGACGGGGACGTAGCCGTTGGGGTCAACGGCGTTGCCGACCTCGAGGGCGATGGCCTTGACGGCGACGAAGTCGTCCGGGGAGGCGGCAGGGAACCCGGCCTCGATGATGTCGACGCCAAGCTTGGCAAGCTGGCGGGCGATGTGGAGCTTCTCCTTGGAGGTCATGGCGGCGCCGGGGGACTGCTCGCCGTCTCGGAGGGTGGTGTCTAAGATGCGGACGTAGTTGGGGTCGGGGATGCAGTTGGGGATGTACTCGGGGCGGGGAGGAGGAGGAGTGGCGGCGGCGACGGCGGCAACGGCGGAGGAGGAGAAACTAGGGATGATGAAAGTGGCAGCCATGACCGTTGGGAGGAGGAGGAGACGAAAATGGAGACTGAGATTTGGCGAGCGAGTTAAAGAAGAAGAAAGGGTTTCAAATTTAAACGCAATTGAGTAATCGCCCGCCACCCTACTGCAGAAGCCGACGTGGCCTTCCTAATCCAAGTTTGAATTTTGTTCGTCAACGACTAGCCAAACATCAATTATTTTTAAGAGGATTAACATTACGAAAACCCCAACCTAACATATATTTATGATAAACTTATTTCAAATAAATTGATATAACTTTGATAAAGTTATCCCAAATTAATACATTTTTTACAAATTTACCTTATATTAATTTCTATTAAATTTTACTACCAAATTATCTAATTATATGGCATGTGACAGTTGATTCGTGTAGTAGATTGGAATTTTACTCTCTATTGATCACAGTTGTATCAGTTTTGTGATTTTTTGTGGTATTAATCCAATTTAGTGATGATATATTTGTCACAAATGTACTAATTTAAGCTTTTTGGCAATCAAAAAAGTTATTTTGGAATAAATTTATTATATGTATAGCAGTCTTGAGTTTTTTGTAGTCAAAAAATCAGTTTGAGGTAAATTTGTTATTAATATAGTAATTAGTGTACCAGTTTAAGATTTCTCGTTATATTAATCTTTCTTAATATTCGTATATAAGTTTTTTATTTTTTTAAGATTTCGCATGACTTTCAAATAAAAATTTTCTCCCAAAAACGTACAAATTTGCTTGGAAAAAAAATCAAATTGCATTGCTCTTTCCATTCCTAGAAAATTTTAAAGGACGGATCTCAAAAGGAAATGTGAACTTGACGTTTGCAAATAATATGAAAACTACAATGAAGATTCAAATGGAGAAATAAGAGCACATACCAATTAAATAAGGCTAAAATAAGTGACATGGTTTTGCAAGGGGAAAATAACAGTTACATAATGAACTACACATTTTCCCACCAATTCATCAAACAGACTTGTTAATTTATGCCCTTTATCTAATTTATTCACTGATAATTCACAAAATAAGTGACAGGTTAGAAACATCAAATTTCAATTAACACCCTTCATCCAAGTTATTCACTCATAATTCACAAAATAGAATGTCCTCACTAGTCTTGCTATATGAGAGGAAATTTGATATTTTCTAGTTTTGTGATCTTCCCTAAAGCATTAACTTTGTCAAGTACAATATCGCAAGAGGCAGCTAATTTAAAAAAATGTTGTCATTGCCCATTCACTTTTGATAGAGCCATGATAATTCCACCCTTATATCGGCGTCATCCACACCCTAACAAAGTAAAATCACAAAAGTATCCACACTTTGATATCGTTCATCTACTGCTTGCGTCCTCTAGCTTCTACCCTGTTCATCAACTTCTTTTTGGGTATACACGTGCCATAAATATCCGTTGGTTATGGCTTCCGGCATATATACTTTCTACCATTTCTTCTATCCGGACTAGAGTCTGAACTAATGATGGCCAGATTGGTGCGTGAATGGTTTTTAGAACACACCCGAACCATTTCAAGGAGATCTATGTGCAGGAGGTCATCGATTTTTATCTAATCTGTTTCATTCATCTTAGATCCAAGAGAAAACTTTATCAGTCCCCTGCAAGAATTATATTTTGCAAACCCAGATCATCTGCCTCTCCACACTACTTCGCCAGCCAACTCGGCCAGGCCAACACCATCGCTGCCAGACCAAGCTACGAGTTGCTAGTTGCTACTGTTCGGGTTTCCATTGATTTCAATTTGTTGATTGCTGTTGGTGCCTGATCTCTCACTTCACCGTCCTCCATTGTCCCTCTCTCCGCTTGCACCTCCATGTGCTCGGTTTACCAAGACCTCACAACCACAGTCCCAGGTCAATCTAAGGTTGACCACCTCAAACAGCCTTGATCCAAGTGATCATGGCGGAATGCGCTTAAAGCATGAAGTGGCGAGGGTTGGTGCTTGAGGGCAAAGTCACATGAGAGAGAGAGAGAGAGAGAGAGAGAGAGAGAGAGAGAGAGAGAGAGAGAATTTGACGGTGAATGTGTGAGCAGTGGCGGAGGTAAGCGGTGACCGTATGATGGCGACAGTGTGTGAAGGCCAGCAATGGTGGGGGCATGTGGTCCAGAGGCTAGTTTGAGCAGGCTAAGGGAAAGAGATGGGTGCAGGACCCATGAGGCTACTTTTGTCACCTAATTTTGTAGGATTTGTAAGGAGCTAATTTGGGGTAGAATTAGCATGATCCTTTCTAGTAAGCAATATATTGACAAATTTTAGGCTATGTATTTACATTTGATAAGTTAATGCATACCAATACCTTTACAAAGGAATTGACACAATTACCACAAAAACACCTCATCTCAATTTTTCAAGGACAATGCCTGCTTCATTTCACTCAAGTCCAATATCGTCAAAAGATATAATTTCATATGTAACTTTGTGTCTTACCATTCCGTCCTATAGAAAAGGAAAAAAAAAACACTGTCAAAGGCAATATCATAGTTGTCATCAATTTTTTCTCAAATATATTTAGTTGTCAATTAGAATGAGAAATCAAAACACGAACTAAAATCCCAAGAAATTAATGTGATTACTTGAGATATTTATGTTTTATACTTATATTCTCAGTAGCGACCAATAAAATGGATGCATGTGGCAATTTTCTTTGCTTTAAAGTATTCTGAAATTTGAAAAGAGTCTTCTTCAAACTAGGAGACAAACAAAATGATATTCTCAATCTTTCTGTAGGAAGAAAGTCGGTAGAAGACGACTAACCTCTTTTGATTCGCAATGAATAATTTACCTCGAATCGAACGTTGAATTATGGGTGATTGACTAACCTCTTTTCTTTCATTCTTCTTCCTTTGGCCGGTCACCGGCCTCGGTTGGTTGCCGACCTCAGCCATGGCCAAACAACCTGCCGATGAGGGCCGGGAACACCGAGCCTCGCCGGCCGACGCAAGGCTCGGCCTCGCTAGACCAGGGCGAGGCCGACCTCGCACTGCCTGGGCGAGGTCGAGCCTCATCGGTGGCCAAGTGAGGCTCGCTTGGGCACCGAGGCTCACCTAGCCATTGAGGCCATCGACGAGGCTCGGCCTTGCTTAGATCTAGCAAGGCCAAGCCTCGTAATGGCTTGGCGAGGCTTTGGCGAGCTTGCCGGCCCTCACCTTGGCCTCGGCGAGGCTCTAGCGAGCTCGCCGGACCTCGCCCAACCGGGTTGTAGCCGTCGTAGTGGTCGGTGACCGGCCACAAAGGAGGAAGAAGGAAAAAAAAAAAAAGGAAAAAGAAATAAGAAATAAGAAATAAGAAAAAAATTAAAAAATTAAAAATTAAAAGAAACAACAAAATTATATAATTTTACCAAACGCATTTCTATCTTAGAAATATAATTTTTTTGCAATTACCAAACGCGTTCTTATACTCGAAATTATTTCGAGAACCAAAAAAAAAAAAAAAAAAAAACAAACTATTTCGATAAAAAATTGTTCCTCGAAACGAATCGTCACAAAACGCACCCTAACTAGACAAGGTAATAAATTAGATGATTAACAAACTCGACTATTATCGGGAAGCAAATCAGATCATAAAGGCCACACAAAGACAAGAACTTCGGAAACAACCTGCTAGCATTCTCGAGGCCGAACTCGACATCGTCGCACCCCAAGCTCCGGCGAAGGCCACCATCCTCCTAGCAATGTCAATCACCTCCTCCTTGCTCTTCTTCAGATTGTACTGCATGTGGATCCTGCTGGTGGCGATGAACATGTGGATCTTGGGCCGCTTAGCAAAGCAGACGATGTCCCAGGCGGCCCGGATGTCCTTCTTGTTGCACCAGGAGAAGCCGCAGATGACGAGGATGTAGCCGTGGGGGTCGACGGTGTTAAGAAAACTCCTATTAAGTTTTGAAGTTGACAAAACTTTCATTTCCTTTTCTTATTCTTATTCTTATTCTAAAAAATATTGAACTTCTGTGGAATGCTGTAAAAGTCTATTTTATACCAACGGTTTTTCCCACCCTGACAGAGATATAGACTAAACTCAAGTCAAGAATGAAGATATAAACAGACTCAGGATTATTGATCATTCAACAAGGATTCAATATGTGCAAGATATATTTGGCTTTTTGGCGAAGAATGTCACTTACCTTTTCTAAATATATTGATGTAATTAATTACGGATTGGTGAAATCAATTTCGAAGACAAGTTCCTTTTTGGGAAGCATCTACTTATGGAAACTTAGATTATGATTGTATGGACGACTAGGATCATCAAATTTTCACCTCAATCTTCAAACGGCTACAAAATTTCTTTAATTGATTATGTCCAATGGTTAGATTGGAAGAAATTCCTCTGGAAAGTGCCAACAGTTAGAAAGGCATGGAGGAATATTTAAGGAGGTCATTCGGTTTATTTGAGATAGTGTGTGAGAATTAAAATTCCAAAGTTTGAAGCATTTCCAACTGCTTTTTTTTCACCGATAGTGCTTGAAATTGTACTCAAAAGAGAGAAACATAAGAGGGAGTGACTTAGTGAGAGAGAAAGAAACTCTTCACTGAGTGATCGTACTCAAATCGCTGTAATTCTCTTTTGATTTCATAGTAAAATCCAGCCAGAAGGCTATTAATGTGAGAGAGTGGGCGTAGGCTTGATCTAAGCTGAACATATAAATCCTGTGTTCAATTTTCTCTTCCCTTAACTCCTTTAATTTGGTTGTGATATTTTTCTGTGTCCTACTAAATTCCAAAATATTTTATTTGAGTTTGAATTGAACTCAGAAGTCTAGTGTTAATCAAACCTTATTTGAGAAAATAACTTTTATTACTTTTATTGGCCAAATTTGTCTTTACACCTATTCGCCCACCCTCTAAGTGGTAATACTAGCACTTTCAATTGGTATTAGAACTGTGATGCTTATTTTATTGAAGTGTTTTTACTTCTAAGGTTAAGATTTTTTATGGCTATTATCTTGGGTTTAGGATTGGTTGAAGGACAGAGTAACACCAGACCACCTTATTTCAATGGAAAATAGTACAATGCGTGAAAAAATAAAATGAAGGCATTCCTAATATTCAGAGATCCTCTGAAACGGGATGTTGTTGAAAGAGGAATCAATCCAAGGTAGCATCAGCTTCAGACAAAGGAAAAGAAGTGATAGAAAAAGATGTTGAAGAATCTATTCAAGATGGAATTACCAAGAGACAAGCTCTTGACGCTAAAGTTATTTATTTTTTATACTGTGCATTGTCTTCCACTGAATATAACAGAATCTCTTCATTTGAAACATCAAAAGAAGTTTGGGATAGGCTTCACCTCACCTATGAAGGGACTGACTGTGTGAAGGAGACAAAAATAAACATTCTACTTGGACAAATGAGTCCTTTAGAATGAAACGTGAAGAGTCTATTGGTGATATGTTCAGTCACTTCATAGAAATTGTAAATGGTTTGGCTTATCAAGAACAACCAATTTCAGGATCAATAAAGATTAATAAGTTATTATGTGGACTTTCAAAGGATTGGAATCATGTGAAGACTTCAATCAGAGAGACTCAAAAGATCATGCCTTTATTTGTTGACGAACTAATAGGAAAACTTCAATTGTACGAAGTGGAGCAGATCAATGATGAGGAAGATCCAAAAGGTAAGAAATCAATTGTATTAAAGTCTAATGTTGATCCTGATGACACAGATACGGATGATGACATGGATGACGAGGAGCTGGCCCTGATGATAAAGAAATTTAGAAAACTTACTAGGAAAGGAAGAAGGTTGAATTGGAAGAAGCAAAGCAAGCAAAGTTTCCAGAAAAGACCAATGGAAGATGTTGAAACAAGCAAAGATGTAATATGCTTCAAGTGTAAGAAAAATGGACGCATCAAACCTATAAAGAAGAAAGGGAAGTATGAGAAGTACAAGAAAGCTCTTAAAGCAGAAACATGGAGTGACACCGAATGTGAGGAAAGTGAAGAGGAATTTGCAAATATTTGTCTAATGGCTCACTCAGAATCAGACTCAGATTCAAAATTAGACACAAATTCAGATTCTAACAAGGAAATCGAGGTAAGTCACTCAGAAATTCCTGTTAAGGTTTCTAAGTATATAGATGAACTTTGCCTCAACTTCAAATCTTCTCTTAAAAGGATTTCCGAACTAAAAAAAAAAAAAAAAAAAAAAAAAAATTCTAAGCTCAGGCAATAGGATAACTCTTGAAGAGAAAAGTTTGAAAATCTGAAAAGTGATTTTGATAGTTTGAAAGAAAATGCTTACTCTTTTTCAAGGGAAAACGTTCCAAAAGGTTTTCCAAAGAATCAGAAAAGTTAGGGAAAATTCTTTCAGCTCAAATACCCTATTTGAATAAATATGGTTTGGGTATGAATAATGAAATGACTTCTATAATTGATTTTCCCAAAGTGAAAAAAAAGACTCAAACAAAGACCTCCAAAATCTTTTTACAAAAATCATTTTCGAAAAGTTTTTGTAAAATCTATCGGCCGGAGTGCTCTTAGATGTTTTAGGTATAATAGCTCAGAACATTTTGAGAATGAATGTCCTAAAGTTTGGAGACCTATTAAGAAGGATTTGACAAATGTTGTTTTTAACACTAACTCCTCCGGACTCAAGAAAATTTGAGTACCAAAGAAAGCTTGAGATCTCCTTTTGATTGTAGGTCATTATCAGAAGAAAAAGCAAATGATACTTGGATAATGGCTATTCTAGGCATATGATCGGAGACTCGAGTAGTTTCGTAAAGGTCGAAAGACAAAAAGGAGGAAATATCTCTTTTGGGAGGAACAACAAAGGAAAGATTATTTGATTTGGAACTGTGAAGTTTGGAAGTCTAATAATCAACAACGTTTTTGTCACGCCCCGAACCCCGAGCGCGTGTCCATCCCTGTTTGGTCGATAATAATTTGCGACTTCCCAGGATGAGTCGCCGATCCTTTTCATTTTATTGCACATGTGTAAGTGAAAAAAATCCTTTGACAGTAATCATATCGGGATAGAAAAGCAGGACAACAAATTCACAGAACAAACATGCTTTTATATTCACATAGAGTTAAGTACATGGTCTACGACCAAAAGACTACAAAAGCTGGCTTTCCAAAACGAAGCGGTCCACCTACACTTCCAATCACCTCCTCTCAGCTCCAGGTTTTCCACTCGACGACCCTGAAAATTGTTCCACAACGGGATGAGATATAAATCTCAGCGAGTCTAAGCTCTAGGGTAATATGCTAAGAGATGTCCTAACCACACAATCACACAATTGGCATAGAGGACTTACCTCGCCTCAATTCCACTCTGTAGGTCAGTACAGTTCATATCACAGACAACTATACAAATATGAGCAATAATTAAGCTCCAACAACTGAAATGTTACACTTAATTCTCAAATCAGTACAGGGGTCCTGATTATAGGGCCAAATTGTTATGACACGTCCCATACCATGTCACACAATTTTGCCTCATAATCCGACACATCAATTCTACTTAACAAGCGTTCCAATTGGCAATTACTCCCACTCTAGGGCATTGGCCTACTCCAAGTTCGGCGGTCTACTGGCATAACTAGGCATCGTCTCACTCCATTGAACATGGTTACGTCTCTCGAAGATGACTTTCTCGAAGGAGTATAGGTCCAGCCTCTATTGCGACTCAAATCCCAATAAATGGGTAACGTCCATCTGACATAGTTTGGGGACGGGTTTTCTTAACCAACACACGACCATTCAATCTCTGCTCAGGACACTGTGTATTGCACTCAAATGCCACAATTAAACTTGTGATCTTGACCTGTTTTCTTCGTATTAAAAACATCTAGTGAAATTAGTCGTGCGTGGGTACACGGTCAGATTGGACCCAAAAATTCCATAACTCTCTTTTTAAAATTTCACTGGTTTATATAATATATAAAACCATTTTCAATGTTTAAAACTCGACATTCGGAATTTTCTGGAGAAATGTCAAAATTTATCAATTTTGGAATAATTGACTCACTTTCTAATCAGTACTCAAATTTCACAAAATAACACTCGATTGCAGAAATTAACCACACAATTGCAATCGCCACGAAATTCCGGTCACCGTCTACCCCGGCCTAATTTCCGAAAAAATAATTAATAATTAATTAATTTCGAAAAATTAATTAAATAAATCAATTTAATTTCTAAAAATACTAACCTAGGCCAAATTTATTAAATTAAATACCAATACGGACCAGGAAAATTCCCGAACCCTTCTAGATAAATAATATAATTTATCTAAGCCTCAACTAATTTAATCTAACCACCTAACATGCATAATTAAATACTTAAATTTCTAATTTAATATAACTAACCACCTAATTCCTAATTAAATAAATCTAAATACCCCTTAAACATTATTAACCTACTAAGAAGAGTTTAGAGTATAAACTTACTGGTTTATTGTGGAAATCGGTTCATCGCGACGACGGCGCGATGGCGGCTAAAATTTGAATTTTTAGCAGTGTCGGTGAACTCTTGGACCCGGCCTAAAACGTGCCCAACAAATCTCAGCCCAAATCTGAGATTTGTTTTCAACTTGGGCTGGGCTTGGGCCTGCTGAACCTGTGGGCTAATTTTGGAGATGGGCTGACAAAAAAATTGAACTGGGCCTGTCTTTGAATGGGCTGTAAATTCACGGGCTTCAATTGGCGGGCTGAACTTGCAACAAAATTCACATGGGCTGAATGAAGGAAGTAGCAAGGAATGTTGGAATTTGCTGAGGCTGAAGGAACACGTGAGCTGCGGCTGGCGTGCGCTGGGTTTTCGAGCTGGCGGTGAGGAGACGTGGCAAGTGGACTTCATTGGCGTACATGGAGCGTGTGGCTGCTGGCAGAAGCTGGGGTCTTCGCTGGACGCACAAAGAGCTGTGGGTCAATGAACAAGGAGGAGGTTGATGCTGGGAGAATAGGGGATAGCAGACGGCAGAATTTTCAGTGGAGGAGAAGTCTAAGCAGCTGCTGGCGTCTTCAACTTTGGATGGTTCGTGGATGCTTTGGCGCTGCAAGGGGGGGCTTCGGTTCAAATGAAAAAAAGAATAAGATGAGGGCGGTCAACAATAGGGTTTCATGGATGGATTTGTTGACCAAGGGGACAAATCTTGATGGGAATGGGTGGCACAGAAGAAATGAATCTCGGTGGTCGAGGGGCAGCAGGGAAATCAAGAAGAAGGAAAAGCAAAGCAAGAAATGGAGGCAGAAGGGGTAGAGAAAAGGAGCGGTGGTGTGTGCAAATGGAGAGAAGATGAGGGAGAGGAAGCAAAAATCCAAATAAATATCTAATATTCATCATATTTTTGGCCTCAAAAGTCTTCAAGCCTATCTACTTGATCTTTTAATACTTTCTCAACATTTTAATCCCACAAATAATCAATTTTGATGGCCAAAAGTTGCACCCCTATCAAGCTCCGAATTTCATACATCTTAGGCTTCAATTTCATTATCAAATTTCCCAATTTGATGTCTAATTTGATGTAGAAAAATCCCATATAATTTTCTACAAGTCCCCAACACTTAAAGGCTCAGCTAGGTAGTTGAAATTTCCTTCAAATGAGCTAAACCGAATTTCCATTCATTTTCTGCAACGTCCGAAACGGTTTTCTGTAAAAATCTCGGAATCTCCGAAAAATTTTCAGAAAGTGAGTCGACGTTCCTAAAATAGCTCGACACCATAGAATTTTCAATTTCTAAAATCAGCTTCAAATTCATGGTTAATTTTACTTCGGCGCGCTTTTAGCGTGATCTAGTCTACCGGGTAACTTTTAGAAATTTTTGGTGGAATTGACCTGTGATCGATTTATCTCGAGTCACAATGTACATCTCCGACACATTGGCAACTCTCGGTTGTCGTGAAAATCTCAAGATTTCAATTACAGACATAGGGTACCCAAAGCGTTAGAAAATAAATTTAGTGCCGATTGATTAGAATTTTGCAATAAGGTAGAATCACCCATACTTTGATCACATATCTCAGTAAAATCGGCTTATCTCTGATCTCTGACCGATTTTGATAGTGTCGTAATGACATTTGCAGATCAACATCGCTGAGTAGTCGATTTCTGGTCGTGTTCTCAAGTCCAATTGCATTTAGATTCCTTAATTGTTTTCCAAGGTAGTCCAGTTATCTCGTGAGTGATCCGCTCAGAGAATTGCACTATTGGCGCGTCGACGAAAGGCCCGATTTATTTAATCGAAAACAAATTCTAAAAATTCGGGTTGTCACAGTTTTACTAGTAAAAGGCTTAAATTATAATTTTCTGAGCATAAGTCAGCTATGTGATGCAGGTTTCAGAATCAATTTTCAAGAAGATATTTGTTCTGGAGTCAGTCCAAATATGTCTCAATCATTTACTGAGAGAAGGCATGGCAACATTTATCTTTTGGTGTCTAGAGAGTTCTTAGTGCCTCATTTCTATTTAAGATGAAGTAAATTTCTAACATCGTAAGCGTGGACATGTGAATATTAAACAGAATGCCAAACTTTCTTCTAAGATGCTAGTTTGAGGTAGGGGTGAGCATGGTTTGGGTTGGGCCGGTCCACCCCCTAATCTAGGACCAACCCATGCAGTGTTGGTTCTCAATTTTTGGGATAGAGGATCGCTCCAATGGGTTCGGTTTGGTTTTAGGGTCAACTCGGGACCAACTAATAATTTTTTATTTCATTTTTTGTACTCCTTAAAAAAGCGATTGGGGACCGGACAACCTAAGGGGTTCGGTCCGGTTTCAAGGTCAACCTATGACTAACCAATAATTTTTTTATTTCATTTTTTGTACCTCTTGAAAAGGCAACCGAGGACCTTACCAACCCAATGGGTTCGATGATGAGCAAGGTCAGCTAAGAAAGGTAAGCGGTGAGGGTTAAGTGGGGTGAGCATCAAACAGAATAAGCATTAAATGTTGAGCGGGGAGCAACAAGCCAAGCGAGCATCGAGCGGCAAGAGAAATGAGTGACCCAAAGCGAGCGAGGCGAGTGTCGAGTGGCGAGCGGAGAAGTTGTTTTTTCTCGATTTTAGCAAGTTAAAGACTAAGAGAATAAATAAAACAGAGGAGAACGAATACTAGAGGAGGATACCATAAGGTGCCTTTTTGGATGCCGTGAGGACTCATCAAAAAAACATTTTCCTCGTTTGTAACTTATGACTATTGACGCCGTAAAAGATATTAAAAACCTAAGTTATTAAAGAACAATATAAATTTACTTTAATTCCTTACTAAAGAGCTGTTTAATGTTGTTGACTCCGTTTATTTTAAGGTTTTCTCTATATAAAAAAATTATAAATAATTTACTAGATATATATAATCAGGGTTGGTCTGGGTTAGATCGACTCGGAACTCTTAAGATCAAGGACCGACCTGCACAGTGCTGGTCTAGGAATTCTATGACCAAGGACTGACCTGCATAGTGCTGGTTTAGGAATTCTAAGACCAAGCATCGACCCAGTCTCCCTGAGAACCAGACCAGGACCGGCAAGGTTGGGCTGTTCTAGGGTTGGTCCGGGGTTGACTTTGGACCGATGCTCACCCCCAGTTTGAGGTCTTCCTAAAATGGCTTATCAAAAGTCTGAATTGTGTACTCTGTGTATTTTGGGAAAACATGTCAGAAATTCCTTTAAACTAGTAAATCAAGTTTCTACCAATCATATTTTGCAACTTCTTCATGTGGATCTTTTTGGACCAACAAAAACATAGAGTATTGGTGGAAATAATTCCTGTTTAGTAATTGTGGATGATTATTCAAGATTCACTTGGGTCTTCTTTTTAGCAAGTAAATTTGAAACTTTTACTTATTTTTCAAAGTTTGCCAAGAAAGTTCAGAACGAGAAATGTTATGTTATCTCACGCATAAAGACTGATTATGGAGGAAAATTTGAAAATCAAGACTTTGCAAAGTTCTGTGATGAGTCTGGTCTTAAACATGTTTTCTCCTCTCGATATACTCTAGAACAAAACGGAGTTGTGGAAAGGAAAAATAGATCGTTATAGGAGATGGCCAAAACTATACTGATAGAAAGTAAAATCTCTTCTTGTTTTTTGATAGAAACAGTTTTCACTATCTGTTATATAATTAATAGGGTATTTTTAAGACCATCTTAGAAAAGACTCCATATGAAGTATATAAAGGGAAGAAGAAGCCAAACATCTCCTACTTTCATATATTTGGCTGTAAGTGTTTCATCTTGAAAAATGCAGATAATTGAGCTGGAAAATTTGAAGAAAGATCGGATAAAGGAATATTTCTTGGGTATTCTACATCAAGTAAAGCTTATAGGGTTTTCAACAAGAATACTCATTTATCGAAGAATATATGAATGTCAGATTTCAGGAAAGTGTTCAGATTCAACCAGATCAGACTCAACTTGAAGAGTCTAAACTAGTTTCATACCTAATAGTCTAATTCCCCAAGAGAACATCAATCTTCTGAAGATCAAGGTCAAGCAGAATAGGAGCCAGAAGATTGGAAGGAAACAGATGATCAGCAGATTTCAACAGGGCATGACAAACTGAATAGCAACTGGAAGCACAAATTAAGTCATCCCAAAGAGCTCATTATTGGCAATATAGAAGAAGGAATCCACACCAAATCCAAGGCAAAAGAAGATTCCAGTGCAATAGCACTCATTTCAAAAATAGAACCAAAAGAAGTAGAGGAAGCACTGTTTGATGAAAGCTAGATAGAAGCTACGCAGGAAGAACTCAGACAGTTTAGTATCAACAACGTCTAGGATTTGGTTCTTAAACCAAAAGGCAAATCTGTGATTGGAACGAAGTGAGTTTTCAGGAACAAGATGGATGAAAAGGGCAAAGTAACCAGAAACAAAGCAAGACTTGTTATGAAAGGTTACACATAGGAGGAAGGAATAGACTATGATGATACTTATGTACCTGTAGCCAAGTTAGAAGCAATTAAACTATTACTTGTATATGCGTGTTTTCATAATTTTAGGTTATTCCAGATGGATGTCAAGAGTGCTTTCCTTAATGGATTTATATAAGAAAAAGTCT
This sequence comes from Eucalyptus erythrocorys, assembly GCA_014182555.1. Lineage (NCBI taxonomy): Eukaryota > Viridiplantae > Streptophyta > Magnoliopsida > Myrtales > Myrtaceae > Eucalyptus > Eucalyptus erythrocorys. Next base: position 733,154 of record CM024597.1, on the reverse strand, counting down.
GTGTGGTGGTTTTGAAGATCCTAGAAAACCAGACTTTGTCTACAAACTAAAAAATACGTTGTACGATCTGAAACAGGCACCTTGATCTTGGTATGAGAGGTTGAGTAAGTTTTTGATATATAATGGTTTTGAAAAAGGAAAGGTTGACACAACCTTGTTTATCAAAAAGGAAGAAAAATATTTCCTACTCATTCAAATATATGTGGACAATATAATCTTTGGATCCTCTAATGAAAGTTTGTGCAATAAGTTTTCAAAGTCTATGCAGGAAGAATTTGAAATGAGTATGATGGGAGAGTTAACTTTTTTTCTGGGCCTACAAGTCAGACAATCAAAGAAAGGAACATTAATTTATCAAGAGAAATATGCCAGAGATGTTATCAAGAAGTTTGGAAAGGAAAATTGTAAGAAAACAGAGACTCCTATGTCAAGTTCTTCAAAGCTTGACAAAAATGAAGGTGGAAAGAAAGTTGACCAAAAGCTATACAGAAGCATGATTGGTTCACTTCTTTATCTAACTGCTTCTAGACCAGATATTTAATTTAGTGTGTGTATATGTGCTAGAATTTAATTTGATCCCAAATAGTCACACCTTAGTGCTGTTAAACGTATCATAGAATATATTTCAACTTCTCCAAAGCTAAGTTTGTGGTATCCAAAAGAGGAGACTTTACTTTCTTGGTTATTCTAATGCTGATCTAGCTGGTTGTAGAGTTGACATGAAAAGTACCTAAGGGACATGTCAACTGCTAGGACAAATTTTAGTGTCTTGGTTTTCAAGAAAGCAGAATATTGTGGCTCTTCCAACAACAGAAGCAGAGTATGTTGCTCTTGGAAGTTGTTGTTCACAAATTCTGTGGATCAGACAACAACTAAGAGATTTTGGAATAGAAGAATCATGCATTGTAATCAGATGTGACAACACAAGTGCTATCAATCTTATTAGAAATCTAATTCTTCACTCAAGAGCAAAGCACATCGAAATTCATCATCACTTCATTAGAGATCACGTTCAAAATGGTGAGATCAATATTCAATTTATTGATTCGAAGAATCAACTGATAGATATTTTTACTAAACCTTTGGAGAAAGACTTATTTGAGTCCATTATGAAAAACTGAATATCACTCTTCCATCTCACTGAAGTCTATAATTGCGCAGACTCAATAGATCAACATGAGGTATTTGCATATGTTGGAAAATCTTCAAGACTCAGGTAGTTATATTTTAAATTTTTGGCGCATAAGTTTCTTTCCAAAATGAACATGTATGTTTATTCTTAATTTACCGCTTGCCTTTTAGAAATTGAAATTTCATTGCTGATTTTTCGGATTTATTATTAACAGTTATTTTTTTGAATTTTTTGAAAATGTATTTTCTTTTATGATGGTTCAGTTGCCTTATTTCAATTTCTTTAAATCTCTTGAAATTTTCCTTATGATTGCAATTGCTTTCAAACCCTATCTCTCAAACCCTCATCTCTCTTGGATCCTCTCTCAAACTTTCTTTAAATTTCCTACTCAATCCTACACAAACATGTTGTCGAAGTCCTCCAAGTCTGCTTCAATGTTGTTCCAAAAGAAATCTTCTTGTATTGCTAGTTGTGGGCCTCGGAATGTTCCTGAAGGACCAACTCATTTTGATTTGATCGGAGAAGATTCATCTCAGAGCTTTCCTCGTCGCTCTGGAGATGAAGAAGTTACTCAGTATGCAACCCCCATTTCAGTGAGAAGGCCTGAGGTACTTCTTAAACATTATAACTTTTTGAAGAAGGGAGGAAGCCCTATGGACTTCATAAGTAACATTCTGAAAGAAAATGGCTATGGGAATGAAACCCTATTTTTGTGAGCCATGGAATGGTTAGGATTTGTAGAACCTGGAACTGCAGAAAAGGAATTTTTGGACTTTCCTTCCAATCCTCATTATGGGTCTAAAAATCAGCCAAAAAGCAAAGATGATGATGAAAGGATCTTTAAGAATTTCCAATGTAAGATTGGAGTTGCAACCCAAATCACTAGAGAAAGGACGAAACTGTTTCGTTCAAAAGAGCATAAGAAAAGTTTTGCTTAAATGCTGAACAGAGGAGTTATCAACCCTTGAACTGTGGATTTTGACTTCCTGGATTCCATCAAGGTTAACTTGAGAGAAAAGTTTGCCAAATTTCAGTTGGAGAAGTTCTGTGTAGAAATGTCGGAGGCTTATCCTGAATTAACGGCATACTTTTACTCTAATCTGTCTATTTTGGATCCCACTCATATTCAGTTTATTATGTGTGACAGAGTTTTTGATGTAGATGTGAATCTCTTGGCTGACTTGTTGGGTGTAGAAAGAAGTGGATTTCTGCCTATTAATGTGTCTAATACGCAGACCACAAGGTTTCTAGCTTGTGACAAGATTCCTACTGGCAATATTACTTACTCTAGAATGCCTGCTTTGAATATCTTGCTACACAAGATGGTTATTAACTGCATTAGACCTAAGGCAACCTTAAAGACTGATGTATCCAGATTTGAAGCAAAGATGATGTGGGCGATCTGCAATAGTGTTACTTTTTCACTCCCTCACACCATCATTCTACATATGTACTGAACAATCATGAAAGAAAAAGGACAATTGCCGTACTTTGCATTGATAACCAGATTCTTCAAACACTTCCAGATTCAACCACCATCTCAGTTTCGCTCTAGAACACTTGCTCCAATGCAAATTGGACTGAAAATGATTTCAAAAATGAGATTGAAAGATCTCTCTAAAACACTAGATCGTTTAAAGAAAGAATCTGCTAGCAAAATCAGGCAAGGATTTGCTGTTGAGAAGAAACGCAAAGGAAAGAGTGTTGTTTCGAAGACACCAAAGAGAGAGGAAGATGATGATTAGACAATCTCTGCCATGGCTTTGTGTAATCTTCAAGGTTTTGTTGAGTTGAAAGAAGAAGATGAAGATGAAATCGAGAAGGAACTGGAAGAAGCGAGTGATGCTCAAGAGACTAAAGTGAAAGAGACTGACGATGATGACTTAGATGAAGATGCTGGCATGAACCTAGAACAAGGTGAGATTGACAAGGAAGGAGAAGATACTAGGGAAGTTGATGCCCCAGAAATTTAGGAGACTGCAACTGATAAGCAAACTCATGCTGGAAAAGAAAAGGTTCAAGAGGAAGAAGTTATCTCTCAGTCTAAAGGCACCAAAATAGGGAGAGTAGGTGAGAAAACTTCCATTATTGAACCTACTACTAGTGATGGCATCAGTCGACCCCCTCAGATGCTGAAGATGTATTCGCATCTCATTTTCCTGAAGTCTCACCTAAAGGTTTAGAGAAAGGAACTACTATTTAGGGGGAGCAACAAACTACTCACATTCAGGTTGATGTTCCTTCCCTCTTGGATACTCCACAGGTGCAATTCGCTGAAGCTAGTGCCCAAACAGAATCAGAAGCAAACTATCCTCAGATAGTCGAACTCATTTTGGAGATTAAGGCACGACAATATGCTATGGAGTTTGAAATTCAGAAGTTACATGTTGCTCTCGGATCTACCTTTGAATTCCTTACAGGGAAGGTACAATCTCTTGACACTCAGGTTCAAACTTTGAATCAACAGGCTTCACAAACCGTGGCAAAAGTGGAGGCTATTTATCATCAGTGCCGGGATAAGCTTTAGGAGACCATGCAATCTTTGAAGGATTTCTGGCTTGTTCATGTTCCTAGACATCCCTGATCTTTTTCGACTCAACCTCTTTTTACAAATCACTGACTTTATCTTTTTGCTGCTAACCAAAAGGGGGAGATTTTATGCAGATTTAAAGACTTTTGGCAAATTGAATTTTTTCTTGTAGTATTGGTTTTGTGATTGTGTTTTGAACTTCAACTTGTAGTGCTTGAACTTATGTTTGAACCATGTTTGAACTTTAATTGGTTGCAGATTTAAAGACTTTTGGTAGATTGAATTTTTTTTTTTTTTTTTTTTTTTTGTGGTATTGGTTTTGTGATTGTGTTTTGAACTTAAACTTGTAATGCTTGAACTTATGTTTGAACTTTAATTGGTATTGGCATGTGTTTTGCATAACTGATAAGACTGATGTGTTTTGTGGATCCAGACTACTATGTTATTCATTATCTTTATGATCAACTATTTATCATGTGCTGCTAAAGTGCTGTTTTGCAGGATATAATTTCATACTATGATTAAATCTGCATGAAAGTTTTGTCATTATTCAAAATGGGGAGATTGTTGAGAAAACTCCTATGTGGTTTTGAAGTTGACAAAACTTTTCTTCTCTTATTTTTATTTTGAGGAATATTGGATTTCTGTTTTATATTGTGGAATGTTGTCAAAGTCTTTTTACATCAGAAGTCTTTCCCACTTTGATTAAAATACAGACTAAACCCAAGTATAGAATGAAGACATAATCAGACTCAGGCTTATTGATCTTGCAACTATGATTCAGTATAATCAAGACATATTAGGCTTTCTGGTGGAGAATCTCACTTTCATTTTCTAAATATATTGATGAAATCAATCATGGATTGATGAAATCAATCATGGATTGATGAAATCAATTTCGAAGACAAGTTTCCTTTTGGGAAGCATCTACTTATGGAAACCTAGATTCTGATTGTATGGGCAACTGAGATCATTAGATTTTCACCTCAATCTTCAAACAGCTACAAGATTTCCTTGATTGATTTTGTCCAACGGGTTGATTGGAAGAAATTCCTCTAGAAAGTGTCAACAATTAGAAAGGCATGGAGGAGTATTTAAGGAAATCATTCGGTACATTTGAAGAAGTGTGTGAGAATTAAAATTCTAAAGTCTGAAGTTACCAAATCACTTGTTTTTCATTGATTGCCTTACAACTGTACTCAAAGAGAGAAAAACACAAATGAGTGACTTAGTGAGAGAAAGAAAAACTCTTCACTGAGTGATCGTACTCAAATCGCTGTAATTATCTTTTGACTCCATAGTGAAATCCAGCTAGAAGATTGTCAGCGTGGGAGAGTGGACGTAGGCTTGATCTAAGCTGAACCACTATAAATTCTGTGTTCAATTTTCTCTTCCCTTAACTCCTTTAATTTGGTTGTTGTGATATTTTTCTGTATTCTGATAAATTCCAAAACATCTTATTTGAGTCTAAATTGAACTCAGAAGTCTAGTTTTAATCAGACCTTGTTTGAGAAAAGAACTTTTACTGCTTTTATTTTCCAAATTTGTTTTTACACCTATTCACCCCCTAGGTGGTAATACTAGCACTTTCAAATGCCTCCTTCATTGGTTCTCTCAAGTCTAATATTTTCAGGAGATATAATTTCATATGTACCTTTGTGTTTCAACATTCCGTCCTATAGAGAGAAAAAAAAAATTGTTAGAGGCAATATCATAAATTGTCATCAAATTTTTTTCAAATATATTTAGTTGTCAACTATAATGAGAAATCAAAACATGAACTAAAATCCTAGGAAATTAATGTGATTACTTGAGATATTTAATTTTTGTACTTACATTTTCAGCAGTGACCAAGAAAATGGACACATTTGGCAATTTTCCTTGCTTTAGAGTTTTCTGAAAACTGAAAAAAGTCTTCTTCAAACTAGGAGACAAACAAAATGATATTTTCAATGTTTTCTGTAGGAAGAAAGTCGGCAGAAGACGACTAACCTCTTTTGATTTGTAATGAACAATTTACCCCGGAACGAACGTTGAATTACGGGTGATTGACGAACAATATAACTTCACAATGGTCTGAATGCAGTCACGAGGAAAACATCTAATTTCTACGGCGTAAATGCCGATTGTTTTCGTAAAGGAATAATGGAATGCCTTTTTTCTTTTGATGGAAAAAAGGGGGGAAGAAGATAGAACAATTTCTTTCTAAACGTACTTTTTTTTTGCCAACTGTACCAACGATTATCTTTACAAGTTTCTAATATAACTCCATCATACCATTTCAAAGGGTTTCTCTCCATCATAACATATCAAGACGAAACGGTGCATCTTAGTTGCACCCCATCATGGAAGAAAACTAAAGACCCATTTGGTTCTTGAAAGATGTTACAGTCTCTAAGATTCTTACCATGCCTCAATTAATCTCTTCAAAAGTGGTGTTCATTATGCAAATGTTTGGGTCAATCTACAGACCATCTATTTCTGATTGGACCATTTACAGCCTCACGGCCGTGGTATTCTTGTTCTATTCCTTCCAAGATTGACGAATCCTCCGTTATCTATTGTACATGTTTAGATTGTGCACTACGCCTCCAAGCATCCATTCACAACCACATCAACAACCACCAAACGTTAGTCTCTACAAAACCTAAGATAGATCTCCTAAAAATGCTACCAAAGCTTAAATCAGCTCCTTCAAGTTTCGGGCTAAAGATAACATCATCTGGAACAGAGAACAAAAGCCAGAAGAATATATTTACTACTTCTAGAATCAATGTCTTGAGGTAAAAATGTCATAGTTAAATTGCGCATGCAGCAGTAAACTAGGCAATAGAATAAAAGAAAAATTGACTGGGCAACGTTAGAAGACCTTAAGATATCAGTTTAAGCTCCTTAGTAATGATGGCAAAAGTTTTCGCACCATATAATAAGTAACCAATAAGGAGATTTATCCCACCAAGAGCATTAAGAGTTAGGCATCTAAAATGAATTGCTAGAGAAATTACTAAAGAATTATTCAAGAAAAGCAAGCAAATAGGTGAAAAGAAGCCACAAACTTAAAGTTCATAGCCACTAACTTGATGTATGCCATTTTCATGAGCAAAGGCATTAGCTCCAACAATAGCTTTATGAGGTTGTACATGCAAGCCTGAGTACTCCTCTACCTATAAAATTGTTGAAGCGATATCAAAAGTACCCTCCGCAATGGCCTTTATGATCTTATTTGGTTCCTGGTAGCAGTCGAGTCTGTTAATCATCTGATTTGTCACTGTCTAGTTGATGGTTCGCGATTGATTGGTAGGCCACAGGTAGTGATGTAGTTGGGGCAGGTTATTTCCTTCTTCTAGGTGTTATGTATAGTTTCTTGCATTCATGAATGGGTATAGATTACTTGACTTTTGCACTCCATCTAGAACACATTGACATGCTTTTATACTCTCCATTTTCGTCACCTCCTCCACCTAGATGATAAAGGCTAGTAAGTGCATCTAGAGGGGGGGGGTGAATAGGTGTTTATAATTTTTCTTTTGAAACCTTTAACACAAATCACACGATTTGAAATAAAATCAGAGCGAAAGATTTGAAACTAAACACTTAAGCAGTTTTAAAACATGCAGCAATAAAATAAGAGATTAGGGTAAGAAGATTTGGACACTGAAGTTTATAGTGGTTGGATTTAGTCTAAGCCTACATCCACTCTCCACACTAACAGCCCACTGGCTAGATTCACTATGTAGCAAATGAAATTTATACAGCTTATGATCTAGACTTCTTTAATAGAAAGTCTTGGCTATTGTTCACACAAATCCTTACTATATGTTTCTCTCCTTTGTACACAATTATAGCTCAAGAAATTTGAGAACAAGGAGTTTCAGAGGTTCAGACTTCGAAATTTTCTATTAGCATACTCTCTTCGAACAACAATGACTCCACCTTAAATACTCCTCCGTGCCTTCATAGCCGTTAGCACTTTCCAAATGAGTTCATCCAATCTACCCGTTGGAATGAATCAATTAAGGTGATCTTCAAGATGTCGAATATATGTGGAAGATAACTTGTCAATCTTGTTCGCCCATACAATCAGGATCTTGAGTTTCCATAAGTGGAACCTTCCAATTCTTGCTTGTTCTTCAACGAATTAATCGAGATAAATCCAAAATCTTCGAGCTTAGTTTCAGCCAGAGATCTTCCACGAAATAGAATGAATCAAGGAAAATATTATCCAATCTTTGAATTCCTAAACCGTTAAATTGAAACACTGTCAGCTTGGGTAGACTCGTAAAGTTGAGTCTAACAGTCTTCAGACTTTGAAAGAGTCTAGAGATCTTCAGACTGAAACACTTGGGTCTTGAACTTTTCACACTTAAGCGATTGAGTCTTGGATTCTTCAAACTTAACTGACGAGAATGTTTTGTTAGTTTCAAAACACTTAAGGGATTTTTCTTCAACACTAGATGGAGTGCAAAAGTCAAAGTGGCATCCCTAGGAGGAGGAGACGAAAACAAGAGTGAGATTTGGGGAGTCAGTGAGCGAAGGAGAGAAACGGTTTTAGCTTTTAATGCAGAGTAGGGAGCCCGCCCGCCACCCTCTACCGTGCAAGGCCGACGTGGCCCTCCATATATCCTGAGTTTGACTTTTCACTCATCATCATGGACAACCTTGCTCAAAACATCAATTTTTATTTTATTTTTTACTTTTTTAATTTCACACGGCTTTTCGAAGGAGCATTTTCTCCCTCGTACTATGAGCAAGCATGATTTCGAAATATAATCTGCAATCTTAGAACTAAACATTTGACCAAAAAAAAAAATCTTAGAACTAAACCGATATGAACTTATCGGCTTCCTGATTTCAACATGTGCAAGCTAGATTCCATGTTCCAAAAATTAGAAAGCTTGTTTTGATGGTGGGTTTCACTCGGAACCTGTCATCTAGAATTTTGAATAAGTTTTTGTATTTTTTTTTAATTTATGTCTTTGCGCAATCCTGCGGTATTTTATAATGATTGATGACGAGTATATAATAATAAACCACTAATTTGAGTTTCCATTTTATGACTAAGACTCTTAATTATTAATGTTTCAAATTTTTAATGTGTTTAAATATAAATTATGGTGCTTTACCAAAAAAAAAATTATGGTGAGTGAATTGTAACAGCAAGTAATGGTTATTAAAGATTATAATTCACTGTAATTGTATTAATAGCATAACCTAAGTAGATCTTGAAATTGACTCTAAAACTTATGATAGGATAAATTCGAGGTTACAATATATGAAGGTTAAGATTCAAGTTCCAGAAAATGAGAAACATATTTCAATAGATAGGTTCCAGATATTAGGTGAAACCTGTATGGAATTTGAAACTGTTTTTCCTTACCTCATATGTACAAAATCACTTGAAAAAAATCAAATTACCTTACCCGTTTCTATTGCTAGAAAATTTTAGGAGACGAAAAGAGGGATGTTTTTGGTGAAGAAGGACAAAAGACTATACGTGATGTGGAATGAACATTGGCAAATAACATAAAAGCAAAAGATGCACGTGGTACAGATATATCTGAGATAATCTCCCCTACTTACAGGTGCTCCAATTGACCCAACCAAACTGCTTTGAAGAATAGAAATGTACGGATATGAGCACGTACCAATAAATGAGGCTAAAAAGAGTTTAAAGGGCTGCGTTTGCTTTATTTCTACTGAGGAGTGACATGGAATTTGGTGAAAAAGAGGGACAGGTCTTAGGCTTTCAGCCTACTTCCAAAGAGACATTTTCTTGCCCTCACCCACGTTTCCCTAGTCCTATTATATGAAATTAAATTGATTTGAATTTCTATGTGAATTTATCGTATCAATTGAGTTGATGTCATATATCATCCAACTTTAAGATTTAACGGAAGTTAACGAAAGATAAATAGTCATAGGTGTATCAAGGTTCTTTTATGACTCAAAAATTAATTTGGCTGATTGCCGGTCATCCCAAGGCCGGTAACTTGAAAAAGAAGAAGAAGAGAAAGAAAGGAAAAAGTAAAAAAAAAAAAAAAAAAATTATTTAAAAATTAAAAAAATGATTTATAGTAGAAATTTTGAACACGGTACCAAACGCAATTCTATTCTGGGAATTGAAATTTCGGATAGTTATCAAACGGCTTAAAATGCTTAGTAATTGTTCCTAGGAACTGAATAAAAAAAAATCATTTTTGATCAGAAATTGTTCCCAGGAACATAAACGTTATCAAACGCGCCCTAATTGTAAAAAATTGCAATAGATTTAGGAGAGCTTGAAAAAGAAGTTAAAAATCCAATCCTTCAGAGAAGGGAAAAAAATTAAGGTGTATTGGCACATCTAAACAGCTCACTAATTGGAGACACCAATTGTCTGGTCTATAATACGCAACTAAGACCCTCCCCATACATAAGCTCAAGAATTTCAGGCTAGCTCACCAATACAGGAATGATTTTTCTTCATTGCTTTTAGGGGGAAAGATGTAGCACCCCTGAACCAACTGAGGTCGCCACAGTTACCCATCTCCATGAAGTTAAGCCATAAATTCTCGAGCTTTTTTTTTTTTTTTTTTTAAAAAATGGTCCCAGTGCAGCTTAATTGCGGAAGCATAATCAAATCTCTCCAATTCTCCCTCCAAACAACCATGAGGCAATGCACACCAACTAAAGCATCATAGGATAAAAACCGAACCATTTTTATTTACATATTTACAGGATGGATTTTCTAGGGTAGGTACAATCAAAAGAAAAGCCAACTCATAACTAGCTTAGCTCAAGCTCAAAAGAAAAACCTCTACCCTCCTAGCCGATCACATATAGATCAATCCATCCACCGCTATCGGCTATGTCCAAAAAAAACATCAACTCCTAGCTCCTCACGCAGGTTTCTATACCCATCCTGGCGCATCGGGTGGTGGCGGTGGTAACATTCCCCGCATCATCCTGTCCCGACGAACATCGACGGAGATAAACTCCTGAACGACTGGACCATCAGCCAGGCCCACCTCGTAGGATACAACCGCACGAACCCGAATGAAAGTCAGACCAGGGACAGAAGGACAGTCAATCTCCATCACCTTAACCTCTACATTGGTCGGAATGCCATAGTAGGTGCCCCGTGTGACAGGTAGGAGCGGCATCTCTAAGCTGAAAAGTTAGTCCCCAAAAGGGGTGAGTATAACTACTCAGCAGATAAATGATCCCTTTAGCTACTCACACATCATACAAGATAATCAAGACATCACAATGTAGCACATATCATTTTGTGTATGCAATGCACTACTTACCTTGCAGCCATTTACATGTCATCATACCATATTTGAGTACATCATCAAATGTTCATGCATATGCCAACATCATGCCATAGGTATTCATTTATCCAAGCACTTACCAGCAATGCCCATGCATATACCATGCATACATATCACCCTATGCATGACTCATTTCCAATTTCACAATTCTTATTTGGCCTTTATTGCTCGCACTCAGTCCTGGCAATGTAAAAGAAAACACATCCCCGGCACACACCTCCGGGCTTCCGGCACCCCCACATTACGGGCATCTCGCACCCCAACTCGCATCACGAGGAATCCACGGCACACACCATCCGGGCTTCCGGCATTTACACTCCCTAGCCGGGCATTTCGCATCCCAACTAGCATCACGAGGAATCCCCTGGCACACACCATCCGGGCTTCTGGCATCCCCTACGCTCCGGGCATCTCAACTCCGAGGCCATCCAGAATTACGCCCCTAAGACCACTAGACATCCGGCATTTACACTCCCTGGCCGGGCATCCCGACACTCCCGGGGCATCGTCGGCTCACACCATCCGGCGGCCTTCTCATTTATCATGATTTATATTCACATGCATGGTCCAATTTCATATGGCATATGATATGATGTTCACTTTTAATAACTACATGATGTGCCAAATACCATCACTCATGCAGCATAATGAAATCATTTAGGACAACACCATCCATTTGGTTCATGCAATTCAAAATAGCTCACATATCATTTCCTTTGAAATTCACAAATTCCAGCATGCATGGCTTCTGAAAATATCTAAATTGAATGCCTAAATGACTCTAAAAAATTATGAGATTTGCACACGTGATAGTCAAGACATAAAAACACACTTTTCATGCAGAATGCATGTTCTAAAAATCATCACATAAAAAGATACAACTTAAACTCCACAGCATACAAATCTCGGATATATCAGTTTGCACGGTTTCAGAATTTTCCAAAATTAAATATCCAAATGACCTTTAAAAATTGTAAAATTTTACCACTTAACAAATGAGACATAAAGGCGCAACTTTCATGAAGAACTCATATCCAAAAGATCTTCACACGAAAAGATACAGCTTAGGTAATACAGCTTACAGTTTCGGACATAACAGATTGCACAGCTTTAGAATCATTTCAAATTAAATACCCAAACAGTCTTAAAAAATTATGAAATTTTACCACGTGATAGTCAAGATTCTAAAGTAGATTTTTCATGAGACATTAAGATCAAATTCGTTATAGATAATTAATTGCAGTCGACGAAAGCTTCTGTTCATTGTACCGTAGCATCCAGATCAACACATTACCGTAAATTTGCCATTTTACCTACTTATTATCCTTCATTTCTTCTGGATTTTTGATATGTTCTAGCTTAGAGTGTTCACTTCAACTTTCATTTAGGAGACAAGGTGAAATTTCCAAAGAAAAATCGTCTCATTGTCCCCGAAAGCACTGATGTTCCACAAAACTCGTCCAGATTCCACATCTTTAAGAAAGAATGCATTTCACTAAGCTATACTTGTTAGTTTTGTCTCAATTTTGAGTATGTTGATCCTCATGATGTTCTCTACAACTCTTATGAAGAAATCAAAGAAACATTCCCAGTAAAAAGTCGCGTACAGTAGCTAAAATCACCAAAGCTCCACATGCAATTCCAGATTCGACCGTTTTTGTCTCAATTTTAGTATGTTTTAGTTTAAGATGTGATCTACAACTCTCATGAAGAAGTCGAAGTCAAATTCCAACTCTAAAGTCACATGTAAGCCCTCACAACTTTCTAGTGCACACTGGTCTACTCGAGACAGATTGCACCTTCAAACAAAAACACTTCAAAACCTTGTTTTCTACACTCAAAACCCACGAATTTAACCACTACACAACAATACATTCAACACACAGCAAGCAAGAGTAGTTAAAGGATCAATTCCCTCTAAATTCAGCAAAACAAACATCAAAGGAGGAGCAAGCAGTGGGCGACGATCAGCTTCTTTCCTCTCCTTCCTTCTTCTTTCTCTTTTCCTTTCTCTCTTTCTCTCACTCTCACCGTCGACAAAACCCCTCTAGAACCGGCCAACCTCCCTTTTTATTTCCCTAATTTCTCATCATTAGGGGTAATGATGATTTTACATGCAATTTGACACCTATCAAGGCTGAAGACACATGGAATTTCAGCATGCAAAACCGGCCTCTCTCTCCCTTAGCTTGCTCGTCCGTGGCCTTGCTTTATGGGCTCATGGGCCAGCCCATTTGGCTTGCCTTAGGCCCACGCCTTTGGCCCAAATTCCAAGCCCAACTAATTAAATTTTAATCCCGCTTATGTATACATAATTACGATTACTAGCATGGCCATATAATACTACAACATAAATCAAGGGTAGTTCAATTCGTAGGGTACACGGCTAAGTATAGAAAATTCTTTTCAATCCATCTTTTAGTCCAAGCTTGGTCACACATAAGTATATGCTACATTTCCAATAAAACAAAAGTTCATTCAATGCTCGGCCTTTGTTTAATTGTAACTCATTGGTCTAATGACTATAATATAGTCTAACAGTACTTCCATCACTTAGTCGTGGACCGCTGTGTATCTAGGGGTCGTCATGCAAATTCTAGGATGCCACAAAAGAAGTAGTTGAAAATGTAAACCCTTGATAAATAGATTTCTGAAGACATTTCCCCAGTAATGTATGGAAAACACTCAAGGACTCTTCATGTTGTCATTACATTATATGGGAGATGCAACTACTAGTCGTCCGGCATGTTTACACGGACACTGGGGTTCTCTCTATAGGAACCTCTGAGGGAGTCAGCTCCATGAAACCGAACATCTTGTTCAATGCTCCAATATAGGCCCTCACACTTGAAACTGCAATATCCATGCTCGACCCAGTACCACTGGCATTCAAACAATAAATGCAATAACTTGAAGTTTATATGAAGTAAAACAACATGGTTTGTAAACATATTAAACGCTCCTGTACCTGAAGGTTTGGTGTATAGTCTTCCCAGTTAAAGCATGTGTAGACGTGTCATTGTTTTCGCCACGGATCAAAACTCGGGTTGTGGCTATTGCGTCAATGCCCTCTGTGACGGTGGTCATGGAGTACTCGAGAAGCGTTGCAGGTACCTGTTCAGCATAATGCGGAGCACATCATCGGTTACGAAACGAAAGTCAACCCTCAAGAAAATTAATTCCAATAGTGTCAACTTCATGTGGTACGTATAATCTTTTGCAATGTTAATTTGATAATAAACTAATGATTATACTATACCCCAAATTTGAAAGTACCTAGATGAAAAATATCTTTTCAGTGGTTACCGAAAGTAGCTTTCCATACCTGGTTACGATGAAAAAATTCAAATATGTTCTCCCTATTCATTCCTTATTAAATTAACACTACAAATATCTTACTTCTAAGACAATGATACTACAAAAGTAAAATAACATTTGGTAGAGGTATTCTTTAAACTGACTTCTTAATACAATATGAGTAGGGGTGAGCATGGTCCGGGTTGGTCCAGGCCACCCCCTAACCCTAGGACCAACCCGTATAGTGTTGGTCCTCAATTTTTAGGACCGAGGACCGACCCTATTGAGCCTAGGACCAAGGACCGGACCGACCCAATGGGTTTGGTCCGGTTCCAGGGTCAACCCGGGACCGATCGATAATTTTTTTCGTCTTATATTTTATATTACCTAAAAAAGAAAACCTACAAATTAAAATTACACATCCATCTATAATGTGGCATTGTGCAACTAAACTATATATACCAATACATATTTAGCAAATTTAAGATGACACAATAATAAAAATTTCGTACCTGCTAACTGCTCATGGAGATATGAGACAAGATGGAAAGTTCTTGTAATCATCTATCTTTAATATTCATAACACTATATGCAAAAGCATTTTCTTGCATTTGATCACTAGAGTCCACTCAACAAAAAAATGAGTTTCACACCACTTGACTAGCATTTGATCATGTAAAGTCCACTCAACCAAAAAATAAGCTTCACACCACTTGACAAGCAAATCATCGTAGCAACTGCAGTACTACTCTACTCTTCAAAAACTTCTACCATTTGACACAAATTAAAAAGCAAAGTGCAGCTGAAATTCATTAGTAAAATACAATTAAACCATAAAAAGTTCAAAATACTTAACATAAACCATGAATATATAACTTCACATCTTGTTAATTCACTTGAACTTCTAAACATCTGAAAACAAAACAAATGACACATAATTAATACTCAACAAAAGTTTTAAATTGAAATTACTATTAGTGCTATTGATAGAACATCTCAATATAATATAATATAACAGACATTTTATTTAGGTTTGAATATATAAAAGAATTATAAATAATATAATATAATATAATATAATATAATATACAAGGTTGGTCCAAGGTTGGACCGACCCAAAACTCTTAGGACCGAGGACCAACCCGCATAGTGTTGGTCCTGGAATTTCAGGACCAAGGACCGACCTAGTCCCCTTAGGAACCGGACCAGGACCGGCGGGGTTGGGCCGGTCCAGGGTCGGTCCAGGGTCGACCCTAAACCGTTGCTCACCCCTAAATATGAGTGTAATAGGACCAAATTGAAAATTCAAACCTTAACAATTAGGTTAACAGCCTTGTATGCTGAATCCACAGGTCCAGTACCAACAGCACAAGCAATGTGCTCTTTCCCATCAGCATTGATAAGTTTCATAGTTGCCGTCGACAGACCAAGAGTTCCACACGTAACCTGCATGGCATTTGCTATGATTTTCTAACCATACGGATTGGCATTGGAATCACCACGGTATAAACTGGAAAAACTAGGCAGATATACTTGTAAATCATGAAGCTTCCATTCAACCGCTGGTTGGATAACTTCATCAGATACCAGGGCTCTTATCTCAGCATCAGTAACTCTCTGGCAAATAGCACAACAAAGAAAGCAGTCACATAACATGCCTTCCTAAGAGCCAAAAGAAGCAAGCATACAAAGCCACAACTCACAAAGCGGATGAACTTATTATTGTCTTTCCATATGAAAACTTTGCATCACTTTTGCAGCTTACAAGTCTTACTACTCTCTGACCAAAAAAAAAAAAAAAAAAAGTCTTACTACTCAACATATGTTCAACCACAACTATAAAATGCCTGTAACTAGGTGTTAACTACTCAAATGGTATGCCAGATGAGCATTTGATTCTCTTGTTGATGTTGCCCATTCAAGTCTAACTCTGTGCACTGGTACTTTCTTGTCAATGTCCACTGTTCAATCGCTGCTTAATCGTCTCCACAGATTCAAGAGTTCCGCCATTTGTAAAAGGTGGCGGATGGTCTCTAAGTTCTTTTTGACTTGGTATTCATGCTACCAATGATGTGCGTATTAAATCTATGCGCATGTATGCTGAGATGAAAGGAGTACCAAATGGTTCACATTGCGGTAACATACAGCGGACTGAACCAACCATCCAAAGGAACTAAACATGGCAAGAAACAGACTTAAGCTATCCATTTTGCTCTGACCACCTTATGGATTCACGAGGACACAAAGAAGATTACAAAAACAAGATAATTGCAAAACTCTTTAAAATAGACCCTTGCAGTGATGGAAGGGATATGCAGCAGCAGTGCCCACTTTCCTCTTACCGAGAGAAAAAAAGTTGCAATCATATTTTCTATGATGTTCTGTTTTGTATTATTCCAACCAAGGTTTGAAAAGAGTGACACCATGAATATGTATAACTAATATAAATAACCTAGTGCTACAACAGAACCAATAGCAGACTTTCAAAGACTGCTGGATATCCTTGTTGACACCTAAATTTTGGCGACCCGTTTAGCCATTTATCACATAAAAAATTAGGGGTTAATTTTATCCCTGAAAAAATAGTTAATTGCATAGCATATAGTTTTAGGTACATTTAATTATAGTTGCATTTATTTTTAATTTGGATCGGTGACGGATGGGTTCGATTTGATGGTTCTAAGCTTCTATGTGGCCAAGCCCATTATTTCTTTGATGGCTAAAGTTATGCTTGC
This sequence comes from Eucalyptus erythrocorys, assembly GCA_014182555.1. Taxonomy (NCBI): domain Eukaryota; kingdom Viridiplantae; phylum Streptophyta; class Magnoliopsida; order Myrtales; family Myrtaceae; genus Eucalyptus; species Eucalyptus erythrocorys. The sequence continues at coordinate 716,147 of CM024597.1, read as the reverse complement.
GATGATTTCATAATATTTTTCGTATAGAATTAAAATGCGCACGATATTTGAATGGGGGCTGAATCTTTTAGCTATGGGAAAGAAATGAAAGGGGCAGGAGGGGATTTTGATGAAAGGATAATGTCTCGTGTAGGGGCATATATTTGATCTCATTATTATGGTAATATGTCCTTTTAACAATATTTATTGTTCATAAGGAAGGAATGTCTGCAATATTGTCCCTTTCGATATCTCTATGTGAAGAAATAATGCAAAGAGAGGATGGTCGGCGTTGGTCATGTATTTAGTGAATATATTCCTGTAAGACAAGAAATTGCGCACTGTCAAGAAAGATTTCGAGTGTCCAGAGGAGGAAACAAAATATATGCTTTTTCCTTTCTCTCGATCAGTTCGTCTCCCTATAAAAGGGGACCTTTTGCAGACAAAGACAAGAGGGGGGTTGGAGAGCAACATAGACAAAAATCACAGGCCCCTAATTCTTCATCACATCTAGATCTCATTATTTTATTCCGGGAGATGCACACACGTGGGGACTCCATGTAGAAATCCCTTCCATTCACAACAACACTTGGAGGATATTCACGTCCACATCATACATAACATCCCGAAAGAAAAACGCAGTATGTTAAAAAGCGAGCTCCTGCTGTTACACAACACATTCACCGAGTCCGGACCGAGAGCCCCATGACGCGACCAACGTTGATCGCAACCTTCGTCGCAGCCCAATCCATCATCGAGGGCGTTCCTTTCACGGTCTGTGGTTTATTGTTCTGCAGGTTTGGAACATACTGATGAGTAGTTGTTGGCCGTGAGCCGCTACATCGACGAGGGGCCACACACGTTGAATATGCAACCACAATAGAGAAATACACTTGAGGAATAGAGAGAAAAGGGAGGAAAAGAGCCCTCTCGGCCAACGATCCTTGGCCGAGATGCTCATCTTGCTACCCTGGACTGTCATCACTTGTTGCCCTGTTGAGCCGTAATGCCCCCATCGCCGTCCACCGCCTCCTTGCACCGTTGCTGAATTTCCAACGACGACTCTCCTGTTTTTTTAAAACGTCCACGGCATCACTTCAAGAGCAATCTTCATCTGCGATCTCCATCAACATCTGGCTTATGCGCAACACTGAGCATCGTTAACAAAACGAGTCAGATCGTCTAGTGGACTCCAAGAGGTGATTTTGGGGATTATTTAATGACCAGGTCAAACTTTTGAAAGTCAGCAATATTGGGAGCGATACACAGAGAAGGGAACCAACGTAGGGACAGCCAAGGATCATTCTGGAAGACCTTCACTTCCCATCTACTTCTTCAAGGGTACAATAGATGCGGAGGACACGCATTGAAAAGAAGACTATCCCTTGCCACGTCTCTTCTCATGCATGCAATCCTTGATTTTTGATTTTCGGTAAACGCAGCAAATTCTCAGACCAATCGAAGCTCATCAATTTTTCGAAGATTTCTTGACGTTTGTCTCCAGTTTTGTCGCCGCCACTGACCACCGCTTGGAATCCTCTTCGTTGTCGTGACTTCCGTTCGCTGCTGCTGCCTTGACGCCGACAAATCTATTGCACCTCGACGAAATTTCTGTTTTTGCAGGTCTACCGAAGAATCATTGGTGTCATTGTTCCCAAACAACCACAAGTAGCCACGTTGTTGTGAGTTGAGATGCTGGTCGAGAACTGCGAACTATTGCAAAGTAATCCATTGCGGTTCGTCACGAACCATGCTGCTCACCACCGCCCAGCCACCGTTGCCGCTCATTGTCGAGGAGCCAACTACGATATTGGTCTGATTGCACTTGGTCCAAATTTGGGAAGAATATTATCAAATTAGGTAAGATGCACATCTTTAGTATATTTGGATATTTTATTGCCTAATATATGTCTATTTATATCTAGTTTCATATCCATGAGTGATAGACATAACTTTCAATTAGGATTTATTTCCTAGTTCGCGACCGCATAACCATTTTTTATTCCATCTATAAGGCTTTAGATGGAATAATTAATCACGCGGGAATAAAATTGATATCTTGATCTTTAAGGCTTAAGATCAATTTATCGATTTTATTAGCGAAATAATCAAGCTTTGATTAGATATCTTTCCAAATTCGAATTATGAATAATATTTTTGATGATCATGGATGATTTGGTGCTTATCATTTAATTGTTTTGTTTGTCCCGAAAATACAAAAAAATTGCGTTTGCATTCCATGTAGATTGCATGATAGGTTAGTTATTTAAAAAAATTCATGTTTAGAAGGCATTTAGAATAGGTGGCATTTCACTTTAGATTTACTTTAGTTAGATTTTTTAGTGATTTTTAATTATGAATTTCTATAAAAAAAACACAAAAAAAAAATCATCATGCATATGTCATGTGGGAATTAGGGTATTCCTTGTACGTCATGGCATATTAGAATAGAATTGCATGTTTCATTTTAAGTTTAGATTGATTTTTTTTTTGGTAGATGGCATCTTAGGTTAGAGTCTGTTAGGTTAATATAATACCTTAGTTCAAATTAGGATTTAGCCGGACCTGATCCTTGATGCAAATTAAATAGAATCTTAATTTAATTAAGTAATTTTCACATTTTTTTTAATTTCGAATTTAATGAAAAATACCAAAAAGTGTCTTAGGATAAATCATTTCCATTCTTTAGGATAAATTGCATTCTTTTAAGAAAAAAATGTCATGTGCATGTCATTTAGAATTTGATTCATCAAGTGCACGTCATTTAGTTTTTTTTAGTCCAATTTAATTAGAAATTGCCCGTCAATAGAACTAGGTCATTTAGATTGCATTTAATTATTGCATTTCTTTAGGATTTACTTTACTCATGTCACATAGTTTAAATCATGTTGCCATGTCATGTAATTTAGGTCATGTTGCTATGTCATATTAGATTATTAGCATGCATCGCATATAGATTAAGTTCCCATTAATCAAGTGAAAACAAAAAAAAAAAAAAAAAAGAAATTGCATGTTAATTAGAAACCCTAGGGCTTTTGATGTGAATTTTGAATTAACTTTACAGATGTTTTCGTGGCTACAAGGTAAGTCTCGAAATTTACTCATTGCTTTCTGAGTGTTAAATTGATGGTTTGTGCACCCACATAATCGCCTCACATGTTAGGGAGATAGATTTTAAAATCAATCCAAGTTACCTGCAAAAGCATTTTTGAAAATAAAAGAATGGTACCGAAAGGGCATTAGAGAAATCTAGTGTAACCAAGTCCCCGTACCTAGAATCTCTGGTTCGTAGGAGTAAAGTAAATCTCCCATTACTTTACTTGGGTTTCTAATCGACCCACCAAAAATAGATTAGTGGCAACTCCTAGATAAAATCTATTTGCATGTTAAAAAACTTGAACCTAAAGTCGCGAATTGGTATGGGCTTGGGAGAGCCCGAGTTAAGTCTAGGCTTAACAATCCATTAGCCAAACCCTAGGTGGTTCACACCCAAAAAATTGGTCGCGACAATCCTTTTGGATTTGAAGGGACAGCAATATGGTTTAGAGTTTGAGATGAAGAACGTGATGACAGCCTTCAAGACGACTTCAGATTCTCTTCAAGAGTAGATACAAGCCTTGAAGCTTGGAGTGCAAGAAACTGCAAAGGGTGAGGATATTCAATAGCTGAAGGAAACTCTAAAGAAGCTGGAGGAGACTATAAAGTCAATGGGGGATTTTCAGATCATTCGCATCCCCAAATAGTCATGATTTTTACCCAACTCTTTTATAGTCATTCTCCACTTTTTGCCGTCGACAAAAAAGGGTAGAGTTTGTGCAGATTTGACCTGACTTGTCTTTTTTGGCACTTTTTGCTTGGCTTGATTTTGATGATTTTTTTTTTGTTTGGTATTTTGGACTTTGGTATTTTTTGGTTTCGTTTTGACTGGTATATTTTGGACTTTTGACTACTATTTGACTTTGAATTATTTTGACGCCTACAGTAACTAAGCTTGTGATACTGATTGTGTCTGGATAGTTATCTTATCTTATCTTATAGGATTAAAATGTTTTCTGTGGTTGTAGAATCGATGCTATCCAAGTCCTAATCAACTTATTTTTATAAAATATCATGCATTGCCTAAGTGTTGTTTTGCAGGTTAAAAGTTTTCAAATCTGCAGAAAAGTTTTGTCATCATAAAAAAAGGGGGAGATTATTGGAGAAAACTCATTTATTATTTTGAAGTTTACAAAACATTCCAAAAAGTCGAGTTTGAAGACTTCTAGACTCAAGTGTTATAGTCTGAAGAACTCCACACTCTACTGTCAAAGCCTAAAGACCGCTAGACCTAAGATTCAAAGTCTGCCCATACTGACAATTTCCAAACGAAAAATGAAGACTTATCCAGATACCAAATTATCTTCAAGGATTTAATTTGTATGGTTTTTGAAAGACCTTATGGCTGGATATAGTATCTACATGAATGATTATTCCTATTGGAATCTACTCCGATATGAAGATCTTTTGAAAGGCGAGCAAATTTGGAAAGTTCTACTTATGGAAACCAAATATCCTAATTGTATGCACGAACAGGATTAACGGGCCTTCATAACAAATCATCTAACGACTCGAGATCACTTTAATTGATTCTGTCGAACGGGTAGATTAGAAGAATTCCTTTGGAAAGTGCCAATGGTCGTGAAAGCATGAAGGAGTATTTAAGGCGGACTCTAGTTGTTTGAAGAAGTGCGTGAAAGAAAAATTTCAAAGTCTGAAACTTTCTCATTCCTTGCTCTTTTATGTATCGAGCTCAAAGTTGTATACAAAAGAGAGAAACTCATAGTGAGACTTTGTGAGAGACCAATAGAGACTCTCCACTGAGAAAGTCGAAGATCACAAGTTATAAAATCTCTTTTGATTCATAGTAGAATCTAGCCAGTGGGCTGTCAACGCGAAAGAATGGACGTAAGCTTGATCTAAGCCGAACCACTATAAATCTTGTACTCCAATTCTCTTTCCTTAACTTCTTACTTTTATTCATAGTTTTATATAATTGTTTAAAGCTGATTACGTCCTTAGTCTATTATCTTCTAAAGGCAATTTACTTTTACTAAGTTTCGCAAAAATTTTTAATTACGCCTATTCACCCCCCTTAGGTGTTTGCACTAACCCTTTCACTACTCATCGTCGCGGAGGGTGGTGTCGAAGATGCGGACGTAGTTGGGGTCAGGTATGCAATTGGGGATGTACTCGGGGCGGGGAGGAGGAGTGGTGGTGTGGCCCTCCAACGGGGGAGGAGGCGGAGGAGCGGTGGAGGATCCGATCATGGTGGAGGCTTGTTGGGGAAAAGGACTGGAGGTGATGCGAGGGAAAATGTGACATCCAGAATTTCTAGTGCTGTTTTCTATTAAATTGAGCGGGCATTTCATTGACGCGTCTATAGGGTTGTTCTCAGAACTGATCACTCTTGAGATAACTAGATTAGCTGGGTAAGCCATTAAAGACTTTTAAGACAATAGACTTGAGAATTCGACCAGGAATCGGCTTCTCGACCGTGTTCATCTTTAGAGGTCATTACGGCACAGTTAAAAATCGAATTGAAGTCAAAGATAGGTTGGTTCGACTGAGATGTGTGGCCAATCATGGGTGACTCCACTGAATTGGAAAATTCTCGTCGACCGGCACTAATTTGATTTTTCCATCGTTTTGGTACCCTGTGTCTGTAATTCAGCCCTCAAGATTTTCACGACAATCGAGAATCGTCAATGTGTCGAGTGGGTTCACTGTGGCTCGAAGAAAATCGACCACGAGTCAATTGCCTTGGAAAGTTCTGAAAACTACCCGGTAGTCTAGATCACGCTAAAAGCGCGCCGGAATGAAATTAACTGCCAATTTAAATCAGATTTCAGAAATTGAAAGTTCTGTGGTGTCATGAGCTATTTTAGGATCATCAACTCAGTCTCAGAAGATTTTTCAGAGGTCCCGAGATTTTTACGGAAAATCGGGTCGGACAATTCGGAAAATAAATGAAAACTCAGATTGGCCATTTTGAAGAGACCATTGACATCTGGGGTATGTGATTAGATAGATGAAAGTTGTTTGGACTTTTTCTGACTTCAATTTGGACCCCAACGGAATTTATTTGTTCGGAAAATCGGATACCGAAGAAAAAGATAGGAAATTCGGAATTTGATTTTGGGCAGCAAAATTGGCTTCAATTTAAGTTAATTTATGGGAAATTATAGTTGGAAAGTATTAGGGAGACCAAAAGTGATAAGTATAAAGATCTAGGGGACAAAGCATTTATGGGAGAGGATAACTTCATTAATTTTGGGAGAGGATAACTTCATTAATTTTGGCCCCACTTCTTTAATAAACTGCAGCCGGTCTCTTCTCCTTTTGGTGGAGTCCATCGTCTTGCTCCCTCCCCCACGACCGAAGCCACAAAAATCCTTCTCCCCTTTGCTTCGGCCAGTAGCGTGTAATGGCTGCCATGAGTCAAAGTCTTGCATGAAATTCATGGCCTTGACTCTTGGAAGCCCACACTCCTGCAGACCATTAAAAAAACTCTCCGTTGTTTTGTTGTTTCGGTGGCTCCCTCTCTCTTTGTCCTATTTTCTCTATTGCGGCCCACGAACTGAACGGTTCAGTCCACGCCACTCTCCATTGAAGACTGAAGAAGAGCCGCACGAGTCCACGCCACATCAAACGGAGAAGTCCAACAAATTGAGCCTGCCATCTCCACTATCTTTTGTCCCTACACGGTCAACTCTAACTCTTTTGAAGACCACCACTCCACGTGTTCCTCCAGCGACTATCATCCCTCCATCGAACTTGAGAGAGAGCTGCCCACGGTTGCTGCCACCGAAGACCCTAGCAACATCCATTAAGCTGTCGTGTTGTGTCTTCAAAAAGCCTTGGTCAATTTCACGACAAGCGAAGCCCAGGTGTGGATGGGAGTAGCTGCCAACGTCCCAACTTTCGTCCATTTTCATCCAACCTCAACCGAAGCAGCACGACTCGTGCACATCCCTCGCACGAAGCCGCTTGTTCCACGAGTCTTCACGGCTCATCCCTACAGCAAAGTGTTTCAGTTGATCAAGCCCACTTGGAGCCCAGTCCAATTTAGCTTCAAGCCCAGCGAAGTCAGCCCATCTCCAAATCAGAAAAGCCCAAGAGCGAGCCCAGTTCAGAGCGAAAACAAATCTCAGTTGGGTTGAGATTTGTTAGGCCAAGGTTGAGGCCCGGTCCAAGCCCGAGAGTGCCGTTGCAAGTCCGTTTCCGGCCGCCGTTGCGTCGTCGTCGAGATGTCCCGGTCGTCGTTTTATGCAAGTGAGTTTTACTCACTAATACTTTCTTAGTAGACTAATGATACCTAGGGTTGATTAGATTTATTTAATTGCAATTAGGTGGATAGATTAGATTAGAATAATTAAATTACATATTTATTGATGCATATTAATTAAATTGATCGTGCATTTAATTAGTAGACGTGTCCAATTAATTATTGAATGTTTCTAGGGATTTTTCCCGTCCCTTATCGGGTGTTAATTTAATAATTCGGGCCTAAAGTGAATTTTTAGGAATTTATTATTAACTTTCGAAATTAATTTAATTAATTAATTATTTCCCGAAATTTCAATAAGGTTGGCCAGAGACCGGAATTTTATGCTGATAATTGTAGTGCAGACTGTTTATTTAATTGAGCTTTATATTGTGCTAAATTGAATTTATTGTGTTTATTTATTTATTTAAATTTCGAAATTAATTATTTAATTATTTATTTTCTGGAAATTCAACCGGGATGGCCGGTGACTGGAATTTCGTGCTGATCGTTGTGGTGCAGTCCGTTTATTTAATTGAGCTTTATTTCTTATTGAATTGATTGTTGAGAGAAAAGGTCGAGTGGGATCGTAAAGCCATTGAATCTCGGTGACAAAGTATGGCATCGTAAAAAGGGCACGTGGGCTCGGTGACTTGATGCATCACTTTGGAGAAGGCACGTGAGCCCAGAGATTTGAGTACGGCATCATAAAAGAGACACGTGGGCTCGGTGATTTGATGCATCACTTTGGCGAACTAGTGCCTGAGAGAATGCACGTGTGCTCGACATCTTAATATATATAGTGGGAATTGCTTAGTCTGTTGGATATGAGATCGACTAGGTCGATTGATCATTGTTTTGACCTGATGTTGCGGTGAATTGATTGATTGATTGAGAATGACCATGAGTGGCCTTGTTGGCGTGTGATCGACTGAGTCGATTTGATCGATGCTTCGATCTGTGATGTGATTATTTGGGTGCCTATTTGATATGTGCTAACATGCAAGTAGAATCCGAGGCCAAGGTAAGTCCTCTGACTCATGTTGTGCATAGGCAGCCCTAAGGTGTATTAGTTTACTAATTGGGTCTTAGGGGGTAGAACTCGCTGAGACATAGTCTCACCCCGTTGTGAGATCATATTTTTCAGGCTTGCCGATGACGAACCCTCCGAGCCGTTATGGTCGCCCCTTGAGAGTGAAGGAGCTTGTCATAGTCTTCCCAGACCCCAAGAGTGACTGGACGTATGAGATGGTCGTGTCTACCGTCTGGGTCATGGAAGCTCAAAATCGAGAGATACCTCATAGATTTAGGGCTTGGTTCCATACTACTCCTTATGATCTTATAATAGGTCCCCTCTATAGGTTTGACATACCGATGGAAGTTATGGATGCGGCCCAAGCTCTGGAAGGGGAAGCAGCTGGTTTTCCTGATGGTGTGGTTGACGATCCACCTCATCCCTCAGATTCCGTGGATTCAGAAGGTTCGGCCATCGAGTCGGAGTAGTTGGACTTGAGACTACAATTTTGAGAATCTAGTCTTTTTGGTCAGACTTGTAAATATCGGGTAGCATTGTATAATATAACTGGATATGTATAAAAGTTTGGTTGTGTGTTTCCAGTATGAAAACATGGCCTTGCTTTTCTATCCCATTGTTTTATTGTTCGGGGATTTTATAATTGCTTCCGCATGTGCTTAATTAAAGAATGGGTCGGCGATACTTAGTCCTGGGATATCGCATTCTAAATTCGACCAAGTAGAAGGATGTGCGCGTGCCCGAGGATCGGGGCGTGACAGAAAAAGACAGCGATGGGACACTTTGAGGTCCGGCGAGAGAAGGAGGAGCTGAGGTGGAGCTTGGGAGCGGCAGCGGCGACGGCAACAACATGGCGGAGGAGGAGGAGGAGGAGGAGGAGGAGAAACTAGGGTTGATGAAAGTGGCAGCCATGGCCATGGGGAGGAAGAGGAGATGAAAATGGAGATTGAGATTTGGGAGTGAGTGAAGAAGAAGAAGAAGAAGAAGAAGAAGAAGAAGAAGAAGAAGAAGAAGAAAGGGTTTCGATGCAATTGAGGAATCACCTACCGGCCACCACCCCCACTATGCAGAAGCCGACATGGCCATTTGTAATCCAAGTTTGAATTTTGTTCGTCAATGATTAGCAAAACATCAATTATTTTTAGAGGATTAACATTGTGAAAATCCCAACCTAATATATTCATGATAAATTTATTTCAAATAAATTGATAGACCTTTGATAAAATTATTCCAAACCGATACATTTTTGACAAAAATTTACCTTATATTAATTTCCATTAAATTTTACTGTCAAATTACTAAGTTAAATGGCACGTAACAATTAATCGGTACACCAACTTAGGATTTTACTCTCTATCTATCACAATTGTATCAGCTTTATAGTTTTCTATGGTATTAATCCAATTTAGAGATGATATATTTGTCATAGATGTACTAGTTTAGATTTTTTGGCAATCAAAAAAATTACTTTGAAATAAATTTATCATATATATAGCAGTTTTGAGTTTTGTGTGATAAAAAATCAGTTTGAGGTGAATTTATTATAAATAAATCAATTAATGTACAAGTTTGGGATTTTTCGTTATATTAACATTTCTTAATATTTGTATATATGTTTTTTTTTTTTTTTTTTTGATTTCGCATGACTTTTAGAGAAAAATTTTCTCCCAAGAACGTACCAAATTGCTTGGAAAAAAATTTCAAATTACGTTACTCTTTCTGTTGCTAGAAAATTTAAAGGACGGAATCTCGAAAGGAAATGTGAACTCAATGTTTGCAAATAATATGAAAATTACAATGAAGATTCGAATGTAGAGATACGAGCACATACCAATTAAATGAGTCTAAAATAAGTGACATGATTTTGCAAGGGGAAAATAATAGTTACATAATGAACGGCACATTTTCCCACCAATTCATCAAACGTACTTATCAATTTATGCCATTTATCTAATTTATTCACAAATAATTTACAAAATAAGTGACGGATTAGAAACATCAAATTTCAATAAACACCCTTCATCCAAGTTATTCACTGATAATTCACAAAATAGAATGCCCTCACTAGTCTTGCTATATAAGAGGAAATTTGATCTTTTCTAGTTTTGTGATCTTCCCTGAAGCATTGACTTTATCAAGTACAATATCGCGAGGGACTACTAATTTCAGAAAATGTTGCTATTGACCGTTCACTTTTGATAGAGCCATGATAATTCCACCCCCATGTCGGCTCCATCCACACCCTAATGAAGTAAAATCACAAAAGTACCCGCACTTTGATATCGTTCATCTACTGCCTGTGTCCTCTAGCTTCTCACCTATTCATCAATTTCTTTTTGGGTATACACGTGCCATAAATATAACCCGTGCCATAAATATCCGTTGGTTATGGGTTCTGGCATAAACTTTTCTACCATTTCTTCTATCCAGACTACAGTCTGAACTAATAATGATGGCCAGATTGGTGGGTGAATAGTTTTACGACACACCAGAACCATTTCAAGGAGATCTACGCGCAGGAGGTCATCGATTTTTGTCTAGTCTGTTTCGTTCATATTAGATCCACTAGAAAACTTTACAGTCCCCTTCAAGAACTATCTTTTGCAAACCCAGATCATCTGCCAGTCGACTTTCCACACAAACAAATTACATTTATCACAATAAAAACGGACACAACCCCTCTCATCACCATTGAGATCCTCGCGGCAATCATCATCATTTTGCCAACAAGTTTCTTCCGCTATCATCCATCACCAACACCCAAAAGTCTCAACCAAATTCCTCATCTTCCCAGACACCAAAGCTGCACCGCACCACCACACATGCAAATCCCAGAGCCACTACTTCGCCAGCCAACTCGGCCAGCCCAACACCATTGCTGCCAGACCAAGCTACGAGTTGGTAGTTGCCACTGTTCGGGTTTCCATTGATTTCAGTTTGTTGATTGCTATTGATGCCTGATCTCACAACCACAACCCAGGTCAATCTAAGGTTGACCACCTCAAACAGCCTCGATCCAAGTGATCATGGCGGAATACGCTTAAAGGTTGGAAGTGGCGAGGGTTAGTGCTTGAGGGCAGAGTCACCTAAGAGAGAGAGAGAGAGAGAGAGAGAGAGAGAAGATTTGACAGTGAATATGTGAGCAGTAGCGGAGGTAAGTGATGGATGATTGTATGATGGCGGCAGTGTGGGAAGGCCAGCAATGGTGGCGGCACGTGGTCCAGAGGCTAGTATGAGCAGGCTAAGGGAAAGAGATGGGTGCAGGACTCACGCGGCTACTTTTGTCACCATAATTTTTTAGGATTTGTATGGAGCTAATTTGGGGGTGGAATTAGCATGACCCTTTCTAGTAACCAATATATTGACAAATTTTAGATATGTATTTACATTCAATAAGTTAAAGCATACCAATACCTTTACCAAGGAACTGACACAATCACCACAAAAACACCTCACCTCAATTTTCCAAGGACAATGCTTGCTTCATTCGTTCGCTCAAGTCCAAATATCGTCAGGAGATATAATTTTATATGTACTTTGTGTTTCAACATTCCGTCCTACACTGTCAGAGGCAATATCATAGCTGTCATTAATTTTTTTTCAAATATATTTAGTTGTCAATTAGAATGAGAAATCAAAACACGAACTAAAATCCCAAGAAATTAATGTGATTACTTGAGATATTTAAGTTTTATACTTATATTTTCAGCAACGACCAAGAAAACAGACACATTTGGCAATTTTCCTTGCTTTAAAGTTTTCTGAAAATTGAGAAGTCTTCTCGAAACTAGGAGACAAACAAAATGATAGTCTCAATGTTTTCAACTAGGAATAGGAAGAAAACTGAAGACCTGTTCGGTTCTTGAAAGATCTAAAGAGGTTACAGTCTCTAAGATTCTTACCATGGCTCAATTAATCTCTTTAAAAGTGGTGTTCATTATGCAAATGTTTGGGTCAATCTACAGACATCTATTTCTGATTGGACCATTTACAGCCTCATGGCCGTGGTATTCTTGTTCTACTCCTTCCAAGATTGACGAATCCTCCGTTATCTATTATACATGTTTAAATTGTGCGCTGCACCTCCAAGCATATCCACCATTCACAACCACATCAACAACCACCAAACGTCAGTCTCTACAAAACCTAAGATAGATCTCCTAAAAATGCTAACAAAGCTTAAATCAGCTCCTTCAAGTTTAGCGGCTAAAGAAAACATCATCTGGAACAGAACAAAAGCCGGAAGAGTAGTATTTATTGCCTCTATAATCAATGTCTTGAGGTAAAAATGTCAGGGTTGAACTCTGCATCCAGCAGTAAACTAGGCAATAGAATAAAAGAAAATTTGACTGGGCAACGTTAGAAGACCTTAAGATATCAGTTTAAGCTCCTTAGTTTCGGCAGAGTCCACAATTAAAATGATGGCAAAAGTTTTAGCACCATATAATAAGTAACCAATAAGGAGATTTATCCCACCAAGAGCATTACCAGTTAGGCATCTAAAATAAATTGTCAGAGAAATTACTAAAGAAATTATTCAAGAAAAGCAAGCAAATAGATGAAAAGAAGCCACAAACTCAAAGTTCATTGCCACTGACCTGATGGATGCCATTTTCATGAGCAAAGGCATTAGCTTCAACAATAGCTTTATGAGGTTGTGCATGCAAGCCCGAGTACCTCCTCTACCTATAAAATTGTCGAACCAATATCAGAAGTACCCTCCGCAATGGCGAGCAGTCCCCCAGCGCCACCATGACCTCCGAGGAGAAGCTCGACATTGCCCGTCAGCTCGCCAAGCTCCACGTCGACATTGAAGATTAAAAGTTCGGGAAACAGGATTCCCAAAAGCATGGCTTCGACACAAAATCGAACTCAAAAAAGAAACAATGTAGCGGAAGCAAGCCCAAAATAGAAATCACGAATCATCGATCCTAAGGTACATCACATGAACGAACGCACCTTGTTTCTACAGACTAAACACCCGGTGTTGCTATTCGAAGAGGAGGCCAGACACTGTTCTTCAGAGGAGAGTAAAGCGGCGTTGCGTTCAACAGAGAGAGCGTAATCTCTCGGTGTCCCAAAATATGTAACTTTTCACATACATCTCAAAAAACCGCCACTCTGTTTTTTCTATTTATAATACTCTCTTCCATGGGCCCTGAACCCATGGGCCGGGCCTTTGGGCCCACCAAGCCAACTTAGGCCCATCTTAAAAGGAAAAATCCATCATCTCCCACTTGCACATGGTGGGCCAAAATCAACATGGGCGAACAGGCCGTACTTGGGCTCATCAAAGAAGAATCCATCATAGGCATCTCCCACTCGACATGGTGGGCCAAACGGAGTCCCCTTTTACTCACTGCAACATTCATACTGGTGTATAGTCCGTGCGACCAGCATACTTTGAGAGCTTGTTGTCATACATCTGTTAAAAATATTTAGTAGCTCATAATGGGCATCACACTTTGAGTAGATTCAGCATGCAGCACCCTAAATCGATCGATCACATTTATATCTCTCTTGATCTCTTTTAAATAAAGATATATATTGCATTCACAATTATGATTATCCCAAAGACAATCATAATTGGTCGACCAGTAAATACAAAACTACAATGTGATTCTCCAATCCGATCTTCCTCTTTCCTTCAAACTCTCAATTTCAGTTCAATTTGCTTTTTTAGAAATGTCCCATTAGATTGAATCAATTCATGACCATTGGCAACATCCTAAGATAGCAAATACTAAATAGAAATCTTGAGAATAAGTAAGAGTCCTGAGGACACTAAAATTGAGAAACTCATTTCCCTCAAGAGTCTCACACGGCATAAAAGTTGAGATCAAACTTTTGCCACTCTTATTGGTCGTCTCACGCATACGTAGTATAAAATACGTATTACGGTATTAACTCCTTTCCCATGGAGCGTATGTCTACATAATCCATACCGTACAAATGATAGTTCAGACATACCCAATGTCTAACTTGAATTTACGTATCTACTCATTCACATAATTCATCAGAACTCACATATGGCATCTTAGACAGATAAAGTAAAATATGTGGGATATTTTACTTTCGGACATAGTACATATCATGTCCTCATCTTAACACTTAGTTAAGGCGACATATATATTTTAAGCTTGAGCTCTCGATTATCACCTAGATAATAAGCTTAAAAACCGTCTCATCTCTATTTATCACACAGTAAATACAGGCGATTATCCGTGTGAGTGGGCTAATCTCTTATATGTATGACATACTTTCTCAACTTAATATAATGCACTGAGCATTAAGATGCATAAATATCAAACAAAGATTCATAGGCATTAATGATGAAAAAAACACAAGTTCATAAATGTGAACAACTCAGGGAAATTACAATATCCAGTACATCAGACTCTACGCAATCCTAGAGATTTTACATGACCACAAAACACATTTCTAGGTATTGGCTTTGTCATAGGATCTGCCACCATTCGATGAGTAGATATGCACTGTAAGTTCACATTCTTTCGTGCAACCATATCTTTGACAAAGTTATACTTGGTATCTATATGTTTGGTCTTGTCATAATAGTTTGGATCTTTGGTGTACGCTATAGCTGCTGGGCTATCACAGTTAACCAATAATGGATTTGCAGCTTTCTCAATAACACCTAAATGATCCAAAAATCTCTTAAGCCAAACTCCTTCTTATACCGCTGCACTCAGCTTCCATTGTGGACAAGGCTATACACGTTTGCTTCTTACTACTCCATGATATGGCGCCATTGTTCAGAAAGAAAGCAAATCCAGAGGTAGATTTCCTTTCATCTAAATCTCCTCCCCAATCAGCATCTGAATAGCCTTCAAGTCGCAGATCCTTTCCTTGGTAATTCAGCTTGTAATCGCGGTTCCCTTCGGATACCTCGGTATTCTCTTAACGGCTTTCCAATGTGCTTGACCTGGATTGGATTGGTATCTACTCACCATTCCAACTGCAAAGCATATGTCAGGTCTTGTACACATCATAGTGTACATCAAGCTCCCAACAGCACTATCATAAGGAACATGTTTCATTTGTTCCTTCTCTTGTGGAGTCCTTGGACATAGTCTATGGCTTAATCCTTCACCTTTTACAATAGGAGTGTCTATAGGTTTACAGTCTTGCATACGAAATCATTCAAGAACTTTATTTATATATGTTTCTTGCGAAAGAGATAATAATCTCTTCGAACGATCTCTTGAAATCTTAACTCCAAGTATATATGCAACCTCACCCATATCTTTCATTTCAAAATTGGAAGATAATCAACTTTTGATGGTATTAACTAACTCCATATTGCTTCCCGCAATAAGTATATCATCAACATATAATGATATGATCACAAATTAATCTTTGGGTCTTTTGATATATACAATGATCCTCATCAATCATTGTAAAATTATATTATATTATAGCATTATGAAAACGTATATACCACTGTCTTGACGACTACTTAAGGCCATATATCGATTTCAAAAGTCGACATACCTTTCTTTCTTAGTCTTTCGTAATGAAACCAACAGGTTGTTCCATATATATTTCCTCATCTAATTCTCCATTGAGAAAAGCAGTCTTTACATCCATTTGATGTAATTTAAGATTCATACTTGCCACTATAGTCAGAATAATGCAAATTGAGGTAAATCTCATAACAAGGGAAAATGTTTCCTCATAATCAATTCCTTCCTGTTGATTATACCCCTTCGCCACAAGGCGAGCTTTATATCTTTCTGTCGAGCCATCAGCTTTACGCTTTATTTTGAGAACCCACTTGTTCCCAATAGCTTTGCGTCCTTTTGGAAGATCAACCAGTTCCCAAACATGATTTGACTTCATTGACTCCATTTCCTCTCCCATTGTATGCATCCATTTTTCCTTACTAGGGCAACTTAAAGCCTCATGTATATTTCTTGCCTCATCCTCATCTTGTGAGGCAATCATAAAAGTTTCCCCTTCAATGTCAAAACATCGACGGGGAATACTTTTACGACTTGTTCGCCGTATGGGAGATTGTACACTTTGCACATCATTTTCCATTATGCTCCCACTAGGATTAGATAATGATGATGTTGTCTCATCATGTGGTTGTGATGGGGAATAACTTGTATCCAATTCATCACTTCTCATATTACTACCATTTAGACGAACTCCACTAATATCATTATCTTGATCCAAGGTTTCAAATAGGGAGTAATCTTCACCTATTTCGCCTTGCTTAGGAAACTCATCCTCTAAGAATGTGACATCCCGTGATTCAAATTCAGTTATACTCCCACTTTCCTGCTCACCTATGAACACATACCCTTTCGAGTGTTCAGAGTATATTATGAAAATACTCTTCTTTCCTCTAGGACCCAATTTCCCAAACTTGTGAGAAGACTCGTGAGTATAGGTAGCACAACCCCATGGTTTAAGAAAACTTAAATCCGGTTTTCTACCTGTCCATAACTCATATGGAGTGGAAGTAACTGATTTGGAAGGCACTCGGTTAAGTACATAGGCAGCAGTTAATAATGCATCACTCCAAAAGGTGATAGATAAGTTAGCATGTGCCATCATGGACCTAACCATTTCCAGTAGGGTTCTGTTTCTTCTCTCTGCAACACCATTTTGTTGAGGAGTATATGAAATAGACAACTGTCTTTCTATTCCTTTTTCATCACATAATTTTTTGAACTCATCAGATAAATATTCTCGACCTCAATCGGATCTTAATGCTTTTATTTTCTTGTATAATTGATTCTCTACCAAGTTCATAAACCTTTTGAAACAACTAAATGCTTCAGATTTATGAGAAATCAAATAGACATATCCGAATCGAGTATAATCATCTATAAATGTGATGAAATAAACAGCCCCATGCCTTCCTCTCACATTCATTGGACCACAGATGTCAGAATGGATTAAATACAGAGCAAATTCAGCTCTTTTACCTTTTCCAAATGGTTTCCTTGTCGTTTTACCTACTAGGCAATGCTCACATATGGGCAAATCGACTTTTTCAATATTGCCCAACAAGCCCTCTTTGGCTAGTCTATTCATACATTGTTGGCCAATATGATCAAGTCTTGCATACCACACATTCATATTATTATCATATGAATTAAAAGACGTGATAAGGGAATAACAAACATTTGCATTAACATAGTCAATATCTAATACAATGAAACCATTCAGAAAATAACTACAACCATAGAAATTTGTTTCCAAAAACAAATCAACACCTCTATTATGGAAGTTCATATTAAAACCTAGTTTAACCAACACTAAAACAAACACTAGATTCCGACGAATCTCTGGAGCATACAATATATCATGTAGGAACCAAGTGCGTCCACCACGCATGTTCAGTTGACAAGTGCCAATTCCTTTTACTTCAGCTCTGGAGTTGTTTCCCACATAGATACACTTAGTTCTAGTCGATACTCATCGAAATTCCACGAAGGATCCTCTATCCTTCGTTACACGGTCTGTTTCTCCTGAATCTATAGTCCACAAAGGATTGGATTCAACCAACAATACAGAACTTGACACGTAAGCAAGGTTCTTAAATGTACAAGAGGTGTTTACCTTTTTCGACTCACGACAGTTGCGAGCATAGTGACCCTTCTTGTCACAATTGTAACACCTTACCCTTGACATTTTCTTCACTTGAGGATGTTTTCCTCTCTTGTGTTGGTTAACTCTTGGTTTCTTGCAAGAATGACTTGATCCTTTGCATACCCACTTATTGAACGAATCAATATGCTTGCGCTTAGAACTCAAAGCCCTTTCTGAGCTAGAACCAGCATTGCAAATATCTACTTTGGGCTCAAATGCCATTAGGTGGTCCTCCACTAGCTCAAGGTGGCGCACGGCATCCTCAAGATCTTCCATAACATGGTCAAGAGCTTCTAGTACTTCTGGCTTTTCCAGCACATATTGAATCTTCATATTCAATATTTCACAATTGTTGCCGTTCAAATCAGCAATTACTTTCTTAGTTGCTGAAACCATCGATCTGAACACATCAGACATATATACACGAATAATTAATGCCTATCATTTATGCATCCACTTTGCACAAACCCATCATATTAATGAACAATTTCAAGTAAGGTTTCAGAATCAAAAGGTCACAATGTTTCCAATCATCCTCCAAAAATCCTAACTTAAAACTATCGTTAATATAATTGTCATATGCAAAATAAATTCTATGAAGCTACAAAAACTTCTATGAACTACCCACAGCAATCAACAATAACAAAAAGCAAATGATATTTGACATCCAATAAAATAATAATGCTTTCACATAATACAACATATCCATTACACTAAGTAATATATACAGAGGAGAATATCAACATAGAAAGAGATATTTGCACTAAAAACATCTCAAATTAATCTAAGAAATAAATAGGGAAAGTCCCTGCTAATCTATCAATCAAAAAATCTAAGAAATCTGAAGGCACATTTGCCAACCATGGAAAAACTTTTGGAGAGCTCTCATGTCGCCTCCAAGGCGCATTCACTTTGTGCCATGTGGTACTCATACTATGGGTTGAAGTTTTGGTTAACTCAATCCTATAATACTCTCTCACAAAAGCTACTACCAGCCTCCTATAACCCGGGACCACGTTGACCTCCCATATCCGATTTAACACTGCTTGCCATTCAAGTGGAAGAGTGTTCTTGAAGGTTGACACCTTCTCAAAATCCGGCATAAGATAGCCATTCCAGATGATTTTCTGTATTATCTGATTGACCCTAACCACATGTGATACTAAATCACCGTCATGTCACCGATAATTAGGTAACTCTGTCATCAGCCTTTTAAGTCTTACATGTCCTCCGTCCGTTCTCGGGAATGCAGGTATCCGTGCATAACGCATCATAGTTCCTGCAATGAATGCAAAACTTGAAAATGGATCACTCATAATCCGCAATGAACATAAGGAAAAATACATAATTTTCCATAATTCATGCAACAAATGTGGAACAAAAATATATTGCTTATAACCCACATAGACATAATTGAAGAAACACATCTTTCTTCCATTTTTTTTTTTTGGTCAACGGCCAACGATCAAAGTCAACGGTCAACAGTGGTCAACGGTAGTCAATGGTCAGCTGGTCAACGGTCAAGTCAAGTCAATGGGCCGAGTCGAACAGGGCGGCCGAGTCAGATGAACCAAACGACCCGTGCCTCTCGCATGCGTGGGCAACTGCCAGCCGACGTCATGGTGACGTCAGCCGGCGCATCCCTTGCACGCACGGGCGGTTGGCGCACGCGCATGCAGTTACCACGCGCATGCATTGTACACGCTTGCAGTTTCCTCCGCGCGCGCGTGCATTACACATGCCTGTGGTTTCCTCCGCACGCGCCTAGGAACCGTTTTGACGCATGCGTTGCACACGCCGACGAAGCCGAACGCATCAGCTGCGTGTGGTGGTGCGTCCAGCGGCTTCCGGCGACATGCGACCAGTCGAAATTCTCATATTGACAAGTACTTTAACCCTAAGCAATTAGAAACGCAATTCGATCTACGAAAAATCAAAAAAAATAGGGAAAACAATACCGCGTCGGGATTCAACAACTCTTAATTGATCAATAATGATGTTTAACAAAAGAACAAACAATGAAAAACTCGTTTATAAACGCAAATAAGAAAGGGAAACATGATTGAGATGGCTCTGATACCAATGAAGATTAAAAGTTCGGGAAACAGGATTCCCAAAAGCATGGCTTCGACACAAAATCGAACTCAAAAGAGAAACAATGTAGCGGAAGCAAGCCCAAAACAAAAATCACGAATCACCGATCCTAAGGTACATCACATGAATGAACGCATCTTGTTTCCATAGACTAAACACCCGGTGTTGCTATTCGAAGAGGAGGCCAGACACTGTTCTTCAGAGGAGAGAAAAAGCAGCGTTGTGTTCAACAGAGAGAGCGTAATCTCTCGGTGTCCCAAAATACGTAACTTTTCACGTACATCTCAAAAAACCGACACTCTATTTTTTCTATTTATAATACTCTCCTCAATGGGCCCTGAACCCATGGGCCGGGTCTTTGGGCCCATTAGGCCAACTTAGGCCCATCTTAAAAGGAAAAATCCATCAGACATCATCGAGGCCAGGTTCCCCACTGCCTCCCAGGACGACTTCGACGCCGTCAAGGCCATTGCCCTCGAGGTCAGCAACGCCGTCGAGCCCCACGGCTACGTCCCCATCATCTGTGGCCTCTCCCGGTGCAACAAGAAGGACATCGAGGCTGCCTGGGACACCATCTGGTTCACCAAGGGCCCCAGGATCCGCACGTTCATCGCCACCAGCGGGATCCACATGGAATCTAAGCGGAAGAAGAGCAAAAAGGAGGC
This sequence comes from Eucalyptus erythrocorys, assembly GCA_014182555.1. NCBI lineage: Eukaryota > Viridiplantae > Streptophyta > Magnoliopsida > Myrtales > Myrtaceae > Eucalyptus > Eucalyptus erythrocorys. Next base: position 695,449 of record CM024597.1, on the reverse strand, counting down.
GATGGACATTGCCAGGAGGATGGCGGCCTTCGCCCAAAGCTTGGGGTGCGACGATGTCGAGTTCAGCCCCGAGGACGCTGGCAGGTTTTTGACGAAGTTCCTGTCTGTGCATGGTCTGTATGATCTGATTTGGTTCCTGGTAGCATTGAGTCTGATTTGTCACTGTCTAGTTGGTAGTTCGCGATCAATTGGCAGGCCACGGGTAGGAGAGTGGTGGAGTTGGGGCAGGTTATTTCCTTCTTCCAGGTGTGATGTATGGTTTCTTGCATTCGTGAATGGGTATAGATTTCTCGACTTTTGCACTCCATCTAGAACCCAATGACATGCTTTTCTACTCTCCATTTTCATCTCCTCCTCCTCCTCCTCCGCCTAGATGGAGTACAAAAGTCAAAGTGGCATCTCGGAGGAGGAGACGAAAATGGAGAGTGAGATTTGGGGAGTTGGTGAGTGAAGGAGAGAAAAGAGAGAAAAGGGTTTTAGTTTTAATGCGGAGTGGGGAGCCCGCCCGCCACTCCCTACCGTGCAAGGCCGACGTGGCCCTTCGTATATCCTGAGTTTGACTTTTTGCTCGTCATCCTCAACAACCTTGCTCGAGACATCAATTTTCTTTTCTTTTTTACTTTTTTTCTTTTACTTTTTTAATTTCTCATGGCTTTTCGAAGGAAGATTTCCTCCCTCGTAATATAAGCGAGCATGATTCCGAAAAAGAATATGCAATCTTAGAAGTAAACATTCGACCAGAAAAGAAAAATTTCTTAAAACTAAACCAATGGGAACTTACTAGCTCTCCGATTTCAAAATATGCAATTCAGATTCCATGTTCCAAAAATTGAAAAATTTATTAAAATGGTAGGTTTCACTCGAAACCTATCATCTAGAATTTTGAATAAGTTTTTATGTTTTCTTGGTTTATATCTTTGCATAATCATGTGATATTTAATAACCTTTGTGTATAATCTGAAATCACTAATTTGAGCTTTCATTTATGATTAAGACTTTTAATTATTAATGTTTCATATTGAGCTTCCATTTTATAACTAAGACTTTTAATTATTAATGTTTCATATTTTTCATGCATTTATATGTAAATTATGGTGAGTGAACTGTAAGCAAGTAGTGTTTACTAAAAATTATAATTTAATTTATAAAAAAGTAAAACCTAAATAGACCTTGGAGCCGACTCTAAAACTTATGACAATATAGATTCGAGATTACAAGATATGTAGGCTAAGTTCCGAAAAATGAGGAACCTATTTTAATCGGTAAGTTCTACATATTAAGTGAAATCCGTATGGATTTTGAAATCGTTTTTCCTTGTCTTGTATGTGCAAAATCACTTGAAAAAAAAATCAAATTACCTTACCCGTTTCTGTTGCTTGAAAATTTTAGGAGACAAAATTAGATCGGCCTACTTACAACCTATGTAGCACGGATACTCTCCGGAAGCTTTCGTGTCGTATCCGACTCTCCGACACGTGTATCCCACACGTGGTTAACTCTTTCCGACGCGCTCCGACACACAAGTCCAAAATTTCGACACGCGATTCCGACACGCACGGGGTCAATTTTAAAATTTTTTAATACTTGAGGGGTCAAAATATAAATATATACAAAAGAAGTAATAAAAGAAGTAATAAAATTGCTATAAATATACACGCACGGGGTCAAATTTCTTTTTCAGTTTTGTTTTTTTAGAATTTTTTTATTTTTAAAGTCTTTTACTATGAAAGAAGTAATAAAAAATGCTATATATGATAAATAAATAAATTTAAAAATATCATTTCAGCATTTTTCTTTAAACAATGTTTTTTTCCTTTAAGTTTTGTGTATTATTGTAACAAATTAAAATAATGAATGATATTATTTAATATTTTTCGTGCAAATTAATTCTAGGTTATTTTTATTATTATTTATTTATGTATTTATATATATAAAATATATTTAATATATAACGTGTCGGAACGTGTTGAAATTCTCTACTTTTAAGAAATGACGTATCGGCGTATCGTGTCATGTCGTGTCACGTGTCACGTGTCCGTGTCGGTGCTACATAGCTTACAACCCGGCACCCAACTGCCCACGAATATCCTTGCTGCCCAGATTTCGGCCGTGCTCTCCCCACGAGCATCACTGCCTTTTCCCAGCCACGAAATCTCGGAACCCAGTCCATCATAGGATGCAAAACATAAAGCACCAACCAACTTCACAAATTTTGGATAATATATTGCAATTTCACTATAGCAAAAACTGAACATCACTGATCAAGCATCCATCCCGACTCCATTATTTCACATCTTTATATACCATTAACACCGGCCTGAAAAAGAAACAAGAGGAAAACAAAAACATTAACATATTCATATAATCACATCCTATCTTTCATCGCCATTGCCACCATTGCCGCCATACTGCGTAGAGTTCCCATTCCAGAAAGAATTTCTATCGTTGAAACGATTATCATCTTCGTCATGCTTCAGAGTATGTATGTTGCTACCAAACGGGGATGACATTGTTCTCCTGCTCCCGCCCTCAGTTCTGCTTCCCGTGGAAGTGTTCTGATTTGTTGAGTCACGGAGATTCCGTCCTTCTGTTCTTGCCGAGTTATTTTGAGGGGGAAGATTAGGATCTGAAGCATCAACGTCAATATATACAGAGTCAATACGGTTCTTTTCCAGATCAATTAAGCTATATAAGCAAAATCTAGTCTTAGAAAGCAGTGGCAGAAGCTGCACTGAAGCAAAAATTTCTGCTCCAGAAGGACGATGTAATGCACAAAACTTGCCAGGCATGGCACCCATCATTACCATAGCAATTGGCATTCATAGATACCACCACAGCTCCCGCAAGTAAAATCTATGTGCGTGACTCACTCAACATAAGCAGCAATCACATTCATCCAGTGAACTAAAGAAGGAGTGCATCAGTCTGAAAGAGTTCAATGAACTTCATCCATCACTTCAAAACTTTTTCCTATGTTAATAAAATTCCACCACCCAATAACAAGAAAGCCACAAATAAAATGACTGCATGAGAAACTTCACATCCATATCCAAAAACCACATCCATAATTTACTCGTAAATAGAAGCTTCAAGTGTATTCTATTAACTAACTATCTGGTAAGCAACAATACTGTTTTGTTGCATTCTGATTTTTGTATGACGCCTCCTCATGGCACTGATGTACTCGTGGACAATGCTTCCAGTCCTTTTGTCCGGTTTTTTACCAAAAAAATTAGAAGAATCTCGAATGTGATAGACCACATCAATGCCTAATTTGATGCTTATGCGGGGGCAATGGAAACTAGGAAGATTTTATCAAATTCAAACCAAGTCAACACAATGAGATCAAACTTATCATAATTAGAGAGACTGAGGTACTGCTACGAGCTATTTAATCCCATGTCAAACCTGATGAGCGGAATGCACCTCCAAGATAAGAAAGTGGATTCACATAGGACAAGATCCTTCTCACAATTCCAAAGTATCCTCCATTACTTCCATCAGAAGAATCATCAGTTGAACTTGGTTGGTGCTGGGACAGGGAACCTCCTCTATTATGATTTGTACCTCTTTCTAGCGGAACCACTATCAATGCTTGTCTACCAACCAGTTCCAGCTCCAACAAAGATCTGTCCAAATCTACACAAACAACATAAAAGATGCAATGTGAACTTATAAACAGCATTTTAGCTGGAAGAGGATAACATTTTATGGCAAGCACACTGCTATAAGGGAAAATAAAGATCCATGTGAATGAAATGAAATTACTGCCTAAGAGATTGGCAGACAAACCAAACATGATAACACTAAAACTTCTGGATTATGGACATGCATAAGAGACAGCATTGCAGGAAGGCACAGGGAATAGAGACACTTATATCACACTTGAATTCAATCTAATATTTCACAGGTGATACCACCGTATGACATCCAAAAAAACGGAGTGTGATTATACCAATTATTTTACCATCAACTCTTGCACTCTCCATATTGAATAACAATACTCACAAATTTTATAATGTCTACAAAGTCGAGTGACACTGAAAATTAGCACATTCTTTTGAATGCTACTTACCTGACTAGGGGTTAAAATAAAAATTCTTGTCCCAAAGTTGAGTAACCAATCAATTCAAGAAGCAGATCTAACAATGGACGTTCAACATAAATATGTCAGATTTCTCTGATAATTAGATATCCTGAATGTCATGTTCCATGATCCTACTATATTGAGTATGTCTAGCTGTCCTTAAGTGTTTCAGAAACAACAGATTTGTCCCTTGACCTCAGGATAATGGTGCTACAATCATCTTGCTATCGACTGTTTCCAGAGAGTAGCATCCAAGCTGTTATGCATACAAAAGCACCAACATGGCCATGTTCTTAAATTTAACATTGCTCATCACCATGCCTCTACTGTTAAGTGGTTCCCTCTGGGTAAGGAAATTAACCACACAAAAGAGAAACCAGCACATCCTGCCCAGACTGAGCTGAAAATTCAACTACCCTTCTTATCACCCCACAGATGAGAGATCAAAACAGCCTTGCCAGACTGAAGTAAAAATTTCAACCATCCTTTCTTTCCTAACTGCTTCAGTTCTCAGGTAAAGTTGTTTCTCGAAGTCTGTCTCCTGCTCAGGTTGGTACCTATCTTTCTAGCCAGAACCAAACTCACGTCTTAACAGTATATTCAGATTATCAACTCAGGTAGTCTAGTCCTTCTGGCCTTGTAATACATGTCTCAATTCCCTCAGTCAGTCTCGGTCTTGGGTTGAGGAAACTCCATAATAGCATTTCATTGATATTATCTGTGGCCACATGCTGAGTCATATCTGTAGGGTTTAACATGTTTCTGCCACCCTATCCTTATTGATTACTGCAAGCCATTCCAAACAGAAAAATGCAAATATTTTTCCCGCGAAAACTAAAGTTGCCCAATAAAATACTTCACTTAAAAGGTAAACTCAAAGACATAGCAAGACTCATGCTCCATAGACAAACCAAAACATACAAGCCAAAAAAATCCAAATCTAGAAAAGTGAAAGGACTAAAAGTAGTTCCTTCATTACAAGAATGTAAGAAATGATGCTCACAAATAAGCTAAAAGAATTGCTTAACCACAAAATAAAGTGATTGATTTGATAAATTAGTCACTCTAATTAAAGAAGGGTTCAGAAAAGATCTGCATAATCATACCTTGATCGGTAAATACCTTTCGAGGATATGGAATGGCCAAATTGTAGGAGTGAAAGTTACCATCTTGATTTTCGTTCACATACTCTTTGACCGCTCTCAAAGAGTTTGTCACAGAGAACTTGTGTTGAAGACTTATACCGTTGGGCAAGCGAATATTTAAATGGACATCCATTGATTGACTATTACTGGGACGTTTGCAAGTCAAATCAACATCTACATCCTCCACAGAATGAGGTTTTTCCTCTGATGAAGTTACATTTGATTCTTTAGAGTTTGACTCTGGGATTTCTGAAATCTCCAATGAGCATTTCGCAACTTCCTCTGAGACATAATTTCTTTTTTCAATGTGGGAAGACTTGTGATCATCTGAGTTATTGCCAAGATCAGATGAACTAGGATCTCCCGGTCCTTTAGACACCTCAGCTGAAGAAGAGGATTTCTCGTCCCCGAGACTCCCTGAGTCATCTTGAAAGTCTGCCTTTAAAGATGGCTTGTCATCATCAATTTTCTGCCATATTATGACAGATTGCGCATAATGTAAATAAGAGGCTTGTAATAAATAAAACAGGTACACAATAGGTAACGGCGGAATATGAATTAAACCTCAGCAATGTCTTCACAGCATCTTTTTTCCTCGAGTATCTCAGTGGACACCAAAGGTACAGTATCAGATCCTTGATTGTGCTCGTCAGATGAAGAAATAACAGCTGTTCTTGAAGAACTACCTTGCTCTATTGAAGCCGTACTTGAAGCATGAGAACCAGATGGTTCAGAATTTCTAGCAGCGAGTGCTGCAGTCAAAACACTAGCAGTTGTTTCCTACAATAGCTAGCAGTTGTTTAGAGAATATATGAGTGCATTTGCACATGCACAAGTCATCACCAGGAAATTTAAAATTTACCATCTGAAAAACTGCTGCTAAAGGATACCAGGAATTATTGAGCTATTGATATGCACATCAAGATATCCTTTTTCCACCTCGGTAGCAAACTAGTACCCCTCAAGAGAATAAAAATCTAGAGATGAAATCAAGATGGAGCTAATAATGATGTAGAGGTGGTCTAATGCCACCTTCAGCTTCTTTCATTGACTAATATATGCCTTCCTTTATGATTGTGTCTTTAATCGTGAATATCAGATATGATTCTTATGGACCAGGTACCGGAGGACTACATACAAATTAGATGTATCCATAGCTCAGGACAAGTGAAAAATATAAAGAACATGAACAAGTAAATTGACTTTTTCCCGTTCCACCCCTATTAGTTCATTATCCAATAGTTCAATGATACAGTACAATGTGCAGCTGAAAAACAGGTCCATTATTGTTTCTAACCCATTAATAGTTTTCATCAAAACACATTTTAAAGATGGCTAAAAATTCATTGTAGGTATCAAAGCCAAAGCTCCTGATGATTGTGCTTGGGGTTTTGTATCATGATTAAAAATGGGTTTAACCTGCATGATTTAAAAGGAAAGAGTTGAAACAGTTGCTGAATGAACTTCCTATGACTGAATAGGACATGCAAAAGTTACAATCTCATTCCAGGTACATATAAAAGAGCTGAAAACTAGCTTTGTTCATGGGCATCATCTAAACAGAAAAATAACTAGATATTTTGTATCAAGAAGGCACCTAATGTGATAAGAAAACTGCTTAGATAAGTCTAGTCACCTCCAAATTTAGCGAAAATATCATGAAGTCAAGATTTTTAAGTCCTTGATATCTCTCACATGTGGATCAGCAGAAATTAAGACCCAACCAAGGGCTTATTTTGGGAAATTATTAGGCCTAGAAATTGGCCCAGGTCAATGTGGGCCCCACACTAACCATAAGGGCATTCTTCGAGCCTGCTCATTACTTTAAAATGTATAGGAGAAATTGGAGTTTTCATCCAAAGAACCCTTTGTTTTCAAATCGGGGTTATTAGTGTTTGAACACCACATATTTAAGAACATAATACATACATCCAACTTCAATTAGAATTTCCAACAAGCTTAAGTGACAAGGCATCCTTTGAGCCTGCCACATAGGAAGTAACAGTTAAAAAGACTTATAAATGTGGGATGAATGGACTACTTATTTCAATACACACAGTGCAACGACAAATATCATCAATTTTAAAGTATACAGGGTCGCCAGATGCAACACTCGAAAGATAGGAGTATCTAGACAGTTTATTATTAGTATGTATGGTAAATTTTCCTATAAATCAGGTCTAGGGGAATCAGGACAAGCTTAGCCCCAAAGAGGACAACTCAAGATTGCCCATTTAAATTTGTTGTAGGATGTACAGAAAACTTTTCCCAACTTAACCAAATGATGGAGAGGCCTTCCAACCTATAAGTATGCCTTAATGTTCAAAACATACAATTCAATTCTGGTGAGTACAAATAAGGATATAAGGGTAGGTGTGAGATAATCTATATAGTCTAAATCGTATAGGTGCAAAATAGCGGAAGTGAAGTCCTAATGAGAAGTAAGACCAGTCAACTTTAGAAAACTCGAAAGAGAAAAAAGCAAAAAATTCCATGAAGAAAGATTATGCAAAAACTAGCAAGGCTTAAAACCAAAGAGCACCATAAAAGACCACTGCTTAGCCAAACCAACTCAATTTTAAATGTTGAAGGGACTGAGAGTAAAATCATGTAGCTCTGAAAATGCCACCTTCATTTCCCTTTTGACCTAAACAAGCTTCTTTTATAAACTATGGAAAACAATACTAGACAATAAGTTCTTTAAAGAGCACCATACTTTCGAAGTATTATACTAAAAGGGTAACCAAGCCAGTAATAACTCATCAAAGAAAGTCTTCAGCATAGTAAGAAGGACCGCGGTGGCATACCTGAATATGTAGACTCAACCATGCCTTTTCAAGGCCTAATGCTAGATCTTCAGCACTGATAAATCCCTCTAAACATATAAGAGAAACAAGTATTAAACAAAAGAATTTCATTAAATAATGCAATTGATACTTGGGAAAAAGAACAGATATAACACACCATTTTCCCAAAGTTTCACACCATTATGCCCAACAGCTGTAATGCAAGGAACAGATCCCTGGGGATCTGTACAGCTTGATGTAAGGATAGGGTCTTTACTTAAAAAAATTGATACCACAGCGAAACATTATGCAGAGGGAGGAATTCACACTTCTACAGAAAATGGATTAAACAAAAGCAATTTCATGCACATGAAGAAAAAACTTCAAACATGGCAGAAAAACATTTCCTATGCTCATTGTTGGGACAAAAGCTAAAATTATCTTGCAGAGGAAAAAAGTGCAGAAAGTGACAGAGACATTAATTTGTAAAAACATGAAGAATACAGCAGTCATGATTATAAAAAAATAAAAATAAAGACCAACAAAATGATTTCAATGAGAAGCACTCCAAGAAAAGGATACATATTTTCGAGAAGTTAGTGGCATCTGTACTTCCTTCGAGGACATGAAGAAAGATGCAGTACTTGGACAGTGACTCTGACACCTGATTGAAGCATCAAAGCGCCAACAGTGCAGTGGATTAGCCACAAAAATTTGAAAGAAAAAGTAGCCCAATGGCATGAAAGTTGTACGGCCTACTTAGATAACACCCTTTGAGCACTAAATCATAAAACTTACACGGAAATCCCTCCAAGTAGTTTCTTCCATTCGTGCTGATTCAGCATCTTCACCTGCCATTGGATGAAAAGGCGGGGTCATGTAAACTTAATGTTAAGTGAAATAAAAAAGATTATTGCCGTTAGATTGACAAGAGGTCTCCCCCGGACCAACTATTGCTTTTGAAGGAATACTGAAGCAAGAATATGGCATTGACAAGAAAGAATTACTCTGTACTGATTACAGGGTAAGAAAAAGGGAAAAGGATAGATATAAAATAATGCAGTGTACAAAATCAACGGAAACTTTCAAATGAAAGAGAAGAAAAGAAATCTGCGTCCAGGACTACAAGTCATGAGCACATCTATGAGCCAGCACTTTACATATAGTGTACACGAGAGTCAATCAACTGCTCCCTTTCCTTCAAAGCATAAGTTCAATGGATCCTCCTGGTTTAACTCCTTGATAAAAATAAACAGTATCCAAATGCTTTCAAACTTAAATCCACAGGATGCACCCTAACTTAGGATTACAAGCAATTAGCATTATATCGACATGTGGCAACAGGAAAACATTTAGTGACATCCTAAATGTAAATCAACTCTATCCTTCTTATATAAGAATCAAACAATCGAATAGCCTAATTAGTGGCCAAAAAAGGTCCTAGAATCTTCCCTACACAGATACTTTTGCAGCTTAGGTACGACTAACAGCTAAAAGCGACAGAGACCATTACATCACTACATAAAGTATATAGCAGAAAATATTAAAAGAGAAGAGACAGAGAACACAAGACGAAGAAATCAAAAGGGGCTCCATATGTGCAGTAGCAGCAATAAAAGAGTCTCAACACCTGTCTCAGTTTTACTCTTCGGTACTGATTGAGGCAATACAACCTAATTATCAAAGAGCAATTACCTGAAATGTAGACAACGAAAAGTTTCCTCTGTATTTTGGCTTCAGATATTGCTTCTAGTATCGATCCTTTATACGTGAGAGACAACAGAGACTGCTCCATCTACTTAGAACAGGTAAGAAAACATAAATGTTAAGTCGTCGGGCATTAAAAAGATACTTAAAACTCTAAATATACTCTTCGCAGGCATGTGTAAAGAAATTTAAAAAAAAAAAGAAAAGAATATCTTGAATGGCTAAAAACTACATTTTTAGGGGAAGCAAGATATCAAAACCGAAATTTACCAACAGAATTAAAAAGGGCGTCTCCTCAATGATTCAAATCGAGACACCGCCAATCAAACTACAACGAGACAGACAACATTCGCGGAACAGCAAGTAAAATTCACAGGCACGTGAACACGACATCGAATTATCCTATCGGAATCACTGACAAACTCGACCGGACAAGTGACAGCAACACCCAATTCAGTGCCATCAATAGAAAACCCTAAAAATGAAAAAATCGAACCAAAAGAAACAAAAAAAAAAAAAAAACCGAATTGAGCGATGGACGTTTATCAGAAGAATCGAAGGACGCAAAGCGGAAGATTCCAGGCTGCGAAAGAACCCAATCAGGCTAAGATCCCGCCAGTCCTGAAGACGATCGAAACGAACGCCGAAGAGCGGAATTCAGCGTCGGATTACCTCGGCGGGACAAACGGAATTCGGCAGGGTCGAAGATCGACGGGCAGGGAGGGGGCGGAGAGGAAGCCGGGTCGGGGGCGAGGTCTACTCCTCTTCCTCTCGATGAAGACGGCGACGGCGACGGCGACGGCAGTCTAGAGAGAGAAACTGTCGGGGCGGGGGGAAGACGCGACTAGAACTGTGCTCTGTAGAGAGAGAAAGGGAGTCGGTGCCGTTGTCGTCCTTCGATCGAAAGCGTGGCCCAAGGCTTGTTCAATTGTTCTCGCATTCTGGGATTTTTTTTTTTTTTTTTTTTTTTGGATCACGAAATGGCAAGAATAAATATAAAAAGAGTCATAATTCCACGGCCAATTCAGCCATTCACCTTTAATTATGTTAAGTTAATAATCATCAACTTTTCAATCCTGTTAAGTTAATCACAGATATATTATTTTGAATATTTGGCCAAAAGGCCTCTATTAGCAAATCATTAAAAGATCTAGCATTATATGAACAAATTATCAAAATATATAGAATTGGATCAGTACAATCGAAAGACTTAACATTAAACTAACAAATTGCCAAAACGTCAGAGTTAAATTGACGTAATTGAGAAATTTATAATTAAATTGGCTTTCATGTAATGAGAGTAAATATTTTTTTAATTTAACATGACATAATAGCAAGAATATTTTTTTTTTAAAGTCACAATATGATAGCCAATATAGCCCTTCAACTGCAATGTGTGCCAATTTAGATATAAATTTTTTGACCATTTTCTAATTTAGTTATAAGCCTTTAATTTTTCAAATTTAATCATAAACAAATATTTGTCAATTTAACCATAAATATATTATTTTGAATATTTGGCTAAGATGACTATATTGACAAATAATTAAAAAATCTAAAACGATATTGACAAATCATCTAAAAATTTAGAATTGAACTAGAATAATGGAAAGATTTAATACTAAGTTGACAAATCTCCTAAATGTTCAGCAATAAATCAACACGATTAAGAATTTTATAATTGAATTGGTTTCATACAATAAGATTAAGGATTTTTTTAATTTAACATGAGATAGCAAGAATATATATATATATATATATATATATATATATATATATATATCCCAATACAACCAGCAATTTAGCCTTTACTCAATTTAGTTTTTGACTTTTTTGACGATTTTTCAATTAAGTCACAAGTCTTTAAATTTTGTTAATTAATCCTAAATAATATCTGTCAAAATAATCATAAATATATTATTTTAGATATTTCACCAACATGACAATGTTAATAAATCATCGAAATATTTTGAATTGAACTCGCACAATCAAAAAATTTAACACTAAATTGACAAATCACTAGAATATTCAACAATAAATTAGTACAATTAAGAATTTTACAATTACATTGACCTCCTTAGGTTAAGATTAAAGATTTTTTCCGGATAATTTTCCTCTTCAGAAATAGCCCATCGTATAAATCCCCATGTGTTTTCTTGATATTCTTAGCTAAAAATTAGATATTTCTCTTTCCGTTTGGAAAGGAAAATGACGAAATTGACTAAAAAGACATCGGCCAAATCACTTTCAACTATCAACCAAAAAAAAAAAAAAAAGGTTAATACCTGAAAACTCCCAAATTGATATATCCATGATATATTTATCAAAAATTATCTTTTTTGACAACAAAAAATCCCAAACCGATATATCTTTGACAAATTTACCCAAAACTATAATTTTCATTAAATTTTATTATCAAATTATTAAATTAAATGATATGTGACAATTGATTAATATATCAATTTGGGATTTTATACTTTCCGTTTGTCACCATTTACAATCTTTGTGATTTTTTTGTAGTATAAATCTAATTTAATAGATGGTATATTTGTCACAAATTTATCAAACTTAGAGTTTTTTGTGGTCGAATTAATTAGTTTGGGTAAATTTATCATGAACGTATCAGTTTATGATTCTTTATGATTATTCGAATAAATTTATCACATGTTTATCAGTTTAGGATATACTGTCTTGTAAACCTGCAAACCCTAAGAGCTGCCGGAGCCCCGCTCGGCCGGCCGCCGGAACAACCCAAGCGATGCGGAAGCGCGGACCATCGTCAGTCGCTGCCGGAGCAAGCTGGGTTACACGGAGGTGCCCGATGATGAGGAGCCAAACTGTGGCAGCGGCGGCGGCGGCGGCGGCCTCCTCTGCAGTGGCCGAGAGGCTGCCCGACGAAATCATTGACGAGATACTGTCGAGACTGCCGGCCAAGTCCTTGATCCGATTCAGATGCGTCTGCAAACGGTGGCGATCTCTGATTTCCGACCCGGGCTTCGCCAGGTCGCATCTGCAGAGGTTGAAGGGGGGGATATGGTTTCTAGCCAGAGAATCGTCAAGAGCGACCCCATCGAGACCATAGACTACGAAGCGTTCGACGGTGGCGGCGCCGACGGTCACGCGGCGGCGATTAGGTCTCATGATCCTAGAATCGACGATCCTAGATGGACGCCCGTAGTCGTGGGGTCCTGCGATGGGTTGGTGTGTTTCGAGGTGTGGGGCGGATTTCTCCTATACAACCCGACCACCGGGGAGTCCAGGAATGTTCCCAATCTTAATCTTAAGCTTACAAGCGAGTTCTTCAATGGATTCGGATATGACCCTGCATTCGATGACTATAAAATAGTCGATGCTTATTATTATGATAGGCATTTAGGAGGTAATTATTATGTGGAGGATCCTGGAATGTGGCGGGTGGCGATATTTTCGCTCAAGTCCGGTTCTTGGAGAAGGATGAAAGTCCAATTAGACATCTACCCCAGAGGATTTTATAGGTATAATTCTGGCTTAGAATTCGAATGGCACCGATCTCGCCGAGGAATTTGTTGGAACGGGGCCTTACACTGGTGCTTAAATTATAAGGAGTTAAACAATAGAGGGTTATACGACAGCGGGCCTGTGATTGTGTCGTTCAACTTGTCGGAAGAGAAATTTCACGAGGAGCTTCCGGTTCCTAAATTGTATGCGAACATGGGTATCTCCATAGTGGGACTCGGGATTCACGGGGCCAATCTCTTAATGTACGTTGGGACTCCCACCATCTTCGAGACATGGATAATGAAAGAGAATGCGAGAGGAGGATCATGGAGAAAATTGTACAGAGTTTTGACTGATTGCTTTTATATTCCAACTTTGCAGCAGATCCCCATCGCGTACACAAGAAGCCGAAAAATTGTTTTCAAGCTCGATTCATCAAAAATGATTCTGTTCAATCCGAAACGTGGTAATGTTGAGGATTATTATCTCACCGAGGCATATGGTGGATCTGCCATCTATATAGAAACTCTTATTTCTCCCTATCTTGGCTGCGAGCCTTCAAGGATCTAGAGCTTCTAAGAGTTGTTTTAGTGAATTTAGTTCGACTGTTTTTGTTGGAGTTTCCTTTTTTTTTTAATTTTTGGGGGGGTGAGATCTGGCTATCTTGAGCTATTGAATGATTGATCTTATTGAATTAGAAGTAGGAAAACGACATTGTCTAAGACTATTATGAGATATGGTCATTTATTAGTAGCTTCACTACTGTGCTTTTAGTACTCTGTCCTCTTCATATGTTTGGCTAGATCTGTGCCTGATGAATGGCCATTCAATCATCTCTGTTTTGCTAGAATAATCACTTTGATAATGTCTTCAGAGTGTAGGACATGTGTTGGAGATTGGCCTTAGCTTGCCTTAGACAGAAGAAAACTGATTGCTTGAGTATTGGCCTTCAGGCTAACCATCTTCAGAATTTTGGCTATGTTGGTTTTATTGCTAATCCATATGAATCTATTGAGTACTGGGCATGGTGTCTCTCCCAGTTTTCCGCAGGTCTGGTTGTGTATTTTTCCCCCCTTTGGTTCTTGTGCTTCTTGCTTGGTTCTGTTCCATGCATCTAGTTTTAGCCGATCTGTTGTCATGCGTGAACAGCCAGTGATGTATGGTAGGGGACCGATGCCATCGGGGATGCATATGGTGCCAATGGTTCTGCCAGATGGTCAAATTGGCTATGTTTTGTAATAAAGTTATCTTATCTAAGTCGAAGTGTCTAAATGTATTATAAGCGGGTAAAATTTTGGGTGCATTCCACTTAGCACATTGAGAGAATTTCATCAATGAAAAAGGGAAAAGGATGTTAGAAAGTGAAAATCCCTTTCATTTTACTATATTGCTCGCTTCAATTGTTTGAAGCATACTATGTACAAGTGTTACGCTATGTTCGTTGTGAATGCACTTGGGAGAATGAAAATGGCGATTAATGCGGTGGGTGTGAAGTTTGGCATATGCAGTTCAGCTGTACTTGATTGCCTAGGTTATATTTGTCATCACATCATACTTTCTTGTAATTCTCAAGCCTTTTTTTTTTTTTTTTTCTTTTCTTTCGGTTAGATTTGTCAAGCCTATTTAAGGTGCAAAAGTATACACTGCAGCTTGCATGGGCGATTCTTGCCATTACTCCTGCACCCTGTTATAGTTTTGTCGTGTTAATAGTGTTCTATGCCGAGGGAGAAATTGATGAGATCGGGTAAGCCGATCGTTTTGGCCCGCCAATGTTGCCCCATGCCATGTCATGCTTTCGGGGCATGAGCTTCGATTATGCAGTTTGTTGTTTCATGCCTGCGACACTTGGTGGGATCAATTGTTCCTTCCTATTTTGAGTTTGAACTCGGTTGCCTTTAAGCTCTCCCATGCTGTGTACGCTGATTTTGTTACGTGAGATCAATTGTCGAGTTGGGACGAGGCGACCGACTGTACTCTGTAGAGAGAGAAGGGAAGCGTGCCTTTTTGTCCTTGTTCTCGCGTTCTGGTCTTTTTAATTGTCTAATACGAAGTAGCTAGGATAATTATCTAAAGTCATAAATTTGGCCAATTCAATCTAAAATTTTTCAATAATATTAATTTAGTCCTATCAATTTAATCATAAAGTTTTCAATTATATCAATTAATTCTATACATTTGGGAGATTTGTTAATTTAGTTTCATTTTTTTTTTATAGATATTTAGTTGAAATGACTCTATTAACAATGATATGATCTATCTCATTTTTTATGTCCAAGTTGCCTTTTTCCCTAGAGAGGCCAATTCAGTTTTGCAGACTGGGTCGCCAAAGCCCATAGGACAAAAGCGCTTCCTAGCAATTGGTTGTCTACACCTCCCTACATACTTTTGGATCTTTTATATAATAAAACCCAACTTGTGAGATCTTTTAGTTTTTATTTAACTACTTCAATAAAGGAATTTTTGACAAAATAAATTAGCACAATTGAAAATTTTAGGATTGAATTGGCATTTGGACAAGGTTTGTGACTTTTTGGATGATTTTCCCCGAAATAGCTCATGTTATAAATATCTACATCTTTCTCAACTTTTTAGCAAAAAAATCAGTACTTCCCTTTTCATTTTGAAAGGAAATGCCCCAAATTTATTAAATATATCCAATCAAATTGCTTTCGACTCTTTCATCTTAGTTATCATTGTTAAAGAGTATGCTTACTCTCCCATTGTAGGAGTCGCTTCAATTTGAATTTACTATCTTGTGGTCGACAGCACACCTACATATTTTGTTCTCGCAGGATTTTTTTTTTTTTTAAACACGAAATAGCAAGAATAAATACAAAAAGAGTCATAATACCACGGCCAATTCAGCCATTCACCTTTAATCATGTTAAGTTAATAATCATTAACTTTTCAATTTTGTGAATATAATCACAAATATATTATTTGGCCAAAAGGATTGTATTAGCAAATCATTAAAAGATCTAGCACTATATTAACAAATTATCAAAATATCTAGAATTGAATTAGCACAATTGAAAGACTTAACATTAAATTGACAAATTGCCAAAAAGAATCAGAGTTAAATTGGCGCAATTGAGGAATTTATAATTAAATTGGCTTACATATGGTGAGAGTAAATTTTTTTTTTTTTAATTTAACACGAAATAGCAAGAATAAATTTAAAAAAAAAAAAGAGTCACAATACGATAGCGAATTTAGCCCTTCAACTTCAATGTGTGCCAATTTAGATCTAAATTTTTTGACCATTTTCTAATTTAGTTATAAAAATTTAATTTTATCAATTTAATCATAAATAAATATTTGTCAATTTAATCATAAATATATTATTTTGAATATTTGGCTAAAATGACTATATTGACAAATAGTTAAAAAGTCTAAGACTATGATGACAGATCATCTAAAAATTTAGAATTGAACTAGAACAATTGAAAGATTTAATACTAAGTTGACAAATCACCAAAATGTTCAAAGAATAAATCGGCACAATTGAGAACTTTATAATTGAAATGGCTTCATATAATAAGATTAAGGGTTTTTTTTTATTTAACATGAGATAGCGAGAATAGATAAATAAGTATATATATATATAAGTCACAATACAACAATCAATTTAGCCCTTTACTCAATTTAGTTCTAAATTTTTTTAACGATTTTTCAATTAAGTCACGAGCCTTTCAATTTTGTCAATTAATCCTAAATAATATTTGTCAAAATAATCATAAATCTATTATTTTAGATATTTTGCCAACATGACGTTGCTAATAAATCATCAAATTTGAATTAAACTGGCATAATCGAAAGATTTAACACTAAGTTGACAAATCACCATAATGTTCAACCATGAATTGATACAATTGAGAATTTTACAATTACATCGACCTCCTTAAGCTAAGATTAAAGATTTTTTCCGGATAATTTTCCCCTCCAAAAATAGCCCATCTTATAAATCTCCATGTGTTTTCTTGATATTTTTAGCTAAAAATTAGTTATTTCTCTTTTCATTTGGAAAGGAAAATGACGAAATTGATTAAAATCCAGCCAAATTGCTTTCAACTATCCAAAAAAAAAAAGGGTTAATATGTTTTTTTTTGTCAGTTCTATCATATTTTTACTCTAATATTTACTTTCTTGGAAACTTTCGCTCTACCTCTTATGTGTTCACTCCTAAAACTTACTCGTCCCCACCCCCATCCCCTCGAGAAGGTGGGGATTTGAACTCCTCACCTCCCCCTTCCATGTTGAAAGGGTGGCCGGTAAATCCCAGTGGTTAATATTTGAAAAACCTCAAACTGGTACATTTATGACAAATTTACCACAAACAATCCCAAATTGGTATACCTTTGACAAATTAACCCCAAACTGATACACTTGTGATAAATTTACTCTCTATTAATTTTCATTAAATTTTACTGTCAAATTATGAAATTAAATGATACGTGATAGTTTACTAGTATTAATCCAATTTAGTAGATGGTATATTTGTCACAAATTTATCAGTATAGAGTTTTTTGCGGTCGAATAAATTAGTTTGGGGTAAATTTGTTATAAATGTATCAGTTTATGATTCTTTATGGTCAGTTGGATAAATTTATTACATATATATATATATATATATATCAGTTTAGAGTTTTTAAGGTATTAATAAAAAAAAATAATTACTTTCAACTCTTTTCTACGGCTGTCTCGTAACCGATTAACCTGCAAACCCTAAGAGCTGCCGGAGCCCCGCTCGGCCGGCCGCCGGAACAACCCAAGCGATGCGGAAGCGCGGACCGTCGTCGGCCGCCGCCGGAGCAAGCCGGGCGACGCGGAGACGCCCGATGATGAGGAGCCAAACCGCGGCGGCGGCGGCGGCGGAGGCGGAGGCGGAGGCGGCGGCCTCTGCAGTGGCCGAGTGGCTGCCCGACGAAATCATTGACGAGATACTGTCGAGACTGCCAGCCAAGTCCTTGATCCGATTCAGATGCGTCTGCAAACGGTGGCGATCTCTGATTTCCGACCCGGGCTTCGCCAGGTCGCATCTGCAGAGGTTGAAGGCGGGGGATATGGTTTCTAGCCAGAGAATCGTCAAGAGCGACCCCATCGAGACCATAGACTACGAAGCGTTCGACGGTGGCGTCGCCGACGGTCGCGTGGCGGCTCGGTCTCATGATTTAGGAAACGACGATCCTAGATTGATGCTCGTGGGGTCTTGCGATGGGTTGGTGTGTTTTGAGGTGTGGGGCGGATTTCTCCTATACAACCCGACCACCGGGGAGTCCAGGAATGTTCCCGTTTCCGATCTTAGACTTACATGTGGGGGCGAGTTCTTCAATGGATTCGGATACGACCCTACATTCGATGAGTATAAACTAGTACATGCTTATTATTATGATGGGCATTTAGGAGGAGGGGAGGATCCTAGAATGTGGCGGGTGGCGATATTTTCGCTCAAGTCCGGTTCTTGGAGAAGGATGGAAGTCCAACTAGACATCCACCCCAGAGGATTTTATGGGTATAATTCTGGCTTAGGATTCAAATGGCCCAAATCTCGCCGAGGAATTTGTTGGAACGGGGCCTTACACTGGTGCTTGGAGTATAAGGAGTTAAACAATAGAGGGTTCTACGATAGCGGGCCTGCGATTGTGTCATTCAACTTGTCCGAAGAGAAATTTCACGAGGAGCTTCTGGTTCCTGGATTGCATGCGAACATGGCCATCTCCATGGTGGGACTCGGGATTCACGGGGCCAATCTCTTAATGTACATTGGGACTCCCACCATCTTCGAGGCATGGATGATGAAAGAGAATGCGAGAGGAGGAGGATCATGGAGAAAATTGTACAGAGTTTTGACTGATTGCTTTTATATTCCAACTTTGCAGCAGATCCCCATCGCGTACACAAGAAGCAGAAAAATTGTTTTCGAGCTCGATTCATCAAAAATGATTCTGTTCAATCCGAAACGTGGTAATGTCGAGGATTATTATCTCACCGAGACATATGGGGGATCTGCCATCTATATAGAAACTCTTATTTCTCCCTATCTCGGCTGTGAGCCTTCAAGGATCTAGAGCTTCTAAGAGTTGTTTTAGTTGATTCAGTTCGACTGTTTTTGTTGGAGTTTCCTTTTTTTTTTTTTTTTGGGGGAGGGGGAGATCTGGCTATCTTGAGCTGTTGAATGATTGGTCTTATTGAATTAGAAGTAGGAAAACGACATTGTCTGAGACTATTATGAGATCTGGTCATTTATTAGTAGCTTCACTATTGTGCTTTCAGTACTCTGTCCTCTTCATATGTTTGGCTAGATCTGTGCCTGATGAATGGCCATTCAATCATCTCTGTTTTGCTAGAATAATCACTTTGATAATGTCTTCAGAATACGAATCGTAGGACGTGTTGGAGATTGGCCTTAGCTTGCCTTAGACAGAAGAAAACTGATTGCTCGAGTATTGGCCTTCAAGCTAACCATCTTCAGAATTTTGGCTATGGTGGTTTTATTGCTAATCCATATGAATCTATGAGTACTGGGCACGGTGTTTCTCCCAGTTTTCCGCAGGTCTGGTTGTGTATTTTTCCCCCCTTTGGTTCTTGTGCTTCTTGCTTGGTTCTGTTCCATGCATCTAGTTTTAGCTGATCTGTTGTCATGTGTGAACAGCCAGTGATATATGGTAGGGGACCAATGCCATCGGGGATACATATGGTGCCAATGGTTCTGCGAGATGGTCAAATTGGCTATGTTTTGTAATAAAGTTATCTTATCTAAGTCGAAGTGTCTAAACGTATTATAAGCGGGTAAAATTTTGGGTGCACTCCACTTAGCACATTGAGAGAATTTTATCAATGAAAAAGGGAAAAGGATGTTAGAAAGTGAAAATTCCTTTCATTTTACTATATTGCTCGGTTCAATTGTTTGAAGCATACTATATACAAGTGTTACAGGCTATGTTCGTTGTGAATGCATTTGGGAGAATGAATATGGCCATTAATGCGGTGTGTGTGAAGTTTGGCATATGCAGTTCAGCTGTACTTGATTGCCTAGGTTATAATTGTCATCACATCATACTTTCTTGTAATTCTCAAGCCTTTGTTTTTCTTTTCTTTCGGTTGGATTTGTCAAGCCTATTTAAGGTGCAAAAGTATACTCTGCAGCTTGCATGGGCGACTCTTGCCGTTACTCCCACACCCTGTTATAGTTTTGTCGTGTTAATAGTGTTCTATGCCGAGGGAGAAATTGATAAGGATATCGGGTAAGCCGATGGTTTTGGCCCACCAATGTTGCCCCATGCCATGTCGTGCTTTCGGGGCATGAGCTTCGATTATGCAGTTTGTTGTTTCATGCCTATGACACTTGGTGGGATCAATTGTTCCTTCCTGTTTTGAGTTTGAACTTGGTTGCCTTTAGCTCTCCTATGTTGTGTACACTGATTTTGTTACCTGAGATCAATTGTCAAGGTGGGATAAGGTGACCAACTGTACTCTGTAGAGAGAGAAGGGAAGCGTGCCTTTTTGTCCTTGTTCCCGCGTTCTGCTCTTTTTATTGTCTAACACGATATAGCTGGGATAATTATCTAAAGTCATAAATTTGACGAATTCAGTCTAAAATTTTTCAATAATATTAATTTAGTCCTATCACTTTAATCATAAAGTTTTCAATTATGTCAATTAATTCTATACATTTGGGAGATTTGTCAATTTAGTTCGAAATTTTTTTTATAGATATTTGGTTGAAATGACTATATTAACAATGATATGATCTCTCTCTTTTTTTTTATGTCCAAGTTGCCTTTTGCCCTAGAGAGGCCAATTCAGTTGACAAAAGCGCTTCCTAGCAAATTGGTTATCTACACCTCCTTACATAATTTTGGATTTTTTATTTAACGGAACCCAACTTGCGGGATCTTTCAGATTTTACTTAGCTACTTCAATAAAGGAATTTTTGACCGAAACAATCATCACAATTGAAAATTTTAGGATTAAATTGACATTTGGACAAGGTTTGAGACTTTTTGGATGATTTTTCCCGAAATAGCTCATGTTATAAATATCTACATTTTTCTTAATTTTTTAGCAAAAAAATTGGTACTTCTCTTTTCATTTTGAAAGGAAATGCGCCAAAAAAATCGGTACTTCTCTTTTTAGCAAAAACCGGAGGGTCCGGTTCGGTTCCCGGTTCTTAATAGACCCGTTCCGATTCTTGGTTCCCTTTTTTAGGGGAACCGGCGGTTCTCGGTTCTCACTTTCACTCTACACTTTGCGCTTCTTCTCCGTCTCCTGCCCGAGGCTGCTTAGTGCTCGCCCTCGACGAGTTTCTCGTTCCTCGATGAATCTCCACACGGAATCGGGCCTCAAGTCCCTTCGACGAGTTCCTCTCCGGCAAGACCTACATTTCCGGCTAACGCTTCCTCGACGAGTTCCTCTCCATTTGATGCCACGCAGCAAGCCCTTTATTAGGTAGTGATCATATCAAGTGCCCTCTGTTTTAGATATAAATGTTTGGCGGGGCGTTGAAATCGAAGGGCTTTTAAATTCTGCAATTCTCCAGATTCCACCCTTACCATTCGTTCAAAATCCCCGTCCCACCCTTCTGTATATCTGTTTTTTCGAGTCCGTCTATGCGAAGAAAAGCTATTTTTGAAGTAATATTTTTCGAACCACTGAAATTCGCCCTAGTAGTCACTCTTCCAACATGGAAGGGGGAGGTGAGGGGTTCAAATCCCCACCTTTTCAGGAGGGGATGGGGTGGGGACGCGTAAGTTTCGGAAGTGAGTTTCGACTCCCACGCCCTGCAAGAGGCAGGGCAAAAGTCTGAGAGTGAGTATAAAGTAGGAATAGAGTAGAACTGACAAAAAAAAAAAGTAATATTTTTCGAATTTTCGGTATTTGAATAACGGAAAATGCTTTCTATGAATCGAAAACAAATAAGTTTAGATGATGAAAAATGACTTTTATTTATAATAAGAAGGCAACCAATACTCATAAATCATAAAACAAATGAAAATTAACAAATTTTCTTTATTATAAAGTTTTCTTCTGTTTGAATATTGTACTCAGAAGTTGGATTGCGGAGGTCTCTTTTATCCCATTCATGGGCCCTTGCCCCTTGGCAACCGCATATGTGACAAGTGCTTTTGCTAGAGCTTTAAGCAAAGGGATTTACCGCGGAACCGATTATGTTCGCTAGGGATTTTGGTCGTACAATTTGGTGAGGGTGTTAAGGATTAACAACCAAATTTGGGTTCGATTGGAAGAATCACGAGGATAGTCTTTGTTGCGTTTTTTTTCTTCTTCTTTCCAAGCTTTTCGAGACAAGGTGTCTCTAATATGATCGAAGAATCTAAAAGAACAATTGACCGAAGCACACCGAAGCACCCGTGGCTCGTACATGTCTACTCGTTTTGGTAAGTCCGGAACACACGCAAGTTCATATTGGGTTATTTTACAAAGGGAATTAAAGACATTAGATGGAACCAACAAGTGTTGACTTTTTTGTTTTTTTTTTTTTTTGGTCGAAATGTAAAAGGCTTTCATTAACGCAAAAACGAGCAGCCTGAGTTCAAGGCCTCGGAACAAAGGATGTCTAAAAGATAGGGCGGGGGGATACAGCCCAATTCAAAGGGAGAAGATTCTGCCCGTGGGCCTTTGCGGCCCAATCTGCAATATAGTTAGCCTCCCTCCTTCGACAGTGTTGGGGAAACTTTTGCAGAAGCGCCGAACTCTCGGCAAACAGAGCTCTGCTCTGCGCCGCTCCGGGGGTAAACGCTTCCTCTTCCTCGACGAATCGGGCGATCACCTTCTCGGATCTCCACGCGGAGTCAGGCCTCGAGTCCCGTCCAAGTGGTGGTGTTGGCCGGCGGCTTCTCGACGAAGCTCGTCCCCCTCCCCTCGTCTCTCTAAAGGTCAGCTCCCCTCCCCCTTCCTGCGGTTCGGAGATTTTTCTCCGAGGAACTGATAGCGTTCTACTTCGAGAACGATTCTCGAAGGCTTTTCTCATCCTTCTTCGTCGTCTTTTGTTTTTTTTTTTTTTAAAATTTTTCATCTCGGTTCGAATTCGTTGCAGGAGGTGCCCAAGGCGCTGCTTCCGGTGGCCAACCGCCCTGTCCTCTCCTACGTCTTGTAGCTCCTGGAGCAAAAGTAACCTAAAAAATCTCATCGTCGTGAGTTCTCTCTCCCGCTCCGTCTCTTTCTTTGCCCTAATCGGGGTTGCCAGCATGTTGTGGTCCGCATTCGCGAGCGCTTTTTGGTGCGTCTTTCGGAACGAGAAAAAAATCCGCATTTGCCCTAACCATTAATTGTGTTTGCATTTTGGTAGGCATGGTCAACCGACAGGTTTAATATAGTGACCGACTGTGAACCATCCTTAATGTCACAATGATCGCTTTTTCGATCCCGTCATGGACAATTGTCTTTATTGTGCAAAAGTGTTTAGTTGGCTTTTTCTTGACCTTGAGGCTGGATCACTTTAACACCTACATTTACTATGAGTGATCAGTTCCTATCCACATGGACCTTTCACTTGATTATTGAATCAAAATTTCATGCTGCAGTATATGTGGCTAGGATAAGTGTTTTCAGAATGTTACAATGGCAAGTGAATCGTTATGTGCTAAAGATGTCATTCTCTAGTCAAGAGGGCCTGAATTTCAGGCCAATTCTCATTTTTAATTTAAAAAAAAAAAAATGTTTGGGTTGTACCTTTGGCTTGTTAATGGAGGAATGGTTATAGTAACTTATCATAGCTTATACATTGGCTGTTCCATCTCAACCATCCCAAAAGCAGCTGTTGCAACCATTGTGTTTTACCATTTAGAACTTTAACTTTGAGCTTCTCTCAGTTGACCCATGGATGTCTGATTGGTGTCTCAAATGTCATTTTGCAGCCAGTCAAGACCTTGTCAAATCATCTAAAAATTTAGAGCTGCCAGAGCTCCGCTCGGCCGGCCGCTGGAACAACCCAAGCGATGCGGAAGCACGGACCATCGTCAGCTGCCGCCGGAGCAAGCGGACCATCGTCGGCTGCCGCTGGAGCAAGCCGGGCAACGCGGAGGCGCCCGATGACGAGGAGCCAAACCACTGCGTCGGTGGTGGCAGAGGTGGTGGCCTCTGCAGTGGCCGAGTGGCTGCCTGACGAAATCATTGTTGAGATACTGTTGAGACTGCCAGCCAAGTCCCTGATCCGATTCAGATGCGTCTGCAAACAGTGGCGATCTCTGATTTCCGACCCGGGCTTCGCCAGGTCGCATCTGCAGAGGTTGAAGGCGGGGGATATGGTTTCTAGCCAGAGAATTGTCAAGAGCAACCCCATCGAGACCATAGACTACGAAGCGTTCGATGGCAGCAGAGCCGACGGTCAAGTGGCGGTTTGGTCTCATGATTTAGGAAATGACGATCCTAGATTGATGCTCGTGGGGTCTTGCGATGGGTTGGTGTGTTTTGAGGCGTGGGGCGGATTTCTCCTATACAACCCGACCACCAGGGAGTCCAGGAATGTTCCCGTTTCTGATCCTAGTCTTACAGGTGAGGGCGAGTTCTTCAATGGATTTGGATACAACCCTACATTTGATGAGTATAAAATAGTACATGCTTACTATTATGATGGGTATTTAGGAGGAGGGGAGGATCCTAGAATGTGGCGGGTGGCGATATTTTCGCTCAAGTCCGGTTCTTGGAGAAGGATGGAAGTCCAACTAGAGATCCACCCCAGAGGATTTTATGGGTATAATTCTGGCATAGAATTCGAACGGCACCAATCTCGCCGAGGAATTTGTTGGAACGGGGCCTTACACTGGTGCTTGGAGTATAAGGAGTTAAACAATAGAGGGTTCTACGATAGTGGGCCTGTGATTGTGTCATTCAACTTGTCAGAAGAAAAATTTCACGAGAAGCTTCCGGTTCCTAAATTCATACAAATCCCGAGTCCCACTACCACTATCTCCATAGTGGGACTCGGGATTCACGGGGCTAATCTCTTAATGCACGTTGGGACTCCCACCATCTTCATGGCATGGATAATGAAAGAGAATGCGAGAGGAGGATCATGGAAAAAAATTGTACAGAGTTTCAACTGAATGCCGCTTTTGTGTTCCAATTTGGCAGCGGATCCCCATTGCGTACACAAGAAGCAGAAAAATTGTTTTCGACCTCGGTTCATGGGAAATGATTCTGTTCAATCCGAAACATGAATGGGGTGTCGAGCATCATTATCCCACTAGTGCATCTGGCGGATCTGCCATCTATATAGAAACTCTTGTTTCTCCCTATCTCGGCTGCGAGCCTTCAAGGATCTAGAACAGGTAAGAAAACATAAATGCAGTTTTTAGCCATTCAAGATATTCGCTAAATTTGGAGGTGACTAGACTTATCTAAGCAGTTTTCTTATCACATTAGGTGCCTTCTTGATACAAAATATCTAGTAATTTTTCTGTTTGGATGATGCCCATGAACAAAGCTTGTTTTCAGCTCTTTATAAGTACCTGGAATGAGATTGTAACTTTTGCATGTCCTATTCAGTCATATGAAGTTCATTCAGCAACTGTTTCAACTCTTTCCTTTTAAATCATGCAGGTTAAACCCATTTTTAATCATGATACAACAAACCCCAAGCACAATCATCAGGAGCTTTGGCTTTGATACCTACAATGAATTTTTAGCCATCTTTAAAATGTGTTTTGATGAAAACTATTAATGGGTTAGAAACAATAATGGACCTGTTTTTCAGCTGCACATTGTACTGTATCATTGAAGTATTGGATAACGAACTAATAGGGGTGGAACAGGAAAAAGTCAATTTACTTGTTCGTGTTCTTTATATTTTTCACTTGTCCTGAGCTATGGATACATCTATTTGTATGTAGTCCTCCAGTACTTGGTCTATAAGAATCATATCTGATATTCACAATTAAAGACACAATCATAAAGGAAGGCATATATTAGTCAAAGAAAGAAGCTGAAGGTGGCGGTAGACCACCTCTACATCATTATTAGCTCCATCCTGATTTCGTCTCTAGATTTTTATTCTCTTGTGGGGTACTAGTTTGCTACCGAGGTGGAAAAAGGATATCTTGATGTGCATATCAATAGCTCAATAATTCCTGGTATCCTTTAGCAGCAGTTTTTCACATGGTAAATTTTAAATTTCCTGGTGATGACTTGTGCATGTGCAAATGCACTCATATATTCTCTAAACAACTGCTAGCTATTGTAGGAAACGACTGCTAGTGTTTTGACTGCAGCACTCGCTGCTAGAAATTCTGAACCATCTGGTTCTCATGCTTCAAGTACGGCTTCAATAGAGCAAGGTAGTTCTTGAAGAACAGCTGCTAATTCTTCATCTGACGAGCACAATCAAGGATCTGATACTGTCCCTTTGGTGTCCACTGAGATACTCGAGGAAAAAAGATGCTGTGAAGACATTGCTGAGGTTTAATTCATATTTAGCTGTTACCTATTGTGTACCTGTTTTTGTTTATTTATTACAAGCCTCTTACTTACGTTATGCAATCTGTCATAATATGGCAGAAAATTGATGATGACAAGCCATCTTTAAAGGCAGACTTTCAAGATGACTCAGGGAGTCTTGGGCATGAGAAATCCTCTTCTTCAGCTGAGGCGTCTAAAGGATCGGGAGATCCTAGTTCATCTGATCTTGGCAACAACTCAGATGATCACAAGTCTTCCCACATTGAAAAAAGAAATTATGTCTCAGAGGAAGCTGCGAAATGCTCATTGGAGATTTCAGAAATCCCAGAGTCAAACTCTAAAGAATCAAATGTAATTTCATCAGAGGAAAAGCCTCGTTCTGTGGAGGATGTAGATGTTGATTTGACTTGCAAATGTCCCAGTAGTAGTCAATCAATGGATGTCCATTTAAATATCCGCTTGCCCAACAGTATAAGTCTTCAACACAAGTTCTCCGAGACAAACTCTTTGAGAGCGGTCAAAGAGTATGTGAACGAAAATCAAGATAGTAACTTTCACTCCTACAATTTGGCCATTCCATATCCTCGAAAGGTATTTACTGATCAAGGTATGATTATGCAGATCTTTGCTGAACCCCTCTTTAATTAGAGTGACTAATTTATCAAATCAATCACTTTATTTTGTGGTTAAGCAATTCTTTTAGCTTATCTGTAAGCATCATTTCTTACATTCTTGTGATGAAGGAACTACTTTTAGTCCGTTCACTTTTCTGGATTTGGATTTTTTCGGCTTGTATGTTTTGGTTTGTCTATGGAGCATGAGTCTTGCTATGTCTTTAGGTTTACCTTTTAAGTGAAGTATTTCATTGGGTGACTTTAGTTTTCGCGGGAAAAATATTTGCATTTTTCTGTTTGGAATGGCTTGCGGTAATCAATAAGGATAGGGTGGCGGAAACATGTTAAACCCTATAGATATGACTCAGCATGTGGCCACAGATAATATCAACGAAACGCTATTATGGAGTTTCCTCAACCCAAGACCGAAACTGACTGAGGGAATTGAGACATGTATTACAAGGCCAGAAGGACTAGACTACCTGAGTTGATAATCTGAATATACTGTTAAGACATGAGTTTGGTTCTGGCTAGAAAGATAGGTACCAACCTGAGCAGGAGACAGACTTCGAGAAACGACTTTACCTGAGAACTGTAGCAGTTAGGAAAGAAAGGATAGTTGAAATTTTTACTTAAGTCTGGCAAGGCTGTTTTGATCTCTCATGTGTGGGGTGATAAGAAGGGTAGTTGAACTTTCAGCTCAGTCTGGGCAGGCTGTGCTGGTTTCTCTTTTGTGGGTTAATTTCCTTACCCAGAGGGAACCACTTAACAGTAGAGGCATGGTGATGAGCAATGTTAAATTTAAGAACATGGCCATGTTGGTGCTTTTGTATGCATAACAGCTTGGATGCTACTCTCTGGAAACAGTTGATAGCAAGATGATTGTAGCGCCATTATCCTGAGGTCAAGGGACGAATCTGTTGTTTCTGAAACACTTAAGGACAGCTAGACATACTCGATATAGTAGGATCATGGAACATGACATTCAGGATATCTAATTACTCAGAGAAATCTGACGTATCTATGTTGATCGTCCATTGTTAGATCTGCTTCTTGAATTGATTAGTTACTCAACTTTGGGACGAGAATTTTTATTTTAACCCCTAGTCAGGTAAGTAGCATTCAAAATAATGTGCTAATTTTCAGTGTCACTCGACTTTTGTAGACATTATCAAATTTGTGAGTATTGTTATTTAATATGGAGAGTGCAAGAGTTGATGGTAAAATAATTGGTATAATCACACTCCGTTTTTTTGGATATCATACGGTGGTAACACCTGTGAAATATTAGATCGAATTCAAGTGTGATATAAGTGTCTCTATTCCCTGTGCCTTCCTACAATGCTGTCTCTTATGCATGTCCATAATCCAGAAGTTTTAGTGTTATCATGTCATGTTTGGTTTGTCTGCCAATCTCTTAGGCAGTAATTTCATTTCATTCACATGGATCTTTATTTTCCCTTATAGTGGTGTGCTTGCCATAAAATGTTATCCTCTTCCAGCTAAAATGCTGTTTATAAGTTCACATTGCATCTTTTATGTTGTTTGTGTAGATTTGGACAGATCTTTGTCGGAGCTGGAACTGGTTGGTAGACAAGCATTGATAGTGGTTCCGCTAGAAAGAGGTACAAATCATAATAGAGGAGGTTCCCTGTCCCAGCACCAACCAAGTTCAACTGATGATTCTTCTGATGGAAGTAACGGAGGATACTTTGGAATTGTGAGAAGGATCTTGTCCTACGTGAATCCACTTTCTTATCTTGGAGGTGCATTCCACTCATCAGGTTTGACATGGGATTAAATAGCTCGTAGCAGTACCTCAGTCTCTCTAATTATGATAAGTTTGATCTCATTGTGTTGACTTGGTTTGAATTTGATAACATCTTCCTAGTTTCCATTGCCCCCGCATAAGCATCAAATTAGGCATTGATGTGGTCTATCACATTCAAGATTCTTCTAAGTTTTTTGGTAGAAAGCCGGACAAAAGGACTGGAAGCATTGTCCACGAGTACATCAGTGGCATGAGGAGGCATCATACAAAAATCAGAATGCAACAAAACAGTATTGTTGCTTACCAGATAGTTAGTAAATAGATTACACTTGAAGCTTCTATTTACGAGTAAATTATGGATGTGGTTTTTGGATATGGATGTGAAGTTTCTCATGCAGTCATTTTATTTGTGGCTTTCTTGTTATTGGGTGGTGGAATTTTATTAACATAGGAAAAAGTTTTGAAGTGATGGATGAAGTTCATTGAACTCTTTCAGACTGAGGCACTCCTTCTTTAGTTCACTGGATGAATGTGATTGCTGCTTATGTTGAGTGAGTCACGCACATAGATTTTACTTGCGGGAGCTGTGGTGGTATCTATGAATGCCAATTGCTATGGTAATGATGGGTGCCATGCCTGGCAAGTTTTGTCCATTACGTCATCCTTCTGGAGCAGAAATTTTTGCTTCGGTGCAGCTTCTGCCATTGCTTTCTTAGACTAGATTTTGCTTATATAGCTTAATTGATCTGGAAAAGAGCCGTATTGACTCCGTATATATTGACGTTGATGCTTCAGATCCTAATCTTCCCCCTCAAAATAACTCGGCAAGAACAGAAGGACGGAAGCTCCGTGACTCGACAAATCAGAACACTTCCACGGGAAGCAGAACTGGGGGCGGGAGCAGGAGAACAATGTCATCCCCGTTTGGTAGCAACATACATACTCTGAAGCATGACGAAGATGATAATCGTTTCAGCGATAGAAATTCTTTCTGGAATGGGAACTCTACGCAGTATGGCGGCAATGGTGATGAAAGATAGGATGTGATTATATGAACATGCTTTTGTTTTCCTCTTGTTTCTTTTTCATGCCGGTGTTAATGGTATATAAAGATGTGAAATAATGGAGTCGGGATGGATGCTTGATCAGTGATGTTCAGATCTTGCTATAGTGAAATTGCAATATATAATCCAAAATTTGTGAAGTTGGTTGGTGCTTTATGTTTTGCATCCTATGATGGACTGGGTTCCGAGATTTCGTGGCTGGGAAGAGGCAGTGATGCTCGTGGGGAGAGCACGGCCGAAATCTGGGCAGCAAGGACATAGGGGGGCAGTTGGGTGCCCGCTTGTAAGTAGGCCGATCTAATTTTGTCTCCTAAAATTTTCAAGCAACAGAAACGGATAAGGTAATATGATTTTTTTCAAGTGATTTTGCACATATGAGACAAGGAAAAAGGGTTTCAAATTCCATATAGATTTCACTTAATATTTAGAACTTACCTATTAAAATAGGTTCTTCATTTTTCAGAACTTGAAATTTAGCCTACATAACTTGTAACTTCAAATCCATCCTGTCATAAGTTTTAGAGTCTCCAAAGTCTACTTAGGTTTTGCATTTTTATCAATTAAATTATAATTTTTAATAACCACTACTTGCTTACAGTTTACTCATCATAATTTTTTTTTTTTTTGATGACCCAGGGAACCCCGCACGGCCGGCAGCCGGAGATAAACCACTGGGGGCGACACGTGCTAGCCACCACACACATGCCACCGGGTAAGTCACCAATGTCTCACGTCGGCCCTCCCCGCAACTTGCGTCGCAGGGGTTTCGAACCCGCACTTCTTAGCGAAAGGAAGCGCAGGCCTATCTAGTGGAGCCCACCACGGCGGGTGGTATTTACTCATCATAATTTATATTTAAATACATGAAAAATATGAAATATTAATAATTAAAAGTCTTAGTCATAAAATGGAAGCTCAAATTAATGATTTCAAATTATACACTCATCATTAAAGGTTATGAAATATCACAGTATTATGCAAAGACATAAATTAAGAAAAACATAAAAACTTATTTAAAGTTCTAGATGATAGGTTTCGAGTTAAACCTACCATCGAAACAAGTTTTTCAACTTTTGGAACATGGAATCTAACTTGCATATTTTGAAATTGGGGAGCTAGTAAGTTCCCATCAGTTTAGTTCTAAGAATTTTCTTTTTGGTCGAATGTTTACTTCTAAGATTGCACATTCTATTTCGGAATCATGCTTGCTCATATTACGAGGGAGGAAATCTTCTTTCAAAAAGCCATGTAAAATTAAAAAGTAAAAAAAAAAAATAAAAAGAAAAAGAAAAGAAAAGAAAAGAAAATTGATGTTAGAAAGTGAAAATTCCTTTCATTTTACTATATTGCTCGGTTCAATTGTTTGAAGCATACTATATACAAGTGTTACAGGCTATGTTCGTTGTGAATGCATTTGGGAGAATGAAAATGGCGATTAATGCGGTGTGTGAAGTTTGGCATATGCAGTTTAGCTGTACTTGATTGCCTAGGTTATATTTGTCATCACATCATACTTTCTTGTAATTCTCAAGCCTTTTTTTTTTTCCTTTTCTTTCGGTTGGATTTGTCGATCCTATTTAAGGTGCAAAAGTATACATTGCAGCTTGCATGGGCGACTCTTGCCATTACTGCCGCACCCTGTTATAGTTTTGTCGTGTTAATAGTGTTCTATGCCGAGGGAGAAATTGATAAGGATATCGGGTAAGCCGATCGTTTTGGCCCGCCAATGTTGCCCCATGCCATGTCGTGCTTTCGGGGCATGAGCTTCGATTATGCAGTTTGTTGTTTCATGCCTATGACACTTGGTGGGATCAATTGTTCCTTCCTATTTTGAGTTTGAACTCGGTTGCCTTTAAGCTCTCCCATGCTGTGTACACTGATTTTGTTACCTGAGATCAATTGTCAAGGTGGGACGAGGTGACCGATTGTACTCTGTAGAGAGAGAAGGGAAGCGTGCCTTTTTGTCTCTGTCCTCGCGTTCTGGTCTTTTTAATTATCTAACACGAAGTAGCTGGGATAATTATCTAAAGTCATAAATTTGACTAATTCAGTCTAAAATTTTTCAATAATATTAATTTAGTCCTATCAATTTAATCATAAAGTTTTCAATTATGTCAATTAATTCTATACATTTGGGAGATTTATTAATTTAGTTCCATTTTTTTTTTATAGATATTTGGTTGAAATGACTCTATTAACAATGATATGATCTCTCTCATTTTTTATGTCCAAGTTGCCTTTTTCCCTAGAGAGGCCAATTCAGTTGCAGACTAGGTTGCCAAAACCCATGGGACAAAAGCACTTCCTAGCAATTGGTTATCTACACCTCCCTACGTACTTTTGGATCTTTTATATAACGAAACCCAATTTGTGGGATCTTTCAGTTTTTACTTAGCTAATTTTTTTTTAGTCAATTCACCTAGCTACTCCACTAAAGGAATTTTTGACCAAAAAAATTAGCACAATTGAAAATTTTAGGATTGAATTGGCCTTTTGGACAAGGTTTGAAACCTTTTGGATAATTTTCCCCGAAATTGCTCATGTTATAAATATCTACATCTTTCTTAACATTTTAGCAAAAAAATCAGTACTTCTCTTTTCATTTTGAAAGGAAATGCGCCAAATTGATGAAAAACATCTAACCAAATTGCTTTTGACTCTTTCATCTTGGTTATCATTGTTAAAGAGTATGCTTACTCTCCCATTGTAGGAGTCGCTTCGATTTGAATTTTCTATCTTGGAGTTGATAGTACACCCACATTTTCTAGTACATTTATATCATGTTATTTACTAAGATTTCTCTTTCTCCATCACTCCTTCGATTACAGATGTAATTTTTTTTTTTCACACGACAAATGGTAGATGCTATGGCCTATGTCTTCATATACCTAATTGAAAGGAAATTGTTTTTCTTTTAATTATGGAAAGGATTGGCCAAAGGCAATTAGTGTGAACCATCCTCTCGAGATCGATAGGTTATAAAGGTCCTATATCCTACGCAAAATGATTAGATATGGCAATTCATTCAAAGTCGACAAACCCGTCACCGCATTTCTGTACTCTATTAAGAGTCACGAAGTTGCAGCCACGAAGAATATGCTACGGCTAGGAGGGAACTGAAAGGAGCCAAAAAACTTATGATGGAAGTGAAACGACCCAAAAACTTATCAAAGAGTTTCCTTTTTTCAATAAAAAAAAAAAAAGAGAGATGAAAGAAAGAAAGAGGAAATAATATAAGTGGTCCTTGAATTTGATTTAATTTGTAATGTCGTCCCATGATTTTTAATTTATCCAACGTGATCTTTAAATTTTGATCTAATGTTCCGTGTGATTTCTTGACTTAAAACATTTTTATGTAGTGTAATGACTATATTAAACACTTATCAATAATTCAAAAATAGTATTGAATGAAGTAAAAGTTTATGGATAATATTGTATATTGAATTGGAGTTTATGAATCATATTGCATGAATTAAAAGTTTTGGGGAAAGTATTATATATTGAACTAAAATTGAAGAACCATTTATGTTATTATCTCAAAAAGGAAATAGATATAAATGAAAAGTAATTATTTCATCCACGATTTTTATTTTCTCTTCAAAATTGGAAAGAGTTGCGGGGAAATAAACTTTTTGCTCTACATTTATTTATTAATACCCCTCAGTTTTCTTTTTTGGCTCAAATCTAGCAAGAGCCGAAAAGATCATTTCAAGTAAAAATTTTCTCACCTATTAATTTCCCTCCATGTCATTTCCCCTTCAATGATCAATTCACCACATTCAAACAGCAGCAAGACAGGACCCACCTATGGGCAACGCAATTGGTGTCCGTTTTTCTTCTATCATCGAGGTCGAGAGATCGAACCATTTCGTTACATTCGATGATTTAAGTGGAGTCTTAAGGATAGATTATTAAGTCAGTTTTTGAGATTTTACGTCAAAATAGCGACTTGTGGCGAGTCTGGCAGTAAGCACTGGAGGATCGTGTGATTTCCGAAGAGTGACCTCCGGCGATTCCCGAAAAAAAAAAAACACAGCAGCAGCAGCAGCAGCAGCAAGACAGAACATCTTGGCACCCTTTCCCCAACGTTAAAAAAGGAGAGAACCTTGATGCTGTCTTCTTCTCCCAACGTTAAACCCTAATAAGGGGGAAGCGCTTCCCGGGGTTTTAAGGACTTCTCTGCGCAATCCCCATTGGAGCGTCCAACCAGATATGCGCAGAAGAGGGCTCCACCACCTCCTTCGTCGCTCGCCTCCCGTTGCTCTTCTTCCGACCTCCAAGCCTCAGAAGGCGGTCGCTTTCCCTCCTTCCCGTGCGCCCCCGTCGTCCCGCTTTCGCCCCTCTGCCGCTCCTGAAGTCCCCCCCGTGCAGTCCCTGTTTGGGCCCGGCGATGCCCGGTTCTTCTCCACCTCTTCGCCCGACGACGATCTCGCAGGCCTGATTCATCCGGACGACCCGGTTTTGGCCGGGGATCCTCGGGTCGAGGCCTTTTCGGCTGCCGAGTTCGAGTTCCTGCGCGAATCGTTGTCGGGTTCGGGGCACGGGGGAGAGTGCTCCGCAGGTGATGTTGGTCGGGGTACGGGTGACGACGAGGCTGTTTTAGTTGCGAATGCCATTGAGAATTGTGAGGATGGGTTCGGGGACGGAACCCAGAAGCTTCTCAGGCGGTTTAGGGAGAAATTGAATCCTTATCTTGTGATCGGGGTTTTGAAGATTGTGAAAAACCCGGAATTGGCTGTTAAGTTCTTCTTGTGGGCAGGTAGACAAATTGGGTATGCTCACACGGGGGCTGTGTATAATGCATTGCTGGAAAGACTCGGTTGTGATGATAGTGAGAGAATACCCGAATCGTTTTGGAGAGAGATAAGGGTGGAAGATGCGGAAGTCCTTGGCAAGTTGCTTAATGTTTTGATTCGAAGATGTTGTCGAAATGGATTGTGGAACTTAGCGCTGGAAGAATTAGGAAGGCTTAAGGATTTCGGGTACAGACCGACTCAATCGACGTATAATGCTTTGGTTCAAGTTTTTCTTAAAGCTGATAGGTTAGATACAGCTTATTTAGTTCACAGGGAAATGTCGGACTCGGGGTTTCATATGGATGGCCATACCTTAGGTTGTTTTGCATATTCCCTCTGCAAGTCAGGGAAGTGGAGGGAAGCTCTTGCCTTGATCGAGAGTGAAGAATTCCTTCCTGACACTGTACTTTACACAAAAATGATAGCCGGTTTATGCGAGGCTTCGCTTTTTGATGAAGCTATGGAGTTCTTGGATAGGATGCGTTCTAATTCTTGCATTCCTAATGTCGTGACCTACAATGTTTTGCTTTCCGGGTGTTTGAGGAAAAGACAGTTAGGCAGGTGTAAGAGGATCATCAATATGATGATTCCTGAGGGTTGTTATCCAGGTCACCAAATATTTGTTTCTCTTGTTCATGCTTTTTGTAATTTGAGGGACTACTCTTATGCATATAAGTTACTGAAAAAAATGGTTAAATGTGGGTATCGTCCTGGTTATGTCGTCTACAATGTATTACTTGGTGGATTATGTGGTAATGAGGAATTGCCTGGCCCAGATGTACTTGAATTAGCTGAGAATACTTATAATGAAATGGTGGATGCTGGGGTTGTATTGAATAAAGTAAATGTGGCTAACTTTGCTCGATGTCTGTGCGGGGCTGGAAAATTTGAGAAAGCACATTGCATCATTCGCGAGATGATGAGTAAAGGATTCATACCTGATTGTAGCACATACTCCAAAGTGATCAGTTTCCTGTGTGATGCATCCAAGGTCGATAAAGCGTTTACACTGTTCGAAGAGATGAAGAGTAATGGTGTTGTTCCTGATGTTTATACATACACGATTCTGATTGATAGTTTTTGTAAGGCTGGACTGATTGAGCAGGCATGTCGCTGGTTCGACGAGATGGTGAGAGATGGCTGTGCACCTAATGTGGTGACTTACACTGCTCTCATCCA
This sequence comes from Eucalyptus erythrocorys, assembly GCA_014182555.1. Lineage (NCBI taxonomy): Eukaryota > Viridiplantae > Streptophyta > Magnoliopsida > Myrtales > Myrtaceae > Eucalyptus > Eucalyptus erythrocorys. The sequence goes on along the minus strand of CM024597.1, from coordinate 659,410 downwards.
CGCTCATCTCAAGGCAAAGAAGCTTTCTCGTGCAAATCAACTCTTTGAGTCTATGTTATCTGAAGGTTGCTCTCCTAATGTGGTTACATATACTGCCTTGATTGATGGTCATTGTAAAGCTGGAGAAATTGAAAAGGCATGCCAAATATATTCGAAAATGAGGGGAAATGCAAGTCTTGCCGATATAGATATGTATTTTAGAGTCAGTGAAAATGAATTAACAGAACCGAATGTTTTCACTTATGGGGCTTTAATTGATGGTTTATGCAAAGCTCACAAGGTCAGAGAAGCTCGTGAATTATTAGATGCCATGTCAGTGGCAGGCTGTGAACCAAACCAAATTGTCTATGATGCTCTCATAGATGGATTCTGTAAGGTTGGGAAACTTGATGAAGCGCAAGAGGTTTTTGCTAAGATGTCAGAGTCTGGGTATAGTCCCAATGTGTATACATACAGTTCTTTGCTTGACAGACTGTTTAAGGATAAAAGGCTTGATCTTGCTTTAAAAGTTTTAACCAAAATGCTAGAGAACTCTTGTGTTCCTAATGTTGTCACCTACACAGAGATGATTGATGGCCTATGTAAAGTGGGAAAGAATGATGAGGCATATAGACTTCTGGTGATGATGGAGGAAAAGGGTTGTCATCCTAATGTTGTTACATATACTGCAATTATAGATGGTCTTGGTAAAGCGGGCAGAATCAACAAATGCTTTGAGCTTTTTGAACAGATGCGTTCTAAGGGTTGTGCTCCAAATTTTGTGACTTATGGGGTTTTAATAAACCATTGTTGTGCAGCTGGCCTTCTTGATGATGCGTATAAACTTCTGGATGAGATGAAACTCACATATTGGCCTAGGCATGTAGCTGGGTACCGTAAAGTCATTGAAGGTTTTAATCGCGACTTTATAATTTCTCTTGGGCTTTTAGATGACATGGGTGCCAGTAATTCGGTGCCTCTTGTTTCCGTCTACAATGTTTTGATAGATAATTTTGTCAAGGCTGGACGATTGGAGGTAGCTTTGGATCTACATGAAGAGATTAGATCATCTTTAGTTAGTTTAGCTGGCTACAAAAAAGTCTATGCTTCACTTATCGAAAGTCTCTCTCTTGCTGGTAAGGTTGATAAGGCCTTTGAGCTGTATGCAGACTTGATAAAGGAGGGTGGTGTTCCAAAGTTAAGCACATTTGTAGACCTCATAAGAGGCCTTGTCAAAGTTCATAAATGGGATGAAGTTCTGCAGCTGTCAGACAGTTTATGCCAGATGGTTTGTCTCTCTCTCATTATGACTTGCTTAAATTTTAGGACATGCACAGTTCTGTTCGCTCTTTATGCATGGTTCAGATAGGTAGTGAAGTGAACTTAGATATCTATCTGTTGCTTATATGAGATCCTATTATCTTATGGTAATGAAACTACTTTGTTGATGTTACTGGACTAATTAGTTTGTTTGAAAAACTTGATAGTTTTAGAAAAAGAAAGAGCGGCTTTACTGAACTTTTAGAGTACTGAAGACCTTGGTGATTGGAACATACAATTTGGTCTGTTAATTGTTCAAACGTGTCAAGTTTTATAGTAAATGTAGGTGGCGGTTCTTACAAATTTGCCACTTGTTCCACACATGTATATTTTGGAACAGTTATAACTTGGTTTGGGATTGTTAATTTGTGGAAATTTCTTGAGAAAATGAGTTTGGTATGTGTAAACATATAGTGTGGTTAAAATGTCAGAATATTTGTTTTATTGTGATTATGTCATTCCCATGCACATAATTGATGCAATGATCAAGATTTAATTTCTTGGACTTTTCATTCTTTCTCCTTATAGGATTTGCTATTTCAATGAAAGAATTTTGTTGAAACCTGTTAATGCTGTACTCCAGATACATTATAGCATTTTAATTGTTCGAAGCTTCTGTTCCTACCATTTAAAAAATTCGTTCTCGTATTGTGTCTTCCATCATCACCCAAATTTGATCATCTTTGATCTTTCAAAAACAGAATATTGTGTTGGTCAAAGATGAAGGAACAGCTGTAAAAGGTTGACATCACCTGCTTTTCTACGGCTTTCTGTTGAACCTACTGGCAATCAGCCTTGTGCGGAAACCCCAGAATTCCCTGGTTTTGGACTGCTGATGATATTATTACCAGGAAAAAGGGCCATAGGTGCAAATAACAAAGCATCTTGATGAAAAACAAAGGTATATACAGTCAGATTGGCACTTTTATCCAGATTGCTATGTGTATGTAGTCTGCTTAATTTATTCTAATTCTTATGGTTGGCTTTATATCTTTGAGTTTGTTCAATTCTTCCAGTTTCGGTGTCTGGGTAGGGCATATCTGTGCTAGGAGTGAATAGTGATTTGCTGATGGAGTAAATTCAACATTCTGACAGAATCGGACTACATGATGTATTCTCCAGTTTGTTGATAGAAACAAATGATCACATGCGTAATGCTTATTTACCATCCTAGGTTGACCTCTTTGTTTTCTTTTCCTGTTGCATATCTGGGATCTTAGATACTATTTCTATGCAGCTTGCTTATGCAGCTGTATCTACGGCCTTTGCACTGCCGGAGCATCCAAACATGACAATGTGCAGGTATATCGTAGCTCACTTTGTGTTACTTTTAGAATCTGGAAGATTGCTTGCTTATACAACATTCTGCATTCTGCATTCTGCCTGTTGGACCATTCCCCTATTGACTGCTTTTATTGTTTGATTTGTTATCTCCTTTTTAGGTTTGGTTTAGGTGACTCGTCACTGAAGTGAAATTGGTGAGTTGCCAAAGTTTGCGAGTAAGTAATAGACCACGGGGTGGGATGTGGTGCAGGAAGTGCTCAGATCATCAGAGACTGGGCCGGCTCAGATCTACTCCCTCTACTGAGAGGTGCATTTGTAGCATGGTGTGAAGAACCCTTGGATACAGTGTTTACTTTCGGGGAGTTTTTTCTATCCCATGAGAGGGAGCATTGTCCAGTCGCTGCCACAGGGAACGGACAATAATTAGTAGGAAACTTTCTAGACAGCCATCCGGTTGAAGATGTTTCTGGTGTTAAGGCCATTATGCTGCTAGGGAAGGTTCCATTGCCGAGGGGGGAGAGGATGTTCCTGTGGCGCCAACGCTAAGAGCTTCTGTGGTAGGTGTAGGAAGAAATGCAACTTGAAAGCACTGTCCCTGCTTTCTTCTTGTTTTAATCCTAGTCTTTTGGCGTTTTTCTAGTTGTATGAATGGGATCAACGGGAGATGCATGAGATTCTTCCTATCTTGTGTAATTGAAATATAACTTACTAATTCACTGAGCGCTTCTATGCTTCCATAGTTCTCCATTCTCTGTATTGGCTGAGGAGGGATGTATTTAGTCCTGAGTAATTTACTGGGAGCAATCAAAACAGAGTGGACACAGGTTGTCTGCTACTTTATCCATGGAAGCCAAGCCTAAATCAGCAAGAATATTATATTTTCTTTCTGTGAAAAATAGTCATATTTTTTTATATACAGATAATTGGTGACGTGTTACATTAGTAATTAATTAACTAAATGGATAAGTCCAAAATTGAAGTATCTTTACCTGATTATAATACCACATGTGATTTACATGTATAAGATTCGGCTCACTCTTAAGCTCTCCTTGTTTCATGGAAAGTGTTTTTCATAAAGTGATTTTCAAGGAAAATGACTAATTTTCAATTTTTAGTTGAAATTTGAAATAGAAGAGGAAAATATTTTCCGTCATTTGCAAAGGAAAATTTCATTTAATTTTCCTAAATACACAAACTTTTTGGGTGCTAGTGATTTGTATATGAGCATCAAGATCTTAGGTGTAGCTTGATGGACCTTGACATGGACCTTGGAGCAAGGGCACTTAGATCTTGAGAAAGAGCATAAACACTGGTCCTAGGTCCACAGAAGTCAAAATTGAGAACCTAATGCTCGTGCATAGCTTCTTGGAGCCTTGGCCTGAGTTCGCAAATGTCTTAGTGCCCATGGTTGAGTCCACTGAGGTGGAGAGTAGGGTCTTAGTGCCTGGGTCTACGTCCATAGAGGTCAAGCTGAGGACTTCGATGACCCAAAGCCCTGACACTTGAGTGTTGGTCGATCGAGGTTGGGCCTTAGATGCAGATGCTCATGCTTTGTTCCCTAGCGACTAGGCCCAAGTCCTCGACACCTGAACTAGAGTCCACAAAGGTTGGGCCAAGGACGTTGGTGCTGTTTTTGGGTTCCTGATGCTCAGGCTCAAGACCCTAGTGTCAAGCTTAGATCTCTTGTGCCTAAGCTTAGGTCCATCAACTACGATCTCAAGACCCCTGCACTTGCGACCAAGTCCATTGAGGTCCTAGCTTGGAACCTTGGTGTTTGTGCCCGGATCCATTGAGGACGAGGCTTGGGAACTCATTGCCCATGTTGAAGTCCATCGAGGTTGGGCCAGGAACCCTAACGCTTGGGCTTGGTTCCATTGAGGCTAGCCTAGAGCCTTGGTGGCATTTCTAGGTCCCTAGCACCCAAGCTTGGGTCTACAAAGGCCAAGCTTGGGACCATAGTGCTCGTGCTTGGATCCTTGGCACCCAGGATTGGGCTCTTGGCATATGGACTTGGGTCAATTGAGCTTGAGCCTACTCAACGACCATTGCCCTGGGCATGGGCACTTGGATCCCAGGATTTGACCTTGATGGACCTAGGCTCGAGCACAGAAAATTTAGGTATGGGCACTAAGGTCTCTAGCCCAAGGCAGGAGACCCAAGCACAAAAACTAGGGTCCTAGGCTCGGCCTTGTTGGGCCTAGGTGCGGGCACCAGATTGTTAGCACGACTTCGATAGACAACCGCTTAGGCACTTGGGACTTGGTCCTTAATGCTAGGGACCGAGAAATGAGTGTTAGGGTTTTTATACCCAAGAGTATAGTTTCTCATCTTAGCGTTGATATTTGGTTATATATGGAAAAATAATTTCTCATTTTTTATAGGGAAATTAAATTTCTTGAATTTAAGATAAGTTCTCCGTTGACTCATTTCCTAGGTGATCCAAATGTTGGAAAATGAGAAAAATATTTTCTCAAAAAATGTTTTCTGTGAAATAAATGGAACCTAAGATATGTGCTTGACCATGTCTAATGATCACATTTCCTTAAACTCATGGCTAGAAATCAATTTTCTAGAGTGCAGTATTAGAGCATAATTCAACAGGTTGAATCCCAATCTCTGTTCTTGTTATGCTATCTGATTTCTTTTATTATCATTGTGTTCCTCTTAATATGTATATTTGATGTACTTACATCCACACATTTCAAGTCTTGTTTTTGAAGCATCTGCTCTCATAAACTTTATACTTTCGCAAGAACAGCCGCTGGACACATATGGATTGCTGGATATAATTTCAAAGATTTGAAAAGATCAGTGACTAACGCAATGACACAATTCGTTCGAGATGCAAGAGACCATGTCAATAATAAAATTAACTATAAAACATTAAGCCCACAATGGATCCTTCCTTTTACATTTACTCATAAAACCAAACCCACAAAATAAAAAATAAAAAATAAAAAAGACAATTAGCTTGTGGCATAGAAAAACCTTACGCAAAACGAAAAGCACCCAAACATATAAGCTCAACTAAAAAAAGCACACTTGCAAATGTCAATCTTTTGAATCACGTTTGTCCAAATTCATGACCTTGCTCCCTCAAATGCTTCCACTATTGAGGCATCATGCCTCGGCCACAAAGCCAATTCATTTCTCTTCCGTCTCATATCCAATGAATTCTTCAAGATTTCCCATGATGTATCTCCCCATCATCTTCTTCCCGCGCTCTAGTTCCATTTCGAGACTGATGAGCTATAATGGCAAATGTTGTTAAGTTTGTGGACACGCGATGTCTATATATATACATGCCAAGAGGCCCCTCGTCCTTTTTTTTTTTTTTCGAGTAATAAAATTACGTTCAAGGAAAGCTGGTGTCCCCCCTTGTAGCAACATAGAGCAAAGCAAGTGCACAATGAAAGTGAGAATAAGACAGTTTTACTCATTGTAATCTAACCCGATTTGGAGTGGTCCATAGAACCCAATGTGTCCAAAATTAAGATGTCGAACAAAGACATTAGAGAATTTTTATTCATGCCGCTTCCCTAACTTCTAGCAATTCCAAGAGAAAATTGTGCATATTTTGCATGCTGAAATAGAAAACATACGGGAATTTCAAAGATCAAAAATTGAATCATCAATAAATTAGAATATGTTCATTGTTAGAGGAGTGTATTTTTCCACGTTGATCTTATCATCGTTGTTGCTAAAGGCGAAGAATTGGGATGTACAGTGTACCTGCGAAATGTAGTCAAGATATGAAAACTTCTGCGCCCGTTTGATTATTTCAATGAAAGTTGAAAAAAATCGAAATATTCCGCACAAGAACGAGTATTTCCCAGGAGTCTGCAAGTATCCGGTGATACGGAAGTCTTATTGAAAATCACGTATTTGACTGTTCTTTGGGGTAAAAGTACTGGTATATTGACTTGTTTTCAGGCAATTTTCTTGCCATGTTAAGTTTATGAACAGATTACAAGAGGCAGCTGCAGAATGTTTAGGGATTGATCACAACATGTATTGATGCTAACGCAAGGGATCATAGCGACAAAGCACATGGCTTTGCTGCTAGCCAGTAAAAATGCAGAAAGGTTTTTTTTTGGTCAAACAAACAATGCAGGAAGTTAAGAAGCAAGAAATTCTTGATTCCTATAAATTCGCCCTCTTTCTATCGGGACAATTATTAAAATAGTCCTAAATACATTGCACTCGTGCTAATTTAGTTTTAAATATTTCAATTCAGTCAACTAAGTTCTAAACCTTTTGATGATTTATTAATGTAGTTATCTTGGCCAATTTTGGCTAGAAATTACCAATGTAGACTTCGGCCAAAGCGACGTAGACAATTTTTGTAATTTTTTTTATTTTCTGATTTTTAAAATTGTTTGAAGCACCACTTACTTGGCAATGAACTCTAAATCCCATCGGTTTAGTGGAAATCAATATCAAAATTGAGTTAAACGCTACTGGAATTATGGACGCTTATTAGTTGACAAAAACGGCTCGTACGTGTGCTAACAAAACCATTTCCTAAAGTAGATATTCAAAGGCGTTTGTAATGCAGACTTTGTGTGCAAAACTTTGAAAATTCATTTTGATTAAACCGTTATTCGAAATTAGTTTTACCAAATCTCACGGCTCTGAAGTACCCTAAATTATCATTTTCATATAATTTCATAGCTTAGTAATTCCTAAATCGGACCCTCCAATTCAAATTTAACATAACTTCGAATTTTTTTGTCAAAATTCATGGCTTCACAACACCTCGCAATTATCATTTCTATATAATTTCACAACTTGATAATTGATAAATCGACTCTAGTTCAAAACTTACATAGGTTCAAATTTATAACTTAACTCCATCCCCTTTCTTTTTAATGGACGAAGCCCTCTGCCTTTTATGTTTACCCTTGGTTTAAGTGAGGCAGCGGCTTTGTTTTTTTCCACAAAAATTATCAATATCAATGTTGACCATACTATGTAAAACAATTTATGTTCATCCCAGCATTTTTGGCCAAAATTGATCGAAAGAACTATATTGCCCAATTGTTAAAAGTTTTAGGACTCAATTAGTTAAATTGAAAGATTATGACTGCATTGGCATAAATTTAATAATATTAAGATATATATAACCATCCCCCTTTCTTCATGTACTCGGTGGAATAAATTGTCCAAAATTCATACACGGATTCTCTTCAAGTCTTGCAGGTCTCACAGTCGTGTCAACAACCGTAACTGCACTCCCGTTATTTCACTGAGGGAATAATACTATCCGTACAGTTGCTAGATTGCAATTAAAACCTAGACAATCCTTTTACTCGAAATAATCCAGGTAAAAAGTACCTCCGATATTTCATAGCTTGAGGCGAAAAGTATTGAGGATGGGGTGAGCGAGGCAGAAAGTATTGAGGGTGGGTGAACATATGTCAAAATGCATAACACATTTGGATAACACCATACCAGCCAAGCTATTATCATATAGAAAAACACTCAAACATGACAGGATAGATATCATTTGAACACAGAGGGCATCCCCATAGTCACAACACAATTGCGGAACAAATAATTGAAATTACCATACTGAGGAACCTCCGATGTGATTCAAGTCATCATCCCATGGCATGGTTGAAATACAAAAATTTGCCATCCGACTACCAAATTTACAATGAGCGCTCTCCAGATTATGTGACGAACACTTCAAACATGACAGGAAAGATATCATTTGAACACAGAGGGCATCCCCATAGTCACAATACAATTGTGGAACAAATAATTGAAATTACCATACTGAGGAACCTCCAATGTGAGTCAAGTTATCATCCCATGGCATGGTTGAAATACAAAAATTCGCCATCTGACTACCAAATTTACAATGAGCGCTCTCCAGATTATGTGAATCTAGAACCAATTTGAAATGCTGAAGTCCCTTAGCTTCCTCAGATGTCTCTCCATGTCTTGCCTTGTCTTGACCCACTCTTCCCTCTCTATAACTGTGGTGGGATCATCTTTCTCACTCTGAAAGAATGAAGGAAGGATGATGAATTACTCAATGCACGTTCGAAAGGACGATACTATGCTTTTTCCAATGCACAAATTAAAGCGAAAAGACTAGTCTGAGATACTCACAGCATGAGTTATCTTGAAGGAGGTCCCATTATCACGTATCACAAGCAAGTCATCCTTCCTATCCCTATCTCTTCCTCCTGGAACCGTGACCTGCAGAATTAAGAAAGAGGTAAATATCCCAGCTGAAGGCATGTGAATGATTAAAATAAAGTATTACAGTGAAGGTCCATCAGGGAAAAATTAACATTCATGCGTAAATGCAGGACACCACTCATGATCACACAATTTTTAACAAAATCAATCATCAACATCTATGCCTTCGGAGATAGTTGCCAGAACTAAACTGTTAAACAGCTCCACCATTGAAGGTATCTATTACACACTTGGGAATTCCTTTAAACTTGTCACAGTAGTTTTCTATTTGCCCAAAATTTGTCAAAGTACTTGGATTGCCATTTGTAGTGAACAATGGTATCTAACAAAGACATGATTTGAAAATAGTGGCATTAAAGATCATGCAAAAGACCCAGAAGAAGTGGGTGCAAATAGATCCACACCAAAGATGAACTAATGAGATGCCCCTTTCCGCCACTCAATTTGTGTACTGGCTTCTGCTAACCCAAACCCCTTCCGGCCAAACCCTCCACCCAACTGGGACCCACAAACAGAAAAGGAAGGAAGAAAGCACCCCCCTATACACCTTTATTTACTCAATTTTGCAGAGACCATTTTGGTTTTTGTTTGCAGTGTATGCTCAAATACTTTGATCTCTGAAATAACAAATCTAGAGTAATCTGAGGAAAAAAAGAAAATCTTACAATCACTTTTGCCCTGCTTATCGATTTTGTTTTCGAATCAATCACGTATATCTCCTCAAAGTCAAGAACAAATTCTGGGTCACCCAGCCTCCGATTCCTGTAGTGCTTTGTAAGGAAAACCTGCAGCAGGAGACACAAGTCATGCCATTAGTTAAAAGTGATGGTCGTTCACTAGAATAATTATAGAGAAAAAAAAGAATTCAATAAAATATCATCAAGAACTACTTCCAGCAAATTTTTGTAGTATCAAGAGGTAAGAACAGAAAGGGAATGCTATATCTACAACAAGAAGGCCAGCACACAAACAAGAAGGCGAAACCAGGGAGGATAATCAGGATATACTTTTGTCTGAATTTCGCAGAGTAGAGAAAGTATCAACAAGTATTTCTTTATACAAGATGTTCAAGTGCCGAGGATTCAGTTCCTCGCACAAAGCATGAGATGTATCGCCAAGTATTTGTCGTACTTTAACCCTCCTTAATCAGACCATCATCTAGTTACTCATCTCGCTATGAGGAGGCAAAGATAACTGATGGTATTAAAAAAAGTTTCAGATTCGAATTGGAAGGGAGGTGGATCAGCCCAGATGTCTAATGTGACAGGTTACCATGATCAAGCTGAAGATGTCACTGTTCTCCAACCAATAACAAATAAATAAAGATGAAAAAGATCTGAATATATCAGTATTTGGAAAACCGTATAATACTGAGATTCTATGGGGATGAAGTATTTAGACAATGAGATTTTTCAGAAATCAAGAGGCCTCAGTTGTCATTTATTCCAATATTGACATGCACTCTTTTACAATCTAGCATTTTCTTCTGTACTGCAATGTACTTAATGAATATGTTCTGATCTAATGAATAGAGGTAAAGAGTGAAATTACTCAACAATTTCATCGACAACATCTAGGATAGTAAATAGTGAAATATATGGTGATACAATCAAAAGCAACTAAAACATGGTTTCCTTCCAGCCTGTTACCTTAGTGATCTCCCTCTCAGACTTATACATAGGATCTCGATATGCATCGATGGGTGGCTCGGTGACATTGTAGCATCCATAATCGCTCATTGCACATCGAATGTACTGTGAATTAGACATAGAACAAAAACCATATCCATAAAATCAGCATAAGAGGACCCAAATCCAAAGATTGCGATGCGTTCCATCTCAAGAACCAAACTTTGCCAATCAAGGAATTACAGTCCAGCAATTGAATAACGAACATTACAGCACAGCCATTCAAGTGACAAGCGATAAATCATCACAATGTCGCATCCACACTGCATAAATTACCTTTTGAGGCATCGGCGCGAGCACTTTAGGAATCGCATAAACATCGGTGTCTGGAGGAGTCACGTACATCTGTGGAAATGATAAAAATCTCCTCAGTTCTTGAACAAGCTCAATTGAACCACAGAGAGAGAGAGAGAGAGAGAGAGAGAGAGAGAGAGAGAGAGAGAGAGAGAGAGTTAACAAACCTCTCTGAAATCATAGACATCGTTATCTGGGTCGGGAGGCTTGCGGATGAAGAAATCACAGTCAAGCAAGCTGATCTTGTGGAACTCGTCCTCGTTGATCCTGTAATCGACGACCATCTCGGAGTCCCAACCCTGGATGGAGACGAAGCTCTTGCTGTGGACCATGGCAATGTCGTCGTCGCCGTCGCCGGAGCCGGAAGCGGCGGCGAGGGAGGCGGCCATGGTGAGGGGGTCGTACTCGACCTCGAAATCCTTCTTGTTGTCGACCTCCTCGACCTCGTCCTCGTCCATGTCGTAGTCGTCGGGGCCGCCGCCGTCACCGTCGCCGTCGTCGACGCGCACGACGAAGGGGCTCCGCCTCGCGCGCCTCCTGTGAATGAGGGGCGGGGCGGGGCTCCGGAGGGAGAGGAACGGAGAGGCCGTGGTTGCCACAGAGGTGGGGACGGCGAGGGAGGGGAGTTTGGCGGCGGCGGCGAGCGGCGGAGGAGGGCGGAGGAGGGCCGCGGCGGCCATGGCGATCGACGGAGCGGGAGGTTTTGGATGGGTTTTTGCCTCTTCTTTATTGCAGAGGGAGGGAAATAAGATATGGATATGGATATACCATTTTTTTTTATCTTGCAAAAGTAGCCCCACCTTTTAATTTAATCTTTTAAAAGACCCCAAAAGTAAACTTTGTTTCAATTATAACCCAACCGAAACCGGATAACTCGCGTACCTTTTCGCAAAGGATATACCACTTTTTGCATTTTCCAAAGTGGCCCGATCTCTTAATTTAATCTTAAAAAAGGCCTCACAATTAAACTTTGTTACAACTATAACCCAACGGAAACCGGATAACCCGGGTACTTTTTTGCAAAGGCTATACCACTTGTTTTCATTTTTCAAAGCAGCCCCATATTTTAATTTAATCTGAAAAAAGGCCTCACAAGTAAACTTTGTTTCAATTTTAACCCAACCGTCAAACTATCATTTCCTCCTATATGAAACCTATAGATAATGGCAAATTTTTTTTTAGGACTTTTCTTCTGCACGTAACGCCATTTTCATCAGCTGCAATCTTGTTTTCAACATTGAAACCGATTATGTTCCTTTAGGTTCTCCAAAAATCAACGGTGCATCGATACATGTCGAAATATTGGCTGCACAGGGATCTGATGCTTTTCATGCACCAAACAAGTCCGGGGCGAGATCGGTTTTGTCACAAAGAACTTCCTAAAGTTGCTTCGAGGATTAACAGTGTGCTTTGGTTCGTTGCAGGAAATTCTTGCATGATTGCCAAACCCTGTCAAGATAGCAGAACGGCGGCAAGGCTGAGTACATTCCTACGCTAAAAATGCAACAAACATAGACCAATGATTGTAAATTGAGGTCTACGCGCCGTGTGGCTCGCGACGTAAAGTATCGGCCGTGACACATTCATATAGCATTTAATCATCGGGGTAAACCAAGAATAAATAAGTATGTCGATATAGTCAGGATGTTACTTTGCATTTGCCAGCCAATATCGATGATAGAAACTTCTTGGCATATTATTTCTCAATGGATCAGTGCCTCTTCCAAGACACCTTGCCAGTAGCTACCTCTCGAGAGCTCCAAATGGATGCACCGAATCAAGGTAACGTCTAGGCCTATGATGAGACAGATGCTCTGCTTCGTCGAATATGCTGTACAAAAATGACTCACGAACTTATCGGCTCGGAATTGTCGACGAGAAGAACCTTTTGGGGATGGTACGGCCCATTCTCGCTGTGATATACCTTGCTGTTCCACCTCATTCGATCCATCGTATCTTTCACTTTGACAATTACATCGACATGATCCCTTATAATCACAGCACCTTCAGGGCGGAGAATCCGATGAATCTCGATGAGGATGTCAAGAATGTCACACCTGCATATGGCATGGTAAAATTAGAAGTACTATAATGGGTCTTTCTCGTGTCCTATATGCATTCCGTTGCACCAGAAAGAGATGATGTCCCTAACCTATTCCATACCAGTCCATTTTATCACCCACGAACTGGACAGAATAAAAGCAACTACCCGTACACTGTGCACAATGTATGGCTTCCGTAGGAATGAAAATGGATGCTGAAAATCGTGTGCATCTAAAAAACAGGCAGAGATAATGAACCAGAGACTAGCATGTCATGGCAGCTAGATTCGGTATGACAAGTCACAGTCATCCTGCTTTATTTCCTAGTTTTTCATACTTTCGGTTCATAAGTAACACTCCAAATGCCTCATAAAAGAGCAGAGACAGAGCTGTACTGCTTACTTGTGTATGTACATGCTGAACAGACCATTGGCATGAATCAAATCATAAGTCCGAGGATATGTAGAGAAGGCCTCGCACCTGCGAGCATATATTTTCTACGGCACTTTAGTCACCGAATTATGAGCAGCAGATATATAATTCTCTAATGTATCCCAAAAGCATATCTTAGGTCAAAACACATCAAGTTTCGTGATCTCTACTCAAAGATCAGAAAAGGCAAGATCTTGAATAGATAACAAAAATTTCCAGGTCCATTAGAGAAAAGATGGAAAATACATCTACAATCATATATCTATGCGCACACGTGCAGAGGGAGAGAGAGAGGGAGAGAGATTATGCAAGTCTCAACAGCTCTTACCAGTTCATGTATGTTCCAATAAGGCCGCGCTCATAGATAATGCCAAGCGTATTATTCACATCGTATGGGACAACATTCATCACCCAAACTGGATACTTAGCCAGTGCAGCAGCAAATCCTCCAAGGCCAGCATTCATATCCATAATATTTCTATATTTTCTTTGGGCAAGGGATTTGAGAATTATCTCATAATAAGAAACTCTCTTTCTCCATGACTGATTGTCTTCATTGAAGGGCTTAGTTGCAATTCGTTCTGCCATCTCACTTCTAGTCCTTGGAGGAGCAGTATTTAATCTTTTCGGCCATTTCTCAAGGGTACCGCCTGATGTATCATGGATGTCTTTGACATTCGGCAGAGGACTGATGCATGTTTCTAGTTTGTGTACCTTTGAAGAAAAATAGAATGAGCATGGACCAGAAAATTGTTAGATACAGCAGACAGACCTATGAACTTACCATTTTCATCCATCCACTTGTACCATACATATAAGTACTAAACTCACATTCAGGACACCAGTCGACCTCAGAAATGGTTCCGTGTATTATCAAAAACAACTTGTGAGATGTCCATTGGTTGAACATTTAACATTTTGCATTTTTCCTTTATGCATGGTCAAATGGGATATCAATTAGTTTATCATTAGAAGCTTGCTGCCCACAAGGGGCAGTAGATATCACATTAATTCACCAAATGACAATGGGCATTGTTCTATAGTGCTGATCAAGAGCAACAAATGAGGTTTTTCAAGTTTAGGCTGGAAGTGTAGAATATAAGGTATAAGCTCAAGAAACTCACCAACCAGCATCTGGATTACCCTGAGCACATAACTTGGGTGACTTCCAAGCCTTCAACTTTTGGATGCAATGTATGTGGTTGGTAGGCTTTCTCCAAACGGCAATGGGTCCCCTTTCAGCAATCTTCTTCCAGCACAGCCTCCTGGCAAGATCTTCCAGAATATTCTGCTCGTTTTCCAACTCCTTGGCCTTTCTTTGCCAACCCTTGTAGCTGGTCCTCCAACTTATAGGCGGTCCCGATAACACCCAATAACCACCGGGGCGCAGCACCCTGTCGATTTCCATCAGATATTGTCCATCTAGAGATTGTCACATTGCAGGCAACAACAAAGAATGAACAATTGGAGAGTAGAATTGTATGAATAAATGGCATGCAAGAGGATTATTTTGAAGCCCCAGATACAACAGAGAATCTCAGAATCAAATGGAATGAAGACTATCCCATCCTGCTACAGCTTTACATGGAAAATATGGTCATATCGTGCCGTTGAAACTGTTTAACATAGAAGTCTCTTAGATAAGAGTGACGTACTTAGATAAGAGCGACGTATAGAGAACAGAGAACAGAGGTTAAAGAATAGTTTATTTGAGTTAAGGAAGTACAGAACTATAGATTCGCAGAGTGCTACACTTCATCACTGATAGTCAACATTACTAGTAAGAATCCATTCAAGTTCTCCCTGATAAGATTGTGATTTCCATAGAAGAATTCAACAGAATTGAAATTAGAAAGCACTTTTAGAGAAGATGCAAAAATTTGAAAAACAGGAAGGGCAACATTTCACGCCGGTTCGACAATGTCTTCTGATATTAATGGAAAAATCCAATTGCCTCAACTCCAAAGTCCAAAATAAGGAATAAAGCAGTTCATTTCCAATGTAAGCAGAGGATGCGAGGATGAGTACCATAATTAGTCCAGGGAACAAGACAGCGAGAACAATGGGCCATATCAAAAGATCTTGATGGGTACGGTAATCTGTAGGTGCTTAGTATGCCGAGCATCGCTGGAAGTCCTCTCTCCAAGGCAAATTGTACTTGGGCTTCGTGTATGTCTACTGGAGCAATTGACATAGTAATGATGTTGAAATCCAACAGAGAAGCTCCAAAGCTTGCAACCTGGGGAACTTACAGCATTTAATGGGATTTGAAGAGCAGACAAGTACAAAAAAGTTAAGAAGCAATTGATTCCACCAGTAATGTGTAGGCAAGTTACCAATTTAGAAAGGTGTTATTTTACTTAGAGCCATTTCCACAGTAGACAAGCATGTTACACTTCAATGCGACATGATTCATTGAAACAATATATTAAAGGACCGCATGTGTGGTGAATGAAAAAACCAAAGGAAGGAACCACAATTAACTCATTTTTAGTCGCAAGAAAACACGAGATTAGCTTTTCTGTATTTGTGAAACATTGATACTGAGAACAAAAAGAACTGGGTATCAATGCAAATGAATATAACTCCGTCCCATTCTCAGTTCAAGTTGATAAATGCTTATAAGGTTTACCCTTGATTTCTATCATAGAGAGCATTTAAATGAACGTAAGAGCTAGACAACAAAACCAGTCAGAACAGGGCTTATACTACAGCGTCTCCCCCCTAAAATGAAGCATCACTCCATCCTAATCAGCTTGCTAATCTAAGGAAAGCGCAAAGTATAATGTAATCAATGGAAAACAGAAACACAATAGAGAGAAACTCCAACTAGAAAGCATAAGAATTTCGCAACACCTACCCCACAACCAACATCAAGAACAGTCCTTATAAACCCGGACTTCAAAGGCACGACCCGCTTGATCAAATCCACATAGCCTTTGGCACCCATCGGGAACGAAGTCCCTCCCCCAGGGAAGAACAAGCGGTCCCCCTCCAACTTGACCCAGTTCTGGGTCTTCTTGTAGAGGATGAGCCTGGGGAACGGCACGTTCTTGAACCAGGCATAGTCTCTGCTCTTGGGCCAGGGGAAGGGGCTCTTGTATCCCGCCGGCCTGGGCACCAGACACCGCAGCCGCTCGTGGGTCTCGGGGCAATGCCTCTCCCGGTGGAAGAACCTCTGGACGGTGAATCTCTTTTGCCTCGACGGGTCCTGGCAGGGGCAGTAGTTGGTGTAGTTCTTGGGGCAGGGGGCCAAGAGACGGGCGGCCTGCCCGCGAGGCAGAGGCAGAGGGATGGTGTGGTGAGGCTCGAAGTCGAGGGGCTTGGCGGCGGAGGAGTTGAGCTTGAGCTGGAGAGGAAGGCAGCGGGAGGGCGACAAGTGGGGAGCTCGAAGCGGAGGAGACACGGTGGCGGAGTACTTGGAGTAGGAGCCGAGGATGAAGGAGAGGGAGCAGAGGAGAGAGACGGCGAGCAGCTTCATCAACGGGGTTGGGGAGGGAGGTAGAGGGAGGAGGGATTGGTGGGTTGGAGCAGGAGCAGCAGCAGCAGCAGGAGCTGCCATGTGTGATGCTGCTGCTGCTGTGCAGCCGGTGGAGTGTGGGAAAGTGATCGGGATTGGCGTGCTCTTCTCTTCTTTAACTTTTTCTATCACTCACTTCTGCTTCCTGGAGACGACGCAGGCCAACAGAAAATCCAGATCCGAAGAACGGCACAGATCCCCATGCGAACTTGGCGCAGTACGAGGTCGTTCGTACAAATTGTGGGAAAATTTCGTCCCTTGAGATTGCCATCTTACCTCATGAGTTTAATAAGCGATTTGCCGACACTTTGGAATCAATCATGGTGTCTCCCAAATTCGGGATATAAGGTCAACAAGTTAGTTGAGAGACATCTTGCAAACCAATAGTCAATTGGGGGTAATTATCATATCAGCATACTAGTTTATTAAACACCCCATATGAGGTGCCGTGGAATATGCCATTTTCACTTAAAGGGTCTTTTAATTTTTAGTTGTAATTTTTTCTTCCTCAATATGTTACATCTCAAAGTTTAAATGAAGTAATTTTAGGATATACTTGGATTTACTTGCTCACTCTTCATGGTCTGAACTTAATGAAGTAAGGTCTCCAATCCATGGCCACAACAGTATGCTCCCAAATTGGTAAATTTATGGAAATAGACGGGTTGATAATTGTCACGGATAGCTTGCCATTCTTTATAAAAGGAGCAAGAAAATTACTAAATTCACGATGGAACGAAATTTGCCTTTTCTTCTGCCAAATTACCAACCGCAAGAGAAGGCTAATAGCCGTTGGTATCCATGTCTCAAATATGGATCAACAGTAATCTCTTGTAGCCCAACCAAGCTAGGCCCACCTAGCTGATATGACCGGTTTTGCAGGCCCAGGCAAGCATTAGGCCCCCTTGCTTGTCCAATTATAGCTGTTCATGCATTTACAGTAACATTACGAAATGGATGGGTTGGGTGGGGTTGGTTCAGTTGAAAATGATCTATCTCAAATTGACCTATTAAATTTATTTTAACGATTTTCATACAATAAAAATCTAGTGTTCCATTTATTTTTACTTATTTTTATAAAAAATAATTAACCCAAATATAACAATTCAATTCGAGTTGATCAAAATGGCAATAAATACCAGTTAAAAAATAGATAGTTAATTACCCATTTTGACAATTTTAATTTATAATCATCTTTTGACTTATTTATAAAATCATAATTAACCCAATAATAATTCACTTACTTATAGTTAAAAAATAGTTCTTTACATGAAAAGTCTAATTTATACCAAATCACAATCCCAAGGAAAATTAAGGAATATTCTTTCAGTATATCTAATTTAATCTTTTTGAGTTTTTTCTTTTCGGGGGTGGGGGGTGTTGGGAGAAGCTACTGCTGAATGGATGGTTATTAAGGCAGTGCATAATAACATTCCCGAGAACAAGAATTTCTATTCTTTTGTTCCCTGGGAATAAAAAAAAAAAAGTAGAAACCCGCATTATAACGGGTAAATTTTTTTTTGTTCCTGGGATTAAAAATTCGGCCAAGAAATAGTTTTGGAACGTAAAACGAGAAGCAAAAAAGGTTGCTTCTCGTTTCGGCCAAGATCTCCCGAGAACAAAAGGGGGAAATAGAACCGGCTAGCCCTAAAACTTAACCCCCTTTCATTCTCACGAAGCTTTCACCCCATCGTCCGAAGAAACTCTCCGGTCGCCCCTCGCCGATCTCGTCGCCGCCGGTCCTGTCGTCGCCGGCCACGAGAAGGTAAGTTCTCCCTTCAATTTCTTGCTGTCGTAGTTCGTCTCGTGTCGTTTTTGGAGGTGCCCTCACTTTCGCCATCGACGTACGGACCGGTGGTGCTCTCGCTTCCCGTTCTTCTTAACAACAAATCTGTCTGGGGTTCCCTGCAATTCTTCTTTCCTCGTGGGTTTCTTTCCATTTACTTAGTCATTTTTTCATTTATTATTGCCTCGATTTTCGCCTTCCGCTCGGTCGGATTCGAAGTGGCCTTGTCGTGTCTAGGTTTGATTGCATGAGAAACGATCGGGGATGGCGAATTGGTCCTTGAAATCGTTAAGATGGTGGGTTGTGTTGTCCGCCGGCGAGATTGTTCGATTCATTCGGAATTAGTGACCCTAAATCGGGATCTGTGGCGTTTCCTCGTTTGGAATTGATCATTGGGATTGGAAATTGATTAGATAACGTGTCATTCTTCCTTAATAGAATGCTCTAATGGTGTGATTGCTTTTTTGCGAGTGAGAGTATTAAGTGGTTGTTTGATTCGATTGCTTGAACATCTCCAGATAGAGGAGTATTATGGATCGAAGGGGATGAGTATAGTGGGGTACTTCCATGCGAACGAGAGGTACGATGATACCGAGCTTGGTGGTATTGCTAGAAATATTGGAGACCACATCTTTCGTTACTTTCCGCAGGCCGCAGTACTTCTGGTAGGTGCCATCGCCGTCCATTTGGTTGATGATGGTATTGTTGCAGGGTGTTTGTAATGTGTTTGGTTGATCTGTGCAGTTAGATAATAAGAAGCTTGAGGCTTTGTCGAATGGGAAGGATCGGTCTCCTGCCATTCAGGTTAGTGGTATTTTCCTCTGCGTAGAATATTCATGTGGTGAATTTGAGAGATTTCGAGTCTTCATTAGGACGTAATACTTGTCTTTCCCTCTCCATCTTTGCTGGCCTTCTTGTCAGTCATCAACTCGTCGTCACTGGACTATGCATGCATGAGAGAAGGTTTCTGGTGTGTTTGTTTAACTTGAGTTTATTCTCTCGGAGGTTTCGTTTGTTTGTGATAAAAGAATTCGAATTCCTTGTGTAGTCACTATGTTAAGATTCAGAGACAGAATTATTTTTAGGTTGATTGTATAATCGTTGAGGTGGTAGTTCTGACGCTTTTGAGATAGGAATCAGTTCATAGTCCATTATATTTGTATGGAAGACTTAATCATATGTGTGGTTGGGATTCTTCAGAGCTTGTCTCCAAACGGCCCATGTTTCTGACTGCAGCTCTTTTGCCACTTCCTCTTTTATTCAAAGCCAACATCAAAAGACAACACCTTTCTTTCCCAAGTTTTTGGCTTCCAGTATTTCACTGCCTTTTTCCTATTTCTCCCTGCTACTCTCTTCATGCTTCACATAAAACTGCATAGTCCATTGGATGTTTGAAATTGTTAGAGATGGCAATCTTCTTTTGAAATTGTTTTATTCAAAGCCAACAACTTCAGGTGCCCTCACTTGCAGTGCCTCCCCACCATGTGATCTGTGCGAATGATGTTGGCTAGTAGTGAGCTGCAAATTATTCAGCTGCTGTGTGGTCCCTGCTCAAACTCTGATCTAACCTCCAGAGGGCTTCTCCAGAAATTATAATAGAACTATATGACATCCTATTTAACTTTAAAGTGGTTGTTACTTGTATCTCCCTAATTTTAATAGTTGTACTTGGTCATTGTCTCTTTGATTCATTGAAATTAAGGATGTGATATCTGGTTTACAGTTCTCTGGGTTCTAGCAATTTCATGATAAGCTCTTCATGTTTTGATTGTTTTAAATTTGCTTTGACATTTATTATGTGATGAATAAAAGTTGGTGTCTTTTTTTTTTTTTTTGGTGTTTTGCTTCTTTTTGTAGGGCGGTTGTGTTTCAGAAGCGCACCTGAAGTTCGGATTTTGGTGTCGAAAAATGTCATACAGTCGAGTACACCCAAATCGTGCACACCCAAATCGTGCGAGAAACCGATTACCAACTCTCAGCTGACGGTTGTTCCATGCAAAAAGAGAGGGACAGAGACTAGTGCTGCTTATGTGGGAGGTGGTGAGAATTCGAGGACGAATTCTTTTACAGATGGGGTGGATGATGCTCAGCTCTCTCTAAGAAGATCGGCCCGCATTCGTGCACGAAAAAACCGAGAAGCGGAAGTTTGAGAGAATCTTGGGAGCCATGAAGAGGCGTTTCTAGTTTCTATGCATATGTATATGTGTATTATATATAGAGCGACTTTGAAAGTAACTCTCTCATCTCTAGTTTTCATCCTGCAAAAACATCCTAGAATGCTTTGAGAAGGTCTTTGTCCAAATTTATCAAATGCATATTAGGTCTTATAGCAAGGCCTTTCTGCAGATAATATCAATAGCTACTAAGCAAGAGATTTCCGTAGATATCTTCCTGCAATTTTCCTCCGCCGCTATCACTAAATTTGCAAGCCGGCGTTGTGGCCGCTTGCCAAAGAAATGGTAAAGCTGTGCTTTCTTTCGACTCACCACCATCATGCCTCGCTTTCTCTCTTATCACCACCACCATTGCCCCTCTCGCTCGGTCTCTCTTCAACAGTGATAAAATTCGCTTCAGTGAGATCGCACAACCACGAATCGAGGCGGCACGATCTCTGTTTGAGATCTCACCATGATCATCGGGGATGCAACTCCTATGCAAGGTCCCGCGACCCCAATATCAAGCCAAGCCGCGCCGCTGCGCCACCTCGTTGGGCAATGCTCCATCGTGAATTCACTTGCGATAAGGTAGATAGATACGAAGGTTCAGCCAGGATTCTTTAGTGTGGAGTGCATAAAAAAAGTTACAATAGAGTTAGAATCGTTTTTTCCTTTTCATTAATAAGTTTGTGGAAAGATACAGCATCACAAATTTACATGTAAATCTTGTCAATTGGCTTCCTATGCTCTGTCAAGTAACGAACAAATTCATCCACTTAGCCATCATTTAATTTACACCTAAGCAAATGTATTATTAATCTAATAATATTTTGATCTTGTCAATTTTATGTAATATTAAATTTATTCCTTTTTCTTAATTTAATTTTTTTAAAAATAAAATTTGGAATAGAAATTTTGTGCGATTCTTACCATGTTTACATTCTTTTTAAATGGATGGTTAGTAAAAATAGGCATAAGCGGTTGATTGGCGACAGCCCACGTGACCAACACCTAATGAACCAAACACTTTAAAGTATGCATTGCACCAATTTAAAAGGGTCAATTTCAGAAATCTTGGAATTAAGTGGTAACCAACTTGATTTATCTATATGTATGTGATGTCCGATTTCATTAAACTATACCCTACAAATATAATCATTCACATTCTCACAAAAAAAAAAAAAAAATTGAATAATGAATATTTAAAACAAGGGGAGGTCGGGCCTCTACAAGCGAATATAGAATGGGCCAAGGGCTTACAAAAAACCAATAAGGCCAATCCCACAGTGCCAGGGAACTGAAAAGCAATAGTCAAAACTTTATCTTCCCGTATTAGAAACCGAATTAGAAAAGTAAGTGCATGCCTATATGCCATGAGTAATTTCTCTAGGGTTTAGCTAGTAAACTTCATCATCTCATGATTTATAATTTTTCTTTTTTCACACGTCTTCAGAGAAAATCATGGAGAAAGAGCCTTTAAACCGAGGCGCATATATACTTGATAGGATTTGACTTTATGGCTTTAGGAAGATGAAAGGGTGCTGCCGACCCCAGAGTTGACTCAAGTGTGTTCATTTTGCTCGCATAAGTTTTGGGTCTTAATCAACGAATGCGTCATTGAGGCTGTGCAATGAACCTCTCCTAGTCGAAGACTAGTGATAAGTGGTCCGGCAGAGCTTTCGGATAATGGTAACCTAGTGTGTAAGCACAGCAATCGTTCCTTTAGTTTAGAGCTTAAGCGTGTTGACTTCCCCCATTTTATTTCTATCTAAACGGTACAAGTCAACGGACTTTCGCGTGTACTTTTTATTTTTTTTTTCCTTTGGTCGGAACTTTTGGGTATGCTTTAATCTATGTGAAAGACGGAGAGGCTGTCCCACCTCGGCTCATGGTTAACTTGCTTCTAGGTGCTCGGACTCCATGATTTTGGAAAAGGGTTCCGCTTTTGCCTTTTGAGTTGAGAACTTTTCACTTGGGAAGGATGGAGTTGGATGTGTTTCGATAAAAGAAGTAGGATAAATTTATCAAGTCAGTAGATCTATACGCATATAGAGCAGTTTATACATAAAAAAAAAAAGAAGTAGCTGTAGGAAGCAGATTGGAAGGGAAGTCCTTCGTTTCGATGATCGAACGAGAGAATTCATTAGTATTATATTCGCATTGGCCCCATCAGAATCTTGCAGTTTTGTAGCGAAATTAAAAAGCAATTATCCCGAGAGCCAAAACGATCATCATCATCGCTTGCGTTTGCCATCCGAAAGCTTCTCGGGTCGACTTCGATAGGGTTTTGGGGGTAGGTATTGGCGCGTCGCCGTCCCAAATTTTCATTTTCACCCTATGACATCCGATTATCTTTTCTAAAAGAGCTAATGTAGACACCACGCACACGCCAGCGTCTTGCATGCTTATTGGCACTGAAGAGTTCGAGTGGGAAGAGGCTACACATTCAATGAACCTCTGGGTAAATTATGGTGTGGAAATGATTGCCTCTACACATTCAATGAACCTCTGGGTAAAATCTGGTGTGGAAATAATTTGAAGTGAAGAATTGCCAACCTAAAGCCCTTCTTTAGTGTGAAATTGTTGGTTTTCCATGTATGGTGGGAAAGAAAAAAATACATATATGATTAGAGAATGCAGAGGCGATATAAAATAATGAACACAATCTTATTGGGAGCTCCGTTAGGAGACTATTGGGGATGGCCCCTACATTCAACGAACCTCCAGGAAAAATTTGATGTAAAAATGATTTGAAGTGAAGGATTGCCAACGTAAAGCCCTTTTTTAGTGTGAAATTGTTGGTAGTCCATGTATGGTGGGGAAGAAAAAAATACATATACGATTAGAGGGTGCAGAGGGATGCAGGTATCGGTACGTTAAAAATAATGAACGCAATCTTATGGAGCACTTTTTTAGGAGACTACCGGGGATGGCCCCGTGGGTGGTGAGACCACAGCCCTCTTTCCCCGCCATAGGCTCTCAACTAGCCTGGGAAGGAGGGCCTCGGTTGAGGAGCCTGGCTCAAAATACTTACCTTTCGATTTTCAATTAAGAAATATCTTCTTTCTCAAAATTACCGATTTCGTATAACACGACAAAGGTGATAAATCTTTATATGTAATTAAATATTCACGCGGCTTTGAAATGGCGAGGTCAAAGATTATAGCAGGTAAGAAGCCACTTTTGAGAGAGAGAGTCCAAAGGTGAGTTTTTCAGGGTGCTTCCAAGCCTTTTATTTATCATAGAATAAAATACACAGACAGAGAAATAAATATATAAATTAGCCCGATTCCTTTCCGTTTCATTTCTGATTTTCCTTTCCTTTTTAAGTAGCTAAACAGGATCACAATGCTGCTTTAAAGATTTTCTAAATAGAAAATTTGAAAATTTGTAAGCATCCTCCATAAAAAAGTATAAAAGCACAAATTCATGAAGTTTGTCTGACTTGATCAAATCAAATTTGAAGAAAACACACGAGTTTGCTCACGTGACGTGAAATTTCAAAAATCGGAATGAAAGGATCACGACCTTTGTGCGTGTTCATCGACTACGAGCCATAAACATGGCAAGGAGTCTTGCATTCACCTAAACTTGTTACATAATTGGCACCAAATTTGACCGAACAGCTTTTAAGCTGCTGTTATCAATTCGTCAAGCCAACAAAAGGAACCACTGGCCTATTTTAGGCTAAGAGTCGCGTAAAGCAAGCCTTGACAGTAGTTCAAATCACTTAATTTTCAAACTCAATAAAGATCATCACCAAAATGAGAGAAAATGGTGATGATTCCTGAAAAAGCACACCAATATGACAATTACACCCTTTAGGCTTTAATTCAAAGTTAAAAAAAAAAAAAATGATTTTACCTTAAACTCAATAACCTTACTGAAACGACCAAAAACTCTTGTGTTGATACTCAATAATGTCCCACGGCAAACTGCCAAGAGTATGCAATACCTATCCTTCACCATCTTTGAGTCCCTGTCCAATTCAAACAGTGGTGGTAGCAACAGCAGTTCCACTTTGAGAATCCATATGTCGATTATCCTTAAGATTGTTTGTTGAGAAAATACTAAATAACATGAAAATAATAATAATTGTTAAATACGTTGAAAAATGTTAGAAGATAAAAATAAATGTTTAAGGCATGCAAGTATTATTCTTAAGGATAATTTTGTCTCTCGGAGTACGAACTCGCTGAGTAAGTTTTAATAGCTATTCTCCCAAAATACAACATATCTTCTTTTTTATTCTGCATTAAATAACAGAAGGAAATAAAACAACGTTATTTGTATAACCTAGTAAGGAAATGAAAAATATGTAACAAGATAGAACAAGAGAAATAGGAATTTTCTGATTTTTATATACCAATATCACTTTTCAATTGTGTGTAGATAATGGAAAGAGAGCTGTTTGCAAACCATTATAAGTCTGTTGATAATTAATACACGACCATTCCAAATAATGGAGGTTGAAAAAGAAATAAATCAGATGTTACCATTAGAAAGCCGGCCATTATAAAACTTTACAAAAACGTTATAGATTATTGGCGGATAAAAACGGTTACAAATTGATGATGGTAGAAAATTGTTAAAAGACTAATAGCTTTCCAAATTTTGGAAACTATTGAAATATCCAACAGTATCAACTTATGGTTAACTTGCTCCTACATGCTTGAACTCCATGATTTTGGAAAAGGGCTCTGCTTTTGCCTTTTGAGTCATAAAACTTTTCACTCAAGAGAGATGGAGTTGGGTGTGTTTCGATAGAAGAAGTAGGATAAATTTATCAAGTGAGTAGATTTATAAGGATACAGAGCAGTTTATGCATGAAAAAGAAGTAGCAGCTGGAAGCAGATTGGAAGGGAAGGACAGTGAAGGTCTTCATATCGATGATTGAACGAGGGAATTCATTAGTATTATCTTCGCGTTGACCCCATTAGATTTTTGCAGTTTTGCAGCCAAATGAAAAGCAATTATCCCGAGAGCCAAAGCCATCGTCATCGTCCCGTGCCTTTGCCATTTGAAAGCTTCTTGGGTTGATTTTGATAGGTTTTTGACGTGTGGACTTGATTGGAGCATCGCTGTCTCGATTTTTCATTATCCGCTTATGATATCCAACTATCTTCCTTGAGAGAACTAATGTAGACACCGTGCGCACGCCAGCATCGCACGCAGAGGCTCAATAAACTTATCTTTTTAAGCTATCTTCATTTTCAAAACACCGATCGCGTATAACACGACAAAGACGAGAACTTTTTTTTTTTTTTTTTTTTTTTTTATGTATTTAAATATTCATGAATTGGTCCCTGTCAAGACCTTAAACTGACACGTAGGAGGTGTCCTAAGGGAGGGTCCCTACATAATATAGTCGAACTAGGAAGCCCTCAGTTACCCAGGGAGACTTTAAAATTGATTGAGGGTAGAGGCAGCTCCCACGCCTCGAAAAATATAGTGGCTGGGGAATTCCTCGTAAGACTGGTCCTTGTCAAGACCTTAAACTGACACGTAGGGGGTCCCCGTAATATAGTCGAACTGGGAAGCCCTCAGTTACCTAGGGAGACTTTAAAATTGATTGAGGGTAGAGGCAGCTCGCACGCCTTGAAAAATATAATGGTTGGGGAACTCCTCGTAAGACTGGTCCTTTTCAAGATCTTAAACTGACATGTAGGGGGTGCCCTAAGGGAGGGTCCCTACGTAATATAGTTGAACTGGGAAGCCCTCAATTACCCAGGGAGACTTTAAAATTGATTGAGGATAGAGGCAGTTCTCACTCCTTGAAAAATATAGTGGCTAGGGAACTCCCCATAAGATGCGGTCCTTGGTAAGACCTTAAACTGCCACGCTTATCGGAGTCAACCCCAAGCTTAAAATGGGATAATGATAAACTGTCGGGGGCTTGTAACCAAATTTGAGTGAACCCCCCGGGCCGGATCCCCGCGACATGTATAACATGACAAAGATGAGAATATTTTTTATGTATTTAAATATTCACGACGCTTTGGAATGGCCGGGTCAAAGATTATGAAAGGTGAGGGGCTACTTTTGTGAGAAGGTCGGGGGGTGTGTCAAAGGTGAGTTTTTTAGGGTGCTTCCAAAGCCTTTTTGACTGGTAGCGCTTGTACTTATCAAACATGGAACCTTTGACTCGTTTTGACGGGTGGGCAGAGCAAGGAGCAGGCGGTGCAAATTCTTACCATGACGTATATTAAAGGAGGAGACTTTTGGGTGTACTTAGTACATGTATAAGGCGGAGAGGTTCTCGCACCCCATGACGAATCAACTCATGGTTGACTTGCTCCTACTTCCTAGATGCTCGGGACTCTATGATTTTGGAAAAGGGCTCTGCTTTCGCCTTTCGAGTTGAAAACTTTTGGCTCAGGAGCATGGAACGGGGTGTGTTTCGATAAAAGAAGGACAAATTTATCAAGTGAGTAGATTCATACGGATACAGATATAGAGTAGTTTATGTCAGAGGTGTGTATAGTCTGGGTGGGCGATTCTCGACTTAGAATCGGGAACTGTCCGCTAAAGATCAATTTCGAAAAATTGGAATCGAGATCTACTCGTTAGTTATATGGATCTATCCGGGAATTGGATCGCCTGTCCAATCCGGTTCCGAGTGGATTCATGGAACCGATCGAGAGCGACGACGATTTTCTCAAGGGCCGAATAAAGAAAGGGATGGACAGACCTGCTGCAATTGAGGGTTTCCTTGCGAACCCTAGCACAAGGGAGTTCCTGGGTTTCTCGAAAGCTTCAATCTTGACGCGAAACAACTTTAGCCTTCAATCGAAATTGCTGGTTCTTCGCCTGACCTATTCTCCTCCTACTCCTCCTGCAGACTTGCTTCTTCGCGTGGTTGCCTTTTGCATTTTGCCCACTAACCGCTTGGCGTTTTGTCAAGGTGCGCTTTGGACATTTTAACTTTAGGGCCTCTCCATTTGGTTTGACTGGAGATTACCCACTAAAATTAATTTTTTTAGTTATTTGATTTGGGTTTGTTAATTAATAATTTTAATTTTTTTAACATTAAAAATTAATATATAATTTTAATATAATCGATCCGGCCTGCAGGTGAGCGAGGTGGACGGATCCGCTCATGAAATCGGGAACTAGACCGGTACCTATCGATTCCCATAAATTGGAACCAGGAACCGAATCGGTTCCCTTAAGAACCATCAGTTCCGGGTAATTCCGATCTGATTTTGAGCGGTCTGGTGGATCCAGATTTTTTTACACACCCCTAGTTTATACATGAAAAAGAGGCAGCGGCGGGAAGTAGATTGGAAGGGAAGGACAGTGCAGGCCTGCATATATTGACAGTTGAACGAGGGGACTTTGCTAGGATTATATTCGGATTGACCCCATCAGATTTCTGCAGTTCTGTAGCCAAATGAAAAGAGCAATTGCCCGAGAGCCAAAACGATCGTAATCATCCCTTGCCTTTGCCATCTAAAGCTTATCGGGTCTGACTTTGATGGGGTTTTGGTGTATGGATTGGCACGTCGCTGTCCCAATTTTCCATTATACGCCTTTGATATTAGATTATCTTCCTTAAAAAGGCTAATGTATACGAGAGCATCACGGGTGTTTACTATCATTGAAGAGTTCAAAATGGGAAGAGGCTCAAAAAACTTTTCTTTTGATGCTTAATAAAAAGGGAAAAGATCATCAAAAATCCCAAACTTTATTCAAAGTGACAGATTTACTTTTTTTTTTTTTTTTTGTGACGTGAAAAATCCTAAACTTTTGAAACTGTAATACATTTACTCCATCAAGGGCATTTTTGTTTTATTTTTTTCTATTTTTCCTTTTTTTTTCTTTTTTTCTTCTCCTTCCCTTCGTCGGCCATGGCAGAGCCAATGAAGGGAAGCCGGCGTTCGGTGAGGATCGCCCTCGCTTGGGCTGGCTAGAGTCGCCCTTGTCGGCGTCGAGCGAAGGCGGCCCTCGCCAGCAATGGGCGAGGACATCGAGCGAGCGGATGCCAACGAGGGCTACCCTCGCCCGGAGAGGGCAACCCTAGCCAGCCTAGGCGAGGGTGACCCTCACCCGATGTCGGCGAGGGTAGCCCTCACCAGATGTCGGCTTCCCTCCACCAGTGAGGGAGGGCTAGTGGAGGGAAGAGAGAAGAAAAAAAAAAGTAAAAAGGTCAAAATGTCCTATAATTTTGAGATAAATGTGTCACATAACAAAAGTTCAGGATTTTTTGTGTCACAAAAAAGAGTTTGGTGTAAATGTATCACGGTTGACAAAATTTAGGGTTTTTTATGTCACAAAAAAAGTTTGGGATAATCTATCACTTTGAGCAAAGATTTGAGTTTTACGTGATTTTTTTCCTAATAAAGAAATATCTTCATTTTCAAAACATTGATAGCGTATCACATGAGAAAGATCATAAAATTTTTTTGGATACCCCTTTTACATTGAACTAATTACAATAAACCTTGCGGGCTCCATTTTGGATTTAAGATGATTTCTTACTTTATCTATTTATTTAATTTTCATTTGTTTCAATTTTACTTGAGACAAACTATCCATGCCCCTCTCAAATAATATTTATTCATATTAAATGTGGGGCCCACTCTTGATTTAAGACCGACGTAACGCTTTTATTTCTTCTTTTTTAGTTTTTTCCTTTTCTTTATGGTTTTGGAACAAAATTGTTGCACCTCTTTTTTAAAAAAATTATTTTATAGATAGCTACCTAATTTTTATTTTTCTGGGAAAAAAATTTTGTTGGTGATTTTTATATTTCTTTTTTTTAATATTAGGAAGCAATTATTCAAAAAGTAATTTAAGCACAAGTAGGAGGATAATCTTTGAGCAAATTATGTATAATGTATACATCAATCATAATATTCAATCTTTGAGTAACTTTGTACTAAAATTCAAAGTTGAAAAATTCACAATCATGAAGATAATCTATGGAAATAAAGTAAGCAATTTGTAGATAAAATTAACACTTATTTAGTCAAATATATGATTAATGCCTACTAAGAATAAGTTTTGAAGAAGACAAAGATGAAGGAAACATTGAAATATAACGAGTGTGGATGAATTGGCTGGGTTGAAAAAAAATCGTTTGAAAGTGATGTGGGTAGGTCTTTTCTTTTAACGAAATTGAAAAAAGAAGAAAAAATAAATGTAAGATACAATCTTAAATAAAAAGTAGGATCGTAAGGGATAATATAGTTAATTCAATGTGATAGAGGATATTAGGAGCCAATAATAAGAGGCGAAAATGATAAGAAATAATCATAAATTTAGAGTAGATCTTATAAGGATTACTGTAATCAAATCAATATCAATAGCGAATAAAAAATGTAATAAATAATCTTAAGTGAAGAATGAGACTCACGGGTTGATATAGTCAATTCAATATGATAGGAAATGTCGGGAGCCGGCCTAAATACGGTGACTCATTTGTTTTATGTAATTAAATATTGATGAAGCTTTTGGAATGGGCAGGTCAAAGGTTCTAAAGGTGAGGGGCTACTATCGAGAGAGAGACAAGAGGGTCCAAGGGTGAGTTTATTAGGGTGCTTCCAAACCCTTTTAAGCTGGTAGGCCCTGTACTTATCAACATGGACACAGAATAAAATAGTGAAATGCACATAAAGAAGGAACAGGGCCTATATACGTTGCATTACATCATGGAAGACGATGCTCCAGGTCACCCCTCTGGGAAGGCGCCGTCAAAATCGCCATCTGACACGTTCAATCACCATCATCATCGTCGCCATATCATCGCCATCATCGCCCTCTTGGAAAACCCAGGAAGGAAGAACGGGTGAAGGAGAGAATCTGAAAGCGAAGCCGCAACTTATTATAATCTGGGGTGGCGGTAGGACTTTGGAGGAGGGGCCGGAAAAGCGTCTTCTGCTTCAAGCTCTGCCGCCCCATATTCAACGGCTTCAGACGCTCTGACACGACCCCCATTCCCTCTCTCTCTCTCTCTCTCTCTCTGTCAATCTCAGTGGGTAGGTTGAGGAGAATATTGGCAACTCCGCATAGCCAGCCGCTGTGGCTGACTTTTCGATTCTGACTTAAACATCGCTCCTTTTTCCCGTTCTCTGCTCCCTCTGCCCGTCGTTTTCACTTTTCGATCTCGGGTTCCCGCGGAATCCGACTTCGCCGCGCGTGGGAATCTCTTGCCCCGTCGAAACTCCAATTGGGTATTCGGAATTCAGCCACCGTTTGCTCTGTTTTCGATCGGATTCCATCATTCGTCGTCCTCGTCTGGTCGGGTCTGGTCGGGTCTGGTCTAGCTGTGGCCTGTGACTTCTCCAATTCCTTATTATTTTTAACTGGTCCTCCTTTTGGAAGCACCCCATTTGAATGAGTTAGCTCATCATCACTCATATATAAAGAGACACACACACACACATAGAGAGAGAGAGAGAGAGAGAGAGAGAGGAGACGGGGAGGATGGGGTTCAGCTGGGAGGAGTTCTGGACGAAGAAGACATTGTTGGGGCTTGCTCTTGGCCAGTTTCTCTCTCTTCTCATTACTTCCACCGGCTTTTCTTCCGACAAGCTCTCCAAGGAAGGTCCTTCCCTTTTCCCCTCCTTTTGTCATCGATCATCCCGTTCTTCTTTCATCACCCTTTATTTTGAATTTCGACTTGCCTCGTTGTAGTTTTCCCGATTTTGTTGTAGTGCAGCTGTGTGTTCTCTTGTTTCTGATATTGAGTCTTTGGTTGCGGCATAATTCCCCACTGCCTTCTTCTTTCCAGTCTAGTTAGCAGTGAAATTTCTTTTTATTTCACCGATTTTTTCTCCTTTTTATACCTTCATTGAGGATGTAGTGGCCTATAATAAATACAATCAATTGAGTATGTCCAATTCATTCATCGATGGGTAGTTTATAATTGCGATAATATTTGTATCGGCTCAGTATGTTAATGATTAAATGGACATGGGTGTACATATCGTCGGGATGTTTTAGTTCATCATCTCTACCGAGTTGGAAATTATTGTTCTGCTGCCCTCACTCTCTTTCCAATTCTCACCGCCGTTCTTCTGTGCTCGCGAGCATCAGGAATCAATGTGCCGACTTCGCAGTCTGCTCTAAACTATGTGTTGCTGGCAATTGTCTATGGAAGTCTGATGATTCATCGCAGGCAACCTCTCAAGGTTATTTTTCTTGATTTGTCATCTTGTTCTAGCTAGTCGTTGCTTTCTGCTGATCGGTTGTCGATCACCCATGGATCATGATGTGAATATGCGTGTGTCCATACGTGTATGAAATGATTTCTTCATTTATAACTAAAATTAGGCTGCGAAGCTGTTTCTGGACATTTGCTCTTCTGATGACAGGAAAATATCAGAGCCATTGATGACATCGGGTCTGTTAGAATGTCCTTGTGCCAGGATTTTTTCTAAAACACCTGATACAAACAAGTCATGCCATTGTCTGAAAATGCCTCCTATATGTAAAATCCAGGGACTCTTGGTTTTGAATATCTTCAAATAAAGTTGGACTTGCTTGTTTAGTTTTCATCAATTCCTTGCTGATTGATTATTTGTATATACTGGCCTGCTTCTTCGACATCCAATTGGAAGTAAAGAAGTAGATTGCTAATTAAGGTTTTATCTCTGTATGTTCACCATACAAGTGAAAGATGCGCTAATTGGATTGGCTCTTACAACCTATAGAATTGACTAATTAACCTCTTGAAGACTTTTCACCAGAACGTTAGGTGACTAGTGATTTTTTGTCATAAAATAGAAAGAATATGATTAAGACTTCTATAGGAGGAGCAGTGAAATGTCATTTATGGTCTGATATTCTTGTTCACAGGGATGCTTATTTCCATTTTTCCTGTATTTCATCTTTTAACATTGCCAAGAGAACCTAAAAATGGCAGCTAGATGAGTCTAATGCTGATTTTAGAGGAAAAGAAGCCTCAAAAAAGAAAAACATCTTTATAAGGCGATCAAGACAGACTCAAACAAAATCTTTCATGACATGGAAGATGTTGATGTTCGAATATTTATATGTTAAACACCACCTCTATAAAGAACAAAATTTTTTCGAATGGTTGGCAGTGGTTCTACAAAACTTTTTATAGTATTGGAGCAGGAGGTCCCAAGTTAAAATTAGTCTACATCCCATTTGTCTTCTTAATTATATATTCCCATAATTTAGTCTTAGGTCAAAGGCCAACCTACGAGTGGGAGTGTTGGGAGGGGAGAAGAAGGGGGGGGTGGAGTGTTAGAATATTTAAACATTAAATCATGTCTTTTTTTTTTTTTTAATAGTTTAAGCTTTTAGAACACTTGGTATTGGTCCCATAAAAGTTCACAGTTGAGAAAAGGCCTATAAGTGTCTTGTCTTTTGCATCATATGTTTTTCTTGGTTATATAGCAAACGTTGTAATTCTAGAACTCAATATGAACATGCAACAGTTCTAAATTGGGTTTTCATGAGAGCAGCAACGTGAAGGCTCTTGAGAGGTGGGGAATGTTCTAAAGAGGCAGATCTCTTGAACAAGATATTGAAGATGTTCTCCGAACCTTCATAGTAGTATATTGGAGAATCTATTTAGATAATATTTTAAGGTATCTCTAGTAATCAATTGTTTACTGGTGGAAGCTAGAATGAAGAAGTGACAAGTTCCAGATATATTGATTGATTTTGTGCACTTCTGCTTTGGCTGATTTTGCTTTCTTCCTGTGTATCTTTTTCAATCACTCCGTTCATACGAGTTCAACTTAATTCTTAAAACTGGTGCAGGCAAAGTGGTACTACTATGTTATTCTTGGAGTGGTGGATGTGGAGGCCAATTTTCTCGGTGAGTGTCTTTCAGTTTGTAGAAGGTCCCTGATAATAGTACAAAATCTACGTTCTCACTCCTATATCTTTTGTTTGTATTGTTGACTTGTTGTATAAACTTTTTGTCCGTTAAAATCCATGGTCAACAGACGGCCGAGGTTTTTTATACTCATAGCATCTGATTCTCAATCCATTAAAATCCTTTGTCAGTAAATGGCCTTCTTCAAGCTTTCTGGTGATTGAGACTTTTGCAACAACTGAAGCAAGTCTTATACCATTAGTATGGTTACTGTTTCTTTGGATCGAATCACATCCTTTTGCCCTCTATATCGTTGCTTCCTTGTTCACAATAAAATCCCAGAATGCTTTGTTGGTGATTACTTTCTTACAGTATTGGAAAACTTTGATTCAATGTCCATATCTTTCTTTAGTTGACCTGAGCTCCAGTTTATAATTGAATGACCAATCAAAATCCTGAAACTGTGGATGCGCCATTCAATTAGGCTGCTCTTTTTGCTAGCATGAGCTCCTACATTCACAATACGATTAATTATTTCTTATAAACTGCCTTGAGAATAAATAAGATCTAAGCAGTGATGTAAACAAGTCAGGTACTCCTCTTAGCATTTCCTTCTGAATAATCTATTAATAGCTACACGTTTTAGAGATCATGTCTCTATGACTCTGCTTTTGTTAATTATTGGGTAATTTTTTTTTTAAAGAAAATAACGTATTAACAAAAGAACAAAAAAACCAGCCAAGTTTCTTTATTGAAATAGATAAACAGCAAATCTCACGTGAAACCTACCACTAAACGGGGCTTGAACAAGCCATGCTACCGAGTCTAATTATGTCTCTGCTGCTGACATTTGATCTTCATATTTTACCTTATTTATTTGTCTAATGCTCACTATACTCACAGTGGTGAAGGCCTATCAGTACACATCCTTAACAAGTGTCATGCTCCTGGATTGTTGGTCAATCCCATCCGTCATGTTTCTTACTTGGCTTTTCTTGAGCACAAAGTACAGATTCAAGAAAATAGCCGGCGTTCTTGTTTGCGTTGCTGGCCTTGTTATGGTTGTCTTTTCAGATGTTCATGCTGGCGATAGATCAGGTACTTGACATATGTCTGCTTCAATGTAATCAAGTGCACTAACTGTTAAGACTCTACTCCGTGTCCCACAACTATTATTAGCTTTCTCCTTTATTTGTCTTGTGTTGATTG
The DNA here is from genome assembly GCA_014182555.1 of Eucalyptus erythrocorys. NCBI lineage: Eukaryota > Viridiplantae > Streptophyta > Magnoliopsida > Myrtales > Myrtaceae > Eucalyptus > Eucalyptus erythrocorys. The sequence goes on along the minus strand of CM024597.1, from coordinate 624,691 downwards.
CTGTTCTTAGAAATTCTCATGCTACTACAAATCGATTTGTCAAATGTATGGTCTTTGTTGAACAGCCATTTTTGTGATGCTTCTTATGTTAATATATTACTATGGCATGTGATCTTCATGTTTCTATTCACATATATAGATTCCATTATTGGAGTTTCTTAGCAATAAAAGTATGGTAACTTTGTCCAAGAAAGATTGTTTAGAGGGGAAAGAATACGCAGCTAAAGCTGCTAATTTGTAATAGTTGCTAATATAAAGAATCATGGATATGGTAGCAAAAGTAAATGATTTTGCACTAGTCTCTTTATTGCATACTAGAAATTTTTCTATTCAAGTGTCATAATTCAAATATATGACCTCCGATTGAGTGAAATTATCACGTTATACGCATCTGTTATCTTTCGTAGCTGGAAGCAACCCTCGGAAAGGTGATGCACTAATTATTGCTGGGGCAACACTCTATGCTGTCAGTAATGTCAGTGAGGTATGCAAAGTCATATCTTCTTTTGGTTTCTGTTCTTGAAAATATTTCCGGTTCGCCTTTTCGAATGGTCGTATGCATGAAGCAAGCTTGTAGTATCATGTCTTAGGTGAAGTAGAGCCTGTTTGTTGCATACTTATTTATAATTTATCTAGATGTAAAATTGGAAAGAAACAGAATTGTAAGACCTTATTTTACCTTCAGTATAGTTAGCACAGCTTTATAGGTGAAGGAGATTGTGAAGGTAGGATTTATGTCATTATCGTTAGTGTTTTCTTTATGCCTAGCAGGTATTTTCAAGTTTTTATTGAGTCCAGGACTAGAAAACACATGCATCTATACTTAATGGTGTTGTCAGTCAGAAGAAAGGTCAGGTCAGTGTAGAGAAGTTCCATCACTGATAGTTATCCCCCAACTTATTAAGTGGGCCGTACTGGGAGCTTGAGGTGTTTCTTGCAAGAGATATTTTTGCCTCTTTTTCTCTTACTGTGGATACTTGATATATTATTTTGGTGTCAATGAGTTGATTTTCTCTCTGTGGACAGGAATATCTTGTGAAGAATGCTGACAGAGTGGAACTAATGTCAATGCTTGGACTTTTTGGTGCCATTATTAGTGCTATACAAGTGTATCCTTCTTTTAGGTCTTCTTTATCTGATATACAGATTAAATACCTATATTTTCATGAGATCAATCATTTTCATTGGTCTGGTTTCATTTGTTGTTTCACAGGCAAATGTCGTGCATTTGATTGAATTTAGCCTGTTCTATACGTACTTATTCCACATAGGACTTGCACTAGTGTTACCTTTGCTTTTGCAATCACTCAAAAGTGGTCTCATCTCCATGTGTGATGGAAAATGCTTTTGCATCGACCTATTCTCCAAATTTTCCTTAATCTTCACATAGAAGCATTTTTGAGCGCAATGCACTCAAATCTATTCAATGGACAGCTGGAGTGGTAAGGCTCTCTTCCCCCCCCCCCCCAAAGAAAAAAAAAAAAAAAAAAAAACCAACCCCCACCCCCCAACACACAGCATGTATATATCTAAACATCTGTATCATACACATATATCCACTTTGTATCTAATGAATATCAATGTGTATGTACGTGCACAAGCACAAATACCATACAGAGTTGGCATCTGCACGTGCACTCTCTTCAGGACTTTAAATTGACTTGTACTTGTAAACAAGTTTAGAAGCTGCCTAGCTGAAATGTAACTAGCTTTGAACTATTTCATCCTTTAATACAATTCAATGACTCAGAGATCTTCTGAATAGCTTGACGCAAGAAGCAGGAAATGATAAATCACTTGAATGTGAATCAGTGGGCTTTTCCATGGCCACTTAATTTTTATTCTTGCACTGTTTGCAGAACTTTGGATACAGAAAAACTTGAGATGACTGTTGTTGCTCTAGCATTTTATTGTCAAATGTCCGTTATATTTTGTTCAGATATATGTTTTTCACTTAAGCAAGTCTCATTGCAAATTTTTTTCAATTATGCCAATCAAAGAAAGAGATTAAGAGCTGGGAAATTTAGAAAATATGCTCATGGAAAAATTTTCAGGGGAGTTTCTCATTTCAGCTTTGTTTGTGCTAATCTTTCATCAGATAATCAACAAACTTAAGTCAACTCGTAAGTCTAAAATGTAAAAATTATATTCACTTCATCAGTTTTTTGGAGTTGCCTCTGTATAAAGCCTATTATTAAGTATCAGAGTTATTTTATTGGTGGGATTTAGCAAAGATTGGCATGCTTAAAACTCCACCGATATGCTTATATATGCTGTTTCCTGACTAGAACCTGTACTCCCTCTCTTTTATGACTATTTTAATTGGTGCAGACACTACCTTTTGTGGGATTCTCAGTGGCTATGTTCCTTTTTTACTCCTTTGTCCCAATTTTGCTGAAGGTTTGAATTCAAGAAACTGCATTTTCTGGTAGTGCAGTTGTTCACTTGCTTGAAACGTGAGATTCATAGGTTTTTTCTTCCTTTGCAGAGAAATGGGTCTACAATGCTCAACCTATCTCTATTGACCTCAGACATGTGGGCTGTCTTAATCCGAATATTTGCTTTCCATGAGAAGGTTAATTTGCGGGATTAATGGCATGATTGGGATTTGGACATTATTAACACCTCTGTGTTGATTTTCATTTTCATTTGATCTGTTTACAGGTTGACTGGATGTATTTTGTGGCCTTTGCTGCTGTTACAGTTGGTCTGGTCATTTATTCAGGGTGAGCAACTAATGAATTTTCATAGCTATTTGTTGGTTTCTCTCAAATTTGCTTGTTAAAAGACCCACTTTAGTCAGTCTGCTTTCAATATCTTGTTCAAGCAGTTGAACTTTAGGATTCACATCTCTTGATAATCTCAGTGCGCCAAAGAGAAATTAAATTGCTTTGTCTCCACGCTGAAAACTAATTAGAGTGGTAGAAATTGCTCTAGAATTTTAAGTAATGTCCCATTCTTCTCTCTGTTTTCCCTGGGTACTTTTGGCAGGTTTCTCATAATCTTTTAAGCCTTATTCTTAAGACGTTGGGCAATATGGTGTTTTTCCGGAACTTTTTGGTTCTGTGCTACCTGCTATAAAAAAAAAAAAAAAAAATACATATGTTGATTTCGTTTAGATCGACTGTAATTTGAATAAAAGAAAGATATCTTTCTAGTGTAGTAGCGAGTGTTCCATTTGACTTCTAGACAACGTGTTTTTGTATGCTTGTAGAAGTGGTTTATTGTGTGAAACTTATTTTAGCATATGCGTGTCTGGCTTTTGTGCAGAGGAGACAGAGAAGATGATGAAAAGCGGGCTGATGTTGCTGATGAGATTGTTGAGAGGAGCAAGAGATTTGATGAGGAGGCTTGCTCGGTCAAAACAGAGGTCACAAGAAAGAACGAAGTTACTAGTGGCAGCAACTCAGCTTGGAAGAATCAGGGCAACACCGAAATTGCCTCATAGCTGGTAAAGATCTGAAGGGAGGGCGTGATTGGTCTTTTCCCTGTCAAAGTATACCCCAGGAGCTTGGCCTCAAGAATGACTCTCGATTCATGTCCATGGCAAGTGCTATTCAATTGTAAATGTGGGAGAAATGCTGTTTATTTCGTTTGCCTCTTCAGTATTCGCAGAAGCTACCTTCGGATAAGTCGTCATTTGGTATGGTCAACTTAGGATTTTGTTCCGGATGCGATTTCAGGTTGTTAATGCCGGATTGTTGTTAATCATGGCGAGCAACCATTGAAAGGCAGAGATAAGAATATGCAGTAGTGCTGACAAGACAAGAGTGGTTCTGCACCTCCCTCTTATTATTGCAAAACTGTAAACGCAGGGAATCCGACAAATAAACACAAATACATATAGATTTGACTCGCCACGGAAAGCAGAGAAAGCTCCCCTTTAGTCAAAATTCATCTCGCAATTCTATGTAGCAAAGCCGAGTAAAGGCACCACATCAAACTTAGAATTTTGCACCTGCCGATGGCATGGAATGGAGCAATCTTATATTACTTCAGATTGTCGAAGATCTTGGTGGAGTTGTAGATGGCGTGCAGGACAAAGGGTACGTAGACGACCAGCGCGAGGCTGTTGACAGCAATCAGTGTGCCGACAGCGTGAATTGTCGCGGTACCTTTGCAGGTAACCTTGCCGAGCCGGAGCTGGATCATGTCGACCATGGAGTACAGGAGGAACACGCCGCCGATGATGGAGGTGAATGCGGAGAGAGTGAAGAGGGTCCCTCTCAGAGCCTTTTTCGGCCGGCTTTTGAAGGTATTGGTAATGTTTGGGGGTTTGGCCGAGTCTTTGGGCGGGTTTCTGAGGTAGGTGAAGAGGTGGGTCTTGAGGGCTTTGGCCACGAGGCTGGACAAGAGATAGCAGGCGAACGATATCACCTCGTTCTTGACCAGCCTCCTCGCCACGTGAACTCCCGGTTCGCACTGCTTGTTACCCTCTATGTTCTGCTGTCCGGCGCTGGCGAACGCCAGGCCGACGAAGACCGCGGCGGTGAAGAGCGAGTTCACGCTCACCAGATCGTCTAGCGCTTTCTGATGCACCCAAACTGCCTCCTCCAGCTTTTCATAGCTAGTGATGTAACATCACAAAACCACCACCAAAACAACAACGTAGCGTTATATCAAAGAGCAAAGTGTGGAGTACTGACTCAACTTTCTTGGGACTCGTTCGGCTATATCGAATCAATCTAAATTGAAAGATAAAAAATAAAACCCTTATCGAATAATAACATTTTTCAGTACTATGATTAGTTCCGTCCACTACAACAGAGAGAGAAAAAGAGACTAACTTCACAGTGTTGTCACTCCCGGGGGCCATGATTTCTTCTGTTTTGTATTCTCAATTACCAAACTTACAGAGCGGGGGTTTTTATAGACATGACACAAATGTATACTTGGCCAGCTTCGCAAGCATCGTTCGTGAAAGAGATAAAGCGCAAATGGAATAAAGACAAACAATACGATTCTCTCTTCTCTTTTTGTGTTTCACGCTCGAAGCTTATTATTTACATGTAGCAACAAAAACAAAAAAGTGGAAGTCAAGAAAATTAGAGAGAATATGATGATTCTCGTGGTTCAACCACCTGCAAGCATTCGTCCGCTAGGGAGGAGCAGAAATTTGGGATAATTGCCAAAAAGGTCTCAAACATATTATTTTTTTGCTAATTTAGTTCTAAATCTTTCAATTATGCCAATTGAATCCAAAATATTTTCACATTTTGTCAATTGAGTCTATTAAGCCAATTTGGCTTAAACTTGCCAACATGGATGTTGGCTATCCTATGTAGCACGGTTGGAGCTAATGTGAAATTTTTTTTTTTTTTTTTTTGCAAATTTTATTAAAAATTTTGAAATTTGAAATTACTTTATATTTCTTTCCTTTCCTTTCCTTTTCCTTTGCCTCGTTCCTCTACTGGTTGCCATGACCAAAGACTGGCCAGAGGCGAGGGTTGATGAGCTCGAGCCTAAGCTAGCAAGGCTCCACCTTACCAAATTTGATGAAGTCGAACCTTGCCTAAGGCCGGTGAGGCTCAAGCTCACTAGGCAAGCTCACTTGAAGTCGGTGAGGGTGACCCTTCTGGCCCTCACCTTTGGCCCATTGCCTAGACTATAGCGGCGGTGGAGGAAGAAGGAAAAAGATAGAAAGAAAAGAAATATAAAATAAAAATTATTAACAAATATGATTTTTAAAATTAGATTTGCAAAAAATTGTCCATGTTAGCATCGACACATATGATGGCGGCATTCAATTCATAAATTTCTAATTAGAATTGGCCGGATGAATTCAATTAGCAAAATATAAATTTTAATTGGCATAGTTAATATGTTAAGAATTGAATTGGAACAAATATAATAGATTTATGACTTTTTTGGTAACTTTTCCTTAGAAGTTCATTTTATCCAAGTTAGAATACCCAAAGAAGGCAATCAAACTAACTTAGAAGCCCTCCAATTTTTTTTATTTTATTTTATTATTTTTTAAGGTTATGTATATGCATTGACCTGGCAAATAGTAACCTGGATCTGGTGACCCGCTCAAACTCATGATGAGAAATAGAACACGGGCGAACCCATCTTGGGCTCCTTTGGGTTCGGGTCAACTTTCTTTAACCCGACTTATAATTCGGCGTATGTAGATTTCTTTTGTGCTTAAACCATAGTCAGAATTTTGCAATAGGCAACATTGCAAAATGTTCAATCTTTAGCTGATATTCGTTCTACATGCACCGAAGAATGTAAATTTAATTTAATTGAATGGGTGAATCTAAATACTTTACTAAGCGCTAAAATTTGAGTACCGAATATTACTTTACTAAGCGCTAAAATTTGAGTACCGAATATTAAGTGCTACAAAGATAAAAAGAATGTTTGACAATATATTGATGATAATTGAAAACTAAATTTTACTAGTTTTTTACCAAACATGGAAAAGTGAACATTATTGAGGGGTTTTTACAATATATTGGGTAAGTTTTTGACTTCCGTTAGATATTTTACAAGTTAAGCATTTCAAGTAAGTCATTCATTATTTATCACATTATATTTTTTGACTTAAAATAATCAATAAGTTGTGTGTAGTAAGTCATTCAGGGATTTATCACATTTTATGTGGGTTTTTGACTTAAAATAATCAATAAGTTGTGTGTAGAATATGTAGATTTTTGAATGCACTTCATAACATTTAATACTAGAACCTTAATTTTCAGCACTTAATGTGGTGATCAAACACACTCTAAATTTACTCTAAAATAGGCTTAATGCCCTAAAAAACCCCCAACTTTTAACTCATGTCCCAATTTTACCCTTTATCTCATAAAAAATGTCTTCCTTTAGGTGATGTCTCAATTCTACCATAATTTTTTTTTGTCCCATTAAAAATCTCAACTTTAGGTTCAGTCCCAATTCTACCATAAACTTTTTTCTGTATAAAATAAACAATCAATTTTAGGTCCAATACTAATTCTACCTTAAACCTTATATTATCTCATACAAAAATCCCGATTTTAAATTCAATTTCAGTTTCACTCTACTTTTTTTTTTTTTTTTTGGTCTCATAAAAGATCGCTAGCTTTTACTTGACTCCCAAATATGCTCTCCATAAACCTTCCGTCAAAATTGCCTTTAGTAATTTTGTGCTCGTCAATCTCTCATGCTTGGAAATATCCCATCTCTCACTGTCGAAGAGCTTGTGCTTTGGACGCTCGAATAGCTCATACTTGGGAGTTTTTAATTTCTTGGTTGTCAACAAGAGATTTTCAATAGAGGGTTAACATGGGAAGATATGTGACTCAGTAAAAGTTTGTAGTTTTTCATAAGATTGTAAAAATGTTAGGATAAAATTGGGATTGGATGGTAAAATTGGGACAAGACCTCAAGTTGGGGTTTTTCATAGGACAAAAAAAATTTGTGGTAGAATTAGGACATGACCTAAAATTAAATGGCTTTTTATGAGACAAAAAAAATTTTCTGAAAGAATTAGTGCTAGATCTAAAGTTGGAGGTTTTTTATGAGATGAAAAGGTAAAACTACGGCAAAAGCTAAATTTGGATTTTTTTTTTTTTGGCATTAGGCCAACCACAATATGAATCATATGGTAAAGAAATGTTTTATTTATATAATTTCTTGGAGGTGTCATTTTTTCTTGTTGGACGATAAAGTTGGATGACTTCATAATAAAAGTTGGTCTCGTTAAAGAGTATCATCGAAAGTAAACATTGGACCAAGTGCATTATTTCTTTGCTAGGGTGGCTGACCCTTGCATGAGTTCAACAGGGCTTAGGCCGAAACCCCGTTGCCGTATCGGATCTTATAAGCGGGAGAAGTTATATGTTGCACGGTCTATAAATCATGTGAACTAACATTATTTATGCTATTAATTATATGGTCGTCACTGCGGGATGACCAACATGACCAACTATCCAAATGAACTTGGGTTTGTATCTGGCAATTCTTATGTTCTTACTTCCACAAACGGGTGCGCAAGCAATAATCCCGAAAGATGATGGTGCGTTTCCTTGTGAATTCAGGACGTGGAAACAATCGTTCCAAGCGGTGATCACTTTGATTAACGGATGCGTCTGGCCAAAATGCTTCCCAAACCCAAGAGATTTTCCTCTAATTATAATTTTTGTGCTTAAACGATTGTGAGGAGTTAGATGTATGCTTTATGCCAAATCCACTCACACATTGATAGAAAATTTGATGTATAGGCCGCTAGAACATAACTGGGGCAAGTACGAAAAGAAAAAAAGAAAAAAAAAAAAAAAGAAAACGTCGCCGTAATTGATACCTGATTGATCACATCGCATCCATGTATGACATAATATTGGCAATGAAGTAAGAATACTAGTCAGCACCATGGAGCTGGACGTAAGATTGATAGACGGCAAGCATCATGCAGGGCACATAGATGATGAGGGCCAGGGAGTCGATGGCAACCAAGCTCCCTGCGGCCTGAACCGTGTCGCTCCCCCCGCAAGCGATTTTCCCAAGGAGCACACGGACCACGTCGACCATCGACAGCGTCAAGTAGACGCACCCGAGGATCGACCCCAATGTCGACACCAGGATCATCATGTTCCTAATTGGCTCCAAGCAATCGAAGCCATCGTCCTTTTTGCGTTGGATCACGATGTACATGGAGAGGTGCATCTTGAGGGCCGTGGCGAGGAGGCTCGAGAGGAGGAAGCACACGAAGGACACCACCTCGTTGACCAGGAGCGTCATTGACGTCTGGAGGTCGGCTTGGCACCCTTTCCGCGACTCGAGGGAGTGCGGGTTGGAGCTCGCGAAGGATATCCCGACGAACACCGCGAAGGTGAAGAGGGAGTTCACGCTCACCAGATCATCCAGCACCTTTAGGTGGTGCTTTATTGTCTTCTTCATTTTGTCGTGCCTGCCACAACAAATCCATGACATATAATGATTCAGATACTAATCGAACGATTAACAAGGTTCCAAATCAACTTCTTCACAGGATTGCATGCATGTAGATAATCATAGGTAAGTATAATTGCATGGGAATTGGGTTGCGGGGGGCGGGGGGAGAGAGAGAGAGAGAGAGAGAGAGAGAGAGAGAGAGAGGACTTCTCGTGATCTTCCTCAGTCGCCATGATTCAACGATTTCAACGGGATTAAGGGATGGAATGGAGGAGACAGGTGGGTTTGGAACTTATATATAACTGGTACGACTGTGAGATATTCCTTGCCCGAGGTTACAAGCGAGAATAATGAGAAAAAAGGAGACAAGATAGATAAGACAAAAATAGGGTTAAAAAAGAAAAAAAAGAGGATGCGACTGAACCCTACTCTGCTGCTTTGGCTGCATTTTCGTGAAGCCCGTTGGGTGACCAGATTCTTCCTTTAATTATCATGCAACGCCAAGCGTTATTAATAGCCTTCTATTTTTTTATGTATTAACTTGCGAACAAAAGCTGAATCGATTATAAGATTAACCGTAACCCATACATGGCATTTGCAAAATAACGTTGTATATAGTGGCGGACTGGATTTGATATATTCAAGACAATGGAAGATATGGAGGATATCCAATTACTAGACTTAATTAGATCTATTCTGCATAAACAGAAAAAAGAATGAGACAATAGACCTCTAATTTATCGTCGTATGACTCCACACAAGCTATAGCTGATCTTGTGTTTCTTGAAGAATAATTATGCCATTTCCTCTTTCTATTTCATATGAGTTTGATCGAATTCAATGGATAGTAGAAAAAAATACATTATCATTTTATCTTGAGAAATCTTGAATTTGATTGAGATAGATATGGATTTGATGATTGTCTTACAAACTGTCAAGTTAATGTTTCGAATTTAAGCCATTTATGGATACCGGCCCGATTTTGACGAGTCATCAATTTTGGTCGGGAAGAGCTCTCACACTAAAAGCAAACACGGGCACACTTTACTATACGATATCTATTTCACTTGTGGGGCAAAAAGGTCATTGTGAGAAAAGAAACAAAAGGCAAGGGTTTTTATTTTATTTTATTTCTTTTGACTGAGTAGGGCCATGCACATTGCGTACAATGGGAAAAAGACGACCTTTGTGGGTCCCCCTTTTTGAACAGCTGCAAAGTGAAAAGGCGTAGGTTCGTTGGCTTTCGTTGGTAGGAGATCCGTCGTACGAAGCACAAAAGAGAAGAACGTGAATAGCGTTCTTGGTCAGACGTACGTAGGGCAAACAAGAATATATCGTATTCCTTTCTCTACGTGAGTTTGGGAAGATATTACGAAATAATGCTTATGAGTTTACTTGAACTTAACCTAGGTGTAAAAATATCTTTTATTATTTTTCAATTTATCTAGTGAGCTCTTATTAATTTAAGGGTTAATACCTTAAAAACCTTTTATTATTTTTCGTTTATTTATCTGGTGAGCTCCTATTAATTCAATTGTAAGATTTGTGAACAAACGGCATTTCCTAAATTGATATATTAATCAACTCTTGTCATTTATATTACAATAATGTAAATTTGTCACAAGTGTACCGAGATGTTTTTGAGGTTTTTGGTGGTCAAAAAAATAGTTTGGGGTAAATTTGTCACGATCGAGGGTTTTTCAAGTGATTTGCCGGCTTTTAAAGTGCACATAATTCTTAGGATAATCAAGTGTAAATAAAAGCAATCCTTTGATGTTATGGGGAGCTTCATGAAGATGGAGAATAAGTGATGGATCATGCAAAAGTCTCTTCATAGACAATCCCGTCCTCAATCGTTTTAGAGTTAATTTGCTATGCTATTTAAGCAAAAGCAAAAAGCAAAAATCAATGCATGTTGTCTACTCAGGGGTCTAGAGTGCTTAATAGATAGATAACGAAGGATTGACATTTGTGACCTTCTAAAGTTTTGTATGGTGAAACTCCACCTTCTATAATGTGTATCTTATTTAAGCACGGAGCAATGCATCTTATTTACTCAGGGGTCCAAAGTGTTTAACAGATAGAAAATGAAGGATGGGCATCTGTGACCTTCAAAAGTTTCATATGGTGAAACTCTTTCTTCTCCTTCTCCTTCTCCTTCTCCTTCTTCTTCCTCTTGCACATTTGATTACATGATCCTTCTCGAGTTATGATAGCGACAATAATCATAAAAATTTATAAATGGAAAAAATATCATACATTATATATGTGTGTATTTACTTCCCTCTAAACTCATTAATTCAAATGCATTTAATGGCCAAAAACATTTTTACAATATTATATTATTAAGAGATTTCCCTTTACTCTTCTCTTGATAAAGCTCTTTTTAAAAGAAAAGAATCACTTCATTAAGTTGAATGCATTCAATGTGCAAAAGCAAATTTTGCCAATTCACATTTATTATAAGTATATTATCAAGAGATTTTCCTATTATAATTTCAACTTTTTTCTTCACGAAACTCTTCAAATTTGACATGGAAAAGAAAAATAAATATTCATTCAATAACGCACTAACGTGAAAAAGTCAATTTTAGTACAACATACTACATTAGATTAGTATTGCTATTAGATTATATTAGGCAGAAACTTTTCATTGAAATTTTTTCTTTCTCCCATAAGGTGAGCCTTGGGGAATTCAAAGGTCATGATCCTATGGTCAAATACCCGACTATGGGTTACAATTTCACCGACTCACACAAGGACACTCACTCTAATCTTGAGGTCAAGAGTTGGTCAAACAATCAAATGTCATGTATTAACATTAAATTGGATGTAAGCTCTTAGATTAATCAAATTGTTTCTGATTGTATATATTTGAGGACAACAAAGAGCATTGGCATATATAAAGGAAAAGTTCCTAGAATCCCCAACCCTTTTTTTTAAAGAGATGTTTGTTCCTATGGTCAATGTAGCAAAGTGGGGTACAACTCTTTTCGATGGTGTCGCGTCCACAAGTTCGGTGTGTTTGGTTCAGTATTTTGAAAGCTCATTATGAAAATGCAAAGTAATTTAACCTAAAGGACTTTAGGCAGATGCAAGGGCCGTTTGGTAACTATGCTTTGAGAATCAACTTTGAAAGAAATGCCGTTTGGTAGAAAACATATTTAAAAAGCTCTTTGGGTGATTAATATTAATTTTTTGATTTTATTTGTTTAAAATTGAAAAAAATAATGTATGCAACTTTTTAAATATAAATTTCGACAATAATTTTAACAAAATTCAAATACATATATAATTTTAAAAAAAAAAAAGATCGGACTTTTCATTGGAATTTTTTAATTTTTATTTGCTTAAAATTGAAAAAAATAATGATGTATGTAACTTTTTAAATATAGATTTTGAGAATAATTCTAAAAAAAAAATCAAATACATATATAATTTTTTTTTAAAAGAGCAAATCCTTCATCAAAATTTTATAATTTTTTTGTTTAAAAATGAAAAAAATAATGTATGTTTAAATATAAATTTGAAAATAATGCTAAAAAATCAAATACATGTATATAATTTTTTTTAAATACCAAACCCTTCATTGGAATTTTTTAATTTTTATTTGCTTAAAATTGAAAAAAATAATGTATACAACTTTTTAAGTATAAATTTGAAAATAATGCTAAAAATCAAATACATATATATGATTTAAAACAAAATGGACCAAACCCTTTATCAAAATTTTTAAATTTTTATTTATTTAAAATTTTAAAAATGTATGCAACTTTTTAAATATAAATTTGACAATAATGCTAAAAAAATCAAATATATATGCTAAAAAATAAAATATATAAATAATTGTTTTAAAAAGATCCAAATTTATTTAATTTTTTGAAGATTTATATATATTTGATTTTTTTAGCATTATTTTGGCATTTAAAAAATAATAACGAGGGCAAAATTAGAAATTTAAAGAATGAGTGAGGATAATTTTGGAAGAAAAAAAATAAGTTTAAGCATTTGGTCAAATGCTGAAAGTTCAAAGCTAGTCCTTACTAGCATTGGATTTTCAACCTTCCCAATGCTAACTTTCACTTGAAAGCTATTTCAAAATGGCTGCCAAATGGTCCAAAGATTTCCCCATTGGGCTTTGGAGGCTGAAAGCTCATTGGAAATGCTGAACCAAACGCACCCGTTGTCTATTTTGGGCTTAGACAAAACTAATAATTAATAAGGTTCGTTCCCTATGTGGTCCAAGAAAATGTGGTATAATAATAGTAGTAGGAACGCAGGGAAAGTATTCTCTCTGAAGATCATGATAGAGAGGAAATCACGTTGGCCCCTATTTTTGTGTTCCCTCTCTCTCTCTCTCTCTCTCTCTCTCTCTCTCTCTCTCTCTCTCTCTCTCTCTCTCTCTCTTCCTCTCATGGTTGTCGTATAACCAAGTCGACTTGGCAGCTTCTAATGCTTTTGCTCAAACACGACTTAATCGAGGTCATCCATGACCCAATACCGAATTTGGGCTTGATCGAGCTTGACTCGCTTAGATTTTCAAGGGGTTGAGCTTGACTTGGTCATGTAATTAAATTTTAAGTAGGGATAAGGATATCATAAGTGTCATAATTTTTGCTCACTTAGGGTTTCTAACTCTTTATTCCAACCATTTTAGTACCACATCTTTGAAAAAAATTCAATTAAGTGTCGTAACTTTCAATAGATCGTTTGAGTGCCATAACTTTTTAAGAATGTTTATTCACATTTTAGAAATCTAACATGACATAGTAGTTGCAGTGAACAATCTTAAAAGGTTACGACACTCAAGTGACCAATTAGAAACTTGTATGACACTCAAGTGTACAAAAAAAGTCATGGCACTTAATGAGCATCGGATATAAGTTATAACACTTGTTGTGTCTTTATCCCTTTTTTAGTCTAAACCCGAGTCCAAGCTCAAGTTCTCAAATTTGAAAATGTGATAAAGTAGAAAGAGATTCATTTAGGAACATACTTTGTTTGATATTTTATTAGCTTTTGCTATAAATATGTGTGTGTGTGAGAAATTGAAAACAAACTAGTATCAACATAGACTTATTGAAATAAGACTATCAATTCGTGTTATGCCATTATACGAATCATGCATCTCAAGTCATGTTAGTTTTGACTGCATGCTCATATGTTGTATCAATTTTTTTTTCTTTAAGGCAAATTCATGTTGTATTTTTGCATCGCATCAATTATCGATATTCCTAAATCAAAAGAATAAAATATTTATTTTGTTGAATTAGAAATGCTCAAGACTATTATTGAGATAATTTTAGTTAGCGGATTAGATATGATTTTATGGAGTTTTCTCCTTTTCATTAAGGCTAATATCATAAAAAAATCATAAATTGGTACACTCATGTGCCATTTATCCAAACTAATTTTTTTCAAAAAAACTCCAAAATTGGTATACAACTACCACATTTATCTCAAACTATTTTTTTGTGCCAAGTATATCTTTGCTACATTTACCCCAAATTGATATACTCATATCACTTTTACCCCAAATTGTGGTAATTTTGAGTTTTAGGGTAAATGTGGCATGGATGTAAATTTAGCATGGGTTTAACATTTTGAGATTTTTTGTGGCATAACAAATTAGATTAATGTAGGTCATCAAAAAAAAAAAAAAACAAATTAGATTAATGCAAAAGGTGGTATCCCTACATTGGTTTGGGATAATTGGGGCATGGGTGTATCCGTTTGGAAGCTTTTGTAAGACAAAAAATAGTTTGGGATAAATATGGCATTGGTGTATTAGTTTGGGCTTTTTGATGATATTAATCATTTTATTTAGTACACCTAAAACAATCTACTATTTTCATTTAAAGAAAAGAATTTGATTTGAAATGTTCTTACTTAGGGGACATCATCTATTGACTCTAGGTTTAAATAAATCGTTTCTATAATCAAGACTCTAATCCAGTAAAAGTAATTATAACGTATTTATAACTGATGAGAAAAATGTACACAATAAAAGGAGAAAAATAGACGAGAGAGAGAGAGAGAGAGAGAGAGAGAGTCGGCGTGTGTTCATAAAAAAAGTGGTTTGGCATTCCTATTGTTTAATATCTAACTTCAGTCTCATTTAGTTAATAAAAAGCAGCATTTATTGCTATCTAAAACATTTGTGTATGTATTAACGACCAGATTGTATCCTTTTATTAGGTTGATACGCTAGATTTAAAATTTAAAGCATTTTTGGTTCTTTAACTCCAAAAACAACAATGACAATAAGCTTGACTTAAACAAATCAAGGTAGATTTACAAAAGTCCCCTTTCATCATTACTATAACATGAGCTTAATTACTCATACTTCAGGAGATAAATAAATTGATTCTCCTTCAAAAGTTAATACATTTTGTTTTCGTTGGATGATATATGTAACATGTGTTTGTTTGTAAAGTGATAACTCTATAAAAATAGATTTATTATATCTATTTTAAGCAATAAATAATGCAATACCTATGAGAAAATATTTGGATTTTCTTCTATTTATTCAAATTTTCCTTGTTTATGCAACATTATGAGATATGGGGAAAATAAGGAAACAAATGGCAAAAAGAGAAAGGAAGATTCTTTGATTCAAGAAGTTAAATGAGAAGCGCAGGAGATGGATATTGAATCAGGGATTCTGCGATTTATTTTTTGATTTTATACAAAAAATATAAGCAATTGCCTTGTGTTAGGATTCTTGAATATATCTTATAAATGGGATAACATTGAGAGTTTGAAGATACAGTTGTGTTTTTATTTTTTTAGATCATTTTTCATTGTTAAGGGAGTTTTTCAAGTATTTTGAAAGAAGAAAAAAGTGATGACAAAATTCTTGTCCTTTGACTCAATATGTTGTGTTTAATTTATATTTTTGTTTCTTCTTCTATTATGTTCTAGTTTTCTTTTGTTAAGGCTATAATGTAACTTGACTATAATGATATGAATTTCATGATTTTTATATTTTGCAAATGATTTTATTCATGTGGATTATATATTATTATGCTTAATGCTTCTAAGTGACTGGTCACCATTTTAATGATCTAATATGCATGCTAGAGACTAGGAAGTGATAATATGCAATTGCTTATTATAATATATAACCATAAATTAAATGTGGACATATATATACCATGTTATTTGTGTGGCTTTCGGTATAAGGTTGTCTAAAAGATTAATTATAAATTGAGAATATTAATAGATTTTAATGAATTTATATTTATTTAAATTCACATAGAAATATGGTAGATTGATAAATTGAGTAGACATTTGATGTTGTTCTTGTATGTATAATAATCCGAAATTCATATTTAGTGGTTATGGTGAAATCGGATTCTCTAACATCTTTATTTGATTGATTAACTGCATTTAATTCTGAATTTTTGCTTCTAAGATTGTCAATTTTTATTTACACTCAATTCTATTTTGATCTATTAGATAAAGATTTAGTCCATTTTTAATATTTAATTGGTTTATTAATCATCAATCTCTATGGGATGATATCTTTTTTCCTCATTATAATACTTGTTCAACAAGTTCATTCAAAATATAGAATTCTCCCAACGCAAAGCTTGTAATTAGATGGAGATGGATTCTGAATATTTCGACACCGTGTGAATGATTATTTAGAGGCTATCCGATAGAGTGTTCGCATAATGACTTCAACTATGTCAAGCAGTGATACAACTTTTAAAAATACTTGGCAAATACCTTAATAGCTGCATCCCTTCAGAAGTTGCGTCAAATTACAATAAATTTTTGAAAGCTTGCCTCGCCCAACTTTGAGGGACCACAACTTTAAAACATGCACTGGTGAATACTTGACTTGGGCCTCTTCAAGGCACAACTACAGAGCACACAGCTGAATTTCAACCATACCAATAATCGAAGGGCCTAATACACTAAAAGACACTTAAATTTAGTTTCAATCCCAATTCTACAATTTTTTGTCTCATAAAACCCTGACTTTAGGTCCACTGTTTATTCTATATTAAACTTTTTTTTGTCCCATAAAATACTCTCAATTGTAGGTATAGTTCCAACTCTATCATAAACTTTTTTTTTTTTTTTGGGTCTCATACAAATCCACCAACTTTTACTTAAGTTCAAAATCTACCCTCATTGAACCTCAGTTTCAAATTTCTTTTGACAATCAAGATATGGAAAACTCTCGAGCACGAGCTCTCCAACTGCAATAGATGGAAGACTCCCCAGCACGAGAAATCAAAGGCTGGGAGTAAAATCAAAGACCTCAGAACGAGATTCAAGGAAGATTCTCTTAAGAGTAAGAGCAGTAAAAGAAAGCTAATTCTAATTATTCCAGTTTTAACCCAAATTCCAATTCTTATAAGTTGTAGTTTAGGTTGACAATGAAAATTGAAGACCTCTAAATGAGATTGGAGGAAGACTCTCCTAAGAGTAAGAGTAGCTGAAGGGAGCTAACCCTAATGATTCTAGTTTTAATCCAAATTTCAATTTTAATAAGATGTAGTTTAGGTTGACATGAAAATTCATCTCTAAAAGACGTCTTCTTGAATATGAAATTTAGGAAAAAAATATAGCAATAATGTGGAAATGCCACATTACTAATGGTGATTTTGGGCTTCTCATGCGAATGTATTGCCTTACTTAGTACGCAAATTAGTAGATGAGTCTTGATAGTAGTAACATATTCTATAATTCAACTCTTTTGAGTTGTCACTGATCAAAAAAAAAAAAAAAAAAAAAAAAAAACTCTTTTGAGTTGTCACAAGCCGAACGGTCTGATTTGGCAAGTGGGGTCTCATTTAACATCAAAAGCACAACACTTATACAGTCTCATAGACTCAACACTTTGAGGCGATTTTTTTTCCAAAAACCAACATCACCATAATCATTGATCATGCGAGCCTGGTCATGTGTGCCCCATAATAAGGTTTATATATATTCAATGGCTATTATCACGTTGGTCTACATAAATCGAGTCTATCTGATAATTCTTGTGTTAGTCAGAGAGAGAGAGAGAGAGAGAGAGAGAGAGAGAGAGATGGAAGGTGAAGAAAGGAGCAGCATCCATAGGCATTGCGGACATGCGAAATCTGGCCTGAGTAATACCATTTCACTCTCCTCATATTGACATATATTTTCCCTTATTCTTTTTCCTTCATCACTTGGATGCATGTTACTTTTGCTTTTGGAAAAATTCAAAAGGGTCCCTTTTAGATTTCTCTTATTGCGGTTCTTTTGTCCTTTTATCCGTATGTTACCCTTGCTTTTGCAATCATTCAAAGTAGTTTCATCTCCTCAGTGGCCACCCTTTCAATATGGAAGGAGGATGTTGGAATATAATACGTGGAAACGACAGGATATTGCAACTTATGTCAACTTGAAATCATCAAAGACATAAATGAGAAATAATAAGGATACCTGAAATTTATGTAATTTGATCCGAGTATCAAAACCTACGTCCACGGGGAGAACTAGTGGCAAATAATCCACTATAATCGGAGAATCAGAGTTTACAATCACTCAGACGCTCAAGTGTCTCCCACACCTAGATTTAACTCTAAACCTAAAGTGTTTAGAAATAAATAACTCACTTGTATATAAACTCATGTCACAAAATTACCGCGCGTTCAAGCTTGAAACAAAACCGCGTGTCGTGGCTCTCTTCAACTTGACATCGTGCAGTTGCTATTTTCTCGTAGGGTTTCTGTTGCTACCTTTTCAGCCACATGCCTCCTAGACGTTTTCTTTATATTTATATGTGTGCCCAAGGTAAGAGGTTTTGACTTTGGGCCCCACGTTGAAAACCTCCTGCAAATAAAAGAAAAAAATTTTGCTGCTTTTTTTTTTAAATTATATTTTATTTCCTCTTTTGTAATCCTTCATGAAGTCCAATGAAGTTTCTTCTACTTGGGAAATTTTTATCAATGAATTCCGTTTAACAAATCGTTATCCGAATTTAAACTCGAGACATTAATTTAACAAATCTCCACCCTGACTCGATATTTGAAATCAAGCTATAGTGCTCATCATCCATATTGCTCTCCTAACGCCTTGACAAGCGCTCACTCTCGAAAGATGCCAATAGAGCTCAAGCAGAGCTTAAGCTTCGCCAAAGGAACAGAAATAGTCATCATGTATGACGGATAATGTGTTGTAGCAATCTTTTTGATAATAACATTACCCTTAGCTAAGACATATTAGATGAAAGGGTACATGATGTTGATATACTTCGTTCGCTTATGATAAATTGGATTATACGCCAAATATATCGCACCTTGGTTATCAGAGTGTATTTCCACACTTTTCTGTTCTAACCCAAAATCCGATAGCAAACTTTGCAACCATATTGCTTCCTTCGCTACAAAGGTTAGTGCCATGTACTCTGCTTCAGTTGAAGACAAGGCAATCTGCAATCATCCAAGTCATCGGCATGATCCAAATTTACAAAACTAGTGGTTTCACTGCTATTGCTGTCCCTCCGATACACTATACCCACGTCTGTTGTCCCCTTTAAATGTCTGAGGATTCACTTCCCAGCTTCCCAATGAGCTTTAACAGGATACTTCATATAGCAACTAACTATGCTCATAGCTTGTGAAATATCAGGCCTGGTGCACACCATAGCATACATAATACTACCCACGACACTAGAATAAGGAACAAGGGACATGCTCCTCCTCCTCTCAGTCTGCGGTGATAATTTATCTGAAAGTTTAAAGTACTTCGCTAAAGGTGTATTTATAGATTTTGCCGACTGCATATTAAAACATGTTACGATCTTCTAAATATATTTTTTTTTTGAGATAGACATAAAACTCCTACAGCCTTATTATGCAAAATCTCCATACCCAATATTTTCTTTGTAGCACTTAAATCTTTCATCTCAAGTTCAGCATTTAACCGCCTCTTCAGCACATCAATATCAGACATATGCTTAGCTGCTATCAATATATCATTAACATATAAGAGTAAATAAATCAAAGAACCATTCTTTAATCTCCTATAGCAAATGCAGCTATCCATCTGACTTTTTGTGTAATCTTGACTAGCCATGAAAGTATCACAACTTTTATACCACTGTCTAGGATACTGTTTTGGCCCATACAAATATTACTTTAACAAGCAAACACGATCTTCCTTACCTAGAATAGCAAATTCTTCTGGTTGCCTCATGTAAATTTGCTCCTCCAATTCACCGTGAAGAAATGCAATTTTCACATCTAACTGCTCTAACTCGAGATCTTGCAAAGCAACTAAGGCAAGTAAAATACGAATAGAAGTATGTTTTACCATAGGAGAGGTGTCAATGCCTTCACTCTGTGTATACCCCTTCACCACAAGTCTCGCCTTATATCTCACTGCCTCAACACCGAGAATGCCCTCTTTCCGTTGGAAGACCCATTTACTTCTGACAATCTTTTGGCTCTTGAATATTTTGACCAGCTCCCATGTTTGATTTCCGATGGAGTGATTCCATCTCTTTACTTATAGCCCCTAGCCACTGCGATGACTCCGAACTAGCCATTGCCTCAGAGTAAGACGAAGGCTCATTTGTCTCCACTTCATCACCTACAGTCAATGCATAAGCAATATTTGTATAACCATAACGTATCGGTGATTTAATTTGTCTTCTCTATTTATCTGCGACCATAGTGTGTTGTGGCTTTGCTGGTTATTCACTATCATCGATTTCAGGAACTGCAGCTTCATCTGCAGTCTCAATTTCTATTACCTTCGAGGTCTCCGGAGTCTCCACTTGAAATTCCACCTCACTAATGACACCATGATCTGTCTTCTCTGCTAGTTGTGTCTTAGAAATCCTCTGTTGAAGCATTGCAGTTTCGTTGCAGATCACACCTCTACTGATTAGAAAATTGGGTGATCTGGGATCAGTGCACCATAGCCAATAGCCTTTCACCCCATGTGCATAACCCAGAAATATGCACTTTCTGGCCCTCGGCTCAAGCTTACCATCACTCGCATAAGCATACGCAGGACATTTGAATATATGTAATTCGGAATAATCAATAGGTTTCCCCGATCATACTTCCTTAGGAGTTTTCCACTCGATAGCTGATAATGGAGATTGATTAACCAAGTAACATGCCATGTTCACTGCTTTGGTCCAAAATTCCTTACCAAGTTCTGCATGTGAAAGCATGCATTAAGCTCGCTCAAGCAAAGTTCTGTTCTTCCATTTTGCCACACCATTCTGCTATGGTGTCCCAAATACTGTGCGGTGTCTTACAATACATTCTTTCTCATAGAACTCGATAAAATCTTTACCATAGAACTCCATGCCATTATGGTTCTCAGGCACTTGATTTGTTTATCTGACTGCTTCTCAATCAATGCCTTAAATTTCTTGAACCGATTAAATACATTATATTTGTGCTTCAGAAAATATACCCATAACTTCCTCGAATAGTTGTCGATAAATGTTAGCATATACGGGCCTCAGACGTCTGAATGAATATATTCAACTAGTCGTTTGGTCGAATGAATAGCTATAGTAAACTTATCTCGGTGTTGCTTCCCAAAAATGCAGTGCTCACTTAGATCCAACTTCCCTGTCTTTTGACCCTTCAACAACCCTCTTTCATTTAGCACTCATGTGCCCTAAACCATATGTCATAACTGAGTCAAGTTAGAATCTTGACTCACCTGATGAAACTGCAGTGGTTCTAATCACGGTCTCTTCTAGTAGATGATAAAGAGTATTTACTTTCTTCCCCTTCATCACTGTCATGGCACATTTAGAGATCTTCAACACTCCATCTTTAGCGGTGTACCTACACCTGATGTCATCAAGTGTCCTCAGAGAAATAAGGTTATTCTTGAGCTTTGGTACATGCCTCACATCTATCAATGTTCACACCACCCCATCATGCATCCCAATCCAAATTGTCTCTATCCCACAGCCTTACAGATTGCATTATTCCCCAAAAGAACCCTACCACCATTTGCAGCCTGGTAAGTAGTAAACTAGTTCTTATAAGGCGTCATGTGATAAGAACACCCCGAATCTAGCATATATTCATCTCCTAACGAAGTAACAGTCATACATAAAATAGCTTCTGTATCACTATTGCTCCCCTCGGCAACGTTTGCCACACTACTTGTGGCATTTTGCTTATTAGCTTTATTCCTTTGCTTTGGACAATCTTTCTTGATGTGCCCCTCCTCGTGACACTCAAAGCACTTCACGTGTCCCTTGGACTTTCTATGGCATGATTTTGATATGCTTTTACCTTTGCTGCTACTAGGCCCTCAATGTTGTTCTCTATCTCGAATCGTCAGTGCTTGCGCTACTCCTTGTGGTAGACCGTCATCTCGCAACTTTCTCTACCACTCTTTAAAGAATAATGCGGACTTCACATCTTTTGAGGTAATTGTAGTATGCCCCTGCAACAGTGAATCAGGAAAGTGCTCCCATAACTCTGGTAAAGAGGCTAACAACATCATGCCCTATTCTTCATCATCAAATATCTTATCGATGTTCTTCAGATTCATCATGAGTTTATTAAATTCATCTAGATGGGTTCTGATAGACGTACTTTCAGTATATTTAAATTGAAACATCTTCTTCAACATGTACAAGTGATTTTTCAAACCTTTCTTCACATAAAGTGCTTGAAGTTTTGCCCATAATGCAGCCGTATCCTTCTTCTAAGCAACCTCTATTAAGATCTCATCTGACAAATTTAATAGGATTGCGCTCTTTGCTTTTTCCATTAGTTCTACCCTCTCAGAGGCTTTCATTATAATAGGCAACTCATCTCCACCATCCAGTGCCTTGGCCAAACCTTGGGTTGTTAATAAAGCTCGCATCTTGATACTTTATAACACAAAGTTGTTGCTTCCATTAAACTTCTCAATTTCAGATTTCCTCTCAGACATAATTGCAATAACAAAATTTCCAGATAATAATTAGACAAGCAAAAGCTCCAAATCACAATCAAGAAATCTAATCCCAACCAAGTTCTGATACCAATTGTTGGAATATAATACGCGGAAACGATAGGATTTTGCAATTTACGTCAACTTGAAGTCACTAGAGACATAAACGAGAAATAATAAGGAACATCAGAAATTTACGTGGTTTGGTCTGAGTATCGGAACCTACGTTCACGAGGAGAGTCAGCAGCAAATAGTTCACTATAATCGGAGAATCAGAGTTTACAATCACTCACACGCTCAAATGTTTCTCACATCTCGGTTTAACCCAAAATCTAAAGTTTTTAGAAATAAACAACTCATTTGAATATAAACTCACGGTACAAAATTACCGCGCATTCAAGCTCGAAACAAAAACACGCGCGGCTCTCTTTAGCTTGACGTCGTGCGGCTCCTATTTTCTCGTAGGGTTTCTATCACTACCTTTTCAACCGTGCGCCTCCTAGACGTTTTCTTTATATTTATATGTGTGCCCAAGGTCATAGGTTTTGACTTTGGGCCCCATGTTGTAAGCCCCACATTGAAAACCTCCTGCAAATAAAAGAAGAAAACTTTGCTGCCTTTTTTTTTTTTTTTTTTTTTAAATATTCTATTTTATTTCCTCTTTTGTAATCCTTCATGAAGTCCAACGAAGTTTCTTTTACTTGAGAAATCTTTATCAATGAATTCGGTTTAGCAAATCATTATTTGAATTAAACTCGAGACATTAATTTAATAGAGGAGGTGGGCGGTTTGAATCCCCACCTTCTCAAGGGAATTGGAGTGTGAACGATTTAGTTTCAAGTGTGAGTTTTGACTTTCACACATTGTAAGGAGGCAGGATAAAATTCTGATAGTGAGAATTATAGTAGGAGTATAATATGATCGACATAAAAAAAAGAGTAGTTTCATCTCCATCTGTGGTAGACAAAGTTTTTGGGGTCGACTTGTGTTGTAATTACAATGGATTAATGGATTAGTGAAAGTAAAACAAGATACGTCGTCTCTATTCATATATCTCATTAATTCATGTATATTTTGGATTCATGAATCTAGTTAATTGATGTATCTCTATTTAATTTATGTATCTCCTCGATCATTGTATCTATTTAATTAATGGTTTATGTATCGTTTCTGTACATGAATTCTAAAACTCTAAATAAATTTGAAATTCTTCATTCTAAGGCGAAGCAGAAAAAATCTACATCTCCTTTCTTCAAATTTTTCTAAGCATATTAGTTTTAAGAAGTGTTCGGCAGAATCCTGTTCGTATAATGCTGATACAAAAAGATTCGATGTATTGTATCTTGGGAGGCATAGTTCATAATGTTGCTTAGCATCATTGATAAGAATTAATTGCCTTAAGGAGATTTGGTCAATTGTACCTCACCTCCGATTACTATTTCTTTTTGTTAATATATTGGGCAATTTTTGTGGGCTAGAAATGCTAAAACTCATAGATCCCACAAAGTTGTAGGGAATGTAGTATGTTCACCAAAAAAAGAGAGAGGACTAAGCCTGCTCGATCTAAAACTTTAGAATGAAGTATTGATGAGTCGTATGTTTTGGCGCCTCATCAACTTTTTGTCTTCATCTCTATGGAGTACTTGGGTTCATCATATTAAATGCATAAGTACTACCATTATGCAACCCGATATAAAGGGCAGCATGGCTTGGAGTTGTCGATGTATTCTCAAGCTAAGACTTGCTCTAATACCTATTATCTCTAACTAGATATACTGTTGCAAAGAGATATACAAGGAATTAAGATAAGATGGACTTGCCATGGATCGGTATCAATTAATTTGGACCAGTGGTATTAGCAAGCATAATTTTATTGGTTGGCTCGTTTGTAAAGATAGACTACCAACAACAGTAGCCATATCACAGTGGTTGTCTTTAGTAGTTTGTAAATGTAACTTTTGTATGACTGATACAGAATATATAAACCACTTATTCTTTAAGTGCACCTAAACATGTAGCGTATGGCGTAGCATTTTGGCACAAAATGGAATTTGCCATTATGTAGGAGGTTAGAGTTTAGAAGTTCAAGGGATGATCGGGGCCACCAAGGGTAAAAACTTGGAGACATCCTCAAACTATTGCATCTAGATGGAGCGCAACCATAGACAGTTTTAAAACAAGTTGATTGAGCCTCATCTTATTTTGGCTAGGACTTGAAATGTTGTAAAAGGTAGGGTGTCACTCTACCCAAAGTGTAGGCTTTCCCAGGCAAATGTTTTATTGGCTAATGTATGGAGCATTCCTTTCTCCATCTTCTCGCATAACTAGTCTCTTTGCAATGCTAGGGGTTTCCTCCAAAATTTTGTACCTCATCTGATTAATGATATTCACATATTTACACAAAAAGAAAACACTTTATTGAATTTATTTTCTAATTACAACGAACGGTTTTCGTATTTTTCCCCCAATATGTTTTTTATTCTTCTCCTTTATATATTTTCAGCAATCTATTCCTGTAATTGTCTTTAATGTTCATATATCAGCATTTTTTAGCATGGAAAAATTGTCAAAAAAATCATGAACCTATCATTTTTGCCAATTCAGTTATAAATTTTTCAGTTTTTTCAATTGAGTGTTAAACCTTTTCATCTTTTGCCAATGGACTCAATTCGAACAATTTTGGCCAGAATTCACTAACGTGGATGCTGGTAGTCCTATGTGGCAGGACGGTCATTGCTGACGTGGTTTTTTTCTCAATTTTCTTTTTCCCTTTTCTTTGCTTTTCTTTGGGTTTTTGGAGTGAGGGCTAAAAAAGGAAAAAGAAAAAAAGAAAAAAATTATAAATATCACAAAAGATTATTAAGAAATGTCTAGCCATTTATGTTAGCAATTTTTGACCAAAATTGAATGATTTATACTTAATTGACAAAATTGAAAGATTTTTTTTTTTTTGGACAATTTTCCCCTTGAGCGCAATGAGCTCAAATCTATTTATTGGTCAGCTGGAGCACTCTCTCTCTCTCTCTCTCTCATAAACATGCGTCCACTATGCTTCTAATGACCATCAATGTATATTTACGTGCACGAACACTAGAGCTGGCAATATGGGTCATAGACCCATATTATGACTCATTTTTAGTTAAATGGGTCATATATGGGTCAAGTGTAGGTTAGATATGGGTCGAAAATGGGTCAAGTGAAAATTAGATATAGGTCGAAATGGGTCAAGTGAAAGTTAAATATGGGTCGAAATGGGTCGGTGAATGTAAAACATAAAAAAAAATAGTCTAAATGGGTTATAAGGAAACCCATTTTAAAGTTTAAACCCTTGGTCTTTTTTAAATTTATAAAAATATTTTTAATAAAAAATCGAAATTATAATTATTTTTCATATTTCAATTTTTTTTCTTTTTCTTTTTTCTTTCTTTTTCTTTATTCCTTACCAATGGCCGGCCATTGGCCGACAATAGTCCTCGCCAGATCGGCGCGGCCGAGGCCCTGCCCGATGCCAACGAGCTTGAGCCTCGCTAGATCCGGCTAATTCTTTCCCCATGCAATCCCTTTCTCCCTAATTATTTTCAATCTCTGGGGGACTTGCATATACAAGTTCACGAAGTCGTCTGATTCTTTTCAATCTTTATTTGTTGTATCTCTTGTTGAGCTGCGTTTATCCGTGTATTTTGATTGTGGTTTGTCTTCCGTTTTTGGGTCCTTCGCTTGCTTGTGTGAGCTTCTGTACTAGGCTTATGTGGAGGAGAATAGCAAATCATGCTCCCCACGAAACCCACTCACTTACCTCCTGATAGGACAATCTTGATTAGTAGGATTTGATTGTTTAAGTGCGCGAACGATACTCTACCAAGATAAATAATTTATCTTGTGAGTTAGTAATCAATGCATGCCTTGTTCTTCCGATTTTCGCAAGTCAATGCGATGAGGTGATTGCTGCTGATCTCAGCGTGTGATCAAATTGGCCGACGTCTTTGGAATGCCTGTAATTGCTCTGACTCCTTTTCTGAAATAAAAATTTGTTGCTTTCAATTGCCTTTTGGCCTTGCCGAATCGGCAAGATCGAGCCCCACCCGATGCCGGCGAGCTCAATCTCGCCTGTGGCCGGTCGCCGGCCATAGTCATGGTTGGCAGTAGGCCAAAGGAGAAAAAAAAAAAGAGAAAAGAAAAAAGATATAAAAATAAAAATTATATTTTAAAAAATTAAAATTTTTTTAACTTTACCAAAAAAAAATCTATTTTTTAAAATATTTTAAAAAGAATTATAAAAATTTTCCATTAAATTTGTATTGCATAAAAATTGTTAAAAAAAATTGTATTACATAAAAATGTTTTAATAATAAATAGGTTTTAACAATACGGGTTGGGTCGGGTATGGGTCACTAGATTTACACTACAAGAATATGGGTTAAAACGGGTTAAATGGGTCAAATATGGGTCGACCCATTTTTGACCCGACTCATACCCGACCCGACCCACCCATTTGTCACCTCTAACGAACACAAACACCTGTGCAGAGTTGTCATCTTTAGGCCTTTGAAACAGATTTGTACTTGTACACAAGTTGGAAGCTGCCTAGCTGAAACGTAACTAGTTTCAAACTACTTCATCCTTTAATACACTTCAATGACAAATATCCAAGTAGCTTGATGCAAAAAGCAGGAAATGATGAATCACATGAATGTGAATATGTGGGCTTTCCGATAACCACTGAATTTTTATTCTTGTACTGTTCACAGAACTTTGGAGACAGAAAAAGACTTGAGACGATAGTTGTTGCCCTTCGTTAAGAATCAACATTCAATTGTCAAATGTCTATTATATTTTGTTCAGATGTATGATTTTCACATATGCAAATCTCATTCCAAATGTTTTTCGTTTATCCCAATCAAAGAGCGAGAGTAAGAGCTGCGGAATTTGGAAAGAATGCTTAAGGAAAGATTCTCAGGGGAGTTTCTCATTTCAGCTATATTAGTGCTATTCTTTTATCAGGTAATCAGCAAACTTAAGTCAACTCGTAAGTCGAAAATGTGGAAATCATATTCACTTCATCAGTTTTCTAGAGTTGCCTCTGTATTAAGCCTATTATTGAGTATCAGAGTTATTTTGTTGATGGGATTTAACTAAAATGAACATGCTTAAGACTTCACTGATATGCGCATATGTGCGCTGTTTTGCTGACTAGACCCTGAAAAGGTCTTCTCTCTTTTTTAAGGAATCTTGACAATTTTATAATTGGCGCAGGCACTATCTTTCGTTGGATTTGCACTGGTTATATTCCTGTTACTCATTTGTCCCGATTTTACCGAAGGGTTTGAATTCAAGAAACTAAATTTTCTGGTTGTGCAGTCGTTCACTTGCTTGCAACATGATATCCGTAGGAATATTTTATTTCTTTGCAGACAAATGGGTCTACAATGCTCAACCTGTCTCTGTTGACCTCAGACGTGGGCTGTCTTCATCCAGATCTTTGCTTACCGTGAGAAGGTAAATTTGGGGGATATTTGGCATGACTGGGATTTAGACGTTGTCAACACCTCTTAGCGTTGATTTTCTTTTATTTCTAATCCGTTTACAGGCTGATTGGATGTAATTTGTGGCCTTTGCTGCTGTGGCAGTCGGCTGGTTATTTATTCAGGGTGAGCAATTAATGGATTTTCATAGCTATCAGTTGGTTTCACCCACATTTGCTCGTTGAAAGACCCACTTTAGTCAGTCGGTAGCTTGTTCAAGCAGTTGAACTTCAGGAATGTGCATATCTCTTGTTTATCTCAGCGCGCAAAAGAAAAATTAAATTGTTTTGTCTCCATTGAAAATTAATCAGTGGTAGAAATGACTATAATCTTGAGTAATGTCTCATTCTTCTCTCTATTTTCCCTGGGTACTTTTGGCAGGTTTCTCATAATCCTTTAAACCTTATCCTTAAGACATTGGGCAGTATGGTGTTTTCCAGGGAATTTTTGGTTCTTTGCTATCTGCCATAAAAAACTTACATCGATTTTGTTGAGATCAACTGTAATTTGAATAAAAGACGATATCTTTCAAGTGCAATAGCGAGTGGTTCGTCCGGCTTCTAGATGATGTGTGTTTTGTATGCTTGTATAGAATTGGTTTGTTGTGTCAAACTGATTTTAGCATAGTCGTGTCTGGCTTTTGCTCAGAGGAGCAAGAGATTTGATTAGGAGGCCTGCTCGATCAGTCAGGAACGAAATTCCGGCACAAAAACAGAGGTCACAAGAAAGAACGAAGTTACTGGTGGCAGCAACTCAGCTGGGAAGAATCAGTGCAACACCGAAATTGCGGGAGAAATGCTGTTTATTTCGTTTGCCTCTTGCAGTATTCACAGAAGCTACCTTCTGGTAAGTCGTCGTTTGATGGTCTACTCTGGTCGACCCAGGATTTCTTTCCGCATGCGATTTCAGGGTGTCAATGCCAGATTGTTAATCATGGCGAGCAACCATCGAAAGGTACAGAAGGATATGGATTAGTACTGACAAGACCGGTTCTGCATCTCCCTATTATTATTGCAGAAACTGTGAACGCAGAGAAGCTGACAAATAAACACAGATACATAATACATTTGACTCATGCCACGGAAAGCAAAGAGAGCTCCCCTTCATTCAACACTCATCTCGCAATTCTATGTAGCTAATTCAAGTAAAGGCACCCATCAAACTTAGAATTTTGCACCTGCCAATGGCGTGGAAGGAGCAATCTTCTATTAAGCTAGGTCGTTGAAGATCTTGCTGGAGTTAAAGATGGCGTGTAGGACAAAGGGTACGTAGATGACCAGCGCAAGGCCGTTAACTGCAATCAGGGCACCGACGGCGTGCATTGTCTCGGTACTTTTGCAAGCGATCTTGCCGAGCCGGAGCTGGATCATGTCGACCATGGAGTACAGGAGGAACACGCCACCGATGATGGAGGTCAGCGCGGAGAGAGCGAACAGGGTCCCTCTCAGAGCCTTTTTCGGCCATCTATGGAGGTTCTCTTGGGAGCCTTTTAGGTAGGTGAAGAGGTGGGTCTTGAGGGCTTTGGCCACGAGGCTGGACAGAAGATAGCAGGCGAACGATATCACCTCGTTCTTGACCAGCCTCCTCGCCACGTGAACTCCGGCTTCGCAGAGCTTGTTGCCCTCTACGTTTTGTTGTCCGGCGCTCGCGACCGCCAGGCCCACGAAGACCGCGGCGGTGAAGAGTGAGTTCACGCTCACCAGATCGTCCAGCGCTTTCTGATGGACATCCACTGCCGCCTCCAGCTTTTTCTTGCTAGTAAATGCGACATAACAAAAAAGAGATTAGGCGTTATTTCAAAAAGCAAAGGTGTAGAATACCGAGTAGAAGGTTCTCCCATATCAAATCAATCTAATCTAATCTGGAAGGATTAAAGAGCGAAACCTTTCGTCGGATAATAAATTTTTTCCTACTGTGACTAGTTGCCTTCACTCTACTATAAAAGAGAGAAAAAAGGGACTGACTAGCTCTCTTACTCGACAGTCTTAGCAGGGGAAGGCTCGCCGTCACCCATGATTTCTTCTTCCGTCTTGTATTCTTAATTATCAACCTCGCGGATCGAAAGGGTTTTTATAAAGATGACGGAAAATAAAAAAAATGCTTGGCCAGCTTTGCAAGCATTGTTCGTTCGTGAAAGAGATAAAAGCGCAAATGGAATAAAGACAATCTCTTCTCTTTTTCGTGTTTCACGCTTGAAGCTTGTTGCTTACACGGAGAAACGACAAGCAAGAAGAAGGGGAAAAAAGAAAAGAAAAGTGGGAAGTCGAGAAAATTAGAGAGGCTATGTGATGATTCTCATGATTCGACCATCTGCAAGCATCCATCGGCAAGGGAAGAGTAGACACCCTTTTATCCAAGTTCGAATGCCCAAAAGGCAATCAAACTCTCTCTTAGAAGCTCTCATCCAAAAAGATTTCAAGGTTATGTATATGCATAGACCTAGCAAAAAGAAAACCTGGACCCGGTGTCCTGCTCATAGATATCTTGAGAAATAGGGTATAGGTGAACTCATCTCAGACTCAGTCGGATCGGGTCAACTTTATTAAACCCGACTTATAACTGGGCATGTGTTGACATCTTTTGTGCTTAAACCATAGAATTTTTCAGTTGGCAACATTGGACCGTATTCAGTCTTGTTAGCTGAGATATGTGTTCCACACATGCTGAAGAACATATAATTTATAATTGAATGGGTAAATCTAAACAACTTAAAAAATGGTACACGTATTAATACTTGTTGGGGCTCATTTATTGAAACAGAGAAAGAAGCGCTAAAATTTGAGTACTGGATGTTAAGTGCAACAAAAAGAAGAAGAAGAATGTTTCATGATATAGTGATGATAATTGAATAGTAAAATTTGAGTACTGAATGTTAAGTGCAACAAAAAGAAGAAGAAGAATGTATGTTTCATGATATATTGATGATAATACATCTACATCTCTCTTCTTCAAGTTTCTCTAAGTGTATTAGTTTAAGAAGTATTTGGCAGAGTCTAGTTCATATAGTGCTGATACAAAAGGATTTGGGGTATTATATCTTGGGAGGCAAAGTTCATAATACTACTTAGCATCGTTGACAGAATTAATTGCCTTAAAGATATTTGGTCAATTGTACCTCACATTCAATTACTATTTCTTTTTGTTAACATATTAGGAAATTCTTATGGGCTAGAAATGTTGAAACTTATAGAACCCACAAAGTTGCAGGGAATGTAGTATGCTCACCAAAAAAAGAGAGAGGACTAAGCCTGCTTGATCTAAAACTTTGGAATGATGTATTGATGAGTCGCATGCTTTGGCGCCTCATCAACTTTCCGTCCTCATCTCTATGGAGTACTTGGGTTCATCATATTAAATGCATAAATATTGCCATTATGCAACTTGATATAAAGGGCAGTATGGCTTGGAGTTGGTGATGTATTCTCAAGCTAAGACTTGCTCAAATACCTACTATCTCTAACTAGATATATTGTTGCAAAGAGATATACAAGGAATTAAGATAAGAGGGACTAGTCGTGGACTGGTATCTCTTAATTTGGATTAGTGGTATTAGCAAGCATAATTTTATTGGTTGGCTTGTTTGTAGAGATAGACTACCAACAACAATAGCCATATCACAGTGGTTGTCTTTAGTAGATAGTAAATGTACCTTTTGTATGATTGATACAAACCATTTATTCTTTAAGTGCACCTGGACAAGTAGTGTATGGCATACATTTTGGCACAAAATGGAATTTGCTGTTATGTGGGAGGATAGAGTTTAGAATTTCAAGGGATGATTGGGGCCACCAAGGGTAAAAAACTTGGAGACAAGACTCCTCACTCTATTGCATCTGGATGGAACGCAATTGCAGACGGTTTTAAACAAGTCGATTGAGCCTCATCTTCTATTAATTAGGACTTGAAAGGTTGTAAAAGGTAGGGCGTCACTCTACCCAAAGTGTAGGCCTTCCCAACAAATGTTTTATTGGCTAATGTATGGAGGCTCCCTCCCTCCATCTTCTCGCATAACTAGTCTCTTTGTAATGCTAAGGGTTTCCCCTAAAATCTCGTATTTCATCTAATTATTGATATTCACATATTTACACAAAAAAAAAACACTTTATTGAATTTATTTTTTGGTTACAACAAATAGTGTTGCTTATTTTTCCCCCAATATGCTTTTTATTCTTCTTATTTCTATATTTTCAACAATCTATTCTAGTAATTGTCTTTAATTTTCATATATAAGCTTTCTTGAGCGTGGGAAAATTGTTCAAAAAGTCTTATATCTATTACACTTTTGCCAATTCAATCCTAAATCTTTCAGTTTTTTCAATTAAGTGTTAAATCTTTTCATCTTTTGCCAATTGACTTAATCTAATTAATTTTGATCGGAATTTGTTGAAGTGGATGCCGGCCGTCCTACATGGCATGACGGTCGTCACTGACGTGGACATTTTTAAATAATACTTTAATAATTTAATGGTCTTTTTCTATTTTCTTTTTCCCTTTTCTTTGCTTTTCTTTGGGTTTTTGGAGTAAGGGCTGAAAAAGGAAAAAAAAATTATAAATATTACAAAAGATTATTAAGAAATGTCCACATTAATACCAGCCATTCGTGTTAACAATTTTTGGTCAAAATTGAAAGATTTACATTCAATTGACAAAATGGAAAGATTTATATTTTGGACAATTTTCCATCGAGTGCAATGAGCTCAAATCTATTTAGCAGTCTCTCTCTCTCTCTCTCTCTTTCTCTCTCTCTCTCTCTCACACAAACATGCGTCCACTATGCTTCTAATGACCATCAATGTGTATCTACGTGCACAAACACAAACACCTGTACAAAGTTGTCATCTTCAGGCCTTTGAAATAGATTTGTACTTGTACACAAGTTTGGAAGCTGCCTAGCTGAAATGTAACTAGTTTCAAACTATTTCATCCTTTAATCCACTTCATTGACTAATATATCTTCCAAGTAGCTTGATGCAAAAAGCAGGAAATGATGAATTACATGAATGTGAATATGTGGGCTTTCCGATAACCACTGAATTTTTATTCTTGCACTGTTCACAGAACTTTGGAGACAGAAAAAGACTTGAGACGATAGTTGTCGCCCTTCATCAAGAATCAACATTTGATTGTCAAATGTCTGTAATAATTTGTTCAGATGTATGATTTTCACGTATGTGAATCTCATTCCAAATACCGAACAAAAAAAAAAAAAAAAAATCTCATTCCAAATGTTTTTCGTTTATCCCAATCAAAGAACGAGAGTAAGAGCTGCAGAATTTGGAAAGAATGCTTAAGGAAAGATTCTCAGGGGAGTCTCATTTCAGCTATATTTGTGCTATTCTTTTATCAGGTAATCAACAAGCTTAAGTCAATTCGTAAGTCGAAGATGTGAAAATCATATTCACTTAATCAGTTTTCTAGAGTTGCCTCTGTATTAAGCCTATTATTGAGTATCAGAGTTATTTTGTTGATGGGATTTAACTAAAATGAACATGCTTAAGACTCACTGATATGCTTATATGTGCGCTGTTTTGCTGACTAGACCCTGGAAAGGTACTCTCTCTTTTTTAAGGAATCTTTACTTACGACAATGTTTTAAATGGTGCAGGCACTACCTTTCGTTGGATTTGCACTGGTTATTCGTCCCGATTTTGCTGAAGGGTTTGAATTCAAGAAACTAATTTTTCTTGTTGTGCAGTCGTTCACTTGCTTGCAACATGAGATCCGTGGGAATATTTTATTCCTTTGCAGACAAATGGGTCTACAGTGCTCAACCTCTCTGTTGACCTCGGTTGTGGGCTGTCTTCATCAGGATCTTTGCTTACCATGAGAAGGTTAATTTGCGGGATATTTGGCATGATTGGGATTTAGACCTTGGCTACACCTCTTACTGTTGATTTTCGTTTGATTTTAATCCGTTTACCGGTTGATTGGAGTACTATGTGGCCTTTGCTGCTGTTGCAGTCGGTCTGGGTATTTATTCAGGGTGAGCAACCAATGGATTTTCATAGCTATTAGTTGGTTTCACTCACATTTGCTCGTTGAAAGACCCACTTTAGTCAGTCTGCCTTCAGTAGCTTGTTCAAGCAGTTGAACTCTGGGAATCACATCTCTTGGTAATCTCAGGGCGCAAAAGAAAAATCAAATTGTTTTGTCCCCACTGAAAATTAATTAGAGTGGTAGAAATGGCTCTATAATTTTGAGTAATGTCCCACCCTTCTCTCTATTTTCCCTGGGTACTTTTGGCAGGTTGCTCATGATCTTTTAAATCTTATCCTTAAGACATTGGGCAATATGGTGTTTTTCCGGGACCTCTCGTTCTGTGCTATCTGCTATTTAAAAAAAAAAAACATATTGATTTTGTTTAGATCGACTGTAATTTGACATCTTTCAAGTGTAGGAAGTACCTCGAGCATGTGCCCATCTTTCTCTAGTCGATAAAATTTTACGACTTCCTAGGACGAGTCACCGACCCTTTCATTTTATTATACATGCGGAAGCGAAAATAAATTCCCTGATAGTAATCATCTCGGGATAGAAAAACAAAACAACAAATTCACAAACAAACATGCTTTTATATATACACAGAGTCATGTACAAAAGTCTGTGGCCAAAAGATTTTAAAAGACTAGCCTTTCAAAAAGAAGCGGTCCTAACTGACCTATGCTTCAAATCACCTCCTCTCAACTTCAAGTCCTCCACTCGACGACTCTGCAATGGTTATACAATAACTAATGAGACAATGTCTCAACAAGTTCATGCTTTAAACCCCGATTAGGAGGGAAATACGCCTAGAAGCATCCAAACCACACAATCACACAATTAATGAGACTTACCTCGTCTCAAATCCCTCCTGTATGTTAGCACGAATCATATATCACATAAGTGTAGTAATAACACACGAGCATTTGGAATATCTCATTCAATCTTAGTCAATCAAACAATTAATTAATCCACAAGAGTCCCGATTATAAGGCGAAATTGTTATGACACGCTCCATTTTGTGTCACAAAATTTCGTTGATAATCAAGCGCAATCAATCATATCGGTGGTTCCATCTATACTCAATAACTATTCTCAATGTTTCAATTCAACTTCCCCACTCAAAAATAGACTCAAGGCTCTAGAGGTGACCCAACACGAAGTCTTGTTGTCGTACGGTACTTAGTCCTTGACCACAAATAACAATAGTATAAGGCACTAGATGTAACTCATACGAGATCTTGTTATCGTGTAGCACTTAACCCTTCACTATGCATGACAATACTATAAGGCCCTAGAGGAAATTCTCATGTGACTCAGGTCGCTATGTAATACTTAGCCCTTGACTACAATAATCAATGGTATAAGGCACTATAAGTGATTCACACAAAGTCTTATACTCGTATAGTACTTAGTCCTTTACATGCTCACGACCCATCGGGTTTCCTTAACCCGACACATATCATCTCAATTCCTCATAGTCAACATGCCTTGACTATAAGCCATCACACAATTATTCACTCCCGGCCAAGGACATTGTGCTTCGCACTTAAATTCCTCAACTAAAGTAATGTCTTGGCCTAATTTTTTCGTATTAAAAATATTCGATATAAATAATTGTGTGTGGGTATACGATCGGCCTGAGCCAAAAATGCAATATTTTTTTTAAGAAAATCTCACTATTTATATAGTGTCTGAAAACCTTTTCGGCGTTAAAAACTGACTCCTTGGTAATTTATAATTAATTATTGAAATTATACAGTTTTGGGATAAATTCCCAAAATTACAACTTAAATTCAAATTTCACAATTCAACACTTAATTGCAAAAATTAATTATACCATTACAATCGGCACAAAATTCTGGTTATCGGCTATTTCGGCCTAATTTTCGGAAAAATAATTAATAATTCATTAATTAAGAAAATTAATTAATTAATTCAATTTAATTTCTAAAAATACTAGCTTAGGCCAAATTTATTAAATTAAATACCAATACGGACCCGGAAAATTCCCAAACCCTTCTAGGTAAATAGTACAATTTATTTATGCCTTAGCTAAGCCATGCTAACCACCTAACATGCTCAATTAAATAATTAAATTTTAATTTAATTTAACTAGCCACCTAATTTTTAATTAAATAAATCTAAACACTCCTTAAATGCCATTAGCCTACTAAGAAGAGTTTAGAGTATAAACTCACCGGTTAATCGCGAAAACCGGTTCATCGTGACGACAACGCGACGGCGGCCGAAATCCAAATTTTCGGCGGTGTTGACGGACGTGGACCGGGCCTAAAACGGGCCCAACAAATCTCAGCCCAAATCTGAGATTTGTTTTCAACCTGAGTTGGGCTTCAAATTGCTGGGCTTGAAGACTTCAACTGGGCTTGCGACATGGGCTGAGCTTCAGATGGGCTGAACCAAGGATAATTCATGGGCTGCAGATGGGCTCAAAGGAGCTGCTGGGCCGAAGTTGCTGCAGAGGAGATACGAACGAGCTGGGCTTGAAATGCAAGTGGGCTGAAGGCGGCGCTGGCTTTGCTCGAGCGTGGGAGTCTTCGGGGCAAAATCACGGCTTCGCTGGCAGCCGAAGATGGGGACGCGAGCTGGGCAATCGAGGCAGCAACGAAGGGAAATGAGAGGATAACGTGGAGATGGGGCGGGGTAGCAGAACCGAAGAAGACACGAGCTACACGAGGGGATGATGGGCTTGCTTGGTTAACTTTGAGCGGCCAAGTTGAAGACACGAAGGAAGGAGCAGCAACGTGGCAGCTTGTAGAAATTTTCAGTGGACTTCTTCGGTGGATGGCAGAGTGGACCGGTGGACGACAAAACTTGGTAGAGAAGGGGGGGCATCCGTTGGCAGCTTCGGTCAGATTGGGTCAACTTTGCTGAGGGGTTTTCTTTGATTGACCAAAGAATGCGTGGCATGCAGAGGGGTGGAGTTATGGGCGTGTGGGTGAGAGCTCGTGGGAGAGAAATGAAAAGAAAAAAATGAGGGGTGGCTTGGCGAGAAGGAAACAAGAAAAATGGAAAGCAAGGCAGAAGCAGGAAGCGTCGCACGAAGGAAGAGAGAGAGGCGGCTGAGCTGGGCGAAACGTGATCAAGAAGATGAAACAAAGGAAAAGAATAAAGTCAAGCTAAGATATCTCTTCCATTAATTACTTGGTCTCCCCTTAGGCTTGTATAAATATCCCTATGTCCCCCACAAATACTTTCTAGCTTAATTACCACCAAATACTCCAATTTTGGTGCCAAAAAGCACCCCTCCTCCTTTGATCCGAATTTCACAAATTTAGACTTCAATTTCATCCTCAATTCCTCAACTTCGAAGTCCAATTTTGTCGAAGAAAAATCCCACACATTTCTATAAGTTCCCAACGTCCAATAGCTCGGCTTAGAAGTCAAAATTCTCTTCAAATGAACTAAACTGAATTTTCGCTAATTTTCCGCAACGTTTGAAACGGTTTTCTATAAAAAACTCGGAATCTCTGAAATTTTTTTGGAGAATGAGTTGGCGTTCCTAAAATAGCTCGTGACACCACAGAACTTTCAATTTTTGAAATTGGATTCAAGTTCGCGGTTATTTTCAATTTGGTATGCTTTTAGCATAACCTAGTCTACTAGGTACCTTTTAGGAATTTTTGGTGTAATTGACTTGTGATCGATTTATCTCGAGTCACAATATACATCACTGAAACATTGACGACTCTCGGTTGTCGTGAAAATCTCGAGGTTTCAATTACAGGCACCGGATACCAAAATAATAGAAAATCAATTTAGTGTCGATCAATGAGAATTTTGTAATCAGGTGGAATGATCCACATTTTGATCACATATCTCAGTTGAATCAACTTATTTCCGATCTCTGATCGATCTCTGATGGTGCCATAATGATCCTTACAGACCAACACGATCGAGCAGTCGATTTTTGATTGAATTCTCAGGTCCAATTGCATTTAAATTCCTTAATTGTTTCCCCAGATAGTCCAGTTATCTCATGAGTGATCAGCTCAGAGAATTGCACTATTGGCGCGTCGACGAAAGGCCAGATTTATTTAATCGAAAACGAAATTTGAAAATTCAGGTTGTTACTGTAGGAGCGAGTGGTTCATCCGACTTCTAGACGATGTGTTTTTTGTATGCTTATATAGAAGTGGTTTATAGTGTAAAACTGATTTTAGCATATTCGTTTATGGCTTTTGTACGGAGAAGACAGAGAAGACGATCAAAAGAGGGCTGATGTTGCGGATGAGAATGTCGAGAGGAGCAAGAGATTTGATGAGGAGGCTTGCTCGGTCAGTCGGGACCGAAATTCTGGCACAAAAATGGAATGAAATTACTAGTGGCAGCAAATCAGATGGGAAGAATGAGAGCAACGCCGAAATCGCCTTATAGCTGAGAAACATCTGAAGGGAGGCATGATTAGTCTTTTTCTCAGTAAGTAACCCCGGGAGTTCGGCCTCAATAACGACTCTCGATCCATATCCATCACTCCGGCAGTTCAATTGCGAATGTGGGGAGAAAGGCTGCTTATTCTATTTCTCTCTACTGATAGGTCATCATTTGATGGTAGGCTCGGGATTTCTTTCCGGCTGCGATGTTAGGTGTTGCTAGGATTGTGAATTATGCCGAGCGACGATTGATAGGTTAACGATATGCATAGTGCTGACAAGTGTGCGTTGATTTATCTGCCTCTTGTTGGTTGCAGAACTAGTAAAAGGAGAGAAGCCGACAAAATGAGCACAGATACATTTATATGAATATATATATGACCCTCCTCCTGGGCAAGAGGTTAAAAGGCCAAGTCCAACTCCAGGAAAACCTGGTAGGGTGAGAGTCCCCGAGTTGGGCTAATACCAGATAAGGGGCATGAAAAATATGACCCATACCCCGGAAAGCAAAGAAACCTCCCTTGATACAACACTCGCCTCACAATTCTATGTAGCTAGAAATGTAAGTAAAGACACAGCATCAAGCTCGGGTTTCTGCACCTGCTGATGGTTCGGAAGAGCAATCTTTTGTTTTCTTTATTTCGTCGAAGATCTTTATGGAGCTGAAGATAACGTTTTTGCTTCTACGGTGGGTTGAGGCTGTCGAAGATCTTGGTGGAGTTATAGATGGCGTGCAGGACAAAAGGTACATAGATGATCAGCGCGAGGCTGTTGACCGCGATCAGGGCACCGACAGCGTGAATTGTCTCGGTACCTTTGCAAGTGATCTTGCCAAGCCGGAGCTGGATCATGTCGACCATGGAGTACATGAGGAACACACCGCCGATGATGGAGGTCAACGCGGAGAGAGTGAACAGGGTGCCCCTCAGAGCCTTCTTCTGTGTGGTATTGAAGCTATCGGTATTGGTATTGGCGTTGGCTTGGTTGCTGGTCGTGGCCTGGCTTTTGAGGTAGGTGAAGAGGTGGGTCTTGAGGGCTTTGGCCACGAGGCTGGACAAAAGATAGCAGGCGAACGATATCACCTCGTTCTTGACCAGCCTCCTCGCCACGTGAGCACCAGCTTCGCAGAGCTTGTTGCCCTCAATGTTCTGTTGTCCGGCGCTCCCGAACGCCAGGCCGACGAAGACCGCGGCGGTGAAGAGCGAGTTCACGCTCACCAGATCGTCCAGCGCTTTCTGATGGACTTCCACTGCCTCCTCCACGTTTTTGTCAGAGCTATTGACGCGACATGACAAATAGAGATAAGGCGCAATATCGAAGAGCAAAGGCGTAGAATACCAAGTAAACGTTCTCCAATATCAAATCAATCTAATCTGGAAGGATTAAAAAAGCGTCGGATAATAAAATTTTTCCTACAGTGATTAGTGGCTTTCGCTCTACCATGAAAGAGAGAGAAAAAAGGGACTGACTTGCTCTTCTTCTCCTTGGCAGTCTCAGCAGTCGGAGGCTTGTCCTCTCCAGCCATGATTTTTCCCGTCTTGTATTATTAATTACCAACCTCATGGATCGAAAGGGGTTTTATAGAGACGACGAAAAAAAAAAAAAAAGCTTGACCGGCTTTGCAAGCATGCATCGTTCGTGAAAGAGATAGAAGCACAAATGGAATAAAGACTATCTCTCGTCTTTTTGGTGTTTCACGCTCGAAGCTTATTGATTACATGGAGCAACGACAAACAAGGAAAAAAAAAAGTTGGAAGTCAAGAAAATTAGAGAGGACTTGTGATGATTTTAATGGTTCGAGAACCTGCAATCTTCCATCGGCAAGGGAAGAGTAGATATCCCTTTTGCCTAAGTTCGAATGCCCAAAGAAGGCAATCAAACTCTCCCTTAGAAGCCCACCTCCAAAAAATTTTCAAGGTTACGTATGTGCATAGACTGGCAAAAAGGGAACCTCGACCCGGTGTCCTGCTCATACCCGTCGTGAGAAATAGGGTATAGGTGAACTCATCTCGGGCTCAGTTGGGTCGGGTCGACTTTGTTTAGCCCGACTTATCACTCGGCATGTGTAGATTTCTTTTGTGCTGAAACCATAGTCAGAATTTTTCAATAGGCAACACTGGACCATATCCAATCTTGTTGGCTGAGATATATGTTCCATACCTACTAAAGAACATATAATTTATCTAACCGAATGGGTAAATGTAAATACTTTAAAAAATGGTACACATATTAATACTCGTTGGGGTTCGTTTATTGAAACAGAGAAAGAAGTGCTAAAATTTGAGCATTGGATATATATATGGTAAAAGGTAAGAAATATAATGAAGAGAGGTCAAATATACAAAACATCTCGTCACCAGAAATTTACACTTCAAATGCAGGAACAAAAGGAGTGGAAGGGTGACGAGATAAAAAAGTCACAAAATGCGGCACAAACACTACAACACCTAGACCAAAAAGAAGCACGGCATAGTCAACCGGCTACAAAAGATGGTTGACCATGATATATTGATGATAATTGAATAGTAAATTTCACAAGTTTCTTACATAACATAGTTTAAATGACTATCTACATTATAGCAAATCACCTAGCAATAAGCGCATTCGCTAGATGGATCTTAGGGTCTCCAAATTGCTCATAATTCACGCCTGATTTGGTTCGACTTGACTTAAAAGGAGAATAATTCTTTTTTTTTTTTTGAATTATACTTGGAAATTTAAAATAGTCAAAATTACAAAATATTAAACTTGTTAGTGAAAATATGTGTCACACAGTAAAGAAATGTTTTATTTATATAATTTCTTGGAGGTGTCACTTTTTTTTGTTGGATGATAAAGTGGGATAAGAAAAGCATGAGTGTCATAACTTTCTTATAACGTTTACATAAGTGCCATATTTTTTTTTGCTTACTTAATTGTCACATTAGAGTAAAATTGATCATTTGAATGTCATATCTGACAAATTTTCCCACATGAATTTTTTGATTAATTTTTATTTCGATGTGGATTTTTTGAAAATTTTTAACTAATTATTTTTTTTGAATGTTCTTTTCCTTTTCCTTTTTTTCCCCACGCCACACGAGGGTCACTAGTGACCCAGGCTGGCTGTGGAGGCCTTGCCTTTGGCTAGTGTGGCCGTGAAGGCTCTAGGCAAGGCCATCCCCGACCGCGGGTGAGGCAGCCCTCGCCCATGGCTGATGAGGGCCTTTGTGCC
This sequence comes from Eucalyptus erythrocorys, assembly GCA_014182555.1. NCBI lineage: Eukaryota > Viridiplantae > Streptophyta > Magnoliopsida > Myrtales > Myrtaceae > Eucalyptus > Eucalyptus erythrocorys. The sequence goes on along the minus strand of CM024597.1, from coordinate 582,794 downwards.
CTTGCTCATGGCTGGTTGGGTAGGCCTTGCCCAAGGCTATTATGGCCTTCCTCACCGTAGGTGAGGTTGCGAATGCCTTTGCTAGATCTAGGTGAGGCTGCCTCGCTCGCCATTGGTAGGGCTGCAATGGCCTCACCGAAGGCCTTTTTAGCCCCACTGGTTGTGTGCGAGGTAGTCCTCGCCAGTCTGAAGGAGGCCTTTGTGGTCGGCAAGGGTAGTTAGTGATCCTCACCATTACCAAAAAAAAAAAAAAAGGAAAAGAAAAAGAAAAATAAAAAATTTAAAAATAAATCAAAAAATGGTTCACGTTAATGCTAGCATGCCATATATGACGACTAGTGTCCATGTCGGATTTTCTGATGAGGTAAATAGCTGATGACACTTAAGTGATTACTTTTTCAAATTTATAATATTCAAGTAAGCGAAAAAAGTCATTATACTCAAATGAGTGCCATACGGAAGTTATGACATTCCTAGTGTATCTATCCTAGATAAAGTGGGATGACTTCATATTAAAAGTTGGAATTTTATTTCATTATTGTTTATATCTTGTTACCATTATTGGCAAAGAAATAATGTACTTGGTACAATGTTTACTTTCGATGATACTCTTAAACGAGACCAACTGTATCATAGTTTGTAGGCATTCATTTGTATGGTATTGCTAATTGGATTAATTAAAGGTGTTGCGAAAAGTTTTCAAGTTCCTATTTAGTCATTTGTTATTCTGAAGCGTCGAGCGAATTAGTTTTGCGGTTGTTTAGAAGATATCACAAAATTTACGACTAACATGCTGATTTTTTTTCCTTTTTTTTTTTTTTTTTCTCTGTGACAATTTTAACTTATTATTTAGGCACATGTTTTTAACGTGAGATATTTACATACTAAGATATCGGCTTTTCTTTTACAAAAAGGGCAAAAATCGATTAAAAAAAGATCAACTTAATTTAAATAGGATCGGGTATGAGTGGGTCAAATTTCGATCGATTCAAAACGATTCGTTTTATTTCTCGGACTCACAATGATCTGAGCTAGGATCCGGCCGATTGTCACGTCTCTGTGTGATACCGCTGCATATATTGAAACGAGTTCTAGTTTCAAGTCATCATAGAGAAGTAGCATATGCAGGTACGACAGTTCTATCTTAAGATTTAGATTTTGACAAAGCTCAATAAAGCGAAATCGTAAAATTAGATAAAAGAAAAAAGTGCCAAGTACACCTTTCGGGGAATTATGTCCCTGACAAAATGTTTTCTTCTTTTCAGATTAAGGAGTTCACTTCCATAAATTTAAGCATGCATATTTTCTTGGGGGAAGTAACAAAAAGGCTAAACATATTGCTTTGATCCAAATTTAGTTATAAACCTCTTCACATTATGTAATTGAGTTCATTTAACCAATTTTAATTAGAAATCTCTAATATAAATGTGGCCATCTCACGTGATACGGCCAAGGCTGACTTGGACAAATTTTATAATTTTATAATTATTCTTTTTTTCTTCTTTTTTTTTTTTTTTACTTTTTTTTTTTTTTTCATTGTGGTTGGCGAGGCAAGGGCTTGGAAGCCCTCACGGCCACTAGTGAGGGTTGCGGCCCTCATCTAGGCCATTGCCAATTGCGGGTGAGGGCCGCCAAGCCCTCGCTTAGGCCATAAGCGTCAAGGCTTCGCCATATTCAATGAGGGTGATCGTCGCCTAGGCAAGGGCTCGACCCTTGCGGCTTGGGTGAGGGTCACGACCCTTACTAGTGGCTAGCAAGGGCTCGGAGGCTCTCGCTAGCCACAATGAACAAAAAAGAAAGAAAGAAAAAATAATGAAAAATCAGAAAAATATTAAAAAATTATAAGATTGTCCATGTCAGCGGTAATTATGCCACGTGGAATAACCGATGCCCACATTAGCAATTTCCAACTAAAATTGACTAGAGACTTAATTAGCAAAATATGAAAATGTTTGCGACTAAATTAGTCCAATTAAAAAAGTTTAAGACTGAATTGGTAAATGTAATAAGTTTAGGACTTTTTTTTTGGCAATTTTTATATAATTTGTTTGACTGTAAATTATTTTCTGTTGACTGATTATTTTCAACGACCCAAACGTATGAAAGTTCAAAAAATTAATTCGTGAAAAATTCTTTCACTAAGAGTCATGGCTCTTCTTTAACCTTATTCATCTTCTGGCGCCTTCATTTCCATTTACCTTCTTTGAGATGCGCTTTCCTCTTTTCTTAAGCCTCAACTAGTTAACTGATTTTCACCATTGCGGACAGAACTTTAAACAGAGCTTATTGAAGGGAAGTCTCGCACTGCCCTCAACCATCAAGAGTTGCCAGAGGGTTCACAGAACACAACATGCTAGTCCAGAAGAAGGGGATCCAACTTGTGGGACTGCGGAACCGGGTTATAAATCACTCAATCATAAAAAACCGTTGTTGATATTAGGTTCTTGCGCTTTACGAAAAAATAAAAAAAAGATCAATTTAATCGTTGAAGTCAATTTAGTCCCCCACCCCAACCTCTGAGAGGGTGGCTGACCCTCGCGGGGCCACCAAACTCCACCGTCGTATGGATCCATATGATCAACGATCCATATGAATTTTGATTTGTATCCGGCAATTCTTATATTTTACTTGTATAAACGGGTGAGGAAGCAATCCTAAAAGATGATGGTGCGCTTTTATGCTCGGAAGACTGACTGCCACGTACCAATTGAGATTGGGGGTTTCAGTGTGAATTCAGGACATGGAAACAATCGTTCCAAACGATGATCACTTTGATTAAGGAACGCGTCTGGCCAAAACTCTCCCCCAAAGGATGTTCCTTTAGTAGCAGTTTCTGTGCTAAAAACGACTGTGAGGAGTTAAATGTGTGCTTTGTGCCAAATCCACTCATACATTAATAGAAAATTTTATATATACGCCGCCGATACATAATGGGGTCAAGTACTAAAAGAAAGAAAGAAAATAGGAAAAAGAGAAAAAAGCATTGCTGTAACAAATAACTGATTGATCCTATCGCATCCGCATTTGATAATATCGGCAATGAATTAGGATGTTAACTGGATGTAAGATTGATAGACGGCAAGCTGTTAGAGTTTTCCTGATTTGTGGACTAAATTAATTGACTTTGTTATTGTAATTTACCGTTTAACGTTTACCATTTTACGGGGTTTGGTCTTAGGTGAGATATAAGGTTTCTTAATTAGTCTAATATGAGACTGGCTAGTGTGGGCTGAGTTGAGCCTGGCCCGTAATGAAGGGGACTGGTTGGAAACTTTATAAATAGTGCTCAAGTCTCTCCTCTAGCCCTAACCTCACATATCCTCACCTAAGGGGCGTTACTCTAACGCTAATCGTGAGGGGCCGCCTCATTGAGCCAGTGATCCGGAGGGTAATAGAGGAGAAGGATTTGCACGAAGGACATTGTGTTCCTGCTTCCGCTTCAAGAAAGACAATGGATCCTAAAACAGGTGCGTTGATCCTTTAATTCGCGATTGCATGTTTATGTTCTGGTTATGGAGATCTTGGGTCGCGCATAATTGGCGCACAACATGTGGTATCAGAGCCTCCATAACCCTAGAACATGAACGCAATTCGTTTTTACCCTAATCTGTGCGAATTTGCCCTAAATTATACTGATTTGCCCTAATGAGTATAATTCTTGCCCTAATTTGCGATTTTCGAGCTTTAAAGTTTAATAAAAATCAAATTAAATTGCAAATTGGGACTCGGCTCGTCGAGACGGTCAAAACCGTCGGCGGCGCGTCGCCGTGGGACACCGCACGCGCCCCCACGTGCAGCCATGCGCCGCTGGGGGTGTCGAGCACGCGCCCACGCGCCGCCACGCGCGGGGCGTGCCTCGCACGCGGGCGCTGACGTCAGCGACCCGAGTCTGACCCGACACGTGCGTCGCACGTGACGCCGACGCGTCAGCGTGACGTCGGCGCCGACCGGCCCGACCCGACGCGTGCGTCGCACGTGACGCCGACGTCACGGTGACGTCGGCAACCCGGTCGACCCGACCCGGTGACTGACCCGATGACGTCAGCACACTGCCCGGTGACGTCAGCCGACCCGACCCGGGGCCTAACCCGGTTGGCGACCGACCCGACCCGGGAACCGACTCGAACCGGGGTCCGACCCGGCCCGGGTTCGGCGACCCGGATTCGACCCGCCCGGGTCCGACCCGGCCCGTGGTTCGGCCCGATCGGTATCCGACCCGACCCGGTCAACGGTTGATCGGTTGATCGGCCCGGTCGGACCGAGCGGTTGGACCGGACGGTCGGACCGAGTAACCGGTCGGACCGCCGGTCGGATCGGGTTTTGGCCGGCTTGACGTCTGGCGCGTGAGGCCCACGCGCCGCGCACTCAGTCGGCGCGTGTGGGCACGTGGAGCCTCCTTTCGGCGAGTGGTTGGTGGCGTTGGATTCATATGGAGATTTCCTACCTTGTGGTATATTTATTTTATATGTTTGATGATTTTATTGATGTGAAATTGCATATAAAGTCCTAAATACGTGTATTTTAAATGTATTTTTGCGTATTTTTCTTGTATTTTTCTGTGATTTTGGAAATACAAGTGCTGGGCTACAGGTATGCTATTTTAATTAATGTATGAGGCAGCTTAATTAGCATGATATGTGATTTGAGTGATATGTGCCCCTATCACTAAAGTTAAATTCACATGTATATGATGTATGTGAGGTAAATATATCCCTGATATGAGAGAGTTTCAAGGATTCAATTGAGTTGTGACCGCCAAAGTGGCACACTTGATTGGGTTTAAGAAATTTCTGTCTCGTATGTTGTCTGGGATGTCTCCTGATCTAATGCGTAATCATGCTCCCAAAAGAGGTGATTATGTATTAGTCCATGGAGGGATACATGATGATGTGGTGGAGGATTGTCTAGTCTTAGTGGTTCTTCTGCCCAAAGGTGATGAATTCACGAAGATTGGAATATATTCTCCTGACCGCTGTCATGTGGAGAGTGTACAATTGCATGTCATGTATTCTGCCCAAAGGTGATTATGTGATTTTGCATGTAACTCTCTGGGTGTGTACTTGTGTACACAATATACTCACATGATGCTAATTGTTATATACTGCTGTCTTTCAGTCACCTTTTCTGTAAACGGTAACTCCGTTACTATTGAGGTTCTCACTGGTTCCAACTTTAAGAAGTGGAGAGAAGATTTTTTGTTTGCCATGGAGATGGTAGATGTTCATTTAGCTTTTACTACTGATCGGCCGGCTGCCATTACTGCTGAGAGTACAGAGGATCAGAAAGCACACCTTGCTGCCTGGGTTAAGAGCAATAGAATTTGCTTGCTGTCTATAAAGCGTTCAATTCAAGAACACTTGAAGAGTGGTTTGCCTGCAGACTGTAATGCTAGGAAAATGATGGAAGCTTTGGTGGCTAGGTACCGTGTGTCGTCTAATGCTGAGATAGGGACACACATTCATACGCTGTTTACCATGAAGTATGATGGTTCTAGTGGGGTAAGAGATTATATTCTGAGGATGGTTGATTTGCAAACCAAGCTTCAGGCTCTTAATGTTGCTATTCCCACTACCTGCATTATGCATCAAGCTTTGAATACTCTTCCTCCTGATTTTGGGATTATTAAGACTAATTACAGTTCCCAAGATGAAGCTTGGACAGTTAATGAATTGATTTCCAGGGTTGTGGCTGAGGAAGAGAAATTGAAGAAAGACAAAGGGCACATTACTCTTTATACTTCAAGTTCTGCCACCGATAAGGGTAAAAGTGTGAAGACTCGAAGAGAAATACCGAAATCGCAAAACTGGACCTTCCAATAGTAAAGGAAATTCTGATGGTGTTGGTCCTTCTAACGGTGCAGGTCCTTCTAATAGTTTGGGTCCTAAGAGAGCATTTCCTAGGAGAAGGGCTGTTTTTTGCTACTTTTGCAGGGAGAGAGGACATGTAAAGAAGGACTGCAAAAGGTTTAAAGATTGGTTGTCTAAGAAAAACAAGAAGAGTGAACCTAAAGGTAATGATCCTTTGGCATTAGTTTATGAATCTAATCTGTCTGAAGTTCCCACTAATTCGTGGTGGCTGGATAGTGGTGCAACTAATCATGTTGCGTTTACTATACAGGGGTTCATAAACAGAAGGACGCCAAATCAGGATGAATCAAAGCTCACTATAGGAAACAACATTGGTGTTGATGTCGAGTTCGTGGGAGATGTCGTTTTAGTTTTGGATTCTGGTTTTAGGATGATGTTAAGAAACACTTTTTACGTACCTTAATTTAGGCGGAATTTAATTTCAGTGTCATGTTTGGACATGTGTGGATACTCTTTTGAGATAAAGAGTAATGCTATTGCTATCTTTTATGGTTCCAACAACATTGGGTGTTGCAATTTATCCAATGGATTATATCGATTGAGTCTATCTCCCGACGACATGTATGTTGCATATTCAGCTGAAAAAGTTGTTTCCAAAAGGCCTTTACCTAAGGAACAATCTTATTCACTGTGGCATAAACGACTTGGTCACATCTCTAAAGAAAGAGTAGAAAGGCTTGTAAAGACTGACATCTTGCCTACTCTTAAAGGTGATCAAGAGATTTGCGTAGATTGTTGTAGAGGTAAGATGACGAAAATAAAGAAGAAATCAGCCGTTCGAAGTTCTGGGTTGTTGGAGTTAATTCACACTGACATTAGTGGACCATACACGACTACTTTATGCAGAAATTTTTATTTCATCACATTTATTGATGACTATTCCCGATATGGATACTTATATTTGATTAAAGAAAAGTCTGAGTCCCTTGATAAATTCAAGATTTTTCGGACTGAAGTGGAAAAACAGTTGGGAAAAGTTATAAAAATTGTCAGATCTGATCGTGGTGGTGAGTATTATGGTAGGCACGGTGATGCTTTGGGCAACTTAAAGGGCCGTTTGCCAAATACTTAGAGGATTCAGGATAGTAGGTCAGTTTACTATGCCTGGAAGTCCTGAACAAAACGGCGTAGCTGAAAGGCGCAATCGAACTCTTATGAACATGATGAGAAGTATGATTAGTAGGACCAATTTACCTACTTTTCTATGGGGTGAAGCTTTGAAAACAGCTCTTTACATTCTTAATCGTGTTCCTAGTAAAGCGATTCCATTGGCTCCTTTTGAGTTGTGGACTGGACGTAAACCAAGTCTGAATCATCTTAGAGTTTGGGGATGTCTAGCAGAGGTGAAGTTATATAATCCTACATTGAATAAGCTGGATTCCAAGACTATTCGGTGTTATTTCGTGTCTTACCCAGATCATTCAAAGGGGTATCGGTTTTATAACCCCAATGGAGGTACAAGAATTGTGGAATCTCAGACTGCAAAATTTCTGGAATTTGATGTGGCTGAAAAGGGTAGCTGCTACTCAAGCTATTTGGCTCCGGAACCTTATTAGGGAGTTATTAGTTTTTGATTTTGTGGATAGGCCCATACAGCTTCATTGCGACAATAATTCTGCAATGTTGTTTATTAACAACAATAGAAGTCTCAAGGGGTCTAACCACATGGAAGTCAAGTTTTTGACCATAAAGGAATCGGTGCGAGAATGGTGACGTTGCTGTGGATTATGTTTCTACAGATGATATGATTGCAGATCCACTAACTAAAGGCCTACGCCCATGTGTATTTGTTCGACATATCATTAGTATGAGCCTAGGAGCATCTTGGGATGCCGTCATTTAGTGGGAGTTATATTTTATTTTTCCTAAAATAGAGTTTATATCTGCATTTGTTACTATTTAGTAACGTTTTGATATATATATATATATATATATATATATATTTCAACTTTTGCATTCAATACAATATTTTTGAATGGTTTACTATTTTGTTGAATATATATATATATTGTTATTGTTCTCAAGGTTTTACCTAGAGTGAAGGCTAAGGGGCAATTCGTTATTAGCCTTGTGCATATGTTCTTGTGATACATAAAGAAAGGTTGACCATAAGGACAAGACATATATGGGTTCATTAGAACCATAATTTCATTCTCTTGTGACACAAACTTTTATGTCACCTAAGTAAGAGAATGGTGACTGACAAATGGATCTCTCTATGAGAGATGTTAGCCATTGCCACACTACCATATTTGATCCATATCAAATAAAGTTGAAAATACTTGTGATCATGGAAGGCTCTGTGTGTATACATGCAATTACCGCCATGATTCGGTGTTGGAGACTTTATGAGATAGGATTGACTATTAAGAATTATCTCTGGACCAATGTGCGCACATACAATACAATTTCAATTAATATAGTCCAAGTGGGAGAATGTTAGAGTTTTCCTGATTTGTGGACTAAATTAATTTACTTTGTTATTGTAATTTACCGTTTAATGTTTACCGTTTTACGGGGTTTGGTCTTAGGTGAGATAGAAGGTTTCTTAATTAATCTAATATGGGACTGGCTAGTGTGGGCCGAGTTGAGCCTGGCCCGTAATGAGGGGGACTGGCTGGAAACTCTATAAATAGTGCTCAAGTCTCTCCTCTAGCCCTAACCTCACATATCCTCACCTAAGGGGCGTTACTTTAACGCTAATCGTGAGGGGCCGCCTCATTGAGCCAGTGATCCGGAGGGTAATAGAGGAGAAGGATTTGCGCGAAGGACATTATGTTCCTGCTTCCGCTTCAAGAAAGACAATGGATCATAAAACAGGTGCGTTGATCCTTCAATTCGCGATTGCATGTTTATGTTCTGGTTATGGAGATCTTGGGTCGCGCATAATTGGCGCACAACATGAGCATCATGGGGATGTTAACTCGATGTAAGATTGGTAGACGGCAAGCATCATGCAGGGGACATAGATGATGAGGGCCATGGAGTCGATGCCAACCAAGCTCCCTGTGGCCTCAACTGTGTCGCTCGCCCCGCAAGCGATTTTCCCGAGGAGCACACGGACCACGTTGACCATCGACAGCGTCAGGTAGACACACCCGAGGATCGACCCCAATGTCGACACCAGGATCATCAAGTTCCTTATCGGGCCCAGGCACTGAAAGCCGTTGCCAGGTTTGGGGCGGAGCACGATGTACATGGAGAGGTGCATCTTGAGGGCCGTGGCGACGAGGGTCGAGAGGAGGAAGCACACGAAGGACACTACCTCCTTGACCAGGAGCTTCATCGTCGTCTCGTGGTCAGCTTGGCACCCTTTCTGCAACTCGAGGGTACGGGGGTTGGGGCTCGCGAGGGATATCCCGATGAACACCGCGAAGGTGAAGAGGGAGTTCACGCTCACCAGATCATCCAGCACCTTTAGGTGATCCCTTATTTTCTTCTTGGACGGACCACTACAAATCCAGGACATATAAGAATTCAGATATTAATTGAACAATCAACAGGGTACCAAATGAACTTCTTCACCGGATTGCATGCATGCAGATAATCATACGTAAGTAATATTGCATGGAAATGCAGCGAGAGAGAGAGAGAGAGAGAGAGAGAGAGAGAGACGTTTGATCCTGAGGGGGCTGTGCTGGAGCAGCTGCAGGAGAATCAGTTGGGGTCGACATGATTCAACAATTTCAACAGGATTAAGGGACGGATTGGAGGAGGCAGGAGGGGTTCGAACTGGTAATATAGCTGGTGCGACCGTGAGATATTCCTTGGCTGAGGTCGCAAGCGACAGCGACGAGAAATAAAGGGGAAAAAAAATAGAGAAGAGCAATAGGTTTAAAAAAAGAAAAAGAAAAGAGGAAGCGACCGTGCCCTACTCTGCTGCTTTGGCCGCATTTTCGTGAAGCACGTTGGGTGACCGGTTTCTTCCTTTAATTATCGTGCAATGCCAAGCGTAATTAGTAGCGGACTGAATTTGATACCTTCAGAACGATGTAAGATACGAAGGATACGGAATTACTCCAAAACTTAACCAGATCTCTTCTACAAAAATATAAGAAAGAATGAGACAATAAACCTCTAGTTCGTCATTGCATGACTTCATACGAGCTACAACTGGTCTTGTGTTTCTTGAATAATGGCTATTCTGCTTTCCCTTTCTCCTCTATACTATTCAGTGTATATGTAGATTAAATAAGTTTGATCGAACTTGATATATAATAGAATAAAAGCCTGTTACAATTTTATTTTGAAAAATCTCAAATCTTGGAAGGGTAGGCATGGATTCAAATGATGTTTTATAAATTGTTAAATTAATATCTTAAATTTGAACCGTTTACGAAACTGATCCAATTTTTGATAAGTCATCAATTTTGATCGGGGAGAGCTCTCTCATGAACGATAAAACCAGGGCACGTACCTATGTCACTCGTGAGGGCAAAAAGGCCATGATGAGAGAGAGAGAGAGAGAGAGAGAGAGAGAGAGAAGAGGCGAGGGATTTTGTTTATTATTTCTTTTTGTCTTGGTAGCCGCGTACATACGAGGGAAAAAAAAGAAGACTTTGTGGGTCCCCCTTGGTGAACACCCGTAGAGAGAAGACCCGCCGTACGAAGCACAAAATAAAAGAACGTGAAGGACGTTCGTGGTCCACCAGCCGTAACTAGAGCAAATGAGAAAGTATTTTATTATTTTCTCTATCCGAGTTTTCTAAATGAATTTTCTGTGAGAGATTAGGAGATCATACATGTGGATTTACTTGAGCTTAATTTAGATGTGCGAAACACTATTTATTATTTATAGTCTATTTTTGTATTATGATTTCTTATTGACTTAATGCAAGATCCATTAATGTTTTTTTGCATTATATTAAATCAATGTGAAAATATACTTTGAAGATCGAGTGCTTTTAAAGCACACATAATTTCTAAGATAATCAACTGTCAATAAGAGCGATCCTTCAGCGCTTTGAGGGAGCTTCATGAAGATGGAGAGTAAGGGACGGATCCTACAAAGTCTCTTCGCAAATAATCCTCTCCTTAATATTTGTAGAGTTAATTTGCTATGCCATCTAAGCAAAGCAGAATACACAAAGCAACGCGTCTTATTTACTCAGGACTCTGGAGTGTTTAATACATAGAAAATGAAGGATTGGCATCTGGGACCACTAAACATAAACCATTTGCAAAATAGAAACGTGAATAATAATATAATGGATTTCAAAAGTGAAAATTCTCCCTCTACTCTTGCACATTCAATTGTATAATACTTTTCGAGTTAAAACAGCGACAACAATCATAAAAATATATGAATGGAAGGAAGTATCACACTATATATATATATATATATATATATATATATATATGTGTGTGTGTGTGTGTGTGTGTGTGTGTGTTCACTTCCCTCCAAACTCTTTAAATTTGAATGCATTTAATGTGCAAAAATCATTTTTACTATATCATCAAGAGATTTTTCTTTACTCTTGTCTTCACAAAGCTCTTTTGGAAAAGGAAAAAAAATTCACTTCATTAAGTTGAATGCGTTTGGTGTGAAAAAGTCAATTTTGCCAATTTACATCTATTATAACTATATGATCAAGAGATTTCCCTACTATACTTTCACTTTTCTCTTCATAAAGCTCTTCAAATTTTCCATGGAAAAGAAAATAAACATTCCATTAAATAATGCACTAATGTGAAATGGTCAATTTCAGTAAAATATATTAGATTTGATTAGTATTGCCATTAGATTACATACTAGATTATATTAGACGGAAAATTTTCATTCAAATTTTTTCTTTCTCCAATAAGGTGAGCCTCGGGGAACTCAAAGGTCATGATCTTATAGTTAACTACCCAATTATGGGTTACAATTTCACCTACTCACACAACGACACTCCCTCTAATATTGAGGTCAACATTTGGTCAACCAATCAAATTTCATGTATTAAGATTAGATTAAAGGTCTGCTTTCAAATTAATCAAATTACTTGTAATTATATATAACTTGGGATGATAGAGAGCATTGATATATAAAGGGAAAGTTCCGAGGATTCCCATCTTCTTTCTATAAAGTGAGATGTTCGTTCCTTCTGTCAATGTAGCAAAGTGGGGCACAACTCTTTTCGATAGCGTCGCAGTGTCAAGGTGTCTATTTTGGGCTTAGACAAAGCTAATAATCGTGAGGTTAATTCCTTATGTGGTGCGGGAAAATGCGGTACCATAACGGTAGTAGGAATGCAAGGAAATTGGTCTCTCTAAAAAAAACAGAATAGGAAGGAAATCACATTGGCCCTTTTCTGTATTCCCTCAGTTGGTCCTTTTTCTTGGTCCTCTTTTTTGTGGTTGTCGAATAACCAAGTCAATTCGGCTCGTTCTAATGCTTGAGCTTGGACACGACTTAATCAAGGTCATCCATTACCCGATACTCATTTTAGGCTCGATGGAGGTTGACTCGCTTAGATTTTCAAGAGATCAAGCTCGACTTGGTTGTGCAAGTAAATTTAGAATAGGGATAAGAACATTGAAAGTACCATAAATTTGATACAACGCTCATTTGAGCGCCATTACTCTTTTTTTTTTTTTCAACCACTTTAGTACCATAAATTCGAATAAAAAATTCATTTAAGTGCCATGACATTTTAAAAATGTTCATTCAAGTACCAGAATTCTAACTTGACATTATAGTTGTAGAGAAAAATTGTAAGACTTATGATGCTTAAGTGATTGATTGAAGAGTTGTATGACATTCAAGTGACAAAAAAAAGTCACAACACATAAATGAGCGTTATATATAAGTTATGCACTTGTGATATCTTTTTCCTATTTTTAGTCTAAACTCAAGTCCGAGCTTGACTTCTCAAATTCGAAAGTGCAATAAAGTAGAAAGAGATTCAATTAGGGTGGCGAAATTTAGAACATCATTTAATATTTTATCATCTTGTTCCTATAACTATGTGTGTGAAACTGAAAACAAGCTAGTATCAACATAGACTTATAGAAACAAGACTATCATACTTGTTATGCCACTATAGGAATCATGCATCTGAAGTCGTGTGAGTTTTGGCTGCATGCTCATATGTCATATCAAATTCGTTTTTTTTGCTATTTTTTTAAAATAAATTTTCTCTTTTTCATTAGGGCTAATATCATTAAAAAAAGAAATCTAAATTGGAACACAAGTGTCACATTTATTTCAAGCTAATTTTTGTGTCACATTTACCCTAAATTGACATATCTATGATGTATTTATCTCAAACTGATATACCCCTGTTGCATTTACCGTAGGAGTTAACCAGATATATTCGGCATCAACCTCTAATCCATTAGGTTCCGCGTTTCTTGAAGGAGAGCTCTTTTTCTCCACCTTTCTCTTCTATACTGTTCAATATAAGTAGGTTAAACGAGTTTGATTGAACTTGATGCATAGTAGAATAAAAGCCTATTATAGCTTTATCTTGAGGAATCCCGAGTCTTGGTGAGGTAGATATGAATTCCATGGGTGTATTACAAACGTGGAGAGATGCTTTTGCGACCAAATCGTTTTAAAGTGCACAAAATTCCTAGTATAACCAACTGTCAATAAAAGCAATCCAGTAACGTTATGGGGGAGCTTCACGAAAAAGAGAATAAGTGATTGATCCCACAAAAGTCTCTTCGCGGACAATCCTTTGTTATCTAAGCAAAGTAGAAAGTGCGATGCGTAGCCCATCTGATATCTACAGAGAAGCAACGCTTCTTGTTTACTCACGGCCCGGAGTGTTTAATAGATAGAAGATGAAGGATTGACATATGTGACCTTCAAAAGTTTCGTACAGTGAAACTCTTCCTTCTACAGTTTGCTTCTTCTTTTCCTTCTTTTTGTTGTCTGGAAAATGTGTTAATTCGGTTAATTCATTTTCATCACTAAATATAAATCATATGCAAAATAATAACATGAATAAAAATACAATGAATTTCAAAAGTGAAAATTCCTCCTCTACTTTTGCACATTCAATTATATACTACTTTTCGAGCTATAACAGTGACAATAATCATAAAAATTTATAAATGAAAGGAAATATCACACAATATATATATATATATATATATATATGTGTGTGTGTGTGTGTGTGTGTGTGTGCGCGCGCGCGCGTCTCTGCGTGTCTTCAATTCCCTTTAAACTCATTAAATTCAAATCCATTTAATGAGAAAAAAAATCATTTTTACTATAATATATTATCAAGAGATTTCCCTTTACTCTTCTCTTGACAAAGCTCATTTGGAAAAAGAAAAAAAAATCACTTCATTAAGTTGAATGCGTTCAATGTACAAAAGTCAATTTTGTCTATTCACATTTATTATAAGTACATCATCAAGATATCTTCGTACTATACTTTCTCTTTTCTCTTCACAAAACTCTTCGAGTTTTACATGAAAAAGAAAAGAAACATTCCATTAAATAATGCACTGATGTGAAAAATACGACTTTAGTACAATATATTAGATTAGATATTATTGCCATTAGATTGAATTAGGCAGAAAATTTTCATTGAAATTTTTTCTTTCTCCAATAAGATGAGCCTTGGGGAATTCAAAGGTTATAATTTATAATTAAGGATAAGTACATTGAAAGTCTTAAAACTTATCATAAAAGTGCAATTGAGTCTTAAAATTTTCAAAAAGTACAATCGAATCTTGAAACTTATTGTGAAAGTGTAACGAGTCATATAATTTTTAAAAAGTGCAATCAAATCCTAAAACTTGTCAAATTGATCCAATCAAGTGCTTCCCTTGATTTTACATATTGAAAATTTTAAGACTTGATTGAACTTTGTAACAAATTTTAGGACGTGATTGCATATTTCGAAAGTTTTAGGACTCAATTATATTTCTTAACAAGTTTTAGGATTTCATTGTATCTTTTAAAGGTTTTAAAACTTAATTGCACTCTTGTGACAAGTTTTAGGACTTTTAATGCATTTACCCCTATAATTAACTATCCAACTAGGTTACAATTTCACATAATCACACAAGGACACTCCCTTTAATCTTAAGGTCAAGACTTGGTCAACCAATCAAATTTCAAGTATCAAGATTAGATTAGATGTATGCTCTCAGGTTAATTAAATTGTTCATTATTTTATATAATTTGGGGACAATAAAGAGCATCGGCATATATAAAGGGAAAGTTCCTAGGATCCCCAACCCTTTTTTATAAAGAGAGTGTTCGTTCCTTCTATCAATGTTGCAAAGTGGGGCACAACTCTTTTTGATAGTGTCACAGGTTCAAGGTATCTATTTTGGGCTTAGACAAGCTAGTAATCAATTAGGTTAATTCCTTCTATGATGTGAGAAAATGTGGTATAATAATAGTAGTGGGAATGCACGGAAGTTGGCCTCTTTGGAAAGATAGGATACAAAGAAAATCACATTGGCCCCTATTTTGTATACCCTCAGTTGCTCCTTTTTTTTGGTCCTTCTCTCTCTCATGGTTGTCGTATAATCAAGTTGACTCGGCACGTTCTAATGCTTGAGCTCGGACATGACTTAATCGAGGTTATCGATTATCCAATACTTAATTTGGGCTCAATCAATCTTGACTCACTTAGATTTTCAAAGGGAAAAGTGTTAAAAAAAAGTCATAAACTTATTGTATTGATGCTAATTTTAGTCATAAAATTTTTAATAATATTAATTTAATCATAAACATTTTGATCCAGTATCAATTTAGTTTTGAACCTTTCGAACTAGTGCCAATCAAGTCTTTCTAACTAATTTTAGTTGGATATTGCTAACGTTAATGTTGGCTTATGTGGTACAGTCGATGCTGACATTGAAATTTTTATTAATGTTTTAATATTTGTTAAATTATTTATTTATATTTATTTTCTTTTTTCTTTATTTTTGCCTCTTTTCTCTTTTTTTTTTTTTTTTTGGGGGGGGTGGTTGTCCTTCCCTTCCTTCCTCTTCCAATTGATTGCTAGACCTCGATGATTGGCTAAAGGAAAGGTTGGCTTTTGGCGATCCTTGCTAGTGGCTAATTGCCAAGGTTCAGTGATCGACTAGAAGGAAAGAAAGGAAAAAAAAAAAAAAAAAGGAAAGTGAAAGAAAGAAATGGGCAAAAGGGAAAAAATAAATAATAAAATTGAAAAAATATTATCAAAAGTTATCTATGTCGGCGTTGGTCCTGCCACACCAGCCGACTGTCTTTCATGTTAGCAATATTGAGCCAAGATTAGTCGGAAGTTCTGAATCGGCATCATATTAAAAGGTTTATGATTAAATTGGTACAAATTGAATAAATTTAGAACTTTTCTAATACTTTTCCCGATTTTCAAAGGGTCAAGCTCGACAAAGGGTACGTAGACGACCGGCACGAGGTTGTTGACAGCAATCAGTGTGCCAATGGCGTGAATTGTCTCGGTACCTTTGCAAGCAACCTTGCCGAGCCGGAGCTGGATCATGTCGACCATGGAGGACAGGAGGAACACGCCACCGATGATGGAGGTCAATGCGGAGAGAGTGAAGAGGATTCCTCTCATAGCCTTTTTCGGCCGGCTTTTGAAGGTATTGGTAATGTTTTGGATGTTGGCCGGGTCTTTGTGCGGGTTTGTGAGGTAGGTGAAGAGGTGGGTCTTGAGGGCTTTGGCCACCGCCACGTGAACTCTTGGTTCGCACTGCTTGTTGCCCTCTATGTTCTGCTGTCCAGCGCTCGCGAACGCCAGGCTGACGAAGACCGCGGCGGTGAAGAGCAAGTTCACGCTCACCAGATCGTCCAGCGCTTTCTGATGCACCCCAACTGCCTCCTCCAGCCTTTCATAGCTAGTGATGCAACATCACAAAGCACCACCAAAACAACAACACGAGAAAGTAGCGTTATATCAAAGAGGAAAGTGTGGAGCACTGACTCAACTTTCTCGAGACTCGTTCGGCCATATCAAATCAATCTAAATTGAAAGATAAAAAATGAAACCCTTATCGAATAATAACATTTTTCGGTACTATGATTAGTTCCGTCCACTACAACAGAGAGAGAAAAAGAGACTAACTCCACTTTATCACTGTTGTCACTCCCAGGGGCCATGATTTCTCCTGTCTTGTATTCTTAATTACCAAACTTACGGAGCGGGGATTTTTATAGAGATGATACAAATGTATACTTGGCCAGCTTCGCAAGCATCGTTCGTGAAAGAGATAAAGCGCAAATGGAATAAAGACAAACAATACGATGCTCTCTTCTCTTTTTTTGTGTTTCACGCTCGAAGCTTATTATTTACATGTAGCAACAAAACAAAAAAGTGGAAGTCAAGAAAATTAGAGAGAATATGATCATTCTTGTGGTTCAACCACCTGCAAGCATTCGTCCGCTAGGGAAGAGCAGAAATTTGGGAAAATTGCCGAAAAGGTTTCAAACATATTATTTTTTTGCTAATTTAGTTCCAAAATATTTTCACATTTTGTCAATTGAGTCTATTAAGTCAATTTGGCCGAAACTTGCCGACATGGATGTTGGCTATCCTACGTAGCACGGTTGGAGCTAATGTGAATGAATTTTTACAAATTTTATTAAAAAATTTGAAATTTTTAATTACCTTATATTTCTTTCCTTTCCTTTCCTTTTTCTTTGCCTCCTTCCTCTACTGGTTGCCATGGCCAAAGACCGGCTAGAGGTGAGGGTTGACGAGCTCGAGCCTAAGCTAGCAAGGCTCCACCTTACCAGATTTGATGAAGTCGAACCTTGCCTAAGGCCTGTGAGGCTCGAGCTCACCAGGCAAACCTCACTTGAAGTCGGTGAGGGTGACCCTTGCTGGCCCTCACCTTTGGCCCATTGCCTAGACTATGGCGACTGGTGGAGGAAGAAGGAAAAAAAAAAGAAAGAAAAGAAATATAAAATAAAAATTATTAACAAATATGTTTTTTTAAATTAGATTTGCAAAAAATTGTCCATGTTAGTGTCAACACATATGATGATCGGCATTCAATTCATAGATTTCTAATTAGAATTGGCTGAATGAATTCAATTGGCAAAATATGAATTTTAACTAGCATAGTTAATATGTTTAGGATTGAATTGCAACAAATATAATAGATTTAGGACTTTTTTGGTAACTTTTTCAATAGAAGTTCATTTTATCCAAGTTAGAATACTCAAAGAAGGCAATCAAACTATCTTAGAAGCCCTCCAATTTTTATTTTTTATTTTTCTCAGGTCGTGTATATGCATTGACCTGCCAATAGTAACCTGGATCTGGTGGCCCGCTAAAACTCATGATGAGAAATAGAATACGGGCGAACCCATCTTGGGCTCCATTGGTTGGGGTCAACTTTCTTTAACCCGACTTATAATTCGGCGTGTGTAGATTTCTTTTGTGCTTAAATCATAGTCAGAATTTTGCAATAGGCAACATTGCAAAATGTTCAATCTTGTTAGCTGATATTCGTTCTACATGCACCGAAGAAATGTAAAATTTATCTAATTGAATGGGTGAATCTAAATACTTTATTAAGTGCTAAAATTTGAGTACCGAATATTAAGTGCTACAAAGATAAAAAGAATGTTTGATAATTTATTGATGATAATTGCATACTAAATTTTACTAGTTTTTTACCAAACATGGAAGAGTGAACATTATTGAGGGGTTTCTACAATATATTGGGTAAGTTTTTAACTTCCGTCAGATATTTTACAAGTTAAGCATTTCAAGTAAGTCATTCATTATTTATCACATTATGTGGTTTTTGACTTAAAATAATCAATAAGTTGTGTGTAGTTGGAGATTTTTGAATGCACTTCATAACATTTAATACTGGAACCTTAATTTTCAGCACTTAATGTGGTTATCAAACACACTCTAAATTTACTTGTTAAGTGATATGATAGATTTTTCTTGATTTGATTTGACTTGACTTGAAACGAGAATAATTTTTCCTTTTTTGTTCGAATTATAGTTGGAAATTTAGAATAATCAAAATTACAAAATATTCAACCTTGTTAACCAAAATAGGCTTAATGCCCTAAAAAACCCCCAACTTTAACTCATGTCCCAATTTTACCCTTTATCTCATAAAAAACGTCTTCCTTTAGGTGATGTCTCAATTCTACCATAATTTTTTTTTGTCCCATAAAAAAATCTTAACTTTAGGTTCAGTCCCAATTCTACCATAAACTTTTTTCTGTATAAAATAAACAATCAATTTTAGGTCCAATACTAATTCTACCTTAAACCTTTTATTATCTCATACAAAAATCCCGATTTTAAATTCAATTTCAGTTTCACTCTACTTTTTTTTTTCTTTGGTCTCATAAAAGATCACCAGCTTTTACTTGACTCCCAAATATGCTCTCCATAAATCTTCCATCAAAATTGCCTATAGTAATTTTGTGCTCGTCAATCTCTCATGCTTGGAAATATCCCATCTCTCACCGTCAAAGAGCTTGTGCTTTGGATGCTCGAATAGCTCATACTTGGGAGTTTTTAATTTCTTTGTTGTCAACAAGAGATTTTCGATAGAGGGTTAACGTGGGAAGACATGTGACTCGAGTAAAAGTTTGTAGTTTTTCATAAGATTGTAAAAATCTTAGGATAAAATTGGGATTGGATGGTAAAATTGGGACAAGACCTAAAGTCGCGATTTTTCATAGGACAAAAAAGGTTTGTGGTAGAATTAGGACATGACCTAAAATTAAGTGGCTTTTTATGAGACAAAATCTTTTATGGAAGAATTAGGACTAGATCTAAAGTTGGAGGTTTTTTTTATGAGATAAAAGGTAAAACTGGGATAAAAGCTAAAGTTGGAAGTTTTTTATTTATATTTATATTTTTAATATTTTTTTATGGCATTAGGCCAACCAAAATATGTATCATATGGTAAAGAAATGTTTTATTTATATAATTTCTTGGAGATGTCACCTTTTCTTGTTGGACGATAAAGTTGGATGACTTTATAATTGAAAATGGGCTAGTAAATACACTTAGAGGGGGGTGAATAGGTGTTTAAAAATTTTCTTTTAAAGACTTTGAAAAGATTCAATTATCTTGAAATATAATTTAGAGTTTAAAGGACTTGAAGTAAAACAATTAAACAATTGAATCATGCAGTAATAAAAATAAAGAGATCAAGGTAAGAGGAATAGAACATAGAGATTTATAGTAGTTCAGCTTAATCCAAGCTTACGTCTACTCTCTCGCGTTAACAGCCCACCGGTTGAATTTCACTATGAATTAAAAGAGATTCGTACAGCTTGTAGTCTATACTTCCTCAGTAGAGAGTCTTAGCTATTACACACAAATCCTCACTTTATGCTTCTCTCTTTTGTACACAATTATAACTCAAATAATGAGAAGATAAGGAACTTCAGAGATTTAGATTTTGAAATTTTTCTATCAGCCCATGCACCGAGCAACAAGGAATCCACCTTTAAATACTCCCTCGTGTCTTCATAGCCATTGGCACTTTTCAAATGAGTTCATCCAATCTATTCATTGGAATGAATCAATTAAGGTGATATTTTGAGCTGTCGATTAAATGTAGAAGATAGCCTATCAATCCTGCTCGCTCATGCAATCAGGATCTTGAGTTTCAATAAGTAGAACCTTCCAAATTTGCTTGTACTTCAAAAGGATATTCAAATTGAAATGGATCCCAATGAGAATAGCCGAATAATTTGAAGTTATATCCAGCTAGAGATCTTCCATAACAAAATGGAACCAATCTGTGAAGATATAATCCCATCTGCAAGAGTTGTAATCCTTCGATTTGGAAAACTGTCAACTTGGGTAGATTTTAAAATTTGAGTCTAGCTGTCTTCAGACTTTGATGATAGAGTCTGGAGATCTTTAGACTTAAACATTTGGGTCTTGAAATCTTTAGACTAGACTGACAGAGATGTTTTGTCAACTTCAAAACATCAAAGGAGTTTTCTCCATCAATAATAAAAGTTAGTCTCGTTAAAGAGTATCATCGAAAGTAAACATTGTACCAAGTGCATTATTTCTTTGCCAGGGTGGCTGACCCTTGCATGAGCTCGACAGGGCTTTGGCTGAAACCCCGTTGCCGTATCAGACCTCATAAGCGGGAGAAGTTATATGTTGCACGGTCTATAAATCATGTGAACTAACATTATTTATGCTATTAATTATATGGTCGTCACTGCGGGATGGACCAACATGACCAACTATCCACATGAACTTTGGTTTGTATGTGGCAATTCACAAACGGGTGCGCAAGCAATAATCCCGAAAGATGACGGTGCGCTTTGATGATGGTGCGTTTCCTTGTGAATTCAGGACGTGGAAACAATCGTTCCAAGCGATGATCACTTTGATTAACGGATGCGTCTGGCCAAAATGCTTCCCAAACCCAAGAGATTTTCCTCTAATAATAATTTTTGTGCTTAAAATGATTGTGAGGAGTTAAATGTATGCTTTATGCCAAATCCACTCACACACTGAGAGAAAATTATATGTATTGGCCGCCGGTACATAACTGGGGCAAGTACAAAAAGAAAAAAAAGAAAGAAAAAAAAACATCGCCGTAATTGATAACTAATTGATCACATCGCATCCTCGTATGATATAATATTGGCAATGAAGTAAGAATACTAGTAAGTACCATGGAGCTGGACGTAAGATTGATAGCGGCAAGCATCATGCAGGGCACGTAGATGATGAGGGCCAGGGAGTCGATGCCAACCAAGCTAACTGCGGCCTCAACAGTGTCGCTCGCCTCGCAAGCGATTTTCCTGAGGAGCACGCGGACCACGTCGACCATCGACAGCGTCAAGTAGACGCACCCGAGGATCGACCCCACTGTCGACACCAGGATCATCATGTTCCTAATTGGCTCCAAGCAATCGAAGCCATCGTCCTTTTTGCGGTGGAGCACGATGTACATGGAGAGGTGCATCTTGAGGGCCGTGGCGAGGAGGCTCGAGAGGAGGAAGCACACGAAGGACACCACCTCGTTGACCAAGAGCGTCATCGACGTCTGGAGGTCGGCTTGGCACCCTTTCCGCGACTCGACGGAAGGCGGGTTGGAGCTCGCGAAGGATATCCCGACGAACACCGCGAAGGTGAAGAGGATGCGAGTGAACCCTACTCTTCTGCTTGGCTAATAGGTTATAACAGCCAAGTGTAACCAATAGCTTTCTACTTTTTATGCATTAACATCCGGACATATACCGAACTGATCATAAGATTGTTTAAGATTAATAATAAAATTCCATACACCTCATTCGCAAAAAAACGTTGTGTATAGTTGTGGCTAACTTTAATACCTTTGGAATGATGGAAGATATGGGGATATAGAATTACTCCGAGACTTAACTAGATCTGTTCTGGGTAAACACGAGAAAGAATAAGCTATTCTGCTCCCCTTTCTCCGCTCTCACTAAAAGCAAACACAGGGCCACGCTTTTACTTAATGATATCTATTTCACTTGTGAGGCAAAAAGGTCATTGTGAGAAAAGGGACCAAAAGGCAAGGGTCTTTTTTTATAATTTCTTTTTGACTGAGTAGGCCCATGCTTGCTGCGTACAGGGGAAAAAGAAGACTTTTGTGGGTCCCCCTTTCTGAACAGCCGAACGGTGAAAACTGAAAAGGCGTAGGTTCCTCGGTAGAAGATCCGCCGTACGAAGCACAAAAGAAAAGAACGTTAGGAACGTTCTTGGTTCAGCCGTACGTAGGGCAAACAAGAAAGTATCGCACTCTTTGCCCTACGCAAGAGATTATGAGTTAATACTCATGGGTTTATTTGGACTTAATGTAGATGTGAAAAACACTTTTTATTATTTTTCATTTATTTATCTGATGATCTCGCATTGATTTAATTACAAGATCTGTTAAGCATTATGGAGAGATATTTTAATGACCAAGTACTTTTAAAGCGCGCATAATTCCTAGAGTAATCAATTGTCAATAAAAGCAATCCTTTGACGTGGGGGGCTTCATGAAGATGGAGAATAAATGATGGATCGTGCAAAAGTCTCTTCGCAAACAATCTTGTCATTAATCTTTTGAGAGTTAATTCACTATGCTATTTGAGCAAAGCAGAAAGCGACGCATCTTAGGCTGCGCATGACAACATTTCTTAGTCGGGAAATAATTTTTTTTTCAGAAATAATTTTTTTCTATTTCTATTATGGGGAACAATTTCGACAAAAGAACCCATTTGATAACTATATAAAATTTTTATTTCTGGAACAAAAAAGAATAGAAACGCGTTTGGTAACTACACAAAATTTCTATTTCTAGAATAGAAAAAGAACGAAACACGTTTGGTAACTACACAAAATTTCTATTCCAAATTTTATTTAAAAAAATTAAAATAAGAAAAAGGAATAGATTAGATATTACTTAAAATTGACAAGATCAAAATATTATTATATTAATAATACATTTGCTTAGGATTAAGCATTCTAGTCGAATATGAACCTGTAACTAAGTGGTATTGTAATGGAATGTGAGCTATTATTTTATATCTATGTGTGAGGATCTTTACTTATGTTTTATAGCGTGTTGAATTTACGTAGCGCTTTGTTGGAACCTGTATTCACAAACTGATGTTTTGAATTATAATTCTCAATAATATATTTTCTTTTTGCGAATTTTGATGTTTGGTATAGCAAATATTGTGAAAAAAGCACACGGGATATTGTCAGCCAAATTAATTTATGCTCATTTCCTTGGGACTAAGTTTTTACTCTTTTTTTTTTAAAAAAAAATTGTAATTCTAGTGCATGCGTGGCTTGGGGATTTTAGTCTCTTCTAATCTTGACATGGATGTCGAGTTGGGGTTGGAAATTTCCAATTATTGGAATGGTGCATGCATGGCGTGGCTTTGTTGTCATTATGCATTTAGTTCATAGTATGCTTCTAAAACACTTAGTAAAAACCTTGGTCTCTTGCATTTTGAACCGTCGATGCATCCCATCTTGATGATACTTTTTACCTTGCTTATTCTGAATTACCTTGCTGTCGTTATAAGGTTTTGGCTAATTTTGATAAAGCGAGATGTTTTTCTTCTCCTCTTTTGCTTTTTTTTCTTTCTTAACTAGCGTACAAGCTTCAGACGGCGGTTTGTAGGTCTTGAAGTGTCAACTATACAATAGCTTACCATTTGCTTCTTTTCTGTTTGTCCACATTTATGATACATTCAATGGCATTTATGCTCATGGAGATAGAATTGGATGACCTTAGTACTATTAATATAAATGTATTCATAATAGTTTACAAACACATCGCAAAATTTTTCACCAAAAAACAAAAAAACACGTCGCAAAAGTCGGAAATAAAAAGTCATGGAATCTCTTGCATATTGTGATCCCTTGCCATCATATTTGCAATATTTTTCCTGATCATGTTTATCTCAGCCACCTCATCACGTGATGCATCATCTACAACCTCGTCTTCTGTAGATCCAAGTGGATAATCCGGATCTCCATGAAGGGCAAAGTTCCTGTCCATCTTGTCTTGGTCGTGAATATAATTATGAAGAGTACAATATGTGATTACAATATATGCTTGCTTTCGAATTGAAAATGGAGGCATGTGTCTCAAAATGGAGAAACGATTTTTTAATTCCCCAAATGACCTCTCGATAACATTTCTCAATGAAGAATGCTTATGGTTGAACAATTCTCTTGCTGTTGTGGGCCGTCTCATTTTACCCCTATACTCATTCAAATGATACCGTTCACCTTTAAATGGAGTTAAAAAATCCTGGAAGTGATGCATAACCAAAATCTATTACATAGTATTTTTCTACAAGAATATATACATAAATTTGTTATGATATGCAATAGCTATACAATCATAAAGAAAATCACTTAATATAGACAAAAAAAATACCTGGTGGTGGATGAGGAAATTGCAATTAGGAGTCTCGAGTGCTGCCGAGAGAACCCGACAATCATTGGCGGATCCTTCCCACCCAGCATATACGAAAGTAAATTTTATATCAAACGAACAAGCACACATCACATTTTGAGTGGTAGTCCCTTTCCTGCCTCTAAATGGGATTTGTTTCGATATAGGGACGGATGCATTAATGTGGGTGCCATCAATAATACTCATGCAGCTCTATGATTTTATGAAATTATAGCGTTAGACAATATTATCAACTATATATATATTTTAATAATGTAAAATTGATATTAAAATCATAACTTGAAGTAACGTGCATGGTTAGGATCGATAAGAATCTCCTCTGGAACAATATCAAAAGAAGGCTGCCTGATAATCTCTTTTGATAATTTGAGAAATGCTTTTAATACCAGAATCAAGAACTTACTGATTGTTTGTCCCGAACGTTGAAATCTCTCACATAAATTTCTAATTTGTGTTTTTGTGACCAACCATAGATAAGAAAATCCCAACTTGTTCATCTACCCTTACATATCGAGTATGTGACATCCCGAATTTTCGTGAATTTATTTTCAGTCAATTGGGTCGGGCAATTCATCTGTGCATGTAGTCGTCTTCCTGAGTTGGCCACTCACGAGAGGACCGGTCTATTGGGCGAAGCAATTAAGGGATTTTGATGTGTCAGGCTCGGGGACTAATCACCCTCGGGACGGATACAAGAAAATTTCCCTGAAAGCTACTTAGTGGATCAGGCGTGCTAAAATCGCACCAGATTGAATTTAACCGTGAAAATTAAAATTGAAATTAAAAATTGGAAGTCCGGCTATGTCACAAGTCTTGATAGGATCTCGGATAAATTTTTTATGGACTTTAATTGGACTCAATTAGAAGAGAATTGAATGAGAAATTGAAGAAATTAAGTGCACGAAATTTTGGACCCCAGCGGAAAGTTAATCGCACCCATTAAAAGAGGTTGTGGAAGAGGTGTGAGTGGAGAGTGATGTCACGAGGATGACATCATGCTGATGGAGGCAAAGGGGATAGGATTGTGACAAGTGGAAGAGTGGGATTGGCCCATGGAAAGGTGAAGTGTCACCATCATCTTCCTCTTGAAGAAAAGAAGAGAGAGAAAGGGGAGGGAAGGAAAAGAGAAAAAGAAGAAAAGAAAAGAAGGAGAGGAGCTGTAGCCCCGTCGGTCAACCCCCCTACACACCGTCCGCCCGCGCTGCTTGCAGCCGTCGTCGCCGCGCCTAGCTGCCGTCGCCGCCGCGTCCCCTGCCCCCGTCAGCTGCGCACGCCAACTTGCCGTCGCCAGCCCTTAGCTTGCCGCGACCTTAGCCGGTGCGACAGCTCGCCTCGCCCCGTAGCTCAGCCTCGCGTCCCCGTTCGCCGCCGCCTTCGTCACCGGGACCGCCTCAGCCTGAGCCGCCCTCTCCTCCGCCTCTTTCCTCGCCGAACCGCCGCTGTGAAGCCCCCCACCGTCGCACCTCTCCTCTGGCCGAACAGCCACCAGATTTGTGGGTCTCACAGCCACTTTGAAGCCCGTTTCGACCTCCTTCCTGGCCCCGGACGCGAGATTGCCTTTGGGAAAAGTCGATCCTAGCGTCGCCCTCTTCAATTTGAGCTAAGCGGCGTCCAAATCCGTGAGTTTATCTCACTAATCCTTGATTAGAGGGTTAATTATGCCCTGAGTATGTTTAGTTTAATTTAAGCATGTTTAGGTGGATATATTAGATTATTTTATTCTAAGTTGGATTAGTGGATTAGTTTAAGCTTAATTGTGTTTAATTAAAGTTAAAAAGGGTTAATTAAAGTTAAGTGGTGATGTGACTTAATTGGATTTTAATTTAGATTTATTTAAATATTTTGAAATTCGGTTAATTAAAATAATATTAAAATATTCCGAAATTAATTAAATGTTATTTAAAAAAAACAGAAAAATTTATTTTTAGCCCCGGTTGCTCAGAATTTTGTTCTGATCGCTGCTATGCTGTTAGAATTTAAATTTGATACTTGATTGGTGGTGAATTGAGTGTGATTGCATTAATTAGGAGTTATGTGTAGAAATTTCAAGTGTGGGAATTGTTAGGAATTTGGCCGCGATAGACCGCTTATTAGAGGCCGTGCCTTTGGGGCCGTGATCAACCGCCTATGAGAGGCCGTGCCTAGTGAGGCCATGATGACCACCTATTAGAGGTCGTGCCTTTGGGGCCGTGATAACCACATATTAGAGGTTGTGCCTATCGAGGCGGCGATAAACCACCTTATTGAAGGTCGTGCCACGTGGGGCCGGGATTGCCACCGATTGTTAAGCTTACCTTTAGGATTGTGGTTGGGAACGTTGATTGATTCGTTAGAATGACACGTAATCGGCCGAGCCGATTGATTGCTAAGACGATCCAAGTGGTTGATTGGTTGTTGATGTGATTGTGCCTTAACTATTTAATTGTCACTTTTGCACGTGATTGAATGATATGAACTGTACTAACCTGCAGGCGCGGACTACTGCGAGGTAAGTCTCCTTGATGTGTGGTTAGGTCATTCTAGGGTGTATTTTCTTTCTAATAGGGGCTTAGGAGGGGTGAACTTGCTGAGAAAATGTCTCACCCTGTTGTGGGAAAAATATTTCTGGGCCGTAGATGGCGATACTAGTGGAGAATGGTGGACTGTCGGTGCAGTTGGTCGAGGAGTCGCAGAGCTTGAAGATGGAGGATCGACGATCGAGTCCAACTAGTAGTCTTAGGACTTTTCCTTCTTTTTGATGGATCGACCCCTAGTGTGCAGTCTAACCCCTTTTGATGCACTTAGACTCTGACCCATTTTGGCTGTATGTAAACCTTGGTTGATTTTATGATAGTATGATGGTTTGTATTAAATTGATGTTGTTCCTACAGTTCTATCCTGCTTTTAAAATTGTCAGAGGATTTCTTAACACGTTTCGCATGAGCTTAATAAATTAAATTGGGGCGATTGCATGACCATGGCGGGTTGTTCGTATGTCTCGGAGTTCGGGGCGTGACAGAGTATCTTTCAGCCAGCCTCTTGCCTTCATTAGATCACATAAGTTAAGAAAAACATGTCTCTCTAACTTGAATGCTTCATATATCCTATCTGAATGTCCATAAACAATTTCCCTTACCCATTTGGCTCCTAGTAGTTTACTGTCCCTAATAGACTCTTTCGTATGCAAACACATGTCCAAAGTAATAAGAGATAACCATGCTATTATTATGTCAATATCAAAGTCATCCGAATACCATTCAACTGCTGCTACCTCTTCATTAGACACACTATTTGATTCATCTTCCATAGTACCTATGCCATTACACAAATACAAGAAAATCAATATAGATATATGTAAAAATAAAAATAAAAAACAATAGAAATCAATAACGTAAGTAATAGAGTGAAAAGGCAAACCAAATATAAAAATTCAGCACAATCCATCATATCCAAACCACAACACAAATGCAAAAGTCTCAACATCAATATCTTGAACAACAAAATAACAACCAACGACATAAAAAAAAAAATAGTCTAATAAAACTCCATGCAATCCACGACACATTTCCTAACATCCACAAAAGACATTGGAGAAGTCCATATCTCCTTTCAGCTAGGGTTTTGATAAAAGCCTCCCTCCACGTGGCATTAACGCAAACTCGCTCCACTGCTTTGTTGTAGAGATCTTGCTTGAACATAGGCATGGCAAGTAGGATATCAATCACCGCAGATATGGAGAATGGGTCTGTCAATGGTGATGTCACTTGTGAGTTGACAGCACCACTCACAGATTGGTTAACCCTACTTTTGATCATCTCTTGCAAGGGTTTGCAGATGCTAGCAACACCAAATGATTGACTCTTCCTTCTCCTCTTAGTATTTGGAGTTTTATCCATCCTATGTTTGTCATGAACTGGAGAAGGAGTTTTGTTAAACATAAAAACTTCCTCATGAACATATTGTTCACCAAAGTCCTCTGGTCCATTGTTTGCATCATCACTGCCAATGTTAAGTTCATCCGACATCACCAAATCTTCGGCATTTCCTGCTGCATAGTCCCCAGTAGCATATGTATCACGAAATACAATACACAAGTCGAGATATTGAGGAAACTCATCATTCTTGAATTTCGCCCACTCAATATTATCCTGCAATTTTCACAATGATGACATATATCAGCAATACAATTAAACATATTGGATGTACATCTATAGTGATATGAAAATGATCAAATGTTAAATCATACCTTGATATGAGATACCCATATGCTTGGATCATCAACAACTTTTTTGTTCACATTATCCCAGCCAAATCCAGATTGTGAAAGAAGCTTCTTGAAATGAGCATACTGCCTTTTCAATTTGTTCACCTTATTTTTCAACTGTACTGCAGTTTATTGAAGTTTTGCTCGTTTGTTGAACTCTATCCGTATGTTATTCCACCCTGCTTTGTTGAAAGTAAAAAAGGTGCGATTTCCTTTTTTGACCTCTTCTACCAACAAACTGACGAACAAGTTGGTTAATGGCTCAGTCCACTTTGCGGTGAATGCCTCTTTTTGGGATGCCATGTAACCTTCACTAGTTGAACATCATATGAGTTCAAGACAATTAAAAAGATAGTGCAACATGCTGCTGCCTTCTTTTCTCATCACCATTTTTTAGACTAAAGAAAGACACAAGCATCAAAATGTCATTATAGCTCTAAACATTGAATAGCTATTCAGTGCATAAACATTAGATAGCTATTCGGTGCAATGTTTGAATTCTCAAATGTTTCATCCCATTATTGTATATCTTTTCAAGACAATTTACTCCTCAAAACAAAGAATTGGCAAGATCAGTAAACAAAGAACCAGCAAAATTAGCAAAACAGAACCGGCAAAATAGTAAAATAGCAAAATCAGTAAACACAAATCAACCTAAAACTGCTGTAGAATTGACAGATTTCAAAGGTGTCTTTCAGCAACCAAACGACATCCATTATGGGCATATGACATATCAAATCAAAGCTCTAGAAGTGTATATATTTATATATTTTATATATATTTTATATATTTTTATATATATATATTTTATGTCTAGAAGGGCTTGAGGTCAAAAAAGTTCATCCAGCACTTCGTTTAAGCCAAAACAGTAAGTCCATCACAAAGATACGAAAATGCAAATTAATACAAATCAAGCTCAATCAACCTCAAGTTCATGATCATTGATCGTCAATTCACAGAAAATCATCCAATAACATCATCAATCACCAGATCTAAGCATACTATGTAAATCTAAAGTCGAATCCTAAGCTCGATCCGTGGATCTAAACATAACATCCAGCAGAAAATTAGTTCCTCACCAAGCATGACTAAATCATTTGTTTGCACCAGCAACATCATATTAAGATAACCAGCTTTTTGTATTACTTGAATCCTCACCATACGAAAGCACAATTCAAGAGAAGGACAAGCAGGGAAAGCTTAATACAACATCACGGCAGAAGACACCCAATATCTCCAGACTCATAACCAAGATTCAAACAAAAAAGTACCAGCTAATTGAACCACAAAGCCATTAGTAAGGACAGAAGTGATACAAAGATAGCTTTAATAGGCAAACTAATCACACATGATAACAACAAATCACAGTAGCGATTCACTTTAGTCATTACTAACAGCAATAACCAAGGATCAGGTACAAGAAAGGAATCAACTAAGAATGAGCTGCAAATTAACGAAAACATGATTACACTGATGAGCAGAAGGTTGTCTACATATGATAGACTAACTACCTCTTTGCTTTTCTACTTGATGCGAGACTAGATGTTAGGAAAAAGAATCTCAGAAATACTTTCTAATTCCTACATGAGATACTCCAACAATAAAGACAGTGAGCATTGTAGACTTGCAGTTAAATCAAGAATCAAAGCAATTATCAGCACATAAGGTGGCATCCTCATTAAGGTGCTCTCATTTATAAGCGTTCATCCCCTTTGCTTTATAGTTTTGTAAGGTTGGGCATCCCTTGCTAGTTCATGAATGAATAAGATAGATGTAACTTTGAATATATGAGATATTTCTTGATCAGAAAATTGCCACAAAAATTTTAATGAAGTACATACCCAAAGCTTCACACAAGCATCAACGACAACTAGAATCAGGCATATAAAAATATTAAACTGAACACGTTGTTCTAGTAATCAATACTTCAGCAGCATTGACAGATTACAACAAAGTTTAAGTTATGCAATTGATAGGGGAAAATAAAGAAAGAGCGTTGACAAAATTCTGACATGATTCTCTCTTATAATCAATTTTATTGCATTTTTTTCTCTTTGTTTGGTCAAAGGACATCACATAGGCCTTATTCAATCTAAATCAACCATAAAATTCAGTAAATATATGTGCATAAGGCGCAACATGCTTATCTACATCCAAGAAATGAAGCTTTCCTTCATTTAACATGCATATCCCGAACCATTAGGTCCAGGTATCCACTCTACCTCCATTGATCATTTTCTGTAAACAAATGGAAAAAAAGAAGAATTGATTGCGGTCCAAATGTTTAAATAATCAACTAAAGATCAATTAGGTTTATGGTTGATGACGGGGAAACAGAGATATCGGTTCCTGAATACTTTTGGGAGAGATACAACATCGATTTGCAACATAGATCAAAGCCCATGCTACTAGCTGGAAGTGATCCTACTATTAAGATTTCACGTATGTTGCCCATTTTGATGATATAACAAGTGGATTTCCTTTGCCAAGTGGCTGGTTATGGATCTAAAAAGAAAAAAAAAAAAAAAAGATTCTTGTACAATCCAAAACCTATTCATCATTTTCCTCTTTCTCAATTGTGATGATGGTGCAGGCATTGGCCAAATCAACACACCAGCTAACACATATCATTGCTTCCGAAGGATGAACCAAAATGGTTGTATGCAATTTTGCTAACGAGTTGGCTAAAACAGAGCCTTTATCACAGCCTATTGCTAAAACAGAGCATCGACAACTTCAACTACTCATGCACATGCACAAACATACACAATTATGTCATTTCATTTCATACTCCCACTAGTTTTGAGAGACAAAGAAGCATAGACAAAAGTGCATCAGAATTTTGGTGTTGTTCATCATATCAGCTCTATTTTAGTCAGCCTAGCTGATACATGTGAGAATCAAGGGCAACACAAGCACGGGGGAAGCAACATGAGAGAAGCGAGCACAAATAGAGGCAATGCGATAGAGGCGACACGATTCAACTTCAGAAAAAGTGAGAATCACCACTAGAATAGGTACAATGAGAAGGAATCAAAGCAATAAACCTGATTTAAGGCAAGACGACCATGAGGCGATGCGACTAGAGGCGATGCGAGTCGGAGAAACTTGACCGGAGGCGACGGGACTGTAGGCGGTGGGATCGGAGAGAGGCGATTGGAGGCGATGGCACTGCAGGCAATGGATTCAACTTCAGAAAAACTAGAACATGTATAATGAGAAGGAATCAAAGCAACAAACCTGATTTAGGGCAAGATGACCATGAGGTGAAGCGACCAGAGGCGATGCGAGCCAGATAAAGGTGACTAGAGGTGGCGAGACTGCAGGCGGCGGGATCGGAGAAAGGCGACCCAACCGGAGTGATGCGACCAAAGTGAAGTGACCAGAGATGACGGGATTAGAGATGACGGCACTGAAGAGAGGCGGAGGTAATGGGACTGGACGCAACCGGCTCGGAGAGAGGTGACCTAATCGGAGTACGAGACCGTTGACAACAGGACTGGTGACGACAGGACCAGCGGCAACGAGATCGGTGGCGACGAGACCGGAGAGAGGCGACCGGAGATGAGATCGGAGAGAAGCAAGCGGACGAAGGGAGAGGTGAGCTGAGAAGATCGCAAAAGTGAAATTAGGGTTGCTCAATTTGTTTCTTATTTTTGTTCCCGGGAATTTGTTCCCGAGAACGAGAAGTAATTTTTTTTTACTTCTCATTTATGTTCCAAAACCATTCTCGGGCTAACTTTCTATTCCCCGGAACAAAAAAACTTGGCGTTACCAAACGAATTTTTGTTCTTTTTTTTGTTCCAGGGAACAAAAGAATAGAAATTTGGAGGAGTAGGAAGGTTACCATGCACAGCCTTATTTACTCAGGGGTCCAAAGTGTTTAACAGATAGAAAAATGGAGGATTGGCATCTGTCACCTTCAAAAGTTTCATGGTAAAACTCCTCCTTAAAGCAGAAACGTGAATAATAATATAATGGATTTCAAAAGTGAAAAATCTTCCTCTACTCTTTGCACAATCAATTTTATAATTCCTTTTGAGTTATAACAACAACAATAATCATGAAAGATGGAGGGAAATATCACACAATATCTATATATATATGCGTATGTTCACTTCCCTCTAAACTTATTAAATTCGAATGCATCTAATGGACAACGATCATTTTTATTATAATATATAATCAAAAGATTTCCCCATACTCTACTCTTGACAAATCTCTCATGGAAAAGAAAAATATTACTTCATTAAGTTGAATGAGTTCGATGTGCAAAAGTGAAATTTTGCCATTTCACATTTATTATAAGCATATCATCGAGAGATTTTCCTAGTACAATTTCACTTTCGTCGGTCTACAATGCTCAACCTGTCTCTATTGATCTCAGATATGTGGGCTGTCAAGATTCACATCTTCGCTTACCATGAGAAGGGTTGTTTGCAGGATATTTGGCGTGAATTGGGATTTAGACCTCATGTATGCCCCTTTGTGTTGATTTTTGTTTGATTTTAATCTGTTTACGGGTTGATTGGGTGTACTTTGGTGGCTTTTACCGCTGTTGCAGTCGGTCTGGTTATTTATTCAGGGTGAGCAACTAACGGATTTTCAGAGCTATTATTTGTTTTCGCTCACATTTTTCTCTTTAAAAGACCCGCTTTGGTCTGTCTGCGTCCAATGGCTTGTTCAACCAGCTCAACTTTAGAAATCACATCTCTTGATAACCTCACCTCACAAAAGAAAAGTGAAATTGTTTCCTCTCCACTGGAAATCAACTAGAGCGGTGGAGATTGCTTTAAAACTTTGAGTAATGTCCTATTATTTTCTCTGGTTTTTCTGGGTACTTTTGGCGGGTTTCTAAAATCTTTTAAACCTTATTTTCAAGATGTTGGGCAATATGACGTTTTTCGGGACTTTTTTGGTTCGTGGTATCTGTGTCGCGACCACTTTTTTCGGGGGCGCCTGGCCGGATCGGGTACGAGCGCCGAAAGGAGGCTAATGGCTTGGTTGGATTTAATTAAAGCTTGGACTCTCCCAAGTCCGCCAATTCACGACTTTAAAATATTTTGTTTGTAAATTGATTTTTAAAACGGAGTCGCCACTAATCAATTTGGGGTAGGTTGATTAGAAACCCAAGCAAAGTATCGGGAGAAATACTTGCTCCTGCGCAACCAGAGAAATTAGGATCGGGGACTTGATTACACTAGTTAATCACTAATGCTCTTTCGGTACCTAATCTTGTTTAAACTCTAAGGTTTTTGGATGTTTGGGGATTTTTCATGCATTTTTGGAAAAATCACATTTTTGGGTATTTTCCTCATTTTTGGACATAAAAGGGGTTTTTGGATTTTTTGGGGTATTTTCTGAGAAAATACAAGTATTTTTAGCATTTTATGAAAATTTTGGGCTTTTTATGAATTTTGGCATTTTTTTGGAATTTTTGACATTTTTTTGGATTTTCTGGAAGATATTAAAATATTTTAATATTTTTGGATATTTTGGAAAATAATAATATTTTTTATTTTTTGAATATTTTCGAAAATGAATGATTTTGTTTTGATTTTTGATTTTTGGAAAAATAAAACATTTTTTAAAACATTTTTTGATTTTATTGAAATTAAAATGATTTTTTAATATATTTAAAAATAAAATATTATAAATTAAAAAAACCCGACCGGGTCGGATCCATGGGTTGGATCCGCCCGGCCGACCCGAAACGCGGATGGGAGCCGCGTTTTGGGGCGAGAAGACAAAACGGCGTCGTGCCAGGTGGGGATGCCCGACTCGGCCCGACGACCCGTTCGGACGACCCGGTTCCCGCTCCTCGCAAAACGGCGTCGCATCAACCCCTCGCAAAACGACGTCGTTTCTAATCCCTCACGAAACGGTGTCGTAGCCGCTCGGCCCGAAGACCCGGGTCCTAGGGCGAAACCCTACCCGGATCCGGCCCGGCTTTCGACCCGACTCCCCGTGAATCATAAAACGACGCCTTCTCGGAGGGGGTAACCCGATTCGACCCGACCTCAGCACGGGACGTTGCCGTTTCTCCCACGCCCGGCCCGGATCCGACCCGACTCTCGACCCGACCTCCAATCTTAGCGCAAAACGACGCCGTTTTTACGGACACCTGACCCGGTCCGACCCGACGCGAAACGACGTCGTATCCGACCCGGCTCTCCAAAACGACACCGTTTCACAGATGCTCGACTCGGCTCTTTACACCGCCTGAAATGACGTCGCTCCGGACACCCGACCCGGATCTGACGACGACCCAAGTCCCGACTCTAAACTCTCCTTACAAAACCACGCCGTACGGTCCGACCCGCTCCGTGACCCGACGACTCGACCCGTCCTCCAATACTC
Organism: Eucalyptus erythrocorys; assembly: GCA_014182555.1. Lineage (NCBI taxonomy): Eukaryota > Viridiplantae > Streptophyta > Magnoliopsida > Myrtales > Myrtaceae > Eucalyptus > Eucalyptus erythrocorys. The sequence goes on along the minus strand of CM024597.1, from coordinate 547,460 downwards.
CCATTTACTAGAACCCTACCCGGTTCCTGGCCCGGGTCCGACCCGGTTACCCGGGATCGCGACCCGGAAAACCAGGAACCCTAGGGTTCCAATTTGGGGCAGCGAGGGGGCGGCGACGACGGCGACGGAGACGGTCGCGGCGGCGATGAAGACGATGGCTGGGTTAGAGGGAGAAAAATGGCGGTGACGTGGCGGTTTTAGCGGTTACCTGCACGGTGGCCTTGCGGCGGCGACCATGGACTTTGGCCCCTCCTGTCTCTCTCTCTCTCTCTCTCTCTCTCTGCAACTCCGGCGAAGTGAGGATCGAGGACTACAGATCCTTGGCTTCCCACTGAAGTCTCTCAGCGGGGCTCCAAGGATTGCGAGTCTCTTTCTCTCGCTTGCCGTGCTGCTGGTGTGTCGATTAACGAAGGGAGGAGGGCCTATTTATACGCGACGGACGGCCGGTCGGCGAGGGTTCGGCCGGGGTGGATGCCGCGGCTTCCACCGGCCGAACCGGCATCCCATCGGCCGTCAGGCTTATCCGGCCACGTCCCCTCGCCGTTGCTGTTCACCTGGACCTCCACTGTGCTCGCCGTACTCTGCCGTCCGTCGAGTCTGCTCCGGTGTCGCGCCCTCCCGCGCATGCTGTGCATGCGATCGGGCGAAGGAGACAACGCCCGCGGGTTAGGCGTTGGGTCGGGTTGACCATGGTGTTGGCGCGGGCTTTGGACCGCGAAGGCCCTTGGGCCGTTTTTTCGTTTTTCTGCTTTTTTTTTTTTTTGGTTTTTTGGCCGGTTTTTCTGGTTTTTTTCTATTTTTTCTATTTTTTGGTTTTAATCAAAGTAAAATAAAATGCAATAAAAGCCAAACATTAATTAGAAACCCATAAATAAAATTAAAATCTAAAAATTAGGCGTCAACAGCTGTCCCTCTTTGAAGGTGAGCTCGCAGAGGTTGCATTCAAAGACAAACTGATGCCTAATTTTTACCCAGCGTGGGCAGCATATTATATCTTATTTAGGACATACTATCCTATGGAAAAAGGGAATATAACACTACACTAAGCAGATAAGAAGATACTTGGAGTTACTTGCCGGGAATGAGTGAGATAGGGTGTGAACCCCGGGTTTTGGCAAGTATCGAGGCGTCATCTTACCTGGTGATATGAGGGGGCTGCTTTTCTAGGACTCGAACCATTCTTCGGTCGCCTGTCAAAACAATGGATAATTTGTCTAGGACCCGAACCTTTCTTCGGTCACCTTGACGAGCAATTACTTCTTCAAGACCTGAACCATTCTTCGGTCGCCGTGACGGGGGATTACTTCTTCAGGACCTGAACCATTCTTCGGTCGCCTGTTGGAGCAATCAGGGTGGTGTCTCAGACCCGAACCATTCTTCGGTCGCCGTGACGGGGGATTACTTCTCCAGGACCCGAACCATTCTTCGGTCGCCTGTCGGAGCAATCAGGGGGTGTCTCGGACCCGAACCATTCTTCGGTCGCCGTGATGGGGAATTACTTCTCCAGGACCCGAACCATTCTTCGGTCGCCGTGACGGGAGATTACTTCTCCAGGACCCGAACCATTCTTCGGTCACCTGTTGGAGCAATCAGAGGGGTGTCTCGGACCCGAACCATTCTTCGGTCGCCGTAACGGGAAATGCACTGACCTTTCTCAGGGCACTTCATTTGGGGGTGTCTGATTTGTATTGAGAACACCAATTGGTACCTGACCATTCTCAAGAGATGCGCCGACCTTTCTCAGGGCATCTGTTTTTGAAGGGTGTTTGACTCCTGTCAGGGACACCAGATGATACTTGACCATTCTTAGGAGATGCGCCGACCTTTCTCAGGGCATCTGTTTTTTGGGGGGTGTTTGACTTCTGTCAGGGACACCAAATGATACCTGACCATTCTCAGGGGATGCGCCGATCTTTCTCAAGGGCATCTAATTTTGCGGGTGTTTGACTTCTGTCAGGGACACCAGTTGAAACTCGACCTTTCTCGAGGGATGCGTCGACCTTTCTCAGGGCATCTGATTTTGGGGGTGTTTGACTTCTGTCAGGGACACCAGTTGAAACCCGACCTTTCTCGGGGGATGCGCCGACCTTTCTCAGGGCATCTGCTCTAGGGGTAATCTGGACATTTACAGAGATATTAAAGAGTACATGGATATTCACAAGTACTAACCTGACGGATATTTGGGCCTTGGCAGGCATCATAAGCATTGATGGGGTACTTGGATGATCACAAGTACGAGTTTTTAGGGATACTCGGACATTCACAAGTATCGAAATAGGTATTTGATAATTGAAAACATGGAGAGCATACCTTAGGTATTTATGAAGGTCTCTTACCTTGTGGGGATTTTGGAATATCGAGGGCGCACCTGTGATACTCGTGGAAGCTTCTTTACCTCTTGGGGATTGGGAGTATTGAGGACGTACCTCGCATTTCCGTGAAGATTTCTCACCTCCTGGTAATTGGGAATATTGAGGACATGCCTCGCATATTCATGAAGGTCTCTCACCTCCTGGTAATGGGAATACCGAGGACATGCCTCGCATAGTCATGAAGGTCTCTCACCTCCTGGTAAAGGGAATATTGGGGACGTACCTTGGATATTCATGAAGGTCTCTCACCTCCTGGTAATGGGAATGTGGAGGACATGCCTCGCATATTCACGAAGGTCTCTCACCTCCTGGTAATTGGGAAACATCGAGGATTTACCTGAGATGTTCGTGAAGGCCTCCCGCCTCCTGGAACTTGAGAATGCCGAGGATGTACCTCGGATATTGGTGAAGGCCTCCCGCCTTCTGGAATTTTGAGAATGGCGAGGGTACACCTTGCATATTTGTGAAGGTCTTCTACATTCTAGATTTTGGGAATAGCGAGGGTACACCTTGCACATCCGTGAAGGCTTCTCGCTTTCTGGAATTCGGGAACATCGAGGGCGTACTTGAGATGTTCAATGAAAGCTTCCCACCTCTTGGAATATGGGGAATACCGAGGACGTATCTTGGGTATTCGTGAAGGCCTCCCACCTTCTGGAATTTGGGAACATCGAGGACGTACCTTGGATATTCATGAAGGTCTCTCACCTCCTAGTAATGGGAATATTGAGGACATGCCTCGCATATTCATGAAGGTCTCTCACCTCCTGGTAATGGGAATATTGAGGACATGCCTCGCATATTCATGAAGGTCTCTCACCTCCTGGTAATGGGAATATCGGGGACATACCTTGGATATTCATGAAGGTCTCTCACCTTCTGGTAAAGGGAATATCGGGGACGTACCTTGGATATTCATGAAGGTCTCTTACCTCCTGGTAAAGGGAATATTGGGGACGTACCTTGGATATTCATGAAGGTTGCTATTTTCTGGCAATTTGGGAATACCGAGGACATGCCTCGCATATTCATGAAGGTCTCTCACCTCCTGGTAATGGGAATATCGAGGACATGTCTCGGATATTGGTGAAGGCCTCCCGCCTTCTGGAATTTGAGAATGCCGAGGACGTACCTCGGACATTGGTGAAGGCCTCCCGCCTTCTGGAAATTGGGAACACCGAGGGCGTACCTGAGATGTTCATGAAGGTTGCTTCCTTTTGGCAATTTCAGATGCAACGCGAGGCTTACCTGGGTAATTGCAGATGCATGATGTGGGGGAATGCTTGAGAGCTTGCTAGCATCCAATGTCATGATTTTGAGGACAACTCTAACAGTCGAGTGTCATAAAAAAGGGTACTCGAACAGTGGTCGGTACTTAAAGATGAGAGGATACTTGGACAGTCACAAGCACCTAAACTTTAATGACAGCATGAATAGGTCGAGTGTCAACAGAGGGAGCACTTAAGTAGTGGCAAACACTCGAAAACAGGGGGATGCTTGGGTAATTGCAGATGTCGATATTTGAGGGACAAATCAAGCAAGGCGAGCATCGGTACCTAGACAGTGGTAGGTACTTAAAGATAAATGGATACTTGGTCAGTCACAAGTATCAATACTTTGGGGACAACTAGCATGAGCTGAGTGTCGATAAGAGGGGGGGTACCTAGATAGTAGTAGGTACTCAAACACAAAGTTCCGGAAACAGGAACGGGGAAATGCTTTCTGGTGACATTTCTAATCTTTATGAGTGTGCACATGTGTATGCAATGAATGTATGTGCTGTAAATTCATGGACCAAGATATGACTTATGTATTATGATCTTGTCGGTTTTGCATCATTTGAATTCCACTGGGGAAGATTTTGAAAGACAACTTTTGTTTAGAATGTAGATGTATTGAGCATGCCAGATGAGGGACTTTCAGTCTGAAAAGACTTTCCACTCACTCTCATGGGAAAGGCTGTTTTATCCTAACCATTGATGTAGGATTTATAAGGACCACACTATCTCACTGTCATCATGTCAGCAGGGGTCCGAGTATTCTCGCAAATGATACGACTTTACCAATGTGAGAGGTCTTTTTTTGTGATGAAGGCTTGGATAATGGCTCATCAAGGGGGACCAATGAAGTCATGGCTTTGTAGGGAAGATGCTGCACGATTATCTCTCAGGTTCGCAAGTCGAGGATCCCGTGAAAAGAGATAGAATAATCTTGCTCGTACTTCTTCGAGCGATGCTTATAAACATATGAAATCCTACATTAATTGAAGTGCCCCTAGTTTGAAGAGACTTTTTACAATAGGACGTTGCCTAGGCTTGACTCTTGTGACAGCTGGTGATCGTCTTGGCATTTGTCACCGATCTTTCCTCTTACAGTCTAGTGAAGGTTCCATGGATCTCGATGGCAACTTCTCTTGGGGATACAAATGACTGCCTTTTTGTTTGGGGCATCGGCCTTGCTTTTACCAGGCACACTACTTTTTATGCCCCCATTTCTTTTTCAATTTTTCATTCGTGGGTATTGACCTTGCTTTTACCAGGTACATTGCTTTTTATGCCCCAGGTTTTTGTCTTTGTTGTTTGAGGAACTGGTCTTGACGAGTTCAAGCAAATGCCTTCATTAGACTTGTTGAGTCTTCTTCTTTTGCTGGCTCTTCTGATTATGCTGCTTGAATGGCAGCTTCCTTGTGGGGGTGATTTTACAGACTCTATTGAGTTGTACAATGAATGCAAGTGCGTAAAGAAAGAATTGCTCTTCATGACTCTAGGGCACTTAAATTAAAGTGAGTGTTCATATGCAATAAAGACACTCAAAGATTGATGCAAGTGCAAGCAAGAGAATTTCTATCCCTTTCCTCACCTCGTGATGTTGACTTGCCTTTGGCTTGCCCCAGTGTGGGGTGGTTCTTTGACGGGGGGTAAGATGGAAATTTGGCCAGTGTATGGGGCTCAAGGTGGGTGATGGAATGCCTCCTACTGTTTTGGTCATCGTACCATTCGCGAGAGAACTCTTTACCTTGTAGTCATGGAATTTTCTGCACTCATCTCACAAGTGTGTAGATGGGGGGGCTGTGTATGGGATATGGCTTGCCTGTCATCATTCTGACGTACCTCATCAAGCATGATCAATTGATCTTGTATTCTTTACTTGGCCGTCTATTCTAATATTCCTCAATGGAATCAAAGATTTAGACAAACGAAATCATCATGCACAATTACATGGAGAAAGGCATGCAGTATGATGTGAAAGAGTTTTGTGTTTTCAAGAAAAAACTATTAACAGCTTTAAGAGAATTTACCTGGTGAAATGGCATTTACAAACGTGTCGAAACTTGATCATCAAAAGAGGTTATTTACAAAGGGTTATCGACAAAATGGGTGTCAAAGAAATGCTCCTATTAGTTAGGGTCATAACACATGCATGATCAGCCGGGGATTGGGGATCTGACCAGGAATTTCTACTCTTGCTTTTTTTTTTTTAGAAGAGAAGCTGGGAAGCGGCTCAAGCAATAGGGTCTAGATTGTAAGCAACTTGAGGTTTTGAAGGATCTTTGTTATTTGCTTTAGTGATATTTGAGATGTCATTCTGCTTGGAAAGTTTATCAAAGACAAGACTTTCATTGATTTATACTCTGCATCTTTGACGGTTCAATGTGATCCTGTAAAAGGCAAGAAGGGGCATGTTAGTCACAAACTCTTTTTAGAAGTCGGACGATTGGAAACAATACAACATTACTCTTCACTGGTTTGCAGATGATTGGGTGGATGAAGCCTCGTGCTTCCCACCTCGTCAGGTCGATTACTCTCCTTCGTTGGCTTGTGGATGACAAATCCCCTTACACGAGGTTTAGTGTATCTGATGCAAGTCATTTTCGTACATTAGCTTAGCTAGTCTTGATTTATCTAACCTTTGAGTTTGGTTCTTGAGTTGTGAAGTTTCCTGTCAAATAGGGAAAACATGTCAAAACGGGATTCAAATAGTAGGGGTATTGGAAACGATACCAGATTACCCTTCACCAGAGCTTGTCTGTGGTAGCTCTTGAGGATGCTTGAATGTTGAGGATGGCCTATTCATCTTGGCACGGTTCGGTGTTTCCTCCCGTTGGCCTTCCTTGCATGCGTGACTATTGGTCGCTTTTAACGCATTCCTTCTGTGGAATTTCTCCTTCTGTCTTTGGCTATAGCATTATTGAGCAAAAGTCATGTACCTCAAGCTTCTATGGAATTTGAGATGGACAAATCAAAAACCTCCAATTCTGGTGGCAACTACTCTTTGGAAGAGATTGCCTCTGGAGTGAAGCTTCTGGATTTTAGAGTCATTGTCTAACGTGTGGGGTCATAGATCGCCTTGACTGTCTGGATTTTCTCCCTGTTGACAGTAATCACTTTTAAAGGTAGAGAAGGAATTTCTTCCTCATGCTCCTAAGTCTGTCGAAGCCGTGGCACCTAGCTGTGTCGCGTGACGAGATAGTCCTTTTGCTTAGGGGGGAGTGAGGCATGTCATGGATGCTTTGATTTCAACTCTATGCCTGTACCTATTACGTTTCATTTTCCGTATTTTGCGGCTGAGGATTCTTTTCATTGTTTCCCTTTTGAAAACTTTTTGTTCTGTCTTGGACTGTAGCAGCAATTGGCCAAAGCCATGCTCCTCAAGCTTTTATGGAATTTGAGATGGTCAATCAAAAACCTCAAGCTATCTGATGGCAACTCCTCCTTGAGGAAAACATGCATCTAGGGTGAGGCTTCTAGATTTTAAAGTCATTGTCCAGGGCATGGGCTACAGATCGCCTTGACTACCTAGATTCTCTCCCTGTTGACAGTAGCAGTTTTAAGGGAGTTTCTTCCTCGTGCTTTTGTCAAAGCTGTGACATCCAGCTGGTTGGGCATGTCGTGCGGCAAGATAGTCCTTCGGTTTAGGAGGGAATTGGGCAGGAGCAAGATATGTCATGGATGCCTGGATTTCAACTCTATACTTGTACCTATTATGCTTCATCCTCTGCATCCTGTCAATAAAAGGGAGAGTTTGTTATTTTCAATGTCATGTTAGGGGATAAAACTTACCCTTTTTTGAAACAGGATGATTTTTTCTATTTGCCCCCATTTTCTTGGAACAATGTCCTCGCTTTTGACCTGTTCACATGACGTGGTAATTTCAGATTCTTTTTATCATATTAAATCAAAGGGAAAGATATTCTGAAACCTAAAGTTAGAGGGACAAACATGTTTAAATTTATCATCTTATTCAGACAAAGGTTTTTGGCGATGAAATACTTTTAATTTTCAAAATGCATTTTTGGGGAGAAAAAGCATGAGGAAGTCCAGCCCTCAGTATTCTCCTTGGATGAAGTTTTCTTTTCATGGTTGGATAACATCGCTGGGCCAGTTTGGAGTACTTCCTCGTGTTTTTCAAAACAAAGTACTAGAACTTATACATTAGAGTTCTTGGAATGAGAAAATACAACACTAGCACACTAGACATAATAAGAAACATGACATAAGAACAAGTAAAACCCATGACAACTCCTGTGTAAAGGGAAGGCTTTGGTAGTGCCGGTCTTGGAGCTAAGCCTCCTTGGATTCCTCGTCTTCAGCAGACTCGAAGTACTCGCATGCAATGACCACTTCGTTGAAACTACGGAAGTGCAACTCGTGCAGCCAGCAACGACAGTCGCAGGGCAAGGCTTCTATAAACTATTTTATTAGTTCTTCCTCGGCCAGCTCAGGGTGGATTTGCATTATGGGAGCCCTCCATCTCTCGGCATATGTTCGGAAATTCTCCATCGGTCTTCTTTCGAAGTGGGTCGAGTCCTTGCATGGTAGCTCGTTTCCGATCTGGCTTTGGTACTGATGCAGGAATGCGGAAGTCAGCTCACTCCAATCCTCAATGAGATAAATATTTGCTGTGAAGAACCACTGTAAGGCAGATCCTGTAAGGGTTTCTTGAAATGCCGGAGTTGTGAGCATTGCTGGACCATAATACCGACTCATTTCTTCATAAAGATACTGCAAGTGAGCCACGGGGCAAGTCGTGCCATTGTACTTGTGGAGGTTGGGTATCCACATCTCTATGGAGGTCAAGATCCTACGAGGGTGAGACGGGCCTGATAGGTCTTGGTTGGGCCACTGATTTTCCCACTGCATACCCATTGTAACGTCGAATTCTTCTTCTTCAAGACCACGGGACTCTACTGAGATTACTCCATTGCTTTCTTCAGAGCCAAAATTACTGGATGAGATATTTAAGCTATCCTCACGGTCGAGTAGTGGGTCTAGCACTTCGTTGGGATTGTAGCGGATAAAGACGTATTCCTCTCTTTCTGATGGGCCTTCATCTTCGGATGAGAGCAGGAAACAGTTATAGGATGAATTGTCAGTCTCGCCGTTGAAATAGCGATGGTAGTCCTTGGGATGGTACTCTAGGGGCAGGAAGTCTTCAGGATTGTACTCCAGGGGATGGCTGTCTTCTGAGTTGTATTCCCGGGAATGCTCGAAGTTCTGGTACTGTAGCTCGCTGTCGGTCGACGTATCAATCTGGCTAGGTTTTCTTTTCTTGGTCTCTGGTCTGGCTCTTTTGAGTAAGGCTCTATGTTTAACCATCTCTGCTTTGTTAAGGGAAGTGAGAGATATTGAGGTTTCGCTGTCTGAGTCACTTTCCAGGTTGATAGGGGTTGGTATTCTTTGGACTCTGGCTCTTGGAGTAAGCTTGGGGAGTTGTTTTGTCATGACCCAGTCTCGAACAGGCTCTGAACCTGTGATCTCATATAAAGGTTCCTTGCCTTTCCTAGTGAGAAATTTTTCGGTAGCCGGATGCTGTTCAACTGTCCATTCATTATGCAAGGTTTCATTGCTACACTTTTTTCTCGTCTCGGCAATTAGTGGCCTCTCCCCGTCCCGGGTCATTAATTTTTTGTAGGGCAAGGCTATGTCAGGGCCGACGTTGTACTCTTGGCAGAAAACATGAATTAGTTCCTTCTAGGTTTTAAGGAGACCAATCTTTCTAATAATGTACCATCGTAGGGCAGGGCTGGTTAGGCTCGATTGGTATGATTGAATCATTTTTCGGACCAGGTAGGCTTGTCGGTAGGTTCCTGGGCGGGAGGTATCAGCATACCCTTCGCACTCAGGTGCTTTGAATTTTTCAGGGATCTCGAAGTTGGAGTGGTCAGATAAGTTGACGGGATTCTCGCCCGTAAATCGGCCTATCTTTTTCATGATCCTTTCGAATTGTTCATAGTATTGGCTAGTTTTTAGCACATTCGCAGGGGTTACGACGGTGCTAATTACAGGGTTAGGCTCATCTTGAGTGGACTTCATCTGTCTCGAGAGCTGTTGAAGGGTGATGGACATTTGCCCTACGCCATCTTCAATGTGGGCGAGGCGATTTCGCACTTCCTCTTGATCAGACCCTATCATGAGGGGCCAATCGCGGGTGACCGATGGCCGATAATTCATGATTACCTGCCGTGCGTGAAAACAATGAATAAGCATAAAGTAAGCAAAGATTGACCCATGGCAATGGTCTATTTTTCATTCATCAAAAGAGGGTTTTTACAAACTCCTGATGACAACACCAAATACTAGATACTTAAAGAAAAGTCCCTAGACAATGGGACAAAGTTTTCAAAAACTAAGGAAACATGACTACATATGCGACAGGGGGTCTTGTGAAGATTGCTTGCTTCCTGTCTCTGTGCTGGGTGACCGGCCTATTTCTCTTCACAAAAGCTTTGCTCGTGCAAGCTGCTCTCTTTGATTGAGCGATGGATCGACGGCTTCCACTTTGCAGGGCTATGATATTTGTGGATGCAGAATGTAGAGGCGTGGTGGGCTTCTTCTTCTCTTTCAAGCCTTTCAGGTATCATGATTTGTTTGTGGTGACACTTGTCCCAGATTTCCTTAGCAGTAGAAATTTCGAGTGCGAAGTCATGGCTTGTGCTGAAAAGGATCGGAGGGGTTCTCCTTCTGGAAGGCGATGGGATCTCCTGTAGGGCTCTGAACTGTCGTGCCACTTGGTACGGGTGATAGGGAATGGCATCGGTGCAATCGAGTAGCGGAATTGGGTGGTAGTGCTTGAAGCGAGCCCTCTTTTTATGGAATTGATCGGCATACCACTGGAATGTCTTGGGAGCTGGACTTCTCAGGAAGTTAACCCAATGCAAAAAGGTTTGATTAGGAATGTAAGGTCCTAAAACAATGAATTTTTGTAATGGATGCTCAGAAGTATTTGTTTCAAATGATCGCATGATGCCTCGGTATTTGCTCAAGTGGGAAAAGAACCAGACTTGTAAAATTTCGAGAGAAGCCCACATGATTTTCTCCGTTTTGTCTTTAAAAAGATCAAGGGACAAGAATGTTTCAGCTAAAATTAGATTGACATAGTCGGCTCCTCCCAGGATTTGATTGACGATCCAAACCATTCTAGGACTTATGGCATTTCTTTGGCGGGGAAAAACGATGAGCCCGAAAAATGCAAGGAGGAAAATCTTGCTTCTTTTAGCCATGGACCAATTTTGAAAGCATGCATCCAAAAATCCTAGTGGACAGGTGTAATTGTTGTTTTCGAGAATTTGCTTCATAACATGAATTTCAGCTCCTAAAAACCGTGCCAATTCACACCAAGGGAGGGGGCCTGTTAATAGTCTTGACCAGTTCTTTTCCAAGGGGCATTCCAGTGATGATACGTACTCTTCCAGGGTTGGGGTTAGCTCAAACCTACCGAACATGAAGGTGAGTGTCCTTGGGCACCAGAAATGTGCAATGCTTTGTATGACTTCCGGGCGAACAATAATATGGATTAGTGAAAGGAGATGGCCGAGCTTAGCCTTCACAAACTCCTGGGCAAGCTGATCCAACTGACCCCACCATTTGAGGAGCTTCACCTTGGGAGTAGGAATGAATTGGATGTCGTCTTCCCCCATCGCATATAGACCGGGGTTTAAAAAGTTTATCCTAAATGGCCATGGGCCAATAAAAAGACTGAGTAAATAAATTGCTTTGCTTTTAGGTAAAATGACAAGCACAAGGACATACACATGAGACGTGCGGCTCGATTTCTAACTCAGAAGGTTTGTTGAAATTAAAAGGGCATCCGCCAGTCGCAGTCTTGCGTTAGCAGCGTACCCCCTTAACCTCGGCTAAGAAATTCGGGGAAAAGAAAGACAACCTCTATATCGCAGTCTCACGTTCGAGGTCGTACCTTTCTTAACACCATCCTAGAAATCCTATGGCGGCCCAGGTCCGGTGGCCGGGTTGTGTGTGTCATGTGTAGTGTTTTAAAACAGTAAAGCATGCACAACAGTTTATAATCACAATACAATTTAATTTAAGTAAGCTTAAAATAAACTTCTTAAATAATTGACCTGTAAAAAGAAAAAAACCTAAGTCAAAATAATTTAAACAAGATAAATATGGCCTAAGTCCTCAAAGTCCCCAGTGGAGTCGCCAAGCTGTCGCGACCCCTTTTTTCGAGGGCGCCCGGCCGGATCGGGTACGAGCGCCGAAAGGAGGCTAATGGCTTGGCTGGATTTAATTAAAGCCTGGACTCTCCCAAGTCCGCCAATTCACGACTTTAAAATATTTGGTTTGTAAATTGATTTTTAAAACGGAGTCGCCACTAATCAATTTGGGGTAGGTTGATTAGAAACCCAAGCAAAGTATCGGGAGAAATACTTGCTCTGCGCAACCGAGAGAAATTAGGATCGGGGACTTGATTACACTAGTTAATCACTAATGCCATTTCGGTATCTAATCTTGTTTAAACTCTAAGGTTTTTTGGATGTTTGGGGATTTTTCATGCATTTTTGGAAAAATCACATTTTTGGGTATTTTCCTCATTTTTGGACATAAAAGAGGTTTTTGGATTTTTTGGGGTATTTTCTGAGAAAATACAAGTATTTTTAGCATTTTATGAAAATTTTAGGCTTTTTATGAATTTTGGCATTTTTTTGGAATTTTTGACATTTTTTTGGATTTTTTGGAAGATATTAAATATTTTAATATTTTTGGATATTTTGGAAAATAATAATATTTTTGATTTTTTTGAATATTTTCGAAAATGAATGATTTTTGTTTTGATTTTTGATTTTTTGGAAAAATAAAACATTTTTAAAACATTTTTGATTTTTTTGAAATTAAAATGATTTTTTAATATATTTAAAAATAAAATATTATAAATTTAAAAAAAAAAAAAAAACCCGACCCGGGTCGGATCCATGGGTTGGATCCGCCCGGGCCGACCCGAAACGCGGACGGGAGCCGCGTTTTGGGGCGAGAAGCCAAAACGGCGTCGTGCTTAGGGTGGGGATGCCCGACCCGGCCCGATGACCCGTTGGGACGACCCGGTTCCCGCTCAGCGCAAAATGGCGTCGCATCAACCCCTTGCAAAATGACGTCGTTTCTAATCCCTCACGAAACGGTGTCGTAGCCGCTCGGCCCGAAGACCCGGGTCCTAGGGCGAAACCCTACCCGGATCCGGCCCGACTCCCCGTGAATCATAAAACGACGCTGTCTCGGAGGGGGCAACCCGATTCGACCCGACCTCAGCACGGGACGTTGCCGTTTCTCCCACGCCCGGCCCGGATCCGACCCGACTCTCGACCCGACCTCCAATCTTAGCGCAAAACAACGCCGTTTTTACGGACACCCGACTCGGTCCGACCCGACGCGAAACGACGTCGTATCCGACCCGGCTCTCCAAAACGACACCGTTTCACAGATGCTCGACCCGGCTCTTTACACTGCCTGAAACGACGTCGCTCCGGACACCCGACTCGGATCTGACGACGACCCGAGTCTTGACTCTAAACTCTCCTTACAAAACGACGCCGTACGGTCCGACCCGCTCTGTGACCCGGCGACCCGACCCGTCCTCCAATACTCCCATTTACTGGAACCCTACCCGGTTCCTGGCCCCGGTCCGACCCGGTTACCCGCGATCGCGACCCGGAAAACCAGGAACCCTAGGGTTCCAATTTGGGGCAGCGAGGGGGCGGCGACGACGACGACGGAGACGGTCGCGGCGGCGATGAAGACGATGGCTGGGTTAGAGGGAGAAAAATGGCGGTGACGCGGCGGTTTTAGCGGTTACCTGCACGGTGGCCTTGCGGCGGCGACCGTGGACTTCGGCCCCTCCTGTCTCTCTCTCTCTCTCTCTCTCTCTCTCTCTCTCTACAACTCCGGCGAAGTGAGGATCGAGGACTACAGATCCTTGGCTTCCCACTGAAGTCTCTCAGCGGGCTTCCAAGGATCGCGAGTCTCTTTCTCTCGCTTGCCGTGCTGCTGGTGTGTCGATTAACGAAGGGAGGAGGGCCTATTTATAGGCGACGGACGGCCGGTCGGCGAGGGCTCGGCCGGGGTGGATGCCGCGGCTTCCACCGGCCGAATTGGCGTCCCATCGGCCGTTAGGCTTATCCGGCCACGTCCCCTCGCCGTTGCTGTTCACCTGCACCTCCACTGTGCTCGTCGTACTTTGCCGCCCGTCGAGTCCGCTCCGGTGTCGCGCCCTCCCGCGCGTGCTGTGCACGCGATCGCGCGAAGGAGACAACGCCCGCGGGTCAGGCGTTGGGTCGGGTTGACCCGCGGGTGTTGGCGCGGGCTTTGGACCGCGAAGGCCCTTGGGCCGTTTTTTCGTTTTTCTGCTTTTTTTTTTTTTCCATTTTTTTTGGTTTTTTGGCCGGTTTTTCCGGTTTTTTTTCTATTTTTTCTATTTTTCGGTTTTAATCAAAGTAAAATAAAATGCAATAAAAGCCAAACATTAATTAGAAACCCATAAATAAAATTAAAATCTAAAAATTAGGCGTCAACAATCTGCTATTAAAATTAGATTGGATCTACTTTAATTTCGATAAAAGAAAACATCTTTTTAAGTGTAGGGGGAGTGGTCCATCAATGTGCTTTGATATGCCTTCATAAATTGGTTTATTGTGTAAAACTGATTATGGCATGCGTGTCTGGCTTTTGTGCAAAGGTGATAAAAAAGACCATAAAAAGCGGGCCCATGTTGCAGATGAGAATGTCGAGAGAAGCAAGAGATTTGATGAGGAGGTCTGCTCCGTCAGTCGAGAACGAAATTCCAGCACAAAAACAGAGGTCATGAGAAAGAATGCAATCACCAGTGGCAACAACTCTGCTGGGAAGACTCAGTGCAACGTAGAAATTGCCTTACAGCTAGTAAAGATCTGAGGGGAGGCGGGATTGGTCTTTTCTCTGTCAAGTATGCCCAGGAGTTTGGCCTCAATAACAACTCTCGATTCATATCCATCGCAAGAACTATTCAATTGTAACCGCGGGAGAAATGCTGTTTATTTCGTTTGCCTCTCCAATATTCACCGAAGCTACCTTCTGGTCAGTCGTCATCTGATGGTTGATTTGGGGTTTCCTTAGGGATGCGATTTCAGGTGTTAATGCCAGATTGGTAATCATGCTAAACAACCATTGGTAGGTAGATTACAATGTGCATAATGCTGAGAAGGGTGGGTCTGCATCTCCCTCTTATTATTGCAGAAACTGTAAACGCAAAGAACCAAGATCACTAACAGGCACAAATAAATTATGGATTCACATCCTCGAAATCAAAGAAAGCCCCCCTTTATTCGACACTCATCTCTCAATGCTACGTCGGTAGTTATAAGTAATGACACAGTATCGAACTTATTTCTTTGCACGTGCTGATGTTAAGCGGAACCTGTATGTGGTTGGTCTAGTTTGTCGA
Organism: Eucalyptus erythrocorys; assembly: GCA_014182555.1. Classification (NCBI taxonomy): domain Eukaryota; kingdom Viridiplantae; phylum Streptophyta; class Magnoliopsida; order Myrtales; family Myrtaceae; genus Eucalyptus; species Eucalyptus erythrocorys. Next base: position 532,380 of record CM024597.1, on the reverse strand, counting down.
AGATCTTTCTGAATTTCATGATGGCATGTGCGACAAAGGGTACGTAAATGAGCAACGCGAGGGTGCTGACCGCTATCAGGACACCGACAGCATTTGATGTCTCAGTACCTTCGCAAGCGACCTTGCCGAGCTGGAGCTGAATAATGTCAATCATGGAGAGCAAGAGCAACACATGGCCAAGGACGGAGGTCGACGCGGAGAGAGCGAACATGGACCATCTCAGTGTCTTGCTCCGCAAATTTTTGACGTTGCTATTGCTGATGAGGTAGATGAAGAGGTGGGTCTTGAGGGCTTTGGCCACGAGGCTAGACAAGAGATAGCAGGCGAACGATATCACTTCGTTCTTGACCAGCCTCCTCGCCACGTCATTTCCTGCTTGGCAATGCTCAGTGCCCTCTCTGTTCCGTTGCGTAGAGCTCGCGAACGCCAGGCCCACGAAGACCGCGGCGGTGAAGAGTGAGTTCACACTCACCAGATCTTCCAGTGCTTTCTGATGGAGATTCACTGCCTCCTCCAGCTCTTCATAGCTAGAAATGCAATTAACAAGTCATCCTCAGAGGAGAAGGAGGAGGAGGAGGAAAAAACTAGCGTTAGTCAAAGAGCAAAGGCATAGAATACCAAGTAAACGTTCTACAATATCAAATCAATCTAATCGGGAAGGACAAAGAAACGAAAACCTTTCGTCGGAAAATAAAAATTTTCCTACCATGATTAGTTGTGTTCACTCTAGAATGAGAAACAGAGAGAGAGAGAGAGGAAGAGAGAGACTGACTGGATCGAAGGTTTGTTTTCCCCAGCCATGATTTCCTCCCGTCTTGTACTCGTAACTACCAACCTCACGGGTCGAGAGGGTTTTTATAGAGATGACGAAAAATATGCTTGGCCAGCTTTGCAAGCATCATTCGTGAAAGAGATAAAGCGCAAATGAAATAAAGACAATTATATCATATTCTCTTCTCTTTTTCGTGTTTCACGTTCGAAGCTTATTGCTTACATGCGGAAATCAGGAAGATTTGTAGACCCTGATGATTCTCGTGGTTCAGCCCCCTACAAGCATCCATCGGCAAGGGAAGAGATGGAAATCTTTTTATCCAAGTTGAAATACCAAAACAAGCATAATCAGACCCTCTCAGAAGGCCCACCATAATTTTTGAGGCTATGCATAGAAGGAACTTGTACCCCACATCCGGCTCGAACCTGTTCTGAGAAATAGAGTATGGATGGACCTTTCTTTAATCCGCTAAAAAACCATGTCAACCTTCTTAGACTTAGAATTTCTGAGTTGTGGCATCGTAAAATGTCATGACAACCTCTGGATATACCGTGAACCACGAATAGATGATGGAAGCACCATTGGATTATGCTTTAGCCATTAGACTAATGAATTTCAATAAATTAAGGCTAAGCATTGTAATGGACAATTATTTGGATGGAGATATATTCTATGTCCACAAGTGACCAAGGATTGTGCTAAGGTACAAATTGACATGAAAATCTTATTCTTGGCCGTGCACCTTATAAGTCGAATTTTATTGATTTAAGTTAGAAAGTTTTGTGGCCTTATAATTTATAATTAAGCATATTTTAAATGGGGATTAAGTGGAATAGGAATAGGAGAGTGTGGGCTGATTTTTTTAGGCCCAGAGCCCATCCAAACCAGCCCACGTAACCCCCCATTCAACCGACCCACGAAGGCCCAAGACCGGCCCAAAAAGAAGGCCCATCAACCCTTGCATGTAATTGGACAAGTGGCATGGAGGTTGAGCCAAGTGTGGCTGCCCCCATTGGCTCCATTGGACGGCTGCATGCAATCAAATGATTGCAAATCATTGTTTGGGGGGGAAGAAAGGGACGGAGAGCTCGAGAGAGAGGGGAGTGGCGTCCAAAGAAGAGAGAAAGAGAGGAAGAAAGGAAGAGAGAAAACCGTGAAGGGAGGAGGAGACTGCTGTCGAGCTCGCCTTGTCCCGCCGTGTGCTTGCTGTGTTTTCTTTGGATTTGAGGCAAGTAGAGTCCATTGATCTACACTTTGTTTGCCGTGATTTATTTTCCGTGATTGTGTGTGATGAATGGTGAAATTAGGATGTGGTAGAGGTGAGGATTTTTGAAGATAAAGGAGTTGTGTTCTAAGCCTAGCATTATGTTTTCTGGAAAAACAGTCTGACCCTTGATGATTTCATGAGCTGCATGTAACTTTCTAGTTGGAATCTCACTTTAACTTCTTGATGAAAGTTGTAGAGGACTTCTTGAAGATTAACATACTAAAATTTGAGATGAAATGGATAAGTATTGAGTGGTGAAACCAATTTTCTTCAAAGATACTAGATTTGGAAAGCTGCTATGTTGACCTCTTGCAATTCTGTGAATTTTATAAAATTACGCAATCCGAATTTGATTTTGTGCCCTTGATAAGAATTTTATATGACATCTTGAGGAACAACATACTGAAATTTCAGAATAAATGGACAAGTATTGATCGAGGAAAATGATTTTCTTTAATATGGGTAGATATGGAAAACGGTATCAACATAGGAAAAAGTAAATCGACTATAGATTTTAATCCAGAACGAATTAGACTTTTATTTCTCCATCAAACTTGTACCTCTAGGTCTTAACTACAACATGTCCAAATTTCATAATTTTATGAGTTCATTTAAGGGCTTAATCGAAATTATCTTCGAAACTGTGCATGAGTGATATTAAAATCCCTTGTTCTGTGATGCATGGACCTATGCGTTTTCTGTGAAGCTTTCTTGATGTGGTGTTCTTCACAAAATCTATTTTCTTAGACCTTATCTATAATGTGTAAAATTTTCAGAATTTATTATCATTGTTTACTAATTTTTCCAGAATTTTCATAAGTAGAACACATTCTGTTTAAGCTGAAACTGTTCTATTTCAAGATTATTTGATTTGGTTCATAAATTGTGATATCTTCGGTAATTATTCATGCAATGATGTGGTGAAATTCATGCATATCATATGACATAAAAAAATTAGTGGATTTTTATGAATTCAATGAAGCTTTCAAAATTATTGCATCAAATGGTATTTTTGCAATGCATATCATATGATTTCAAAAAGGCTGATTTAAACCCCTGGCATTATTGCATCAAATGTAAATATGGAAAATGAGATATATATATATGTGAATATGCATTGTGATGATGATAATGCCGTCGGAGGTGTGAGCCGATGATGCCCCAGGAGTGTCGGGATACCCAGAGTGTGTGTACTGGATGCCCGGAGGTGTGTGCCGGAACTTCCTCGGGAGTTTCGGGATGCCCGGGGGTATATCGGTACGTAATTCTAGGGAATGCTTGGTAGTATGTCGGTACGTAATTCCAGAGGGTAGGGGTAACCATTTTCATGACGGGCCCCGGAGATTCCTCGTGATGCCAGGTGGGATGCGAGATGCCCGGAGTGTGTGTGTGCCGGATGCCCGGAGGTGTGTGCCGGAGGTTCCTCGTGATGCCAGGATTGGGTGCGAGATGAGGGATGCAAACACTGGTCCCTGGAAGAAAAAAAATGAGATCATTTGAAAGTTAAAATGGAAATGGAATCATGTACATGTGTGTATGCATATGGCATGGGATATGATTTCATATGAAATTGAGTTGATATCATATGGCATTGAGAATGCAATCATGAATATATTGAATGGATCTCATGGGGATATATACATGAAGGTATGGATGACGTGATCATGCGTATGTGTGCGTGCATATGGCATGGAATATGAATTGCTTTGATGAATGAATCTCATAGAAATGCAAGCATGATTACATGGATGGTCTGTGTATGTCACATGAAATTGTGGTTGTCTTGCTTGATGCATTGTGTAGTTTGATGAATCTTTACTGCTGAGTGGTTGTACTCACCTCTTTTGGGGATTAACATTTCAGATTAGAAGATGCCTCTATCACTTGTCACGTGTGGTACGTTTTATGGTATACCATCTGATGTTGAGGTTGAGTGCACGGAGCACCCCTGCGTTGGTGTTCATGGTTTGGTGTTTATCTGCGTCCGTGTTGTGGTTATGTATGATGTGGGCCTACCTGATGGCCCTATAATCCAGGAGTTTTTGTTTGTCCACGTCTGTCGCGACGGGGTTATGAGGGGGATGCTGCCACTGCCACTGGTCGATGCACCAGGCTGGGTGTGATAGGAGCGTGTGATTGGTGGAGATTGACACTCTTTGGATGGCCGACACTGGGTGATGGACTCGCGTGCGTGTTTGATGTGGGGTCGGGTACTTTTGGTTGTAGCCAAGCTTAGTAGAGTTCTGGCCTTTTGATGTACTGACTCCTTTGATGTCCATCTTAGCTATGTAAATAAGAGTGCTTCGGCTCTAACTTTCTATGTTAATGAAGTGTGTTGTTGGTGTGCATTGCATTATATTGTTTAGATGAGCATGGGTTGGAGAAATATCAATTATGCTTCCGCTAAATGATTTGTGCCGGGACCAATTTAAAATTAACACATACCCCCAGGATTCATAAACCTACAAAAAAAAGAAAAAAAAGTCTATGGTATCGGAGTAAGTTCTATCAAGGCAAGTGATAGGTGAGCGGGCTGTGGCGATCCTAGCGGATAGGGGGCCGTCGTGGGGTGTCACATGAGTTGGGTCGAGCCAATCCTGTCTAAACCCTACTTAAGTTGGCATTATCACGGCTCTCAGAGATGAATCACTAAGGGAAAGCTAATTGAATATTTAAGCGTGGACTCTCTCAAATTCACATCCATCACAACTTTGAAGCTTTAACTTAATCAATTAAACATGCATTTTAATTTAATTGGGAGTCGCCACTAATCTATTATGGGTTGATTAGGAACATTTTATTCTTGCAAATGAAAGATTTATGGATATAGATACTTGATTACGTTAGATAAAATATAACGCATTTTCGATACCTTTTTTCTTTTTATTTTAAAATTTTTTGTAGGTAGTCTCCGTTAATTTTTATCCTAAACCAAAACATGTAATGAGTGATCATGTGGGTTTGCAAAAATTTAACGCTAAATAAAGCGAAACAATAGATAAATTGTTAGAAAATAGTAGAGAACCTCAATAGGCTAAGCAAACCAAAAGCTCCATTATGTCCAACACCTCAATTACTTGTTGGGAGAATTATCAAAAAAGTCTTAAATCTATTGCAATTGTGCCAATTTAGTCTTAAACTTTTTTTTTAGTCAAATTAGTTCTAAACTTTTTACAATTGTGCTACTTTAGTCCATTCGGCCAAAATTGGCCGGCCAGCGTTGGTGTGGACGCCGGTCGTCCGGCGAAAGCTGAAATGACAAATTTTTAATTTTTTTTTTTTGAATTTTTTGAATTTTTGAATTTTTTTCTTTTTCTTATTTTCCACCTTTTCCTTCCTCTAGCTGGCCAGCGTAGAGGTGAGGGCTGGCCGACGAGGTCAGCCTCGTTGGCCATTAGCGAAGGTGAGCCTTGCCTACCGCCGGCAAGGCCGCCGTCAAATTTGGCGAGGCTTGGCCTCGCCTAGCCATGGCGAGGTTGAGCCTCGCCGTCCCTGGCTGAGGAGCCTTGCCGACCACTGGTGCGGTTGACCCTCACCTTGGATCTGGTGAGGCTCGGCCCTACCTAGCCATGGCGAGGGTCGACCTTGCTAGTGTCGGCGAGCTCGACCCTCGCCATGGTTGGATGAGGCTAAGCCTTGCCAGATCTAGTGGGGCCTTGCCTAGCGATAGTGAGGCCGGCCTTGCCAGCCCTTGCCTCTGGCTGGTGTCGGCCAGCCAAAGGAAAGAGAAGGTGAAAAAAGAAGAAGAAGAAATAAAGAAATTAAAAATTCAAAAAATATTGAAAAATTGCCATGTTAGCTTTTGTTAGACGGCCGGTGTCCATGTTAGCGTTGGCGGGCTAATTTTGGCCGGATGGACTAAATTGACACAATTGTAAAAGATTTAGGACTAAATTAGCCAAAAAAAAAAAAGTTAAGAATTGAATTAGCACAATTACAATATATCTAGGACTTTTTTTGGTAATTCACCCATTACTTGTTTACTATGAACCACACAACAATGTAATGTATGGATGATCTAAATATGGTTTTAAAATGTAATGTCAATTAATTCTTTTCTTGGGTTTTTCTTCTTTTTATCAAAGTAGAACCATATGCAATGCATGAGATGCAATTTTAATCTAAGTTATGTTCATGTAAATTCCATTTTAAACATATGACACGGGACACGTATTATTTAAATGCAATCTATATGTAAACTAATCATGATGATGATTAAGAGAATCACGGACAAGTTTAATATGATATGCAATTTGATTGATACAGACCTAAGCAGTATTTAAATGCAATCTATATGTAAACTAATCCTAAATGCAAAGCATTTATATTTATATTTTTTTGTATTTTCTTAGCGGAAATGCTTGCTAAACAACCTAAACTAATAAAATGCGATGTATAAACCCCACATAATCATACATATATACATGCTTGCACATACATATACTTAACAATCAAGGACTCGATCTTCGATACCAAAGTTGGGTCTTTGATTTTACACACACACACACACACACACACACACACACACACACACAAGTATGTATATATTGTCGCGACCAAATTTTTAAGTGAACCACCTACAGTTTGGCTAATGGATTACTAAGCCTAGAATTAGCTCGGGCTCTTCCAAACCCATACCAATTCATGACTTTAAATTCAAGTTCTTAACATGCAATTAATTTTTTTTATTTGGAGTCGCCACTAATCTATTTTTTATGGGTTGATTAGAAACCCAAGTAACGGGAGTTTTACTTTACTCCTACGAACCAGAGACTATGGGTACGGGGACTTGGTTACACTAGATTCTTCTAATGCCCTTTTGGTACCATTCTTTTATTTTCCAAAAAATGTTTTTGCAAGCAGTTTAAATTAATTTTAAATCCATTTCTCTAATATATGAGGCGATCATGCGGGTGCACAAACTATTAATTTAACACCCAGATAAACAATGAATAAATTGGAAAAAACTTACCTCAAAACAACGAAAGCATCTGCAATGTTAAACTAAAATCCATATCAACAACCCTCGATATGGTTTCTAATTAACACGCAATTTCTTTTTTTGTTTTCACTTTATTTAATGGGAATCTAATTTATACGCAATGCATGCTAATAATCTAATATGACATGGCAACATGACCTAGATTACATGACATGGCAACATGATCTAAACTATATGACATAAGTAGAGTAAATCCTAAAGAAATGCAATAATTAAATGCAGTCTAAATGACTTAATTCTATTAACAGGCAGTTTCTAATTAAATGAGCCTAAAAAACTAAATGACGTGCATTTGATATTTCTAATTCTAAATGACATGCACATGGCATTTTTTTTTTTTTTCCTAAAAGAATGCAATTTATCCTAAAGAATGGAAATGATTTATCCTAAGACATTTTTTGGTATTTTTCATGAACTTCGAATTAGAAAAAAATGTGAAAATTACCTAATTAAATTAAGATTCTATTTAATTTGCATTAGGAATTAGGTTAAGCTAAATCCTAATTTAAAATAAAATATTATCTTAATCCAAATAATCCTAAAATGCAATCCATCTAAGAAAATACCTAAACTTATAATAAATTAAGAAACTATTATCTAAAATTAAACTATACGGAATTTTATCATAAAATGCAATGATGTGCAAAATATGTCCTAATTCTACATGACATATGCATGATGATTTTTTTTGTTGTTTCTTCCCTTTTTTTAATTTTCGATATTAATAATTTCCAAATAATCAAGTATGCAATCCGAGTTAAAAAACTAGCAGCCTAAATTAATTGATTTGATTTTTGATTTTTGAATTTTTTGGATTTTTTTCAAAATTCAAAATGAAATTTCTATTCTAAACATGCAAACCCTAAAATAAGAAATAAACCTAATTCTAATCTACATTTCTTATTATTTTTTTAAGAAAATTAATTTAAGTGACACGACAAGTAAATCAAACAATATTGATATTCCAAATTGACGAACCATATCTCGTGCATGAGATTGGGTTGGCCAATTTCACATAAATCATGAATTGGATCTCGGGCGAGAGATTGGATTGGTAATTTTTTAAGTAATTGCGAGTCGGATTTTGGGCGCGAAAATCAAATTGACAATAATTAATTTCAAGGCAATTTCATATCATGCAATTTCAATTTCGCCTTAAAGGGATAATTACAATAAAGAAAAACAGATAATATGAAATATCAACAATAATAAAAAATAAAAGATAAATAAACAAAAGAAAAGAAAAAGGAAAAATAAAATAAAAATTACCTAATTAAGCCTTTTCTCTCTTTTTTTCTTTTTTTCTATTCTTTTTTTTTTTTTTTCTAAAAAGAAAAAGAAAAATAAAGCTGGTGGCCGGTCCGTCGAGGAGGAGAGCCACCGGCGAGGGTTTCGACGAGGGCCCGGGCTGGCGTTGCGGGTCGACTCGGGTTGGAGCCGAGGCGGAGGTAGCGTTGGGGTGGCATGGCGTGATTGGCATGGGCGACACAGGGACAGCAGGAGGCCTTGGGCGGCTGCGACGAGGAGATCCAGCGTCTAGATCTAGCTATTGGGCGTGGCGTTCGGCGAGATGATCGGATCAGGCATGGGCTCCTATGGATCGTCGCTTGGGTGGCGCAAATTAGCAGCTATGGACACAAATTGATGGCGGCTCGTTGCAGGCGGAGTAGAATTAGGATCGGTGCGGGGTTAGTTCGAGCTCGGAGGCAAGGCGGTGTCTAGCGGCGGTGTGGGTGTAGCGATCGACGGCTGCGGAATCTACTTCTGGATTTGGTGGCGTCGAATGCGCGGTGGGCTCCGGGTGCCGTCGAGGTAGATAGGGGAGCGGCACTGGATCGGCATTGGGCCGTGGGTGTTGCAGATCGGGTAGTGGCGCCGGGTTGTAGAGGCGCGGTTGCTGAGATGAGCGTGATGGCGACGCGACGGTGCGGTGAAGGGTGGATCTGTTGCGGTACGGCTCTGGGTCGCTGGTGGCTCAACTGCCGGCGCAGGTGCGCCGGCGCAATCGAGCGAGAGGGTTCACCGGGGAGGAAGACGAACAGTCCTCCTCCTCTCTTTCTTTTACTTTTTCCTCTCTCTCACATCACTCACTTTTTACCTTTTTCTTTCACCCAACCAAAAAGAGCCCCCCATTTCTTTTTGCACACGATGGCTTTTATAAGCCCAAAAATGTATCTTCCCGATCTATTCTATTTTCCTTTTTGTTTGCGCACGATCCCCCTAAACATATCGTTAAAATATATGTACCTTGCACAATATTCTCTTTTTGTATTTTTTTTCAAATATTTCATCCGAAAACTTCCTTTTCGCCTAAAATGCATCCTCCTAGTGTATGTTAACTAAATATGTGAAAAATCTTAACGAAATAAAAAATAAAATTTTCTTAAACTATATGCCATGTGATTATTATTTTTTGTTTTTTATTTAGCAAAAATTAACCCAAAAATTTAGGTGTCAACAGTTGCCCCTCTTTGAAGGTGAGTTCACTGAGGTTGCCTTCAAAGACAGATTGAGACCTAAATTTTGGTCATGCACATGCAATGAATGATTTTTTGTTGGAACATGAATTCCATTTTTTAATGCAATTTATATGATGCATGGAAATGCTAATGCAAATGATAAATGAACCTATCTGGAATAACTTACCTTTGATAAGGATAAAGTAATTCGAGGTAGTGGGTGTTACATGTTTAGGACCCGTACCATTCTACAGTCGCCCAGAATAGTAACATGGCTTTGCAAAGAGACTACTTTCCCAAGACCCGTACCATTCTACAGTCGCCCAGTATAGCAGAAAGGTTTTGGTAAGAAATTGCTTTCCCAGGACCCGTACCATTCTATGGTCGCCTAGTATGGCAGAAAGGTTTTGTTTAGGATTCGTACCATTCTACGGTCGCTTAAACGGGGATTCATTTTCTAGGACCCATACCATTCTATGGTCGCCTGAATAAGGAATAGGTGTTGTCGAGGACCCGTACCATTCTACGGTCGCCTTGACAAAGACAATTTTTTTTCCAAGACCCGTACCATTCTACGGTTGCCTGAATGGGGAAATTGCTTTTCCAGGACCTGTACCATTCTACGGTCGCTTGTTAGAGTAATAATGTTGTCTAGGTCCCGTACCATTCTATGGTCGCCTAAACTGAAGTTTTGCTTGGCTAGGACCTGAACCATTCTTTAGTCGCCCAGCCTTGCAACAGAGATCATCTGACCATGACCCGAACTATTCTTCGATCGCTTGAATCAGATTAAATCTGAAGAAAAATCTTTGAGGGACAACTCAATTGAGTGTCGGTATATTTAAAAGGAAATACTTTTTGCAATGTCAAGTATTCAAGGTATGAATAGAGATATATTTACCTGGTAACATCTCTGATCCTCAGGGATACGTCTCCTGCAAAACATGGTCGTAGAAGAGACAACATGCATTTGTAATCATAAACATGCATTAATTCAATGGAGGTTCATGATGATTTCTATCAATGTTGCATTAAAAGAATATTCCACTCTGAACACATGAGTGTCATAAATGTGTCAAATGAGAGATCCTTTGGTCTAAAAAGACTTTTCTTTCATTTTCATTAAATGGGGCATTTCATCCTGACCTTTGATGCAGGATTTTGTCAATCACTCTATCTCACCATCATCCGAGCAATCTCACAAGTGGGATGACTTTACCAATCTGAGAGGTCTTTAAGAGGGACCATAATGTGGGCTTGGTCAATGGCTTATCAAAGGGGACTCTTTGAGTTGTGGTTATTTGAAAAATGAGTGATATTCTGCAATTATCTTGGGGTTTACAAGTTAAGAAACATAACAAAATGAGACAGAAATTATCTTACTCGTATTTCTTCGAGCGATGCTTTCGAACATATGAACCTTTACGTTAATTTGAGTGTCATAATCCGAAGAGACTTTGTAAAGGGATGTTGTTGACACCTGAAATAAAAAATTGTTTGAAATTGAATAAAAAAATGAGAGCAAAAGAAAACCAAAAAAAAAAAAAAAAAGAAAGAAAAAAAAAAGAAAAAAAACGAAAGAAAACGGAAAATGAAAATAATAAAACGAAAAAATAAAAAAAAAAGGGAAAATATAAAATGGGGCCCTTTGGACGGTCGTCTCTCTCTTCCCCCCGGGGCTCGATCTCTCTCTGTCATCCGCATCTCTCTCTCTCTTCTCTCTGGATCCCTCTCTCTCTATCTCTCGTTCTCTCTCGAAGCTCTCTCTCCTTCGCCATTCTCCCCGAAGAACCCTAAATCGGGGTTTTGATTTGAGGCGTTGGGAGAGGGGTTTTCCAACGGATCTCCGGTGGATCGACTTCCTGTGATCCATCTTCATCTCCCTTTCATTTTCGGGCCGGATTGAGGGCGCCAGAGAAACCCTAAATCGAAAAGGGGGAAGCTCTCTTCGGCGGCTCGCTCCAGTTCAATCTCCCTCTCTCCATTTCCATCAATCCGCGCCAGATTAGTAGGGACGCTAAGATTGCCGGGGACGATTTGGCCGCGAAGATCGAGTTTCAGAAGACTTGGATCGGATCAGGGCTTCGGTCGCGATCATGGCGGTGATGACAACGGCCGTGGATTGAGTTCGAGATCCGACGCCACTGGTTCTGTTGGCCGGATCTAACTCGATCCGAAGCCAACTGATGAAGATCCACGACACCTACGGAGATGACAGCGGCCACGATCGAAGTTTTCCTCTCCTGAAACCCTAGAGAGGCCAATCGACGCCGATCAACAGTGGTGGTGAGGCACGATCGAGATCCCCTCCCCGGAACCCTAGGAGACCGATCCGATCTACAAAGATCGGTGAGTTCCTTTCCTCTCTCATGATCCGATTTTTCTAGAGGATTGGATTCTTTTTGTTCGGTCTCTGACTCGAATACTCTCTCTCTTTCTCTGGTTTTTCTCTCTTGCTCGGTCTATCTCGGCCGAGGGAGTTCTATCTCCCTCTCGATTGCCCTCTTGTGTGCCGGATCTGATTCGCTGAACCGGCTGGTTGAGGAGCTCGAAGTTTAAGGCTTAGATAGCGTCTTTGGCAGCCACGGCTTCGATCATTAAGGTTACCTATCTCTTTCTCTCTCCATTGCTCTGTCTCTGATTTGACCAAGTGAGGAAGAACAAGTGTCACGACCGCTAAATTTTCCAAGGTGCACCACCTAGAGTTTAGGTTAATGGATTGCTAAGCCTAGACTTAGCTCGGCCTCTCCCAAGCCCATACCAACTCGCGACTTAAAATTCAAATATCATAACATGCTAAAAGGAGTCGCCACTAATCGGTTTGCGGTAGGTCGATTAGACACCTAAGCAAAATAATGGGAGAATTATTTTACTCCTACGAACCAGAGATTCTGGGTACGGGGACTTGGTTACGCTAGATTTCTCTAACGCCCTTTCGGTACCTTTCTCTTTTAATTTTGAAAAAATGTTTTGCAGGCAGCTTGAATTGATTTTAATTCACTTTCCTAACACGTGAGGTGATCATGCGGGTGCGCAATCCACCAATTTAGCACTCAAGAAAGCGAATAAGAAAAATGAAGGACTTACCTCATGGCAACGAAAGCATCTGCAATGTTAAATTAGCATTCACATCCACAATCCTAGATATGATTTCTAATTAACAATGCAATTTCTCAATTTTGTTTTCACTTTTTCAATGAGAATCATGCAATGCATCTAATCTAACATGAAATGGCATGACAATGTGTTCTAAACTACATGACATGAGTAAAATATTTTTTTTTTTGTTTTCTTAATGAACATACAATAATTAAATATGCAAAAATCAAAATGACTTAATTATAATAACGGGGAATTTTCAATTAAATGAGCCTAATTCTACATGACATGCATTTTATGAACTTAATCCTGCATGACGTGCACATGATATTTCTATTCCTAAAAATGCAATCTATCCTAACAGTTGAAACTAATTTATCTAAAGACAAATTTTTGTATTTTTCATGATATTCGAAATTAATAAAAGTGCAAAAATTACCTAGCTAAATTAAAATTCCATCCAATTTAAACTTAGGATTAAGTCATACTAAATCTTAATTTAAACTAAGACGTTATTTTAATCTAGCAATTTCTAACCTAAGATGCAAATTGATCTAAACCGAAAATGAGATATGCAATTTTATTCTAAAATGCATGATGATTTTTTTCCATTTTTCCCTTTTATATAAAATTCGAAATTGCCAAATAATTAAACATACAACCTAAAAATCTAGCATCCTAGATTAATTAATTTTTTTTTGGGATTTTTTGTTATAAAAATTTGAAGTGAAAATCCTATTCAAAATGGACGCATGCAATTCTAGGAAAAAAAACTACAAAAAACTAATATCCTAAATGAGAGTCTTTTTTTTTTTTTTTTTTTTTGGATTTTTGGATTTTTGTTATTTTTAATAAATGAGATAACTAAATACCCTAACCTTGAACCTAATCTAACTTGCATATTCTTTTTATTTTCTTTTATGCAAAACAAAGGCTAATTCAAATAACCCGATATCTAATCCAATCAAGCTAACACTAATACCCAAAATTGACGAACCATATCTCGCGCATGAGATCGGGTTGGTCAATTTTAAAATTAAATCGCGAATCGAATCTCGAGCGTGAGATTGGATTGTCGATTTTCACAAGGGATCGTGAGTCGGATTTCGGGCGCGAAAATCATACTCCCAATCCCTAATTTGAGGGGCTAATTCATATGGGCAATTTCAATCAAGCATCACTGAATAATCACACTAAAGAAAACTACATAAAAACAAACTATAAACTATCTAAAAAATAAAGACAAAATAATAATAATAAAAAACTACCTAATCTGGATTTTTTATTTTCTGTTTGTTTCTTCCTTTCTCCGCACAGCTATGGATCTCCAAGGGAAGCCGGCTGATCAATCCGACAAAGAGGATCCGGCAAGGGCGGCTGCAGGTGACACAGGGATGCGGAGCGCGGCTACTGGGCGTCACGGATGGGGCACCTGGTCGTGGAGTCACCGATCTGCTGCTCGTAGAGATTCGAGTAGCGGGGGGGAGCGGAGCGGGCCGGCGAGATCGGGCACGGCGGGGGCTCCGAGTGCGGGCATCGCAAATCGAGTAGGACCAGCATCGGGCGGATCGGTGTCGGCGAAGCTCCGGGCAGCAAGGCGCGGGGACTAGGTGGTAGCGTCAAATCGCGTGTGCGCGTCAAGGGGTCGCGGGTCCTCGGCTCTGGGTGATGGACGATGTGCGGTGGGCGACGTGGGCGGTCACGGATGCGGGTTAACAAAGTGGGCTTCGTAGCGGGCGGTGATGCCGAGTCGGAGGTGGAGCAGATCTGGACCGGATCGGGCGGCGGCGGTGTCACGCGGAGGTGTGAACACGGTGACGAGCGGGCGGGGGTGATGTGCAGCAATGGCGAGGACGGAAGCACGGCGTCGGGGACGGTGGTGCGCGGGGTAGAGGGGCGGCAATGGGTTCGGAACTCGCCGGAAGGAGGAAGGTTGCCGGCGGGCTGCTGCAACGCCGGTGACCAGCAGCAGCTTGCGGGTGTGGGGGCGAGCGGCGAAGTTGCTGCGGGTGTCGCGGACGGGCAAGTGGAGCGGCGCTCGGAGGAGGGTGCTCGTGGCGTCGGACGGAGGTGCGGGCGCGGTGACGGGCGCTGCGGGCGCCGAGCGGGTTGCAACGGCGACAAAGTTCGGGGCTCCGGCGGTAATGGGCAGCTGCGAAGTGGAGTTGCGGGTGTTGCTCGAAGCCCCCACTTGAAGAAGACAATCCTTTCTTTTTTTTTATTATTTTTCTCTCACATCCAATCTCCCTCTCTCTGCTCACGTTCACTCTTCTTTTTTAATACCTTCCCCCGACAATTAATATTTTTAGCTCTCCTCTCCCCCTTCTTTTCACTCGACGAGACTCTCTGTTTTTTATCTCTTCCCCTTCCCTCAACTCGTGTGTCTCTCTACGAGCTCTCACAAAACTTCTCTCGGCAATTTTTTCCTCTTTTTGAATTTTCGTTCAGCCCCCCCCGTGTTCGGCTCCCCGTGATCTTATTTATAGGCGTTCCACCACCTCTTGAAGATAGCCGACTTTAGTGTGAACAGATCCGGCCACAACTCTTCCAAAATCCAAGTTGAACTTTGCTTTCTTTCTTAAATATTATAAAAATGTCAGCCCCCTGCTTTTGCAGGCGTCTGTGGAATTTTCACATCCCCCATTTCATGCGTGCATGTGCATGCATTAATGGGAGAGGAGAAAATGGACGCTGGATTGTTATTTCTTCTTCATGCTTGGGGCTTCTCGTACGGCTACTTGTCCCTCCATTCTATAGGATTGCCGCAACTTTTGACTTTTCTTGCTTGTTACTTGCTTCTTTCTTCAGCGAATTTCTCGTTGCTTCACTACCACACTTGAGAGAGCATATTATATAATATATCATGGGCTCATTTTGCTTCTTTGAAGTTCCTCACGTCCGCCGAATTTGTGCATGCGTGTGCATGCATTAATGAGAGTGAGACAATGGGCGTGCGAGAACTTCTTCTTTCCTCATTTTTTTGACTTTCTCTCTTTTGCGTGTTCAGACCAGCGAAGGGAGACCATCCTTTGGTGCAAGTAATCGACTGCGAGCCCCTGCTTCTTGTTACCTTTTAGTATCGATGCAAATGCGACTACATGAAATGCAATTTTATTATTTTTTCTTAGGGGTTGTTAATCCCTAAATTTTTATGTAATTAATTACTAAATGATTAGTCAAAATTTAGGTGTCAACAACTGCCCCTCTTTGAAGGTGAGCTCGTAGAGGTTGCCTTCAAAGATAAATTGAGACCTAAATTTTGGTGATGCACGTGCAATGAATGATTTTTTGTTGGAAAATGAATTCCATCTTCTTTTTTTTTTTTTTTTTTAAAAATGCAATTTATATGATGCATGGAAATGCTAATGCAAATGCATGATCCGAAAGGAAATAACGTACCTATAATTGCTCACCAATCAGTGTTGTAGAGCATCTTAAGGTACATGATAAATACCCATTTGCTTCACAAGTATCCAATTCTCACTCAAGTTCCTTGAAAAGCCTAACAGGTAATAAATTGAACATTCACGTCCAAAGTGAAATGTTCAAATCAAGACATCCAGGTCCAAACTGAGATGTCAAGAGTTTTGGGCTCGAAATACCTAGTCCAGACTAAGGTATAACGAGAAAGATTGAAAACATTCACATCCAGTGAAAATGTTTAAATCGAGACATCTAGATCCAGACGAGATGTCAAGAATTTTTGGCTCGAAATACCTAGATCCGGACTAAGGTATAACGAGAAAGATTGATAAGCATTCATATCCGAATGAAATGCTTAACGAAAGTTTTGAGACATCCAGATCCAGACTGAGATGTCAAAATTTGGGAACTTAACCAATAAACACTCAATGTTAGGTGAGATGAATATTGGGTTAAGAGGATTCGAAATATCTAGATCCAGACTAAGGTATAAAAAAAAATCGGAAAGCATTCATATCCAGAATGAAATGCTTAACGAAAAGTTTTGAGACATCCAGATCCAGATTGAGATGTCAAAATTTTGGAACTTAACCAATAAACACTCAATGTTAGGTGAGATGAATATTGGGTTAAGAGGATTCGAAATAAAGATTAAAAACATTCACATCCAAAGTGAAATGTTTAAATCGAGACATCCAAATCCAGACTGAGACGTCAAGAGTTTTTGGGCTCGAAATACCTAGATCCAGACTAAGGTATAACGAGAAAGATTAAAAACATTCACACCCAAAGTGAAATGTTTAAATCGAGACATCCAGATCCAGACTGAGATGTCAAGAGTTTTTGGGCTCGAAATACCTAGATCCAGACTAAGGTATAACGAGAAAGATTAAAAACATTCACATCCAAAGTGAAATGTTTAAATCGAGACATCCAAATCCAGACTGAGATGTCAAGAGTTTTTGGGCTCGAAATACTTAGATCCAGACTAAGGTATAACGAGAAAGATTGATAAGCATTCATATCCAGAATGAAATGCTTAACAAAAATTTTGAGACATTCAGATCCAGACTGAGATGTCAAAATTTTGGAACTTAACCAATAAACACTCAATGTTAGGTGAGATTAATATTGGGTTAAGAGGATTCGAAATACCTAGATCCAGACTAAGGTATAATGAAAAAGATCGGTAAGCATTCATATCCAGAATGAGATGCTTAACGACAAGAGTTTTGAGACATATATCAAGAATTTGGGAATACCTAGGACAAACCTGGGATATTCGTGAAAGTCATTTACCTCTTGGTAAAAAGAAGCTTTGGAACATTGAGGATGCACTTCCAATAGTCATGGAGGGTTCTCACCTCGAGGCTTCTGAAAGGCCACATAAATGTCAGGAGCTCTTGGGTCTTTAAGGAAATATTACCTGTCAGACACGATTAGAGCAAAAATACATGCATTCGCCAGAAAAATAAGCAATTCAGCACACTCCAAAGTCCACCAAGCTTTTAACCATTCAATCAAGATTTATGCATGATGGTTCTACCATATTTGCACCACCAAATTTCCACTGGGGAGAATCATCGTTTAAGACAATATTCACTCATGCCATGGATTTTCAAGAATACCAAATGAGAGACTTTCAGTTAGAAAGGACTTTCACTCACTCTCATTAAGAAGGCCATTTTGTCCCAACCATTAATGTGGGATCATAGGAATCACTCAATCTTACTTTCATCATGTCAACAAGGGTTTGAGTATTCTCGCAAGTGATACGACCTTGTCAATCTGAGAGGTCTTTATCAGGACTGTAATGTAGGCTCGGTCAATGGCTCAACAAAGAGGGACTCTTCGAGTAAAGGCTAATGAAAGAACAATACTTCGCAATCACCTCTGGGTTTACAAGTCAAGGAACCTGCGGAATGAGATAGAAATGGTCTTGCTCGCACTTCTTCAAGCGATGCTTATAAGCAATTGAATTCCTACGTTAATTTCAGTGCCCTAATCTGAAGAGACTTTGTAAGGGACGTAACGTAGTTTAAGTTCATGGGTTGAGGAATGAATGGATCATTAGGCTCAAAAAGTGTATACGGGAATGAGAATTGGTGATCATCTTGGCATTGTCACCGGTCTTCTTCTTCATCATTGAGATTTTCCTCATAAGTACCATAAAACTAGGCCTTTGATTTCTTTGAGTATCACTCCATTGGGAATACACCCTTTTTTCCACTGATAATCATTCATTTGACTCTTTCTTTCATTTTCTATGGGCATTGGCCTTGCTTTTACCAGGCACACTGCTTTTTCATGCCCCTTAATTTTCGGCACATTGCATGCATTGAATAACCATGTAATGCTTCAACATTTGGGTTCTTGAGGAGTTTTCATTTTTTGTCGGCACTCGGGATTCTGCTACTTGAACATTTGCCTTTTGCCTTGCCCCAGTGTGGGGGATGATCACCAATTGGGTTTAAATGAAACGAATTTACAGGTTCAAGGGGCTACGCAATGGATAAAGTGTGTAGGATAGAGAAAGAACTGCTCTTCATCATCCTAAGGCACTTAAATTACCGTATGAATTCAATGCAATAGCAATACCTGAAGATTGATGCAAGTGCGAGCAAGAATATTCCTATCGATTTCCTCACCTCATGATGTCATCTTACCTCGAGCTTGCCCCATTGTGGGGTGGTTCTTGACAGGGGTAATTTAAAAATTATCCACGTGTGTGGGCTCAAAAGGGTTTAAACAATGGATGATCACATAGTGTTTGGGATAGAGAATGAACCGCCTCTCATCATTTTGATTGTCGTACCTTTCGCGAGAGAACTCTTTACCTTACGGACATGGAATTTCCTACACTCATCTTACCGAGTGTATGAGCAAGGGACTTGTGTATAGGTTAAGGCTTGCCTTTCATCATCCCGACATGTCTCCTTTAGCATGTTCAATCCATTCCACATCATTCATCAACTTTTTGCTAGTGATAATCCTCAGTGGAATTGGTAAATGAAACAGGTAAAACTATAATGCAAAATTCTTTTTTGAAAGGTCGCAATCACTTCATGAACTCATCAGCTTTGAACACACAGAGTTTGTAGCTCAAAAGAGAGAAAAAAAAAATTGTTTTTGTTTTTGTTTTTTTTTTTTTTTTTTTTTTTTTTTTTTTTTTTTTTTATTATGTGGCAACCTTGTCGCCGTTTCCAGGGATCGAACCCTGGTCGTTCTCGGACCCCTTCATTCCCCATGCCACCGTGGCCGAGGCGCTGGTGGTGTCCTCGAGGCATTTCTTTTTTATTTAATTGAACCGACTCGAGTCATCACGCTGTTATCGATGAATTCGACATGTGTATGGAACAGGGCCTACTTTTCATCTCATTCAATCCACTCCTTCAATTCACAACAAATTCTATCAAGGGTAATACTTCTTCACAAAGATCAAAGTTAACGGGGATTAGAAAACTCGCGACCATCCATTTCGTAAGGATCAAGGCACCTCCGGGGAGTACTCTCTTCACCATATACGGGCCGCTATAATTTGGGGCAAATTTACCTCTAGGATCAGGAAAAATTGGCAACACCTTTCTTAGAACTAGATCATTCACTTCGAAGTGTCTTGGCCGTACCTTCCGATTGAAAGACTTGGCTACTCTTTGTTGATATGCCTGACCATGACAAAGAGCTTTTAACCTTTTCTCATCAATCAGGTTCAACTGCTCAAACCTTTATTGTGTCCATTCCGCCTCGGATAATTCCACTTGGGATAAGACTCTTAAAGAGGGGATTTCTACTTCCACAGGCAAGACTGCCTCCATGCCATAAACTAGAGAGAAAGGGGTTGCCCCGGTAGATGTTCGGATTGATGTCCAATACGCCATTAGAGCAAAGGGTAACCTGTCATGCCAATCTCGATAATTCTCGGCTGTCTTAGCCAAGATCTTCTTGATGTTCTTGTTAGCTGCCTCAATAGCTCCATTCATTTGTGGGCAGTATGGTGACGAATTCAAATGCTTGATTTTGAACTTACTGAACAACTCATCAACAAACTTGTTATTCAGATTTGTCCCATTGTCAGTGACAATTGCTTTGGGGACACCATAACGGGCGATTATGTCACGCCTAATAAACTTCACAACATTTCGGGCCGTGACATTAGCATATGATGCGGCTTCAATCCACTTTGAAAAATAATCTATTGCCACCAATATGAACCGTGTCCATTTGAAGCTTTGGGATTTATCGGGCCAATCACATCAATCCCCACATTGAGAAAGGCCACGGCTCAGTTAGCTGGTGCAACTCCGTTGGAGGAACATTTATTTTATCTCCATGGATTTGGCAACGATGACAACTTCTAACATGCTGTATGCAGTCACTTTCCAGCGCAAGCCAATAGTAACCTAGTCTCATAATCTTCTTGGCTAACATGTGCCCATTCATGTGTGGTCCACAAACTCCTTCATGCACTTCTTGCATGATTTGGGTAGCTTCTGCTTCATCTATGCACCTCAATAAGACGAAATCATAAGATCTCTTGTATAAGTTCCGAAGAACTTTGAGGCCATCTTCATTATGTATTTTCTATCTGCTGGAGTGCTCCCTTCGGGAAATTCCTGCTTTTGAATATAGTTCATGATGTCGTAATACCATGGCTTCTCATCAAGCTCTTTATTCACGACCATGCAATAAGAAGGTCTGGCTAGAACCTCAATTTTCAAAGGTTCAACTTCTAAACCATCAGTGACTTGCAACATAGATGATAGCGTTGCCAGGCCATCAGCGAACTGATTATGAGATCTAGCCAAGTAGTCAAACGAGATTTCATCAAACTCCTTCACCAGCTCTTCTAGGTACTTGTGATACGGCAGTAATTTGGCATCCTTGGTCTTCCATTCACCTACCGTTTGGAGTATAATCAGTGCAGAATCTCCATATACTTTCAATTTGGCCACTCCCATTTCAATTGCAGCCTGAAGTCCGAGAATACAAGCTTCATATTCAGCATGGGAATATTAATTTCGCGGCTACTGGGTAATGTTGTCCGTCTGGGGATATCGCATGCGCCCAGATGCAACCGGACAAGTTCACAGCTCCATCAAAGAACATAGACCATGCATCTTCATTTATGGCCAAGATACGATCATCCAGAGGACAATCATCGTCATTGAAAGTTCTAGGATTCTCAGCCAATATATCAGCAAGTACTCGACCTTTGACTGATTTTTGTGGCATGAACTGCACGTCGAATTCCAAAATCAAGACATGCCATTTAGCTAACTTACCCACCAAAGCTGGTTGATTAAATAAATACTTGATGGGATCGTTCTCAGTCACGAGGAACATCTAGTAATGCAATGTGTACTGTCGCAGTCTATGTAACACCCATACTAATGCAGCACAAGTTTTTTCAGCATCAGAATATTTTAGCTCTGAGACAGTGAACTTTTTACTCAGGTAATAAATGGCCTGTTCCTTCTGATCCACGAGACTTTTTTGAGCTAACATTGCACCGAGTGACTCACTATGGATTGTGAGGTACAAAATCAAAGGATGCCCCGATATTGGTGGGACAAGAACGGGTGGATTCATCAAATATTGCTTCAGCTTATCAAACGCCTCTCGACATTCATCATTCCAATCAACTTGCGCATTTTTCTTCAAGAGTTTGAAGAATGGCTTAGCATCTCGAGAGTTGGGAAATGAATCGTGCAATGTAATTCAATCTCCCTAGAAGACTCCGGACTTCCTTCACTGTTGACGGAGGTTGCAGCTCACATATTGCCTTGGCTTTAGACGGATCAATCTCGATCCCCTTACTACTCACAATGAACCCAAGTAATTTACCCGACGCTGCCCCGAACACGCACTTGGCGGGTTTAATCGGAGCTTGAATTCACGGAGTTGATCAAATAACTTCCTGAGGATTTTGACATGACTTCTCCCGGGTCGGGTTTTTGCAATCATATCATCAACATACACCTCAATTTCTTCATGCATCATGTCATGGAACAACGTAACCATGGCTCGCCGGTAAGTTGCCCCCGCATTTTTGAGTCCGAAGGGCATGACCTTATAATGAAAGGTTCCCCACGGGGTGATAAATGTTGTCTTCTCTTTGTCTTCATCCTTCATTCTTATCTGGTTGTAGCCGAAAAAACCATCCATGAAAGAGAATAATTCAAATCTGGCAGTACTATCCACGAGAACATCAATATGTGGCAATGGGAAGTCGTCTTTTGGGCTGGCCTTATTCAAATCCCGATAATCAACACACACTCGGACTCGACCATCTTTCTTCATGACTGGTACTATGTTGGCCACCCATTCAGAGTACTGCGAGACTTCAATGAATCACACCTTGAGGAGTTTCGTTACTTCCTCTTCTATCTTCTTCGAGAGCTCTGGTTTAGTCCTCCGAAGCTTCTGCTTCTTTGGACGTACATCTGGATTAGTGGGCAAGCAATGTTCCACAATTGATGGATCTAAACCGGCATATCAGCGTATGTCCAAGCAAAGATATCTTGATATTCTTTTAGCAACCGAGTTAGGTGCTCGGCCTCATCTTTGGGAAGATTTGCTCCGATTTTTATCTCTTTGGGCTCCTCGGTGTCACTTAAATTGATAGTGACGGTTTGCTCAGAGGTGAGAACTTTAGGCTTTTCATGTCGCTCCCAACTATGTTGTACTTCAATAGAGTCACCATTTGGTTCATCAGGGTCATCACTATCATCGCTCATTGCATCAGATTGGACCATTTTCACTTCCTTGCCTGCCATAAGGTCGCTCCTGAAACATAAAATGGATAGTTTAGAAAGACAAACAGGGCTAAATGGCATGGATTTCTTATCTATTTTTTTTTCTTCCTCTCAAATTTTTCTAAAAATTTTGGCAAAACATTTTGGAAAACATTTTGACACGAGGAAGCATGATGAAGCCCAGGCCTCAGAATTCTCCTTGGAATTTTCTTTTCTTTCCTTGGTTGGATATCATCATCGGGCTGGTTTGGTATACCCCATCATGCCCTCAAAATAAAACTTGTAATTGTAATTGATATTTATCAATCAAATTACATTTATTGGAATAGAAAGTACGATAATCCTAATAATCAAACCTTAACACCTGACAGACGATATGCTAAATGCGACAATTAAAGTGAAATGAAACCCTAATAAGCAAATCCTAGAAAACATCAAATCCTAGAAACGATAAGATTCCTGCGTGGGGGAATGCAGAAGAGTAAATGTGTTACTCTTGTGGGCTAGCGCCCATTTCCTCCGATGGTTCTTCGTCAATGGCACCTATAAGGATATCATCAAATAGGGTCGTGATCCCTTCCATCCCATTATCTGGATCCTCTGTCTTTGAAGTTGTCGGGTCATCCATGCTACTCCATTCATCAGGCGCAGTACCTCGGGTGTCGATCACTCCTTCATCATGCATCATTCTCGCAGGGCCAGGGAATGTCTCATGGATATGGAGGGGTAATGAGCTGTTCCTCTCTTGTTTATGTCCTCCACCCCCTCCATGGTACCCTAATCCGGTGGAACGAGACCTTCGAGGGGCTTCAATAGGATTTCGAATACCCTGCTCTCTTTTACCAAGTCCACGGCCAGGAACAAAACCATTTCCAACCATCACTCTTGCTACCATAATTGCTGTGTTTGACACATCGGGGATGGGTGATGTCGATCCTCGAGATGCATGAATAGTAAATACGAGCTCGAACGATTGGTAACTCGACTCTTCCCTATGTTCTGGCTCGACATAAGGGATGGCCGTCTCATGATAAATCCGATGATCCTCCTCGCCATGAACAGTGACTAACTTTCCTTCGACAACAAATTTCACACTTTGGTGGAGACTTGACGGCACAGCTCCAGCCCGTATGAATCCAAGGACGTCCTAATAGGAAATTGAATGCGGTAGGAATGTCCATCACCTGGAAAAGGACGTTGAACATCACCGGCCCTATTTGCAGATCAAGGTGGGTCTCCCCTATCACCTCCTTTCTCGTACCATCAAAAGCTCGGACGGAGGTCTTTGCAGCATTTATTTTTGAGGGATCAATTTTAAGGCGATGAAGAGTCGCCAATGGACAGATATTCAAGGCAGACCCATTATCAATGAGTACTCGAGCCACATGGGAAGCCTTGCATTTGACAGATATGTATAACGCCTTAGTATGTCCCCTCCCCTCAAGAGGGAATTCTTCATCAGAAAAGGCTATTAAATCTTTGAGAAGAATCGATCCTACAAATTCCTCCAACCTGTTCTCCTTGATCGTCTCTCGGTACATGAACCTCACTCGAACCTTCATTAGAGACTTTTGATGCGTAGGAGATGTTTGCAAAAGTTCAAGTAAAGAGATTTGAGCGGGTAATTTTCGCAACGGTCAACCACATTATACTCACTTGCTTTGATTATAGCCATAAATTCTTTAGCCTCTTCATCAGTAACTGGCCTTGCAGGTTGAGTATTAGCTTGAGTATAGGTCCGACCCGATCTTGTAATAAGGTCAACATCTAGCTCATATGACCAGGGGACTGCTTTATTATCCTTGTACTCATACAGTGGGCATTTCAATTATTATCTCCTCATCATTTGAAGGTACTTCCATTATCAGTCCTTCATGGTCGGAGGCGTCTTCGAGTGGGGGCATGTCTTCGATCAATGGATCTGGCTCACTCTTTTCAGCACTCAACTCAGCAAATTCTTTCTCCCAATCAATGATGACTTGGGAGATAGTTGACACCATTCCGTTTGATCGGCATACCCGATTATGCCGCCTTAACCATTTCTTGAACCCTTTCCCTCATGGTAGGCAAGGGAGGATTCTCATCCGCCGGATAGTAACCAACTCTTACTAATCCGCTATAGATATCTTTGACAGACACCTTCAAGTTCGTCTTTTTACTAGCATTGAACTCAAATATTGCATTCACACGTCCCTCATGTTCCGGCAACGGATTCTTCTTGACATTCGGTTGGGTGGTACGGAAGGAAAACGCCTTGGTATCTAGTAAATTTTGGATCTTATGCTTCAGAGTTATACATTCATCAGTGGAATGGCCCACCTCTCCCATATGATACTCACATTTTTTAGAGGGATCATAGTTGGAGAATTTTTCAGCATTGGGCCGCTTTGGTTCATGGGAGATCAATCCCTTCTTTTGGAGTATCGGCAGGACCTGAGATAGAGGGCCAGGAAGAGGAGAGAACTGCCTTTTGTTGAATTGCCGTGGTGCAGGCACTCGGCCTCCATCTTGCTGATTCCCAGGGAGACGAACGATCGGAGGTTTACTAGAGCTTGGTTGCGCATATGCAACATTGATTTCAGTGGTTGGTTCTTTATCTTTCTTCATGGTGAACCTTTTGCCTTGATGAGTCGGTTCATTGAACCATCCATCCCTTAGCCCAATCTCGATCTGTTCACCCACTGGGATAAGTTGGTTGAAGTTCTCAACGTATGTGCTAGCCATCCGGTTACGGAACTCATATGGGAGAGTCTTGACGAACAACTTCATCAACTCCTTGTTTGTAGGCTCAGGAGTGATTTGAGCTGCCAAGTTTCGCCACCTTATAGCATACTCCTTAAATGGCTCACTTTTCTTCTTCTCCATACGCTCAAGATCCTCTCGAGAGGGTGCAATGTCCATGTTGAACTTATACTGCTTTAGGAAAGCGTCAGCCACTTCATTCCAGGTGTCGAGAAGGTTTACATTTTTTCATTATGTACCAGTTGAGTGCGGGCCCCGTCAAGCTTGCATGAAACGATTGGATCATGAGAGGCTCATTCTTGACATGTTGGGCCATGCGTACATGATACATTTGCAAATGAGCCTTTGGGCAAGAAGTGCCATCGTATTTCTCAAACTCTGGCATTTTGAACTTGCTTGGTACCTTGACCTTCTCATAAACTGACAAGTCGAGCGGGAGTGAACTCTAGGACTCTTGCAATTGTTTCAGTTTCTCTTCGAGTTTGGCGAAGCGTTCATCTTGCTCCACCTTAGGGACATCGTCGGGCTTAGCCTTTTTGGCAGTGATGAACAGTGGGTCATTCTCCAGCTCAGGCATGTCGTCATCACCCATGTGGGCCTTGCCCGTCGTGTTTTTGGGACTGCTATCTCAGGGAGAGCGGGTGTAAGAGTTTGATTCACTTGGAGGGATTGCATTTGATCTGTCATAAGTTGCATAGTGGTGAGCAACTGCTGGAGTTGGTTTTCCATGGCGGTCATACGATCACGCATTTCGGTTTGGTCGGCCATTTTTGCTCTCGATCGTGTAACGATGGGCGAACGTGGAGGATCCGTTATCACCTAATGTGAAGAAGCGAACAAAAATAAGTATCTCATGTGAAATATGCCGGTCCATGGCAATGGTCTAGAACTTTTATTTATTAATAGAGTTTTTTTTTTTTTTTTTTTTGACAATCATAACAAAATAGAAACACGAAATGCCCTAGACAAATGAACTAGAAAAGTAAGTGACTCAACCTCCTAAACATTAATCTAGACATGAAAACAACAAAATTGATTCAAGCCCTTCATCTAGCTTGATCAATATACACTCGGGACACTATTTGGCGCAATCGCTTATTCTCCTCTTGAGCTTTTTCAGCAACCCTTTTGAGGCGTTTATTCTCGGTGCGGTTGGTGATCTTCGGTGGCACCTCTCGGTATCTTTGGGAGTAGCTCCTCTCGGGATCTTGTGTTGTTGAATGTATTTAGTTGAAGCATAGTACTTCCTTTCTTTTCCCTCCAACTCCTCTTCGGGCCATTTGAGTTTTCGGGGCTGGCACATATCCCACATTGATTTAATTGTGAGAATGGAATCTTCATGATCTTGGTCTCCATCAACGAAGCTGACTCGGAGTGGATCCGCTTGCAATGCCGGGGAAGCTCTTGCACAACTTGATACCGACGGGTCACTCTAGTCGGATAGTATTCCGTTGCTCCAGTGAATCCCAAAGTAGAGGGATTGGGCCAACACCTCCACATGAAAGTCTCACCACACGAACTTGGAACCACTTAGCATGCCATAAGAAACCCTTGGAAGTCGGTTTTTCATGAAAGCAAGCCATTCAGAATAATGGTAATCCGGTGCATATCTTTGGTTGTTCTCAAATCTCATAATAGGGTGATTAGAATCACTAATATCACGTATGGTCATTGAACCACCAAACCCTTTTATATGAGAAAGAAACCAAATTTGCAAAAGTTCAGGGAGGAATGGAAAGTCTTATCACCGCTTTCTTTAAATCGGGTGAGGGAAAGAAAGGTTTCAGCCAGAATAGTATTTACGAAATTTTTTCCTTCCAACACTTGTTTAACTAAGTGAGCAATCAAAGGGTTAATAGCATTTTTGCAATGGGGAAAAACTATAAACCCAAGGAAAGCAAAAAGGAAAACCCTTCGCATTTGAAATGAATTGCCGTTTTCAAAACATTCTTTTAGAAAGGTTAAGTGACATGTATTGCGGTGAGCTTTTAAAACCTTTCTTACATTATCCTCTTTAATTCTCAAAAAATCAGATAAGGCCGCAACGGGATCTATCCCGATAGGCGGACCAAATAACTTAGCTTTCAAAGACTTTCCTATGGCAATGCTATACTCTTCCAAGGTGGGCGTGAGCTCATGCTTACCGCCAAAGATGAAAGTAGAAGTCTTGGGGCACCAACAATGGGCAAGTGCTTGGATGAGGCCACCATGAATGTTGATACGCAGCAATGGAAGTAGTCGACCAATGTGTGACTCTATGAATCGACGGCCATCTTGGTCTAATTTGTCCCACCATGTGCCAAGCTCTTGCTTTGGAGGGAGAATAATTTGAATGTCCGATATCCCCATTGTATATTGACCCAGCACTCGGGACAATCCTAATGCCATGGACCGACAAAATAATATGACAAAGTAAGTAAATTGCAGAGATGAAAATTTAGAGAACTTACTTTACCGATGGGGGACAATCACATAGACATGCGCATGATAAGTGGCTCGATTTCTAGTCTAGAAGGCTTAACAAAGTGGAGCCACAAGGATGACCGGACTATCCACGGGCGCGTGAACTATGTCGGGTCCTCATGACTCCGGCTTGGTCAAAGAGCCAACCCAGTCGCGGGCATGCGGACCGAGGTGGGTACTCTTGACACCATGAATGAAATTTCGGGATTGAGATGGGCGACTCGTACCGCGGGCTTGCAGTCGGAGTGGTATCCATCTCAATACCATCCTAGATGATCCTATGCGGCCTAGGTTTGGCGGCGGGTTGTGTGTGCAATAGTGTAGTGCTAAATGCAAGGCATGCACAACAGTTTAAATCACACAACACTTCAATGACTCGAATTTAAAACATTCATTCCCAACTCCAACCTACAAGACAAGGGTTAGCAAAGACTACTCCCCTTATATCTCCCAGTCTGCAAAAACATTTAACACCTTAAATGTTAGGGACGTACTTGGGATCCTCGCTGCCAAACAAAAACATTTTTCAAATGAAAAGAAAAATTGGCCTAAGTCCACTAAGAGTTTTAACTCAAGTCCCCAGTGGAGTCGCCAAGCTGTCGCGATCGCTAAATTTTCCGAGGTGCACCACCTAGAGTTTAGGTTAATGGATTGCTAAGCCTAGACTTAGCTCGGGCTCTCCCAAGCCCATACCAACTCGCGACTTAAAATTCAAATATCATAACATGCTAAAAGGAGTCGCCACTAATCGGTTTGCGGTAGGTCGATTAGACACCTAAGCAAAATAATGGGAGAATTATTTTACTCCTACGAACCGAGATTCTGGGTACGGGGACTTGGTTACGCTAGATTTCTCTAACGCCCTTTCGGTACCTTTCTCTTTTAATTTTGAAAAAATGTTTTGCAGGCAGCTTGAATTGATTTTAATTCACTTTCCTAACACGTGAGGTGATCATGCGGGTGCGCAATCCACCAATTTAGCACTCAAGAAAGCGAATAAGAAAAATGAAGGACTTACCTCATGGCAACGAAAGCATCTGCAATGTTAAATTAGCATTCACATCGACAATCCTAGATATGATTTCTAATTAACAATGCAATTTCTCAATTTTGTTTTCACTTTTTCAATGAGAATCATGCAATGCATCTAATCTAACATGAAATGGCATGACAATGTGTTCTAAACTACATGACATGAGTAAAATATTTTTTTTTTTGTTTTCTTAATGAACATCCAATAATTAAATATGCAAAAATCAAAATGACTTAATTATAATAACGGGAATTTTCAATTAAATGAGCCTAATTCTACATGACATGCATTTTATGAACTTAATCCCTGCATGACGTGCACATGATATTTCTACTTCCTAAAAATGCAATCTATCCTAACAACAGTTGAAACTAATTTATCTAAAGACAAATTTTTGTATTTTTCATGATATTCGAAATTAATAAAAGTGCAAAAATTACCTAGCTAAATTAAAATTCCATCCAATTTAAACTTAGGATTAAGTCATACTAAATCTTAATTTAAACTAAGACGTTATTTTAATCTAGCAATTTCTAACCTAAGATGCAAATTGATCTAAACCGAAAATGAGATATGCAATTTTATTCTAAAATGCATGATGATTTTTTTTTCCATTTTTCCCTTTTATATAAAATTCGAAATTGCCAAATAATTAAACATACAACCTAAAAATCTAGCATCCTAGATTAATTAATTTTTTTGGGATTTTTTTTATAAAAATTTGAAGTGAAAATCCTATTCAAAATGGACGCATGCAATTCTAGGAAAAAAACTACAAAAAACTAATATCCTAAATGAGTGTCTTTTTTTTTTTTTTTTTTTTTGGATTTTTGGATTTTTGTTATTTTTAATAAATGAGATAACTAAATACCCTAACCTTGAACCTAATCTAACTTGCATATTCTTTTTATTTTCTTTTATGCAAAACAAAGGCTAATTCAAATAACCCGATATCTAATCCAATCAAGCTAACACTAATACCCAAAATTGACGAACCATATCTCGCGCATGAGATCGGGTTGGTCAATTTTAAAATTAAATCGCGAATCGAATCTCGAGCGTGAGATTGGATTGTCGATTTTCACAAGGGATCGTGAATCGGATTTCGGGCGCGAAAATCGACTCCCAATCCCTAATTTGAGGGGCTAATTCATATGGGCAATTTCAATCAAGCATCACTGAATAATCACACTAAAGAAAACTACATAAAAACAAACTATAAACTATCTAAAAAATAAAGATAAAATAATAATAATAAAAAACTACCTAATCTGGATTTTTTATTTTCTGTTTGTTTCTTCCTTTCTCCGCACAGCTATGGATCTCCAAGGGAAGCCGGCTGATCAATCCGGCAAGGGCGGCTGCAGGCGACACAGGGACGCGGAGCGCGGCTACTGGGCGTCACGGACGGGGCACCTGGTCGTGGAGTCACCGATCTGCTGCTTGTAGAGATTCGAGCAGCAGGGGGAGCGGAGCGGCTGGCAAGATCGGGCACGGCAAGGGCTCCGAGTGCGGGCATCGCAGATCGAGCAGGACTAGCATCGGGCGGATCAGTGTCGGCAGAAGCTCCGGGCAGCAAGGCGTAGGGATTAGGTGGTAGCGTCAAATCGCGTGTGCGCGTCAAGGGGTCAGCGGGTCCTCGGCTCCTGGGTGATGGACGATGTGCGGTGGGCGACGTGGGCGGTCACGGATGCAGGTTAACAATGGGCTTCGTCACGGGCGGTGATGCCGAGTCGGAGGTGGAGCAGATCTGGACCAGATCAGGGCGGCAGCGGTGTCACGCGGAGGTGTGAACACGGTGACGAGCGGGCGGGGGGTGATGAGCAGCAATGGCAAGGACGGAAGCACGGCGTCGGGGACGGTGGCGCGCAGGGTAGAGGGGCGGCAATGGGTTCGGAACTCGCCGGAAGGAGGAAGGTTGCCGGCGGGCTGCTGCAACGCCGGGTGACCAGCAGCAACTTGCGGGTGTGGGGGCAGAGCTGGCGAAGTTGCTGCAGGTGTCGCGGACGGGCAAGTGGAGCGGCACTCGGAGGAGGGTGCTCGTGGCATCGGACGGAGGTGCAGGCGGTGACGGGCCGCTGCGGGCGCCGAGCGGGTTGCAACGGCGACAAAGTTCGGGGCTCCGGCGGTAATGGGCAGCTGTAGAAGTGGAGTTGCAGGTGTTGCTCGAAGCCCCCACTTGAAGAAGACAATCCTTTCTTTTTTTATTATTTTTTCTCTCACATCCAATCTCCCTCTCTCTGCTCACGTTCACTCTTCTTTTTTTAATACCTTCCCCCCTGACAATTAATATTTTTTAGCTCTCCTCTCCCCCCTTCTTTTCACTCTGACAGACTCTCTGTTTTTTATCTCTTCCCCTTCCCTCAACTCGTGTGTCTCTCTACGAGCTCTCACAAAACTTCTCTCGGCAATTTTTTCCTCTTTTTGAATTTTCGTTCAGCCCCCCCCGTGTTCGGCTCCCTGTGATCTTATTTATAGGCGTTCCACCACCTCTTGAAGATAGCCTACTTTAGTGTGAACAGATCCGGCCGCAACTCTTCCAAAATCCAAGTTGAACTTTGCTTTCTTTCTTAAATATTATAAAAATGTCATCCCCCTCCTTTTGCAGGCGTCTGTGGAATTTTCACGTCCCCCATTTCATGCGTGCATGTGCATGCATTAATGGGAGAGGAGAAAATGGACGCTGGATTGTTATTTCTTCTTCATGCTTGGGGCTTCTCGTACGGCTACTTGTCCCTCCATTCTATAGGATTGCCACAACTTTTGACTTTTCTTGCTTGTTACTTGCTTCTTTCTTCAGCGAATTTCTCGTTGCTTCACTACCACACTTGAGAGAGCATATTATATAATATATCATGGGCTCATTTTGCTTCTTTGAAGTTCCTCACGTCCGCCGAATTTGTGCATGCGTGTGCATGCATTAATGAGAGTGAGACAATGGGCGTGCGAGAACTTCTTCTTTCCTCATTTTTTTGACTTTCTCTCTTTTGCGTGTTCAGACCAGCGAAGGGAGACCATCCTTTGGTGCAAGTAATCGACCGCGAGCTCCTGCTTCTTGTTGCCTTTTAGTATCGATGCAAATGCGACTACATGAAATGCAATTTTATTATTTTTTCTTAGGGGTTGTTAATCCCTAAATTTTTATGTAATTAATTACTAAATGATTAGTCAAAATTTAGATGTCAACAACAAGTTTATCGAGTAAATGTCGTTTGTTTAGATACTGCTGTTGTCGTAACCATTGATTGATGAATTTAGAAGATCCCTTTAGGTTCTGGCTCAGATTTGTTTTTAAGCTGAGTAGATAATTGATTGAGTTGTGTTCCGTGTTATGTAGTTGAGACGAATGACTGCTGTACTGTTCATGGCCTAGAATACTATTCCTTCTATAAAAGGCAGCTTGTTTCTTGCTTAAAATCACTCATCCTTTTAACATACGTAGCTGCTGATAAGAAACTGAGTCGATTAGGACTCTCTGTGCTTCTGGTTGGGGCATTTTTTATTGCTTCTATCTGCAATTTTTTACAATGGTATCCCTCAATCAACTATCTCATGAACAGGGTATATACTTCGGTTTTGCACTTGGTTTAGTTCTTGGTTCTACTTTTAGTTTCAGTTCTTTAATATCCGTCTGGACTTATTTTTACTTTTTGCTTGATATAAATCATGCGGCTCATAGACTTTGCATTTTCCCAAATGTGACTTGTGATATTTTACTGAATTGAATGCTGATATATGGAAGGACCTATGCTTCGGCTTGTTCTGTCCATCTATGCAAGTGTCTTTGTTTGAACTTCAATAACTTCAATGTGAACATATGGCACGACTCAACCTATAAGAATGAAGCAGCAAATGATTTTATATCAGGAAAGGATTTTATATCCTCGGTGTGTGTTGGATGATCTGTGAATCTAATATCTAATGCTTACATTCAGCTTTTGCTGAGGCTAACAGCAACAATGTTGTTTGGGTTTGTCAAAGAAATGCGTAAACCTGAAACTGAATGAAAGATGGACTTCGTTTCTCTTTTAGGCACACTTTTCTTTATACGTATTATCATTCAACTATTCCTTGTTGCCTTGACAAATCTGGTTTATGGGAAATATCAAAAGTTGAGGATTTTGATGAAAATGCGTGGGTTTAATGATGGACCACATTAGCTGATTTCCTATGCTTATTTCTTTTCCTTATCTTCAACCTACATGTTGCACTTTGCGATTTTTTTTGGCTCAGTCATAGATAGTTGATTTCTATTGCATTATGTTTACCGACATTTAGATTTCCCATTGAAGTTGTACTACTCGTGTCTTATTGCATTTCCTGTATAAAGCTTATTAGAACTCGACTATGTGTGTTTTTTTTAGTGGGTCAAATGCAGGTTTCGTGTATTTGATGTTTGCTGTTTTACAGTTTCTGTGCTGCTTCGCTGTCCCTATTTCACTGTTTTGCTGTTTTGCTGTTACTATACTACTGTTCTTGCTGTCTCTGCACTACTGTTTGCTATTCCATAGATTTTGTTTTGATAATGCTGTGGTCTAACTTTGTTGTTTTTTTTTTAGGTAGATTATGTTTGTCAAGTGTTATACTTTTGTCTATCCTTATGCATTTAGTTATTTTTTTTTTTTTTAATTTCTTAGTTTAGATTTAGACGACGGAGGTCGATGTCCATTCCGACCATTGCAAATGTAATTTTCTTTTATTTTCTTTTTCCCCGACATATGTCTCGGGTTATATGTGTTGTATAAAACCCGACGAGTTGTGGGTATTTTCTTTTCCTTTCTTTTTTCTTTATTATGCTTTCTTTTACTCTTTTTAGAATTGCTTGCTTAGATTCATCATTTTCTCTGAATTGCTTGTTTACCTGTCTTTTAATTGTATGATTAGTGATTGTTTTCTTTTCTTTTAGAAATAAAATTAAAATGAAAACAATCCTCCACGCATGATCATTTAGTATGTAATTGACGATCCTGAAAACGTAAAAAATGCATGGACACGATAAAAAACACAACATACTGTTAGGTACCGAAAGGGCGTTAATAGAAATATTAACGTAATCCAAGTCCCCGAACTTAAAATCTCTGGTTGCGTAGAAATCGAGGGATTTCTCCCAACCCTCGATTAGGTTTCTAGCTGACCTCCAAAAAGGCTAGTGGCGGCTCCAATTTTTACTTAGGTTGTTAGATTAAATTGCATAAATTTTTTGCCGTGCTTAACGTTAGCTTGGGAGAGCTCGGGATTGCATGTTAAAAGTTAGGCGCGACAGATGTAATGTAGGCTAGGTTCATGGGTTGAGAAATGAAGGGATCATTAGGCTCAAAATGTATTTAGAGGGCCAAAGTTGGTGATCATCCTGACATTTCCACCAATTTTTCTCCACTGTTGAAGATTTTCTTCTTGTCACAACTCTATTGATTGTAACATCTTAGCATTTGAGTTTTTTCAGTACTTCCTTGTTTAGGGTATGACTCACCATATCAGGTGTTTGATTTTTTCCTTTGGGCATTGACCTTACTTTTACCAAGCACACTGCTTTTTCATGCCCCATTTTGCATTATATATATTTTTGAACAAAATCTCCATTTTTGTTCGCATTCTAGTTCATGCCACTTGAATGTTTTTGTCTTGCCTCGGTGTGGGGGATGATCACCAATTGGGTTTAATATGAAATAAATTCATAAGCTCAAGGGGGTTATGCAATAGATAAAAGTGTATAGGATAGAGAAATTACTGCTCTTTATCATCCTAAGGCACTTTAATTATCGTGCAAATTACACTGCAAAAGCAATACCCGAATATTGATGCAAGTGTAAGTAAGAAAATTCCTACCACTGATTTCAAATTTGTCCCAATGTGGGATGGTCCTTGACGGAGATAATTTAGAAAAATCTCTTCATGTGTGTGGACTCAAAGGGCTAAACGATGGATATACCTGTAGTGTTTCGGTTAGAGGAAGAAACTGCCTCTCATCACTTTGAATAACGTATCCTTTGCGAGACCGCCCTTTTCCTTGTGGGCATGGAATTTTTCGCATAACTCGTTGGGGATTAGTGTATGAAATAGTGTATGGAATAAAACTTGCCTTTCACCATTCCAAGGTATCCCATTCGTCACATTCAATTTATCTCACATAATTCATCAAGGAAAACATGCAAAATTTGCAGCAAATTTGAATAATTGAATTTGCAACTCATTGAGGCAATTTATTCATCATAAAAATGCTTGCAGTTCAAAACATGACACAACAAATTCTATCATGGGTAATACTTCTTGACAGTATCAGAATTCACTAGAGTGGAAAACTCACGGCCATCCATTTCTGCCAAGATCAAGGCACCTCTGGAGTGTACCTTCCTCACCATGCATGGGCCAATGTAATTTGGAGCAAACTTGCCCCCAGGATTTGGAAAAATTAGCAACAACTTTCTAGAACAAGATCATTTACCTTGAAATGTCTTGGTCGCACCTTCCGGTTGAAGGATCTAGCCGTTCTCTACTGATAAGTTTGGCCATGGCAAAGAGCTTTCAGTCTCTTCTCATCAATCAGGTTTAACTGTTCATGTCTTTGCTGCGTCCATTCAGCCTCAGACAACTCTACTTGGGATAAAACTCTCAGGGATGGAATCTCCACTTCCACAGGCAAGACTGCTTCCATGCCGTACACCAGAGCAAAAGGGGTTGCCTCAGTAGAAGTGCCGATAGATGTCTGGTATGCCATTAATGAGAAGGGCAATCTATCATGGCAATCTCGATAATTTTCGGCTGTCTTAGCCAAGATCTTCTTAATGTTCTTATTGGCTGCTTCAACTGCCCCATTCATTTGAGGGTGGTAAGGGGACAAATTTGGATGTTTGATCTTGAACTTGCTAAACAACTCATCAACAATTTTATTGTTCAAATTTGTCCCATTATCGGTGATGATTGATTCAGGGACGCCATAGCGAGCAATTATGTCGCGTTTGATGAACTTCGCAATATTGCGTGCAATGACACTTGCAAAGGATGTAGTTTTGATCCATTTGGAGAAACAGTCTATTGCCACCAAAATGAATCGATGCCCATTTGAAGCCTTCGGATTTATTGGGCCAATCACATCAATGCCCCACATCGAGAAAGGCCATGGCTCAGAAAACTGATGCAACTCAGTTGGAGGAATGTTTATCTTATCACCATGGATTTGACAACGGTGACAATTTCGTACGTGCTTGATGCAATCACTTTCTAGTGTGGGCCAGTAATATCCTAATCTCATAATCTTCTTAGCCAACATGTGCCCGTTCATATGAGGACCACATACTCCTTCGTGCAC
Source organism: Eucalyptus erythrocorys (assembly GCA_014182555.1). Lineage (NCBI taxonomy): Eukaryota > Viridiplantae > Streptophyta > Magnoliopsida > Myrtales > Myrtaceae > Eucalyptus > Eucalyptus erythrocorys. Next base: position 496,059 of record CM024597.1, on the reverse strand, counting down.
TTCTCGCATGATTTGAGTGGCCTCGGCTGCATCCACACACCGCAATAAGATCGAATCATGAGACCTCTTGTACAAATTTTTGCCATTGACGAAGAATTTTGAGGCCATCTTCATGATGTATTTTCTATCAGTCGGAGTGCTTTCTTCGGGAAATTCCTGCTTTTTAATGTAGTTCATGATATCGTAGTACCATGGTTTTCCATTAGGCTCTTCAGTTACGATCATACAATAAGCTGGCTTTGGCAAAACTTCTATTTTCAATTGCTCAACTTCTAATCCGTCGATGACTTGCAACATAGATGACAATGTCGTGAGTGCATCCACAAATTGATTGTGAGACCTTGGCAAGTATTCGAACGAAATTTCTTCGAACTCTTTTACCAGATCCTCTAAATACTCATGGTATGGGAGCAACTTGGCGTTCTTAGTCTTCCATTCTCCTACAGTCTGCAGTATGATCAGTGCAGAATCTCTGAACACTTTCAATTTGGCCACACCCATCTCGATCGTAGCTTGAAGCCCGAGGATGCAAGCTTCATACTCAGCCACATTGTTAGTGCATGGGAATACCAATTTTGCAGCTACCGGATGGTGTTGTCCGTTTGAGGATATCAGGATTGCCCCAGTACTAGAACTAGACAAGTTCACAGCTCCATCAAAGAACATTGTCCATGAGTCTTCATCTACACTCAAAACTCAGTCATTTGGGAAACTGTCATCATTATTTGAGACTCCTGGATTCTCAGCCAATATATCAGCGATCACTCAACCTTTAACTGACTTTTGTGGCATGAATTGCACCTCAAATTCTAAGATTAAAATTTGCCACTTAGCCAACTTACCCACCAAAGCTGGCCGATCAAGCAAGTACTTGATAGGATTATTCTCAGTTACGAGGAACGTCTGGTAATGGAATGTGTACTGCCACAATCTATGCAACATCCACACTAATGCAGCACAAGTCTTCTCAGCATCAGAATATTTCAATTCTGACACAGCGAACTTTTTACTCAAGTAATAAATGGCTCGTTCTTTTTTATTGACGGGACTTCCATAAGCCAATATTACACCCAATGATTCACTATAATAATGAGGTAGAGAATCAAGGGATGGCCCGGTGATGGTGGGACAAGAACTGGTGGGTTCATTAGGTACTGCTTCAGCTTATCAAATGCTTCTCGACACTCACCATCCCAGTTGACTCGTGCATTCTTCTTTAGGAGATTGAAGAACGGCTCGGCAGTTTCAGAAAGTTAGGAAATGAATCGGGCAATGTAATTCAATCTCCCTAAAAGGCTTCGGACTTCTTTGACGGTTGATGGAGGCTATAACTCATATATGGCCTTAACTTTAGATGGGTCGATCTCAATCCCTTTATTGCTTACAATGAATCTGAGTAATTTACCAGATGTTGCTCCAAACACGCATTTAATGGGATTTAGTCAAAGCTTGAATTCACGAAGACGATCAAACAACTTCTTCAGAGTTTCAACATGGCTTCTTCTAGGTCAGGTCTTTGCAATCATATCATCAACATAGACTTCGATCTCCTAATGCATCATATCGTAGAATAGTGTTACCATGGCTCGTTGGTAAGTTGCCCCTGCATTCTTGAGTCCAAAGGGCATAACCTTATAAAGAAAGGTCCCTCATGGAGTGATAAATGCAATCTTCTCCTTATCTTCCTCTTTCATCCTTATTTGATTGTATTCGGAAAACCCATCAATAAACGAGAATAGCTCAAATCCGGCGGTACTATCCACAGGGATGTCTATGTGAGGTAACGAGAAATCATCCTTTGGGTTGGCCTTATTCAAATCCTGATAGTTGACACAGACTCGAACTTGACCATCTTTCTTCATCATTGGCACAATGTTAGTCGCCCATTCAGGGTATTGTGAGACTTCAATAAATCCCACCTTCAAAAGCTTCATCACTTCTTCCTCAATCTTCTTCGAGAGCTCAGGTTTAGTCTTCCGCAGCCTCCGCTTTTTAGGTGGTATGTCCGGATTAGTAGACAAGCCATGCTCCACGATTGTCGGGTCTAAACTAGGCATGTCAGCATAGGTCCATGCAAAGACATCCTGATATTCTTTTAGTAGCCGGATTAGGCGCTCGGCCTTGTCTTTGGGGAGATTTGCCCCAATTTTGACCTCCTTAGCTTCTTTAGTGTCACTTAAATTGAAAGTGACGGTTTGCTCGGATGTAAGAGCCTTGGCTTGTTCATGTTGTTCCCAGCTACGCTGCACCTCAATGGAGTCTTCAATCAAGTCTCCAGGATCTTCATAATTAGCATTTGTGGCATTGGATTGGTCCATTTCCTCACCTTTGCATGCCATAGGATTGTTCTTGAAATATGAAGTAAATGAATCAAAAAGACAAACAAAGTAAATCACATCTTTTATTTTTTGAAATTTTTTTAAAGAGATTTTTGAAAAGCATTTGTAAAAGCATTTTTGAATTATTTTGACATGAGAAAGCATGATGAAGCGTAGGCCTCAGAATTCTCCTTGGATTTTTCCTTTTGTTTATCGGCTGGATATCATCACCGGGCTGGTTTGGTGTACCTCATCATGCCCTCAAAATAAAACTTGTAATTTTATTGATGTTCATCAATCAATTACGTTTATTGAATGGAAAATGTGAATTCAAATCCTAAAAAGAAAGTGAAAAAGAAGAAATCGAAAACAATCGCTAGATAGCGATAATAATTTCTAGAAAGCAATAAAAATTCCCACGCAAGGGAATGTGGGAAAGCAATAAACGAGCTCCTCTTGTGGGCTAGGGTCCATTTCTTCTAGAGGTCCTTCGTCAATGGCTCTTATGAAGATATCATTGAACAAGCTTGTGATTCCTTCCAATGCATCATCAGGGTTTTTCATCTCCGGGGGTGTTGGATCATCTATGCCACCCCATCCATCTGGGACTATGTTGTGAGGGTCGAAGTGAAAGCTGGGAGGAGCCGAATACTTTACCAGATAGTTGAATTTGCCGCTTGGCTGTCCCAAGGTGTCTATCACTTCCGCCTCATCTTGCATCATTATCGGAGGATTAGGGAATGTCTCATGAATGCTTGGGGGTAGTGAGTTTTGACTTGCTTGCCTTTGGTTAGGTGTCGGGTTCCGCCTTTCCTATCTTCGTCCTCCAGGATTTTCTCGACCTTTTTCATGGTACCCTAATCCAGCAAAACGGGACCTCTGAGGGGCTTCAATGGGGTTTCAGATACCTTGACCATTTCTTCCAAGACCATTACCAGGAACAAAACCATTCCCGACCATCACTTTCCCCACCATAAGGGCAGCATTTGAAACTTTAGGAGTGGGAGGCGTTGAGTCTCGAGAAGTGTGAATGGTGAATACCAACTCAAACGAGTGGTAGCTTAATTTGAACTCATACTCTGGCTCCACATAGGGGATAGTTGTCTCATGATAAATTTGGTGATCTTCTTCACCATAGACAGTGACCAGCTTCCTTTCAATCACAAACTTCATAGCTTGATGCAAACTTGAAGGCACCACCCCCGCAGTATGTATCCAAGGACAACCTAGCAAGAAATTAAATGCAGTAAGGATGTCCAGCACTTAAAAGGGAATGTTAAAGACGACCGGCCCTATTTGTACATCGAGGTGGATTTCTCCAATCACCTCCTTCTTTGTACCATCAAAAGCTCTCATAGAAGTCTTAGTAGCATGTATCCTAGACGGGTCTATTTTGAGGTGGTGAAGAGTGGCCAATGGACATATGTTTAGGGTGGACCCATTTTTAATGAGCACTCGGGACACATGGGAAGTCTTGTGCTTGACAGATATGTAAAGCGCATTGTTATGCCTTTTACCCTCAAGAGGGAACTCCTCATCAGAAAAAGCAATCAAGTCCTTGAGAAGGACTGATCCCACAAATTCTTCCAGCTTATCTGCCTCGACTGTCTCTGGCACCTGGATTTCACTCAGCACCTTCATCAGCGACTTTTGATGCATTGGGGATGTCAGCAAGAGCTCAAGCAAAGAGATCTGGGCGGGCATCTTTCGCAATTGGTCGACCACATTGTAGTCGCTTTAATCACAGTCAAAAATTTCTTAGCCTCTTCATCAGTGACAGGCTTTGCAGGTTGAGCACTAGCTTGAGCATAAGTCCAACCAAACCTTGTAACAACGTCAACATCCAAGTCATAGGACTAAGGCACGGCCTTATTACTAGCATACTCATACAGCTGGGGCATCTCGATCACTATCTCATCATCGGATGCATCTTCTAATGGGGGCATGTCTGCGAGTGAAGTATCAACTTCTTCCTTATCAGCAACTGGTGTGGCTTGTTCCTCCTCCCAATCGATGATGATGTGGGAAATAGTGGAAACTATGCAATTATGGTCAGCATATACAATGATGCCGTTGTCCATTGTTCTGGCAATTCTTTCTATCATCGGTGATAGAGGAATATCCTCATGATCTGGATAATACCTAGCTCTTACAAGGCCATTGTAAGCATCCGCCACATGTACTTTCGAGTTCTTGATGCGACCGACTTCAGGTTCGATGATAGCATTGATCGTACCCTCATGCTCGGGTAGCGGATTTTTCTGGATGTTCGGCTGAGCAGTTTGGAATGAAAAGGCCTTCGTATCCAAGAGGTTTTGGATTTTGTGCTTGAGGGTAAAATATTCATCAGTTGAATGCCCCAATTCCTCGTTATCGTAGTCATACTTCTTCATCGAATCATAACCACGAAGGCTTTCGCGGTTAGGGCGCTTTGGTTCGCTAGTAAGCAAACATTTCTTTCTTAGGATTGCCAACACTTAGGACGAAGATCTAGGGAGAGGAGTGAACTGCCTTATATTATTTGCAAATGATTAATGACTAGCGGTTCATTGTTGCCTTGGATTCATCTGGATGGTCGAGGCACGGTTGGTACTTTCTTGGCTATAAGCCACATTTACATCCATAGCAGCTTCTTTCTCCTTCTTGGCAGAGAATCTCTTACTTGATGGCTCAGTGAACCATCCTTCCTTTATTCCCATCTTGATTTGCTCTCCCACAGGAATAAGCCGGTTGAAGCTCTCGACATACGTGCTAGCCATCTGGTTACGGAACTCAGATGGGAGGGTCTTCACGAACAACTTCATTAACTCCTTGTTAGTAGGCTCAGGAGTGATTTGAGCCGCCAGATTTCTCCACCTTACATCATATTCTTTGAATGACTCGCTCCTCTTCTTTTCCATCCGCTCTAGGTCTTCTCGGGAAGGTGCAATGTCCATGTTGAACTTGTACAACTTGAGGAACGCATTGAAATAGGCTAGTGAATCAACCTAGAGGGGGGTGAATAGGTTGTTACGCAATTCTTTTGGAATCTTTCGCGGTGAAATACGTTGATATCAAAGATATATCAATAATAAACATATTACGTATTCATAAAGTAAATAGAGTATGGTAAGAGAGAATTGACACAAGGATTATAGTGGTTCGGCTTAGACCAAGCCTACGTCCACTCTCCACGCTGGCAGCCAACTGGCTGTAATCACTATGTAGCAAAAGAGTGCCGTTACGGTAGACGGATTAGACTTCTTCAATTGACAGGTCTCTCCTACAGCCTTCTGCTCTTTGCTTTCGCACTATATCTCACTCTCTTTGATACACAATTTGAATATGAAAGATTTTAGAGAACAAGTGATTTTGGAGATTCTAACATCAAGATTTTTCTACTAGTCTCTCCTTGTTTCCAAGCAACGTCGATCCACCTTAAATAGTCTCCGTGCCTTCATACCTGTTGGCACTTACCAAAACATTCATCCAATCAACCCGTTGGGCTGAATCAATTTAAGTGATCTCCTTGTCCCGAAAACGTAAGTAGATAGCAGCTCATCAATCCTGTTCGTCCATACAATCAGGATCTTGAGTTCCCAAAATTAGATTCTTCCAAAAATAATCTTGATCTTCAACGAATAAAATCAGAAGAATCAAATCTTCCAAGCTCTTGATCATAGCCAGAGATATTCCATGGTTAAGATTAGGAAATACGAAATCCAATATCTTACTTTCCTTAGCCATAAGAATAACATGTGGCCAGCCCGTAAAAATCGCGAACCGTCTTCGACTTAGATTTGGGTCTTGAGGGTCATCAGACTGAAACTGAGTCTTGAAGGTCTTCAGACGGAAACTGAGTCTTGACTTACTTCAAACGGAAAAACTTCAGATCGAAATTCTGGGTCTGACTATCTTTGAAAACCTTTAGACCTTGACAACTTCAGACGTAGCTGACTGAGTCTTGGAGTCCTTAGACCGTACTGTTGAGGCTGTTTTGTCAACTTCAAAACTCCAAGGGATTTTTCTTCAACACGCATCAGCCACTTGGTTCCAAGTGTCGAGGAGGTTTACATTCTTCATTACATACTAATTTAACGTAGGCCCGGTCAAACTCGCATGAAATGATTGGATTATGAGGGGATCGTGTTTGACATGCTGGGCCATGTGAACATGGTACATCTGCAAGTGGGATTTTGGACAAGAAGTGCCATCGTACTTTTCAAATTCTGGCATCTTGAACTTGCTTGGCATTTTGACCTTCTCATAAACTGAGAGGTCGAACAAAAGTGAGCTCTGTGACTCTTGCAATTGTTTTTTTTTCTCTTCAAGTTTTAGGAAGCGGTCATCTTGCTCTGTCTTGGGGATGTTGGTAAGCTTAGCCTTTTCCACATTGATCGGGATTGCGTCTTCTTCCAAATCAAGTATGTCTTCATCACCCAATTAGGTCTTGTCTGCCCGCTTCAGGACAACAATCTGGGGGAGAATGGGTGCAGGAGTCGGATTCATTTGGGGGGATTTGATTTGAGTTGTTATAAGCTGCATGGAGGTAGATAACTGTTGGAGTTGTTCTTTCATAGAGGAGATACGATCACACATTTCAGTTTGTTCGGCCATTCTAGCTCTTGATCGCGTGATAATGGGCGAGCGTGGAGGATCCGTTACCACCTAATGAAAGAAATAAACAAAAATAAGTATCTCATATGAAACACGCCGATCCATGGCAACGATCTAGAGCTTTTACTCATTAATGGAGTTTTTGACAAGCCTAACAAAATAGAAACTTGAGATGCCCTAAACAAATAAACTAGGAAAGTAAAAGACTCGACTCCCTAAACATTAATCTAGAAATGAAAATAACGAGATTGATTCAAGCACTTCATCTAGCTTGATCAATATACACTCGGGACACCATTTGGCGCAATCGCTTATTCTCCTCTTGAGCCTTCTCGGCAACCCTTTTGAGGCGTTTATTCTCAGCTCAATTGGTGATCTTCAGCGGCGCCTCTGGTATCTTTAGAAGTAGCCCTTCTGGAACCTTATGTTGTTGAATATACTTAGTTGAGGCATAATACTTCATTTCTTTACCCTTCAGCTCCTCCTTGGGCCACTTAAGTTTTCTTGGATGGCAGATGTCCCACATTGATTTGATCGTGAGAATGGAATCTTCATGGTCTTGGCTTCCATCAACGAAGTTGACTTGGAGCGGATCTGCTTGCAATGCCGGGGAAGCTCTTGCACGACTTGATACTGACGAGTTACTCTAGTCGAATAGTACTCTAAAGCTCCAATGAATCCCAGTAAAGGGATTGGGCCAACACCTTCACACGTGAGTCTCGCCACACGAACTTGGAACCACATAGCATGCCATAGAAAACCCTTGGAAGTTGTCTTTTTCATGAAAGCTATCCACCTAGAATAATGGTAATCCGATGCATGTTTTTGCTTATTCTCAAATCTCATAATGGGTTGATTAGAGTCATTAACATCATGTATAGTCATTAGACCACCAAATCTTTTTATATAAGAAAGAAACCAAATTTGCAAAAGCTCAGGAGAGGAATGGAAAGTTTTATCACCATCTTCATTAAATCGAGTGAGGGAGATGAAAGTTTCAGTCAAAACAGTGTTTACAAAATTCTTTCCTTCCAACACTTGTTTAACTAAGTGAGTCATCAAAGGATTAATAGCATTCTTGTAATAAGGAAAAACTATAAACCCAAAGAAGGCTAAAAGAAAAACCCTTTACATTTGAGATGAAGGGCCGGTTTCAAAATATTCTTTTAGAAAAAATAGGGGACATGCATTGCGATGAGCCTTTAAAACCTTTCTTACATTATTATCATTAATTTTCAAAAAATCAGATAAGGCCATAATGGGATCTATCCTGATAGATGGACCAATTAACTCAGCTTTCAAAGACTTTCCTATGGCAATGCTATACTCTTCCAACGTGGGCGTGAGCTCATGCTTACCGCTAAAGATAAAAGTAGAAGTCTCAGGGCACCAACAATCGGCAAGTGCTTGAATGAGGCCGCCATGAATGTTGTTACGTAGCAATGGGAGTAGTCAGCCAATGTGCAACTTTACGAATTGACGGCTATCTTGGTTTAACTTTTCCTACCATGTGCCAAGCTCTTGCTTTGGAGGGAGAATAATTTGAATGTCCGGTATCCCCATTGTATATTGACCAAGACTCAGGAGAATCCTAATGCCATGGACCGACAAAATAATATGACAAGGTAAGTAAATTGCAAAGGTGAAAATTTTAGAGAACTTACTTTACCAATGAGGGGCAATCACATAGACATGCGCATGATAAGTGATTTGATTTCTATTGTAGAAGGCTTAACAAAGTGAAGTCACAAGGATGATCGGACTAGCCACGGGCATGAAGACTATGTCGGGTCCTCATGACTCCGGCTTGGCCAAAGAGCTGACCCAGGTCACGTGCATGCGAGCCGAGGTGGGTACTCTTGACACTATGAATGAAATTTCGGGATCAAGATGGGCGACTTGTACCGCGGGCATGTGGTCAGAGTGGTATCCATCTCAATACCATCTTAGCTGATCCTATGCGGCCTAGGTCCAGCGATGGGTGGTGTGTGCAAGAGTGTAGTGCAAATGCAAGACATGCACAACAATCTATATCAATCAACACTTCAACATGAAAAAAAAAAAAACCATACATTCCAACACCTACCTACAAAATAAGGGTTAGCAAACACTTCCCCTTATACCTCCCAATCTGCAAAAACATTTAACACCTTAAATGTTAGGGACGTACTTGGGATCCTTGCTGCCAAACAAATACATTTTTCAAAAGAAAAGAAAAATTGGCCTAAGTCCACAAAGAGTTTTAACTCAAGTCTCCAGCGGAGTCGCCAACCTGTCGCGACCAAATTTTCAGGTGAACCACCTACAATTTGGCTAATGGATTATTAAGCCTAGACTTAGCTCGAGCTCTCCCAAGCTCATACCAATTCATGACTTTAAATTCAAGTTCTTAACATGCAATTAATTTTTTTATTTGGAGTGGTCACTAATCTATTTTTTGTGGGTCGATTAGAAACCCAAGTAAAATAACGGGAGTTTTACTTTACTCCTACGAACTAGAGACTATGGGTACAGGGACTTGGTTGCACTAGATTATTTTAATGCCCGTTCGGTACCATTCTTTTATTTTCCAAAAAAATGTTTTTGCAAGCAGCTTAAAATAATTTTAAATCTATTTCCCTAACATATGATATGATTATGTGGGTGCGCAAACCATCAATTTAACACCCAGATAAACAATGAATATATTGCAAAAAACTTACCTCAAAGCAACGAAAGCATCTACAATGTTAAACTAAAATCCACATCAACAACCCTCGATATGATTTCTAATTAACACGCAATTTTGTTTTTTTGTTTTCACTTTATTTAATGGGAACCTAATTTATATGCAATACATGCAAATAATCTAATATGACATGGCAACATGACATAAATTACATGACATGACAACATGATCTAAACTATATGACATGAGTAGAGTAAATACTAAAGAAATGCAACAATTAAATGCAGTGTAAATGACCTAATTCTATTAACGGCAATTTCTAATTAAATGAGCTTAAAAAACTAAATGACGTGCATTTGATATTTCTAATCCTAAATGACATGCACATGACATTTTTTTTCTTTTTCCTAAAAGAGTGCAATTTATCCTAAAGAATGAAAATGATTTATCCTAAGACATTTTTTGGTATTTTTCATGAAATTCGAAATTAGAAAATAATGTGAAAATTACCTAATTAAATTAAGATTCTATTTAATTTGCATTAGGAATTAGGTTAAGCTAAATCCTAATTTAAACTAAAATATTATCTTAATCCAAATAATCCTAAAATGCAATCTATCTAAGAAAATACCTAAACTTATAATAAATTAAGAAACTATTATCTAAAATTAAACTATATGGAATTTTATCCTAAAATGCAATGACGTGCAAAATATGTCCTAATTCTATATGACATATGCATGATGACTTTTTTTGTTGTTTTTTTCCCTTTTTTCATTTTCGAAATAATAATTGCCAAATAATTAAATATGCAATCCAAGTTTAAAAAACTAGCAACCTAAATTAATTGATTTAATCTTTTTTTTGGATTTTTTTAAAATTCAAAATGAAATTTCTATTCTAAACATGCAAACCCTAAAATAAGAAATAAACCTAATTCTACTCTACATCTTTTATTTTTTTTTAAAGAAAATTAATTTAAGTGACACGACAGCAAATCCAACAATATTGATACCCCAAATTGACGAAACATATCTCGCGCATGAGATTGGGTTGGCCAATTTCACATAAATCACGAATCAGATCTCGGGCGGGAGATCAAATTGGCAATTTTTTTAAGTAATTGCAAGTCGGATTTCAGGCGCGAAAATCGGACCGACAATCATTAATTTCAAGGCAATTTCATATCATGCAATTTCAATTTCGCCTTAAAGGGATAATTACAATAAAGAGAAACAGATAATATGAAATATCAACAATAAAAAAAAAAAATAAACAAAAGAAAAGAAAAAAATTAAATAAAAATTACCTAATTCAGCTTTTTCTCTCTTTTTCTTTTTTCTTTTCTTTTTTTCATAAAAAGAAAAATAAAAATAAAGTTGGTGGTCGGTCCGGCGAGGAGGAGAGCCGTCGGTGAGCGTTCTGACGAGGGCGCGAGCTGGCATCGCGAGTCGGCGCGGGCAAGAGGCGAAGTAGAGGCAGCGTCGAGGTGGCACGGCGTGATCGACAGGGGCGAGATAGGGACGGCAAGAGGCCATGGGCGGCTGCGGCAAGGAGCTCCAACATCCGGATCCGGCTGTTGGGCGCGGCGTTTGGCAAGAGAATCGGATCGGGGCGCGGGCTCCTGTGGATCGTCGCTTGGGTGGTGCAAATCAGCAGCTACGGAGGCAAATCGGTGGCGGCTCGTTGCAGGCGAAGTAGAATCGGGACCGGCGCGGGATCGGATCGAGCTCGGAGGTGAGGCAGCGTCCGGCGTCGGTGTGGCTGTAGCGATCAACGGTTGCTGAATTTGCTTCTGGATCTAGTGGCGTCGAACGCGCGGTGGGCTCCGGGTGGCGTCAAGGCGGATAGGGGAGCGGCTTGGATCGGCGTCGAGCTGTGTGTGTCGCAGATCGGGCAGTGGCACCGGGTTGTAGAGGCACGGTTGCTGAGACGAGCGGGACGGCAACGCGGCAGCGCGGGGAAGGGCGAATCTGGGGCGTATGGCTCGGGTCGCCGGTGGCTCGACCGCCGGTGTGAGTGTGCCGGCGCAGTCGAGCGAGAGGAGCCGAAGGGGAGGAAGACGAATAGTCCTCCTCCTCTCTTTTGTTTACTTTGTCCTCTCTCTCACGTCACTCACTTTTTACCTTTTTCTTTCACCCAACCAAAAAGAGCCCCCCATTTCTTTTTGCACACGACGGCTTTTATAAGCCCACAAATTGTATCTTCGCGATATATTCTATTTTCCTTTTTGTTTGCGCACGATCCCCCTAAACATATTGTTAAAATATACGCACCTTGGGCAATATTCTCTTTTTGTATTTTTTTCAAATATTTCATTCGAAAACTTCCTTTTCGCCTAAAATGCATCCTCCTAGTCTATATCACCTAAAAATGTGAAAAATCTTAACGGAACAAAAAATAAAATTTTCCTAAATTATATGCCATGTGATTATTATTTTTTATTTTTTATTCAACAAAAATTAACCCAAAAATTTAAGTGTCAATATGTATGTATGTATGTATGTATGTATGTATGTATGTATGTATGTATGTATCAAATTAAGAAACTTCCTATTCGGGGACATATATATATATATATATATATATTTTACACCCTTAATAATCAAGGACTGGATCTTTGATATTAAAACTGGGTATTTGATTATATATATATGCAATATATCAAATTAGGAAAATTCCTATTAGAGGACACCTAAAATTTCATACCAAATTAAGTTAGAATCACAATAATCCAAATTAGGTAACTAAACATTTAAAGTGGGTATTATTTTAGAAATTACCTAAATTGAACATCCAACGATGACTGGAATTGTCATCAGCGAGGAAGGTTCACCACAACCAGCGGGGCTAATTCGCGATGGGTTAAAGCATGGATGGACTCCACAGAAGAGCAAACACAAGTGTTGTTAATAGTTTGTTCGTAAAACAAACAAAGAGGTGCCTTGTCCCACATCTTTTTGATGTGAATGCATATATGGACAAGATTTGACATTAATTAATGATCGCTATGTTTTATGTATTGGAATATTCTGATTTATTTTTATAATAAAATTGACCATAACATGCTGTTGAAACAGTGCGATTATTCAGAAAGAGTTACAATTATTTTTTACATTTTATTTATTTATTTCCGAATTTTATTCTTCTTCCAACGATTATCCATACATGTTCAAACATAACTTCTTAATTTTTGGAAAGTTGCAATTGTTCGGATTTAACTTCTTATTTCTGCTATAAATTACTAAACATGTCTGATCGATCATAATATTTTTCTTCCATTTTCATTTTTCTTTCGAAAGAAAGTGCACCTAGAAAAATTTGAAGAAATACTAGAATTACTATGTAGTATTCTCATTTAAGATTTTATTGCATATTAGAAGATATCCATTAGTAATATTGTAAGGCAAATAAATTCTTAAAGAACGTGATATCATGTCTTAAAATCTAACTTGATTGTTATATCTAGTTTAAAAATCCGACTTTATTATTTTATCCAATTCGAAATCATATTTTCCCGAAAAGTGTGATGAGGAAACTCGTTGGACTCGGTGGCAGGAGTTGCTAAGTGCGTCGGAAATGGTGTCGGCTTCGCTGGAGTTTTCACAAGGACACCGAGGGTGTGGGGGACACAGTTGTGGACAAATTTGGGCCGAGCAAGGCGCAACAACAAGCTCGGTGCTGAATCTGGAGGTGTTAGGCAATCATTTGGGCTGCCGTCAATGTCGAGCTGGGCTGAATTGGCGACAATGCGAGGTTAGGAAGGTGCAGAAGTAGCAGTTGGGCACGGTAACTGGTGGGTGGTAAGGAGGCAGGGCGAGAAACAACAAGACCTTGGCGATGTCAAGGTGCGGCGATGAGCAGGAGTAGCTGCTGCTTCATCAGGACTGGTGGAGTGGTAAGAGGTGACAGGGACTAGGACTTATGGATAGAGGTAATCGGTTTCAAAATGGGTAGATTTCAGAGATGGAATTTGAAACCTACTATGCTATAACCTTTCTTAGTTTTTGGAACTTGCGACCTAATCCGTTCGCCTAGAGCCGGTTTTGGAATTTGTCCTGTTTTTCGAGTCCAGTTCCAAGGCTTGCCTGAGATCTTTTTTTTTTTTTTTTTTTTTTCCTTTTTTGGTTCAGTTAAGAGCAACAAAATGGTTCAAAACTCACATATGAAACTAAACGATCCACCCCCTAGCCCCCTTTGGAAGGTGGGGAAATCGAACTCCTTACCCCCCTCTTCACAAGTGGAAAGGTTTGGCCATTGGGGGTAAGTTAACCACTTAAGTAAGTCATTCATTGCTTGCAAGCAATAAATGGTTTTGAGTTAAAATAATCAATGAGTTGTGTGTAATTGAAATTATCAAATGGACTTAATAACGTTAACAGCTTGAAAACTAATTTTCAGTGATTCATATGGTTATCAAGCACACCTTGAATTTACTTGCTAAGTGATGTGATAGACTTTGTTCTTGCTTAAATAGCCTACTAGTTTAGATACTATATACTGTTCAGCACATCAATTAGTGACAAGCTAACTCATCAGATGAACTTTAGTGTGTATTACTCAAATAATCTACGGGATGAGCCATGTCAACCCAATTTAACCCGACTTCACTTGAAATGAGAAGAATCTTTTTTTTTTTTTTTTTCTGGTTTGAATTATAGTCGGAAATTTAAAATAGTCAAAATTACTCATGCTTGTCAGCCAAAAGATGTGCAATTTACTAAAGAAATATGTATCCATATAATTTACTGGAGGTGTCTTTTTTTCTTTTTTGGTTAGACGCAAAAGTTGGATGGGTCTATATTAAAATTCGTATTCTATTTCACTAGTGTCTTCATATTGTTACCCTTACTTAATGTTTCATTCATTTATCAGAAAATAAATAATTTGAAAAATATTTTTTTTAAATGATTATTTGTGTCGCTTGAAATAATTATTGATGGAAAATATTTTCATTTTTATGGCAATTTTTTAAAACATTTTCGTCAATTCATTTTCATAAGAGACATTGTCGCAACCTCCCTTGCAACGCCCTACATGTGGGTGCATTGGAGGCTAATGACTTGCTAAGTATTAGGTTTAGTGTGAGTTCTCCCAAGCTTACTAATTCACGACTTATGATTTGAGTTTTTTAACTTGCAAATCAATTTCCAATAGGAGTCACTACTAATTGATTTGGGGTGGTCGACCCGAGTTAAAAATGAAGAGAAATATTTTACTCTTGCACAATTAGAGAAACTAGAATCGGTGACTTGATTATATGAGTTATTCAATTAATACCCTTCCGGTACTTGTTTAAACCTCGAGGTTTGATTTATTTTTTTGATTTGCAAGGTTTTCCCATGCATTTGTGGAGAAAACTAATCAAAAACTATTTTTTAGACTTTTTCTGATTTTTTAGAAAATGTAAACATTTTTGGAATTTTCTATTTTGTTAAAATATATTATTTTTTTAGGGTTAATATTATGAAAAACCATAAAATAGTATACATATGACAAACTTATTCCAAATTAATTTTTTTACCCGAAAAATTTCAAATTTGCATATTTGTGATAAATTTACCCTGAGTGACTACAAAAATTCTAAACTAATACACTTTGTGACAATTTTATCCCAAACTAATTTGTTCGACTGTCACAAACCCCAAATTGATATATTTGTGATAGATATATCATCTATTAAATTGGATTAATAACACAAAAATAATACAACTGTGGTAAAAACATAATAAAATCCCAAATTAATACATTAGTGTATTGTCACATGTCATCTAACTTAATAATTTAACTAGTAAAATTTAACGAAAACTAATAGAGGTAAATTTGTCATAAATGTATCAGTTCGGGGTAAATTTGTTAAAGATGTACTCACTTGCGATTTTTGGTGGTCAAAAATTAAGTTTAGGTAAAATTTGTCATAAATGTACCGGTTTAGGGTTTTTAAGGTATTAACCCTTGTTTTTAATAGTTAAATAATATTAATATAAAAATGACCCGGGTTGGGCGACTAAGCCCGATCGGGCTCGGCTCGACCTAGATTGACCGGGGCCCGCCAAATTGGGTCCTTGTCTTGGGTTTAGCTGGACTGGGCTCTATCAAGAGCCCAGCTTGAATTAATTCTTCTTAAGCCCAAATTTCACTTGAAAGAAAAGCCAAGCCCAAGACCTTGCAAGCCCATGCACCGAGACCCAGCTGGCCTGAATGAATGAAGCCCTACCCGAATACAACCGGTGCCCGACTCGGTTTGTAGCCTCCCTTGCTCCCACGTCAGCAGATGACATGACGCGCACTGAATATTTTCTCCCTATCAGGCTACTATGAGCCTCGATTGAGAGACGGAGACAATCGTGGCGAGCGACGGCTCAACCTAGACTTCTCGATCACGATGGCGCTGTGAACAGGATCGGTGAGGGGAAGCAACGACGTTGTCATAGCCGAGGAGCAGCAAGGGATCGTTGGTTGTTTTCCCCCGGGGGGGTTTCATAGGATGAGATGTAGGGGGCGGTGGCGCTAGCTCGGGCTGAGATAAAACAGACGGCGGCGGTCGAGCTTGTGACGGCTTTGCCGCAGTGAGTAGTGCCGATCGTCACGAGTCTAATAGACACAGAGGCGAAGTGGGAGGTCGAAGCAGAGACAATAGCGGGCTCGACGGCGTACTTGACATGGGTTGCGGTTGTCCGAGGAGGAGGACAATCCACTCCCTCCCTCTCTTAATTTCTCTCTCTCAAACTCAGATCTCTCTCTCTCTCTCTCTCTCTCTTGAACTTGTCCTAGATCTCTGATCTCTCTCAATCTCTCTCTCTCTTCGACTTCTTCGATTTCTCTTCGTTTTAGCCTCTCTCCCCCAGATCTCGGCTTCTCTCTCCAGAAGCTCTCTCATCCCTCCTCCTCTCACTTGCTCAGATCTCTTAGGCTTCTTGGACATCTCTCCAAAGAAACCCTAAGATATCTCTCTCCCTGTTGACACTTAAATTTTGGCGGTCCGATCATTTATTTATTGCATAAAAAAATCAAGGGTTAATTTTATCCTTTAAAAAAATTAATTAGTTGCATAACACATAGGTTTAGATGCATTTATTTTAACTCTTTACATTTTATTGGGCCGGTGAGGGAATGGTTTAAATTTACATTTTTTGAGCTTTAGTTCGGCGGGCCGAGCTAGGCCCACTAATGAGGAATTTAGCCCAAGCCGTTGTTGTTTTGTTAATTCATGGAAAAATTGAGATTTGAGGCGATATCACGGCGGTTTGTGGGATTTTGACAAATCGATTTGCAATCCGATCTTCAAGAATAAGATAAGCCTTATCTTTCTTTATAGATGAAGTCGCTTAAAATGAGTTGAAAATATTTGGAGATAAGAAAAATAAGAGAATTTTTGGAGATCGAGGTTATAGATGACCTTCGTATATTGGAAAAATGAGATCAAATATTCTACGAAGATCATCTACATTTACCTATAAAAAGCAACACGTACAGAACCTGAGGGGGGCTTCTTTCATGAAACAAATCTGAAAATTGAAAGAGAGAAAATAGGGAATGGTGTTTCGATTTTTGTGAAAGTTGAAGAGTGAAAGAAAGGGAGGGCCGTCCGCGGGTCTTCGAGAAAGAGAAGAGAGAGAAACACCAAGATTAGAAAAGTCAAAAAGGTGAGATTGGGGAAGGGGTTCTACAGAGAGTGAGAGTGACAGGTGAGAGAGAGTGTCAGGTGAGAGAAAAATTAAAAAGGGAGGAAAGAAGAAAACTGTTCTTCTTCCTCGTTGGTCCGCTCGCACCAGCCCTCCTCGCCGATCAAGTCGCCGAGCTCCATCCGCGAGACCCACGACGGCGAAACGCAGGCCACCGCGCCTTTTGTTGCCATCCACCGAGTTTCAGCAGTCGCTAGCTTGCGTCCTCTGACCTGCCCCCTGCATCTCTGTCGGCCTCCTCGCGCCGCACAGCCCCCGATTAGCCCAAATCGCTGCCGACCTGACGCCTCTGTCCACGAAGCCATAGCCGATTCACCTCCGAGCAAGTTCGGCCGCCTCCCACGACGTTGCAGCGCCTTAGATCTCCTCACCAGATCTGAACCAGAAAAACCCCCCCGCGACACCAGCGCGATCGTCTCCCTCCGAGCCTCGTGCCGACGTCCATGTCCGTGCCCGAGCCTGCGCCGAGCCACACCGCACCAGATTCCCCCGCTTGCAGCGCCCGCGACGCTAGCAGGACCAGCCACCGTCGCGCCGCCTTTGCTCCGCCGATGGAGCCGCTCCGGTGTTGATTTGAGCCACCGCCGAGTCACCTCTTCGCCGCTCGCCCGCCGCCGGTTCACCTTCGCTGGAACCCCCCTGCCGGTCCGACGACGTGCTGCTCTCCGGTGACCCACCACGTTCGTGCCGTATCGTGGGTAAAAAAGCAAAAAAACAAAAAAAAGGAAAAAAGAGAGGAAAAGATTAGGTAGTTTTATTCTCTTTTTCGATTAACTTTTATTTTATTTATTTCTTTTAAGTTTAGTCGATATTGTGTAAATTTGAAGTGATCTTTATTTCATGAATATCTTAGACATCATCCATAGGGATTTTCCTAAGATTATTGTAATTATTAATTTGACCCGTGAGATGACGGGTCATTTTTTTTAATTATATTAATTTTTGGGATTTGTTGATAGTATTTTAATTGCAATCAATATAATTATTAATTTGATCCGTAAGACTTCGGATCAGATTTTTAATTATTTTGAATGTCTTTGTCGTGATAATTAGGGTTAGAATAATCGCTAATTTGACCTATGAGACAACAAGTTATTTTTTCGATTATTTTAATCCTTTATTTGTTGAATATCTTCGTTGTTTAGATTTAATGTTCAGTAGATAATTGCTTATTTTGGAAAAACACTAAGAAAATCAAAAAAATATTTAAATTAAGATTCATTTTGTTTTGGTTATCTTGCATATCTAGAGTAGGGATTTTATTTTGAATTTAGAAAAATATAAAAACAAAAAAAGTGCATTCATTCAAGTTGTTAGTTTTTTTATTTGATTTGCATGTTTAATCACGTGTTAGTTTCAATTTGAATTTCATAAAGAAAAACACAAAAAAATCATTGTGCATATAAGGTTATAAGGTTAGAATTGCATGTTCCATTCTAAACTTAGGTCATCTTTTTAGATTAAGATTGCATATAATTTACATTTAATTAGATATCATGTCATTTAGAAATTCATGTTTAGGGCATGCATTTAGCATTTTTATAAGGTCGTAGTTTATAGTTTCCTTTAATTTTATCACTTCAATTGATTGAATGTTATTTCATTGATTGTGCACCCGCATGACCACCCTTTGCATGTTAGTAGCTTAGGTTAAAATTAATCAATACCGCCTGCAAAATTATTTTTTAAGAAAATAAAGGTACCGAAAGGGCGTTAGACTAATCTAGCGTAACCATGTCCCTGAACTTAGTGAATCTCTGGTTCGTAAAAATAAAGTATTCTCCCATACTTTATTTGGGTTTCTAACCAGCCCTAATTGGTTAGTGGCGGCTCCAATTTGAGTATCTTTGCATGTTTAAATGAGGTAATTTCTAGTATCAAGTTGGGAGGGTCCGTGCCGAGTCTTCGGACTTAGTAATCCATTAACCTTCTTTGAAAAAATTCACGCTCGGGAAGGTCGCGACACTCCCTTTGTGTTTTTTTTCTGTGGCCTGTTGGATGTCCTGGCAAGGAGGCCAGTCGACGGAGGTGCTTGGATCGTCAGTCCTTAGTGTGCCAACTGGCCTTGGTGCAATCAAACCAGCGTCCCCTCAGCCGCCCACCTGCTCTGCTTTGCTACTTAGCTTGGCGGCATCGAAGGTGCCTGCTCCGTAGCTCAGCGGCATTGAAGATGCGTCTCATCCATCTAGGCTTCTCATCGAATCTTGCCCTGCTTTAGTCCTTGTGCGCGTCTTCAACCTCTTCGCGTGAGCACAGCATCGAGAAGAAGGAAGAATGGAGAAGAAGGAAAGGGGAACCGGCTGAGAGAAAAAAAGGCTAGGCCCTGGGCTCGCGCATCGTCGATCTCTTCGCACTTAGCACTCATGGGCTTTTTTTTTTTTTTTTTGGAATTATCAAAAAATAGCTTAAGATAAGGGAAAATAAAATAGGAAATAAAAAACAGTAGATCCAAATAATATTCATACCTAAGCGATGCAAAAATCATTTTTGTTAGGGTCAAATTGATCACTAATTTTCTATGCAATTTAATCTCACATATTTAGCCAAAATTTAGATATCAATAGATGCAAGCGATCACTTAAAAAAAAAAAAAAAAAAAAAAAAAAAAACAGATGCAAGCGATCATCTTTATGAAAATATTTATTTATTTTCTAAGAAACAAATGGATCAAATTTTTGTTACATTAGGTCATAGGAAAGAATGAGATCACTATAGTGGCAACACTGAAATTGCCTTTATAGCTGGGAAAGATCTAAAGGGAGGGAGGCATGGTTAGTCTTATTCTATCAAAGGTACCCTAAGGTTTTTGGCCTTAATAATAATCTAAGAAGTACCGACACTCTCTGAGAGTCGATATCCGGCACTCTGACACGTATTCAATACACGTTATAGCAGGTCAACGAGTGTTGGAAAATCCGACACGTGATCAACTCTCCTTGACATGCGAGTTCGAAATTCTGACACATGATTCCGATACGTATGAGGTTAATTTAAAACATTTTCAATACTTAAGGGGTTAAAATATAAATATATGAAAAAAAAAAAAAGGGTAGGGGTCATGGCTAGGCACCACTGCCATTCCCACCACCGAAGGGGGCCGACAACCTCCTCGACCTTAGGTGGCGGTGGGGGGCCGGCCCTCATCGGCCTGAGTGAGGCCATCACTAGCCAGGGAAGGGCAAGCGAGGCTCGCCCAAATCTAGGTGATGTCTCGGCTGAGGCTCGGGCGAGTAGGGGTGTGCAATAGAAACTGCTTGAACCGGGATTGGACCGGACGGTTTTGGGCGGTTCCCACGGTCGACGGTCGGGTTCCCAGTTTTTAATCTTGGAACTGGCGGCCAATTGGTCCAATTCCCGGTTCCAAGGTGAGAACCGGACCGACCGGATCAAATTTTTTATAAATAATTTATATACATATAATATATAAACACATATAATATATGAATATTATATCTGAAACTTATTGCAATCGGAATTGCAATTGAGGTAACAACCTCTTATGTGGCCAAGAGACCGCCAAAGCTCTTGTTGTTACTCTCTATATATAGAGAAAACTTACTTGTTAGTTTCATCTTCGTTGTTCTTTGCTCATGCTACATGTCGGTGTATCGACAATACTTTGTGAATTGCAAAATCCTAGTAATTAAAATCTTACGTTGGTGTCACTCTAAGATGTTTAGAAAAGAGTGATCTGTCTGCTTGAGACTAAGAGAGCATTTCTAGTTGATCTTGATGAGTGAAGTCGCCCTCCCTTGCATATTCACCATTTCCATGACTTTTGTAGCTTACCATGCTATCATGGGTCTTGCCATAACTATGCTTTTTGCAGATTCATCTGTCTCTGTAACCATTCCCCCTCTTTGATTTAGACCGATGGGTACTCATCTTTCCCTTGATCGTAGGACAACGCTCTAGGAGTTCCTCATGCTCACACTCTCTCTCTTGCTCCCCTCACTTGCAAATGACAATGCACTTCAAGCCTCAGAGTTCCACATCGACTAAACATTGAAAGCATAGAAGAGAGATTGTCTATAAAACCTAAGCCAAGCACAACCTTTAATCAAATTGTTCATAGCTTTTATGCTTAAAATTAAGCATGAAACACATAAACTATGATTGATATTCACGCAAGTGAAGTTTGAATATTTTGTACGTGGGAACATGTGTGAGTAGTTTTATTAGATTGCCCGAGAACATGTGTCGAAATTCTTTATTTTTTAAAAAATGCCGTGTTGGCATGATCAGTCGTGTCGTATCACGTCTTGCGTGTTCATGTCGATGCTACATAAATAATGACTCTCGATTCATATCCATTGCCGGCGGTATTCATTTGTAAATTGTGGGAGAAAAAGCTGCTTATACATTACCCTCTTAAATATTCGCAGAAACTATCCTCTGACAAGTCATCGTTTGACGGTTGGCTTGGGATTTCTTTCCGGCTGCGATGTCAGGTGATGATGCTAGGATTGTGGATCATGCCGAGCAACGATTGATAGGTAGATGACAGTATGCATCGTGCTAACAATAGTATGTTGATGAATCTGCCTCTTATTGGTTTGAAGCGCCAACACAATCCGGAAACTTTTGTATCGTATCCGACATTTCGACACATATTTGACACACTTCAACACGCGGTTAATGAGTGTCAAAAAATCCAAATATGTGATTAACTCTTCTTGACACACTTCGACATGCGATTTCGACATGCATGGGATCAATTTTAAAAATTTTTAATACTTGAGAGGTCAAAATGTAAATATATGAAAAAGAAAATCTTGCCACCTTTGGAGGGGGGCTGGCGAGGTGAGGTCCTAGGTGGCGGAGGGGGGATGGCCCTCGCCTGCCTGGGTGAGGCCATTGCCGGCCAGGGAAGGCCCGATGAGGCTCGCCCAAATTTGGGCAACGTCGCACGCTTGTTCGCACCTAGTGAAGGTTGCCGGCCCTTGCCTAGGGCCGGCAAGGCCTCACCTAGGGCTGGGGAGGCTTGTCGGCCATAGGTGAGGGCTGGCGTCACCTAGATCGAGGCAAGCCTCGTTGGCCCCAGATGTGGGCGAGCCTCACCCGGGCGGCCTCGTTTGGGCTGACTAGGGCCTCTGCTGCTGTCGTTGGCCCCCTTTGATGGCGGCAACTGTAGCAGCGTGCCTAGGCATTACCATGACCTTGCCTTTTTTTTTTTTTTTTTTAAAGAATTATTTTAGGTTTTTTTTTTTTAAAATTTTTTTACTATTCTTTAAATAAGATTTAAAGAAAAAAGCAATAAAAATTGCCACTTAGGGTAAACAAATAAATTTAAAAATATCACTTCCACATTTTCTATTAAATAAATTGACGAAGTTAACGGAAATATTTTATTACACAAATTTGATAAGTTTTAGGACTCAGTTACACTTTTACGACAAATTTTAGGACTCGTAGTGGACACATCCCTAAATTTAATAGTGGAACATAGATTGCTTATTTTTTTTCCTCCAAATTTTATGTACTATTGTAATTGAATGTAGTTGAATTTGTCAAATTATTGTTGGATTAATATTTTTAGAATAAATTAATTTTAAGCTCTTATTATTATTATTTTTATAAGATGTTGGAACATGTAGAAATTATTTATTTTTTGATAAATGATGTATTGGCATATCATATTGTGTTGTGTCACGTGTCATGTATTTGTATCGGTGCTACATTATTGGTCGCAGAACTTGTAAAAGAAGAGAAGCTGACAAATGAACACAATACATGTATTTGACTCACGCCTGGGAAAGCAAAGAAAGATCCCATTATTCGACACTCATCTCGCAATTTTATGTAGCTAGTTATATGAGTAAAGACACAGCATCAAACTTTTAGAATTTTGCACTAGCCGATGGTTCGGAAGAGCATTAGTCTCCATCTAGCTCGTTGAAGATCGTCGTGGACTTATAGATGGCGCGTCCGACAAAGGGCGCGTACATGGCCAAGGCGGCGGTGTTGACTGCGATCAGGGTGCCAAAAGCGTGCCATGTCTCGGTACCTCCGCAAACGAGCATGCCGAGCCGGAGCTGAATCATGTCGACTATGGACCACAGGAGCAATAGGAGGCCGATGATGGAAGTCAAAGCCGAGAGAGCGAACATGGACCCTCTCAGCGCCTTGCTACTGTTCCTTTGGATTTCCTCGCGTTGGATCGGATCGATGAGGTAGGTGAAGAGGTGGGTCTTGAGGGCTTTGGCCACGAGGCTGGACAAGAGATAGCAGGCGAACGATATCACTTCGTTCTTAACCATCCTCCTTGCCACGTGATTTCCTGGTTCGCAATGATGTTTGCCCTCTATGTTCTGATGTCCAGCGCTCGCAAACGCCAGGCCCACGAAGACCCCGGCGCTGAAGAGCGAGTTCACGGTGACCAGATCGTCCAGCGCTTTCTGATGCACGTCCACCGCCTCCACCAGCTTGTCATAGCTAGTAATGCAACAACATGACAAACCACCATCCAAAAAAAGAAAAAGAAAAAGAAAAGAAAAGTTACGTTATTCAAAGAGCAAAGCGTAGAAAACCAAGTAAACGTTCTTGAGACTCGTTCTGCATCGTGATTAATTCCGTTCATTGTAAAAGAGAGAGAGAGAGAGAGAGAGAGAGAGAGAGAGAGAGAGGGAGGGAGAAGGAGCTGACTAGTCCTCAGGAGCCTCATGAGCCTCATCGGTCGGAGTGTCGTTTTCCCTGGCCATGATTTCTTCCCGTCTTATTTATAATCACCAACCTGACGGATCGAGAGGGCTTTTATAGAGATGACGAAAAATATGCTTGGCCAGCTTTGCAAGCGTCGTTCGTGAAAGAGATAAAGCGCAAATGGAATAAAGACAATTATATCATATTCTCTTCTCTTTCTCGTGTTTCACGTTAGAAGCTTATTGCTTACATCCGGAAATCAGGAAGATTAGAGAGACTCTGATGATTCTCGTGGTTCAGCCCCTTGCAAGCCTCCATCGGCAAGGGAAGAGTTGGAACTCTTTTTATCCAAGTTGGAATACTAAAAAAAGGATAATCAAATGCAAATCCTCCGAGAGGTCCTCTCAAAATTTTGGAGGTTTAGCATGCATGGACTTGACAGAAAGGGGCTTGGACCTGAGGACCCGCTCGAGCCAGTCCTGAGAAATAGGGTCTGGGTGGATCTTTCTTCAATCCGCCAATAAATCTGGTCAACCCATCCCAGACTCAAAATTTCTGGGTTGGGTCGGGTCAGGTCAACTCTGTTTAACCTGACTTCAGTCGGCATGTGTAGAAGGTTTTTTTTTTTTTTTTTTTTTTTTTTTTTTTCATTGGTCCACTTAAATCACTACTAGAATTTTGGGAAGATTTGTCGAAAAAATCCTAAAACTATCATATGGTGCCCATTTCAATCTTAAAATTTTCAATTATGTCAATTTAGTACTAAATCTTTTAACAATACTTTTGACAATTTGTCAATCTAGTCATTTCGGCCAATTTTAGGTAGAAATCACTAATGCGGATGTTGGTTAGCCTACATGGAGTGGCCGATGCTAACATGCACAATATTTGTAGTTTTTATGAATTTTTTTCTTTTTTTTTTCTTTTCTTTTCCTTTTGCCAATGTTTGGTTGGCCCTCACTAGCCATGACTGAGTATTAACCATAGGCGAAAGGAAAAGGAAAGGAAAAAAGAAGAAGAAAAATTCAGAAAAATTTAAAAAATGTAACCAGTTTTTGATGCCATCGGCGGCCACGCCATGTAAAATAGTCAATGGCTGGCTAATGTCCACATAAGCAATTTTTGGTTAACATTGGTCAAAATGACTAATTAAATTGGCAAATCGTCAAAATGTTATGACTAATTGACAAATTTTTAAAGGTTTAGGAATAAATTGACAAGACTGAAATGTTTAAGATTAAATTGGCAAATCATCAAAAAATTTATGACTAAAGTACCACAATTGCACAGTTTAGGATTAAATTGACTATCGTTTAGTAGGTTTAAAACTTTGGGCACAATTTTCTGTAGAATTTTGCATTAGTTAAAATCACATAGTATTCAATCTTGTTAGATAAGATATATGTATTTTACATGTTGAACAAATATACGATTAATCTAATCTCTCATGTTGAATGGGTGAATATATATATACATATATATATTTATTTATTTTGGTCGGTTTGAATGGGTGAATATGACAAATTTAAAAAATGCAACCCATATTAAGACTCGTTGGGCTCAGCTAGTAAAACTGAAAATTTGTACTGAAAAATCGAGTACAGAATATTAATCGACAAATTTTTATCTACTGAAAACAAATATAGAAATTTAATATATGTAGATGAAAATTGAGTAATAAATTTTATTAGCTCATGCCAAACATGGAAAAATGAGCATTATGGAAAGGTTTTGGCAAAGGAAAAGGAAAATTGAGTAATCGAGTACAAAATATCGAAAGGTTTTGTCGGAATTTTTATACGGTGCACGCTTTAGTGCAAGAACTTTTCAAGCTATCACTTTAGGGCCGCATCGGAGAAAAAACTATGCTTCCGGCAACAAATTCTCGCAAAAATTCCTACATGACTTTTTTAATGAAATATTAATACCTACGTGGCTTTAATCACAACCCTCCAAATAATTGGAGACCTTCACGTGGACCGTGGGATCTCTTCTTCTTGAAATATTAATACCTACGTGTCCCAACCCTAAAAAAGCCCAAATCAAATTAACTATAAATTGGAAATTCTTCATAGAAATTCAATAATCCAAACTTGGATTTCCATAATCAACTTCTTCGTCTTCATCATCTTCTGCATACTGGTCCTTGAGAGATTTGATCTTCTTCTTCTTCATTTTTTGTGGAGTGAATCCGAAGCAGAGTTCTTCGGAGTGGCAAAGCAGTTAGAACTCGGGGTCAACATGGGTCACAGGTGTTTACATAAAAAAATGACCAAGTCGTCCACATGGATAAACACGACCAACGTGTGGGCGTGTGGATGATCAAATGATTAATGCGTGGAAATTATCATAGACGTGTTGACGACCACAAGGATCAAAATTGATGTTGATAATCGGTATTGAGATACACCGGTGACACATGTTGACAGAAATTACCAATCAATTGTCGATATGTGGTGATGATGGCTAATGAAAATCGAAGGATAGCGATGAGCTAAGGACAGTAAATCGTCAAGGTCTTTGAATACATGGAAAGCTTTGAGAGGCGATTCGGAATTCAAGGTCACGAGGAGACAGAGCAATTAGGAGACTGGAGCAACCGGCAAGTGTTTACGTAAGAAGTACCGAAACACGGCAAGTACAAGACCAGCAAAGCAGTTGAGTTCGTGGAGTCATTGGCATGCATTTTTGAGGAAACGACCATTCGGAGGTAAGATTATGGGACAGTTACCACTCAGAAGCAAGATCATAGAGTGGTTACCACTCGAAAGCAAGATAATGGGGTAATTACCGCTTGAAAGTATGATCATGGGACAGTTAACATGCATTCTCAAAGGAGCAATCGCTTGGAAGCAGATGGTGTCATAAGAATGTGGAAACAAGGTTTTCAGAATCGAAGAATAGGGGCACAACTGTTGAGAATTGCTTGGAGGTGTTTATGACACAATCACTAAAAATACTATCGCTTCTCTAGCAGGGAACCATGTACAAATCAAATAAATTTATTATTTTTCGATATCTTTACTTTCCTGCATTGTACTTATCTTCCAAAAAATGCATCGGCAATTAAATTTTGGGTATCTCTATTTTGGGTGCACTGCCATTGATTAAATTTCGGCGTAGTATTTTGTATTCTCAGGCTTTGTTATCAATTAAATTCCAACAGATTTATTATGTCTGGTTTGTTTGTAATAGCTATACTTTCTAAGCCTTGTCCTCAATTCAATTCCAGCACGGTTTGCATCTGTATAGTTTTGTTCGAAATAAAGCTATTGATTTCTATATTTGCCTAGATATTTCCTTTCACCACAGAATTTCTCTCCTCTAATTAAAAGCTGAAGAACGATTTTCGGTGAAAGATATTTCGTCACAAGAGAATTTTGTCGAAACATCTTTTAGGAACCCTGGGTGGAACCAATGTGGCTGATTTGAGGAAATACATTGGCACATGCTAGGAGTCAACTTGATCCTAACAATCCTAGTGGTAAAAATTCGCCTCCGTTGACTACTAGTGACAAGGTAGGACGTTCTGAGTCATCAACTACACACCCCGTAGCGCAGCTCGTGGCAGATCAAGCGCAAGGTAGAGATGATGACATCCCGAGGCAACTCACTGATGAGCAGAGAAGACAACTAAAGCCAAGTCCAGTCATGTTGGCTACCATGAGAGGGGTTCTTAAAGAGCATGAGTCGACTAACCATATGGCTAAGTACATTGCTGATGTGATCAAGCCGTTGATCGTCAATACTCTTCATGATTTTGTGAGTGGATATGGGAATCGAGCGATTCAATTCAAATGCTAGTCAATCTTGCTAATGCTACACCTTCTGGATATGTTCCTTCATGGACTGCTGCTGAAATTACTTTAGGTACCATAGGGCAGGTTATACCACCTCCACCACCACTTGGGATTTTGGAAAGGGCTAAAACCATTAGTACAACTAGGGGTGAGTATCGGTCTAGGGTCAATCCTGGACCAATCCTGGACCGGCTCAACTCTGCCGGTCTTGGTCTGGTTCCCAGGGAGATTGGGTGGATCCTTGGTCCTGGGATTCTTGGACCAACACTGTACGGATTGATCATCGGTCCTGAGAGTTTAGGGTCGGTCCAATCTGGACCAACTCTGATTCTATATATATTATATATTTAATATATTATTATTTTTTATATAGAGAAAA
The DNA here is from genome assembly GCA_014182555.1 of Eucalyptus erythrocorys. Lineage (NCBI taxonomy): Eukaryota > Viridiplantae > Streptophyta > Magnoliopsida > Myrtales > Myrtaceae > Eucalyptus > Eucalyptus erythrocorys. Next base: position 467,971 of record CM024597.1, on the reverse strand, counting down.
CCCTAAAATAAACGACGTCAACAACATTAAATAGCTTCTTAGTAAGGAGTTCAAGTAATTTTATACTATTTTTTAATAACTTAGATCTTTTAATGTCTTTTACAACATCAACAGTCAAATTTACAAAGGAGGAAAATGTTTTTGTAAGGAGTCCTCACGGCGTTTAAAAGGATATAAATAGCTCCTCACGGCATTCTCTTCTAGTACTCGTTCTCTTCTGTCTTATTTGTCATTTTAGTCTTTAATTTGCCAAAATTGAAAGAAACAACTTCTCTACTCGCCACTCGACACTCCCCTCACTCTCTTTGGGTCACTCGTGCCGCTCGCTGCTCAATGCTCGCCTCACTTGTTGTTCCCTGCTCGACGCTCAACGCTTGACGCTCACCCGACTCGACACTCGTTGCTCGCTTCTCTTAGTTGACCTCGCTCGTCACTAAACCCATAGGGTTGGTCCGGTCCTCGCTTGCCTTTTTAAGGAGTACAAAAAATGAAATAAAAAATTATCGGTTGGTCCTGGGTTGACCATGGAATCGGACCAAACCAATTAGATCAGTTCGATCCTCGGTTGCTTTTTCAAAGAGTACAAAAAATAAAATAAAGAAATTATTGGTTGGTCCTTGATTGACCATGGAACCGGACCGAATCCACTTGGTTGGTCCGGTTCTCTATCCCAAGCTTAATAGGGTCAGTCGTCGGTCCAAAAAATTAAGAATTAGCACTGTGTGGGTTGATCTTAGGGTTAGGGGATGGGCCGGCCCAACCCGGACTATGTTCACCCCTAAGTACAACCTAGACCTGAGGGCCAATACTTACTAATGCAGGCGATTTGGCTAATCCTGCTCAGGCTTACTTATGTGGTTACAATAGTGGCACTGTGCGATGAATCAAAACGCTCAACAAAAGATGCCATGACTTGCGATTTGCCTAATCGTAAGTCATGGGGTCAATTTTAATGGTGATAACTATGTTGTATGGAAAGTAAGGCTGCTTCCCCTTCTCCGGGCAAACGAACTCCTGCCCATTGTTAAAGGTACCTGTCCTTGTCTTCCAACTCATACCACACAAACAAGTGCAGATGGAACTACTACAGTTGTTCCGAATCCTACCTATGAAGAATGGTCAACACGTGATCAAGTGGCGCTCACATGAATTCTAAACACCTCAGCGGACGCAATTGTTGGACAGCTCTCAACATTCACCTCTTCAATAGACGTGCGGCGATTCATAGCCACATCTTATGTAGCACGAAATCATGCCCGAGTAGTTCAACTTCGAATGCAGTTGCAAACTCTTTGTAAAGGTGAGCAAACAGTTAGAGAATTTCTTCAACAAGCAACAATAATTGTAGATCAGCTATCTTCGATTGGTGAAATCGTCTCTCCTCAAGAATTCCAAACCCATGTATTTTGTGGGTTGGGTTCAAAATATCAAAATCTTGCATTCTCTATTTCAGTTTAACGTCAGTATCAAGACATAAGCCGTGAGACATTTCACTATTTGCTTTTGTCTCATGAGGTTCGGCTTGTGCTCATGAACACTCAGTGCAAGGTCCGGCTGCATTTATAGGGGAGGCTGACGATGTGTTTCCTCGACACTCTCACGTCTTCAGCCTTGTCTTCATTGTCACCACTTGCTTTTCCAACGTACAAGACAGATTCGATCCACAAATGGCATTTTTGTCTAGATCACGTCTCCTACAAAACAGTCAAGCGAGTACTAAATAAATCTATAGTCTCTGTTTCTCCTAGTCCTGCATGTCTTTCTAGCAAGAGTCACATTCATGTTCATTCACTCTCCAAAAATAAGTCTTTGGCCCCCCTCCAACTAGTCCATTTTGACATATGGGGACCAGTCCCTGTAATGTCCTTCTTGGACAATTGTTATTATATATGATTCATTGATGATTTCTCTCTGTTTTCCTGGATATATCTTTTTCAATCCCGTGATCAATTTCTTTCCATCTTCACTGCATTTCTAAATTTGGTGGAAAATCAACTTAACACTACGGTGAAAGCTGTTCAATGTGATAATGCAAGCGAGTTTCAATCTGCTCCTTTCCACAGACTATTGTAGGACTGAGTAATCCACCACCGTACCTCTTGTTCGACACTTCATCACCAAAATGGTACTGCTAAAAGAAAGCATCGACACGATGTAGAGATGGGATTGTCAATGCTCCATCATGCTTCAGTTCCAACTCACTTTTGGGATCTTGCATTCGAAAGTGCTGTTCACATCATTAATAGGTTACCTTCAACAATGCTCAACCATAAGTCACCTTAGGAGGTTCTTTGTAATGTTGAACCCTCAATTCATCACCTACGGGTCTTTGGCTATGCAGTTTATTCGAACCTTCGACCTTATGCAAATGACAAAATACAGTATCGATCTCATTGCTGCATTTTTTTTGGGTTATCCCCTTAGCTTCCATCATTATCGGTGCTACTCTCTCAAGGATGATTGGTTCTATATTACCATTGATGCTATTTTTGATGAAGAGTTATTTCCTTTTATTTCTGCTGCATCATTAGTTCATACTGGCCCATCTCTTGATTTATCAACAGATTTGGAATTTCACCTCCAGCCAGGTGGTACTTCCATCCCTGTTAGTCCAGTCATGGTCTCTCCAAATCAAAATCATTCTACCTCAATTTCACATAAATCCTCTACTGAATATATAGCACTGCATGTTATGGCACCATCAATAGAAAATGCTTCACCTAATTTCGCATGTTCTCCCACATGTTCCACTAATCAGTCTAGTCCCTCTACTGACCAAACCATCAAATCTTTGGCTCAATTAGAGCCCTCTCTTGGTCCGCCTGTGGCTCCTACACACCCCATGGTCATGTGGCTTTGAGATGGTACTTTGGCTCGACGTCATCTCACTGAGGACCACACATACGCCCTCATTATGTGGGGTAGCCGATACCCACTCCAACTTGCTTTAATCAAGCAACTACAGATCATGTATGGAGGGTTGCCATGGCTGAAGAATATACAGCCTTTATGAAGAATCAAACTTGGGTTCTAGTCCCTCGTCCGTCACAATTTAAAGCAGTTGGATGCTGTTGGAGAAAACTCCTTTATTGTTTTGAAACTGACAAAACATTTCTTCATTAATCTAGTCTGAAGACTTCCAGACCCAAGTGTTAAAGTCTGAAGAACTCTAGACCCACGTGTCAAAAGTCTGAAGACCGCCAGACTCAAGACTTAAGTCTGCCCTCACTGACAGTTTTAGACGAAGAAAAGAATACTTATCTAGGTGATGGATTATCTTCAAGGATTTGATTCGTATAGTTTTTGGAAGACCTTATGGCTAGATACAGTATCGGTATGATTGATTATTCTTATTGGATTTTACTCCGATTTAAAGTATGATTAAAAGACGAGCAAACTTGGAATGTTCTACTTATGGAAACCAAAGATCCTGATTGTATGGGCAAACAGGATTGACGGGCAAACAGGATTGACGGGTAAACAGGATTGACGGGCTTTCATCACTATTCAATCAACAACTCGAGATCACCTTAATTGATTCTATCCAATAGGCATTTTGTAAGAATTTCTTTGGAAAGTGCCAACGGTTGTGAAGGTATGAAGGAGTATATAAGGGTGACCTTTTTTGTTGTTCGAAGAGTGTGCTTGAGAGAAGAATTTCAAAGTCTAAATCTCTGTAGTTCCTTGTTCTTTCATTTGTTGAGCTCAAACTATAAACAAAAGAGAGAAGCTTATAGTGTGACTTTGTGAGAGAGATCAGGAGAGATTCTCCACTGAGGAAGTTGAAGATCACAAGCTGTACAATCTCTTTTGATTCACAGTGAAATCCAGCCAATGGACTGTCAGCGCAGGAGAGTGGACGTAGGCTTGGATTAAGTCGAACCACTATAAATCTTGTGTTTAAATTCTCTTACCCTAATCTCCTTTTTTATTTGCAACTCTACTTAATTGCTCCATAGAATTTTGTTAAAGCTGTTTGTATCCAGAGTTTATTATCATCCATAGGCAATCTAATTTGTTAAGTCTTGCGAAAAACTTTTTATACACCTATTCACCCCCTCTAGGTGTGCGTACTAGCCCTTTCAATTGGTATCAGAGCTTGTGTGCTTATGTATTGAAGTGTTTATACTTCTTAAGCTAAAGATCTATGGCTAGTATTTTGGCTCCAGGTTTGGTCGAAGAACAAAGCAACACCAGACCTCCCTTTTTTGATGGGAAGGAATACAACGTCTGGAAAAACAAGATGAAGGCATTTCTAAGATCGAAAGATCCCTTGAAATGGGATGTGGTAGAAAAATGAATCATTCCTAAAGCTACATCAACATCTGGGAAGGAAATTACAGATGTTGGAGAACTGACACAAGCGGAGATAATCAAGAGACAATCTCTTGACGCAAAAGCAATTTATTCTTTATATTGTGTTTTGTCTCCTACTGAGTATAACAGAATTTAATCTTGTGAAACATTCAAAGAAGTCTGGGATAGAGTGTATGTCACTTATGAAGGAACTGATCGAGTTAAAGCAACCAAAATCAATATCCTACTTGGACAGTATGAAGCCTTCAAGATGAAGCCAGGAGAATGCATTAGTGACATGTTTAGTCATTTTATAGAAATTGTAAATGGCTTAGTGTTGACACCTAAATTTTTGGGGTTGATTTTTGCTAAAAAATAAAATAAAAAATAAAAAATGCATGGCATATAGTTTAGGTAGATTTTATTTTGATAAGATTTTTATAGATTTAGGTAATATACATTAGGATATGCAGTTTTGCGCAAGAGGGAAAATTTTTCGATCAAATATGCAAAAGATATTGCGCAAAGTGAAAAATTATATTTGATGGTATTTTGCGTGAACAAAAAAGGAAAAAAATGTGTCGCGAAGATACATTTTTTGGCCTATAAAAGATGTGATGCACGAATTAATATAGGGGGATTCGAAATTCTAGAGGGCCACACCTATTGAATATACGGCCACATTGAGGGTTCTTCCTTCGTCAGTAGGGTTTCAGGGGGTACTTTTCTCGATTAAAGAAAGAATCGAGCAAGAGAGCTTCGGTTTTTAGGGTTTTGCCGAGTGGGGTTCATTGAAAGGTCAAAGGGAAAATAAAAAGCAAAGAGAGAGAGAGAGAGTATGAAGGTAGAGGAGAGGTTTGTCAGACGAGTAGATGGGAGGAGGAGATAAAAAAAAGTGACTCTTGTCAGAGAGAAACCCAAAAGTGGAGAGAAAAAAAAAAAGAAAAGAAAGTGGTCTTCTTCTTCGTTGAGCCGCTCAACGCACCTGCAACCCGCGGCCGCCCCCTTCATCCATCGCCGGCTTGCCACATTGACGCCGCCCGGAGCCAAAGCCGTCATTGCCCCGCGTCCTGCCTTCGGCCCGTTACCGTCTGAGTACCCTGCTTTCGTTGCTTCGAGCGCCGGCCCGCGACAACGCCCCGCAATTCGTGCAACCCCCGCCGCTCCTCTGCAGCCCTGCGACCCGAAGCTAGTGCCCCTCCTCCAGATCTAGGAGCCGACGTCGCCGGTCGCCGTCCCCGCTCCACCCGTGAAGCCCCCGCCTCTGCGCGAGCTATGACCGATCTCCGCACCGAAGCTCGTCGACGCCCATGGCACCCCACGCCGCCTGAGTCCCGCTCCGAACGCGCCCCTGCCGTCGCCGCTCTCAGCCCCGTCGCTGATCTGCCACGCCCCGAGTCCCCCAGCCTCGCGCCGCCGTCGCGCCGTCCCCGGAGCTTCGTCGGAACCCTAGCCGGCGTTTCCCCCCCGCCGGCCCCCTTTTTCTTTCTTGTTTTTCTTTTTTCGAAAAAGAAAAAAAAAAAAAAAAAAAAAAGAAAATTAGGTAAATCCTATTTTTATTTATTCTTATTTTTATTTTTATTTTTACTCTTTTATGTTATTTATTTTTCTGTTTATTGCACATTATTTGTTATTTTAGGAGTAATTGTCCCTTTAATGTTAAGGTGAAATTCCATGAGATAAATTTGTCATGAAATTAGTAATTGCCAGTCCGATTTTCGCGCCCGAAATCCGACTCGCAATTACTTTTAAAAATTGCCAATCCGATCTCCCGCCCAAGATCCGATTTGTGATTTTTTTCGTGAAATTGGCCAACCCGATCTCATGCGCGAGATACGGTTCGTCAATTTGGGAGATCAATTTTGCTTGATTTGCTGGGGTTGTTTGAATTAATTTTCTTTTTAAAAAAATCAAAAATCAAAAATGTAGTTTTAGGGTTTGCATGCTTAGGATAGAAATTTCATTTTTGTTTTGAGGACATGATGGGGTGTACACAAACCGGCCTAGTGACGATATCCAACAATAAAAAGAAAATATCATCCATGGAGAAAATCTGAGGGCTGGGCTTCTTCATGCTTTCTTATAAAAAAAAAAATCATTTTTCAAGCCATTTCCAAAAAAACATGCATTAGGTTAGCCCCATTTAATTTTCTGATTCATTTACTTCATGTTTCAGAGCATTACTTTCTCGGCCCGATAAGAAAATATCTAGAAAAGGCACATTGGGTTGTGATGATAGATCAATTGGCCCAATTGTTACTCAACAAGTTTGAGAACACATTTCAGAAGACTTAATGAAATGAGGGGCAAAAGTAACAGAAGACCGTCATTCTCTAGTGGAAGAGGTACGTCTCGTCCTTGAACGTAATTAATTTTGAGAAATGATACTCTATTTTTTTCTTGCAGATGACAAATCGGGGGCATGACAGGTTTTGGCAGTGACCCAATTGAGACAAAATCTCCATCCAAACCAAAATGGTTATGCAATTTGAATTTACTTTGATGAAGCATAATATTCTATTCATGCACGTTGTTCTGTGCAGGGCCAAAAGCCAGATTGCATTAAATCAAAGATTGAATTTTTCATCCTTGATTGATCAATTAGTGTGTGTGTTCCCTTTCGACAAGGGCAATCCAAAAACACCCACTACTAAGATGATCCTTTGTGGGACAATTCTTTCAATGAATGGCCAAAATCGTGCTTATGAAAACATTTTTGAGTATGATAAACTGTTTGTTTGAAGTCACAAAAGCATTTCATGCTTAAAGTTGTTGAACTCTTTTTAAAAAGAGAATTTTTCATAGAATTTTACCTATTTAGATCACCAATTTCATGTGGAGATTTGTCAAAATAGACAACTCAGTGGAGTGACATCAATGCTTAAGAATGTTGAATGAGACGTATCAGAATGATGAAAGGCAAGCCTTATCCTATACACAGTCCCTTACTTATATACTTGTGAGATGAGTGTAGGAAGTTCCATATCTGCAAGGTAAAGAGTTATCTCGCGAAATGTACGATAACCGAAATGATGAGGGGCAATTCATTTCTCTATCCTAAACACTACATATGAGCCATTGCTTAACCCCTTTGAGCCTCATACACTTATGCAATTCTTTTCAAATTATCCCTGTCAAGAACCACCCCACATTGGGGCAAGTTGGAGGTAAGACAACATCATGAGGTGAGTAAAATGAAAAGAAATTTTCTTGCTCTCACTTGCATTAATCTTCTAGTCATGCTATTACATTGAATTCATGTGGTAACTTAAGTGCCCTAGGATGACGAAGAGCATTTCTTTCTCTATCCTTTAGCTAGCCCAAGAGGGTCACCGAACAAGTCATGCAGATTCCTCTTCCCAGGAGCTAAGGGGCTCGGGTCTACGAACTCGTGAGGAACATTGTCTAGGTTGATGCGGGTTTACCTCAGAGGGTACCCTATCAATATAGAGCGTGGTATTGTCACGGGCGAAATGGACCTAGAGAAGGCCCCTTATAGGATTATGATGTACCTGTGTCGGTGTTGGAGATCGCTTTTGGCACAGGTACAGCTGACCTTCCTGGTGGGTAATGGTGGACCCAAGTCCCTAGGAGAGTTCGGAGTTTTCAGTTGGGGATTCGTGTGCTTAGAGGACCTATAGCTTTGCGGTCTCCCTTGTGCCTAGACTAGTAGACTAGTACTATAAATAAACTAGTCAGGCTATGTATAAAGGTGTGGTTTGGTTGTGAAATTTGTGACCCCGCTTTTATATCCCATCTTTGTGTTATCTGGGGATTTATTTATACGCTTTCGCATGTGCATTAAAATGAATGGGTCAGCGATGCATCATGAGATGTCGCAAATTTATTGACCACCGAGGGATGGGCACGCGCTCAAGGATCGGGGCATGACACTTTTCGACCCAGACCATGGACTCAACTAACTCATGGGTTAGGTTGGTCCCGAGAATAAGGAAATAGGAGTGCTGAAAGTCCATTTCTTGTAGGACCCCCATAACGTACCTCACCTTAGCTCCTCCCTGCACGTTAGTATCTCTCATATAACATATATAAACGCAGCAAGCGTAAACCATTAATTGGAACACCTCATATTGTATATCAATCAATCACAGGAGTCACGATTATAAGGCCAAATCGTTATGACACGTCACATTCCGTGCCATATAATTTCGTCCCATAATCAGGCACGACTACATCAGTCATTCAGGTGTGTCCCAATAAATTATGATCCAATGGCCATGGCCAACTAAACAGTCGGTGGTCAACCAGTATAACCGAGTGTCGTTTCGCCCCATCAAGCATGGCAATGTCCCACGTAAACACGTCAGGATGACATTCCATAAAGGAGCATCGGTCCGGCTTCTACCGCGCTTCGGCATTCGTTGTTAAGGGCATCTGAACTTAATCAAGCAACATCCTGTGTAAACACATTAGGACGGGTTCACTACCCCACGTAAACACATCAGCATACTTAAGTGATCACACACACACATCCATGCTTGGCCAAGAATGTCGTGCTATGCACTCAAATATTTTCATTCAAATAATGGACTTAGCCTATTTTCTTCATATTAAAAATACCCGGTAAAATAATTGTGCATAGTCACACAGTCGATTCGATCCACAAAACATGATACCCTCTCATTTAAAAATCCCATGATTTTATATAGTACATAAAACCTCTAATAAGGAAGCATTTATGATTGCTCAACAAGACGATGTCGAGCCTAAGACTATTCAAGAGGCTCTCTTGTCCTCTGATAAGGAATAATGGAGAAAAGCTTTGGAAGATGAGATGGAGTTAATGAGGGCAAACCATGTCTGGGACTTGATAAATCTACCACCCAATCGCAAGGCTATGGGAAACAAATGGATTTTTAAGATTAAGCAAAGGATAAATGGATCCATTGAAAAATATAAGGCTTGTCTTGTGGCGAAAGATTATATTCAACAAGAGGGAATAGACTATGAGGAAAGTTTTTCACCAGTTGTGAGGTTTGCCTCGACATACCTTATCCTAGCCATCGTTGCACATTTGGATCTTGAATTACATCAAATGGATGTAAATATGAAATTTCTCAATGGAGAACTAGATGAAGAAATCTATATAAAGCAACCAATAAGTTTCATAGCTAAAAGTCAAGAGCATAAAGTTTGCAAGCTTCATCACTCAATATATGACCTTAAGCAATCATCTAGATAATGGTATATTCGTTTTCATCAAGCCATAACGACTTTTGGTTCAACGATGATCGAAAAACACCATCGTGTATATGTCAAGTGGTTCGAAGATAAATTCGTGATTTTATCACTTTATGTGGATGATATTCAATTGGCTAATAATGACAAGGTTTTTGTTATCATCATAAAAGAATGGTTGTCCCCCAATTTTTGAAATGAAGGTCATGGAAGAAGCTGCTTATTTATTAGGAGTTAAGTTCGAAAAAGATTGATCAAGGAAACTCCTTGCTTTATCACAAGAATCTTATATAAGAATCTTATATAATGAAGATTCTTGAACGTTTCAATATCAAACACTATAAGCCCATTGATACTCCTATCATGCGAGGTGAAGGACTAAGTACTAAGATGTGTCCTAAGACTCTAAAATAAAATAAAGTAATGGAAACTATTCTTTACACTAGTGCAGTTGGAAGTTTAATGTATGTTATGATGTGTACTCGACCCGACATATGTTATGCCGTGGGATTGGTGAGCTGATATCATTCAAATCCGGGTCAAGCACACTAAAAAATAGTGAAGAGGATCTTGAGATACTTAAAAGGCATGATGGATTATCGACTTTGTTATCAAGGGAATGATTTACGCCTATTAGGCTGTTCAAATGCTGATTGAGGTGGAGACTTAGATGAGCGTAAATTGACTTCTGGATATGCATTTGTGCTCAATGAAGGTGCAATTTCTTGGAATAGCAAGAAACAAACATGCACGATCTTGTCTATGATGGAGGCAAAATTTATTGCATATTGTACTGCAATGCAAGAAGCAGTATGACTAAAACGTTTTTTTTGGGAAAATTTAGCCATGGTCACTGAGGTTCCAAGAGCGATGATAGTTTATTGTGATAATCAAGCAGCCATTGCCTATGTGAAAGATTCCAAGTATCATGGAAGAACAAAGCACATTAACATAAAGAACAACTTCATCAGAGATATAAAAGCGCAAAAGAAGTGATCCTACTATACATTTCAATTAATAGAATGGTTACTGATCCATTAAAGAAGGCTGTTTGTAAAGACGTATTCTTAACCCATAGGTGTCACTAGGATTACATAGAATGTGATATGTGTCATTATAGAGAATTATTGATTTATGTATATGTGAACATATGTATTATATTCTTTACCAAAAAATATATATATGTATTGTAGTTATATATATATATATATATATATATATATATATTAATGACTTGATGTTTTATCAATAAGTACAAATCTATTATGAGACTAGGCACAAACACAAATATATTATTGAAAAGTATGTCAGCAGGCAATAACTAGCTCACTCACACGAGCAATCACCTCAAGTGCTATAATTAACATGTTGAGATAAAACGTTATATACAAATAAATACTGAAAAGCAAGTTTAGTACAAAAAATAATATGTCACCTTGATTGGAGTTAAGATGAGATCTGTGATTTGTTTATAATAATATTGAACATGATAGTCCCATAATCATGTATGCCTGAAATATGCCGGATGCGAGTACTTAATTGAGTGCTATACAAAGTAAGCTGATATAGCATTCAAGCTAAACTTGAGTACGTGAGAAGCACATGACTATGTTTAGGCAAAGATTTTTATAGTGGATATATTTAATAAATGATAAACGCTCTTATAAAAAGAGAAATCCACTATAGCATGTAATTCATAATACATGTGCATTATACGACTGACAAGGAAATGTGAGTGAAATTATCCATATTTCGTGTAAGTTATTGAGGTAAATTATAATTTACCTCATTTTGTGTCCCATGTTAGTTATGAATATGTTCTCGAAGTGAAAGATCGATGTTGCTACTTTAGCATGTTACCAACGGTCATGAATATATATGGCTTTGTGGGACGTGTTTAGGAAGGCAGTTGTTCTGAAATGGAGAAAGACATGAGTGCGAAGGAAGACTACTGTTGTTTTACATCTATTACATGTATTTATTGGTCAACTAATTATTTTGGATATAATTTTAAATACATGGTGTTATGAGAATAGTTAAATATAGCCTTTAAGGAATAAGTATACTTGAATTGATGTAACAAAATATATCTAGGGCATTGTAAGACATCAATTGTTTATTTCTTTCTAGGGTTATAGCCATTATGTCATTCCTAACAAGTGCATAATTTGAGCTCCCAAGTGTAGGTGTACTCACTAATTGCATGGCTTTCTTGCCAATATGAATTATTTCTAAAGTTGATGAATGTTGAGTACCTTGTATTCTTGATAGAGCACTATCAAGCCCATCATGTCCGAGTGGGAGATGTTGTGTTTTATTAGTACGTCCATGATGGGGTGCGATTAAGATGCATCATTTCGTCTTAATATGTTATGATGGTAATACACCCTTTGAAAGGGTATGAAGGAGTCATATAAAAAACTTCTAAAGATAACCGTTGGGACGGTTAGTAGAATGTACGTTCAGAAAGAAATTGTTCTCATTTTCTTGTCCCCTTTCCATCAAAGAAAAAGAAGGCGTTTCATTTCTCTTTTACGAAACAATTTGCATTTATGCTGTAGAAATTAGATGTTTTCCTCGTGACTACATTCAGACCAACGTGAAGTGATATTATTCATCATTCATTTGCAATTCAACATTTGTTCTAGGGTAAATTGTTTATTGTGCATTAGAAATAGGTAAGCCATCTTCCGCTTACTTTCTTCCAACAAATTTGTATGATCCAAATACGATACAATAATTTTTTATCGTCTATTATTTATAAAGGGGTGTGGAACGATAGTGGGTTTTATGCGTTGAAGACCCTGGGACTTACCATCGTTGGTTGAGGATACGGAAACAATCAAATTCCAAATGATCACTTGATTAACGAACGCGTCTGGCCGAAATGCTCCCCAATAGATTTTCCTCTTTTAACTCTCGTACGTAACGATTGTGAGGAATCAAATGCAAGCTTTATGGCTAATCCAGTCACACAATATAATCCATTTTATGTGGGCCGATGGTACATAATTATCCAATTGCCATGGGGCAAGTAGTACATGAAAGAAAAGAACTTTGCTATAAACTAATTAATATCATCGGCATTCATACATGATGATATTGGCGAAGAGAATATTACTGAGGTGGGAGTTCTTTCTTAAGATTGAAATACGCCTGATAGATGGCCTGCATCATGAAAGGCACATAGATGGCGAGGGCGAGCGTGTTGATGGCAATCAAGCTCCCTGCGGCCTGAATAGTGTCCCTTTTCATGCAACCGAGTTTCCCAAGGAGCACGCGGACCATGTCGACCATCGACTGTGACAAGTAGACACACCCAAGGACCGACCCCAACGTCGAGGCCATTATCATCATGCTCTTCACCATATCCAAATACATTTCCTCTTTTCGGGCGACGATTGCAATGTCCATCTTGAGGGCCGTGGCGGTGAGGCTTGAGAGGAGGAAGCACACGAAAGACACCACCTCGTTGACCAGGAGCGTCATCCTCGTGTGGTGATCAGCTTGGCAGGCTTTCTGCAACTCAAGGCTATCTGGGTTGGAGCTCGCGAAGGATATCCCAACGAACGTCGCGAAGGTGAAGAGGGAGTTCACGCTCACTAGATCGTCCAGCGCCGTTTTCAGATGCTCTATATTCTTCTTCAGATTCTTGTTGCTACAAATCCATGATATAGAATAATTCAGATATTGTTGAACAATTAACAGGGTACCAAATCAACTTCACAGGATGCATACATGCAGACAATCATGCGTAATTATTATTGCATGAAAAGGGGGGGGGAAGGGCGAGAGAGAGAGAGAGAGAGAGAGAGAGAGAGAGAGAGCGGACTTTGTATGATTCGGCATGATCCAATGATTTCAATGGGATTAAGGGATGGACGGAGGAGGCAGGAGGGGTTCGAACGTGTTATATAGCTGGTGCCACTGTGAGATATTCCTTGCCCGAGGTTATAAGCGAGGTTAATGAGAAAAAAGGGGAAAGAAGATTGGAAAGAGAAGAAGGGTAAAACAAGATGATGCGAATGAACTTTATTCCGCTGCTTTGGCTGCGTTTTCGCGAAGCACGTTCGGTGACCAGATTCCTTTAATTATCATGCAATGCAAAGTCATTAATAGCCCTCTGGATTATGCATATATAGACTAAATTCGATACCTTCTTATTGAGTATGTCATGAATTTTGTTTTGTTTATGTGACCCACATTGAGTTTTGACACCCGATTTGAAATATATGGCAACTCGACTTGAGAAAAATTGGAGGTTCAGTGGTGGCAGCAGTTCCTAAGTTATTAGGTATTCAGGATATATATATATATATATATATATTAAGCATTTTTCGAGCCACCTTTTATAATTTTTTAATTTCCATAGTGAATATTGCTTCTCCTCTTCCTAAGATTTTTCCCTCAAGGGGTTTTTCTGTAAATTTGTGTTTTCTGTTGTCCTTCCAAATTTTAACTTCGTTATAGTTTCTTCCTCTACTCTTGCACATTCAATTGTATAGTACTTTTTGAATTATAATAACGACAATAATCATAAAAATTTACAAACAGAAGGAAATATCACAAAATATATGTGGCTGTTCACTTCCCTCTGAACTCATTGTACTTGAATGCATGTAATGTGCAAACATTATTCTTTACTTTGTTCTTGACAAAGCGCTTTAAAATCTATTTAGAAAAGAAAAGAATCACTTTATTAAATTGAATGCGTTCAACATGCAAAAGTTGATCTTGCCGGTTCAAACATATATAAGTATATTAACAAGAAATCTTCTATACTTTTACTCTTCTCTTAACAATGCTTGTTCAATTTTACACGGAAAAGTCAATTTTAGTACAATATATTAGATTTGAGTAGTATTAGTATTAGATTACATACTAGATTATACTAGACAGAAATCTTTTCATTGAAAGTTTTTCTTTCCCCACAATAAGTAGGGTGCATCAATATGCATATTAGATATTATATTAGATAATATATTAATCGGGTGCTTTAATTAGGATTGGGGATTTGGTCTTTTGGGGGTTTCTCAGTAAGGTGAGCCTTGAGGAATCCATGGGCTACAATATTAACACTCTCACAAGGACACTCCCACTAATCTTAGGTCAAGACTTGGTCAACCAATCAAACGTCATGTATTAACATTTAGATAAAATGTATGCTCTCAAGTTAATCAAATTGTTTCTAATTATACATATTTTGGGGACGACAATGAGCACCGGCACATGAAAAAGGGAAAGTTCCTAGGATCCCCACCCCCCTTTTGTAAGGAGAGATGCCCGTTCCTTCTATCAATTGAGTAAGTGTGGGACATCTCTTTTCGATAGTGTCACAGTCCCATGGTATCTATTCGAGGCTTCATCAAGATCAATTAGGTTGCCAATACAGTTATGTCGCAACCTATCCAAAGGTGCATTACCTATGGGTTAGGTTAATGGATTATTAAGTCTAGACTTAATCCATCAAACCCTATCAATTAGCAATTTAAGATTTAAGTATTTAACATGTAAATTGATTTTTATATTGAAGTCACTACTAATCAGTTTATGGTGAATCAATTAGAAATACAAGTCTAGAGATTACTTTATTTGTACAAACTAGAGATTAAATGGATTCGAAGATTTGATTACACTATATTACACTAATAGCCTTTTGGTACTATTTCCTTTCATGAAAGATATCTTTGGTAGGTAATTTGGATTCATTTTAATATATCCACTAATATGTGAAGTGATTATGTGGGTATGCAAGCATTAATTAACACTCCATAAAAAGGCAATTAAATAAATTGCTAAGATAATGAAGAATTTACTTACATCGAAGCAGTGTAAACATCTGCAGCAAATGTTGATTAAAAACCTTAATTTTAATTTCCAATTATCATGGCATTCCAATCAACTCTTTTTGGGTTTTCTCTCATTTAAATGAAAACTAAACTATATGCAATGTATGCAATGCAAGCTTAGTTAAATGCCATGACGTTGAAGAATGACATTTATCCACATGACCTAATTTTAATGACTAGAAAGTTAATATGTGGGTATTTAGGCATGACAGGGTATGACATGGAACTACGCATCTAATTCTACATGACATGCCCGTGATTTTTTTTGTATTTTCTATTGAAATTCATGATAAAAATTATGAAAACTAGAAAACTATTTAAAGTGAGATATTATCTAATTTATGTTAGGAAATTGGCTAACCTAAATCCTATCTTAGTCCAACTCAATTTAAAAATATTATCTAGCCTAGATATTATTCAACATGCAATCCTAATTCAACTAAGAAACTATCTAAAGTATTCTATTATGCAATCCTATCAAGGAAGTTAAAAATAACCTCTGATATATGCAATCAATCATTTTGTATTTTTGGGATAAGGAAATTAATCAAAATATTCAAATCACTCAATCCATAAATTTGTCATCCAATCTATTGGAGAAATATCTCCAAGTGATTTTGATGATTTCCAAACTATCCCTACCATAAGATTTACTACGACAAATGCATATGGTCATGGCAAGTATTAAAGACTACATGAGACCATAGTGTTATTAAAATGGTAGATCGCTATTGAAACTTGATTTTTTAGTTGACATGTCGAAAAAGTGAAAATTTGTGATTCAAGATTTTGATTGCCATAGACCCTGTTTCTTAATCAAAAAGTGTTGGTTTTTAATTACTTTCTTTTATATTATTGCTTTTAAGCAATTTTCAACTCGTTTTCAATAGAAAATCTGAAAAGTCAAACCATTGATTTTTGGGTTAACTCTTTGACCAAAAGTCAATCCCAAGTCAAAAATTGACTTTCATCCAAAAAGATACTATTTAGCTTTAATTTTATTATTTTTTAAGATCAATTTTTCAAAAATCCAAAGATTTTGCTCTATTCAACATTTTGGAAAGTCAACTAAAAGGTTGACTTTTTGGTCAAACCTTTAACCAAAAACCAAAAAGCCACAAAACACTTCTTTTTAGTGTAAATTTGATTTGCGTGCAAAAATTTTCGCAAAATTCGATTAATAACCTTATTTTTTGAATTTTTTGGTTTTAGGTTTTAAATCGACCAAAAATAAAATTACTGTTATTTTAGTCATAATTAGGTGTAGTTCTTCCTTTCACATTTGGTCTAGGGATTATTCTAAATCCACCCGTGCATTCAATTTCGCAAATTGCTAGGTTGAAAGACAAATTGCCATTTTAAACCTCAACGAGGAGGTCAAAATCAATCATTCATGACTTGTGAACGGATAATTGTTTTCCATTCATTTCCTTAAGATAAGTTCAAATCCAAAGTCGATTTTGAGAAATTCACATTAGAACTTCCCAATTTGGGGGATTCATTATTTTGAAGGTAAGAAAACCGAACCATTAAGCTTCAGCCGAAGGAATTTAAATTGACACATTTAACATTAAGGTCCAATTAGATGAACTGAGGTCTAATTTAAATATTAGACCCCGATTCATTTTTGGCTTGAGTTTCGGCACTTATATTCAAAGTCAATTTGAGTACAATAGGTGATCTTATACATGGGTGATTAGTTAGATAAGGCAGTTGCAACATTAGTTGGATTTAATTCAAATTAATTTACAATTTTACCCATTGAATTACAAAATTGTTCATTTTAGCCCTTTAAGCTCAATCTTAAGTACCCATGGTTTTGGTCCATTGTTTGTCATAACAATTACTCAATTAAATCAATAAAGGGCCCTAAATCACTTTTATGAAGTTTAATTGGTTTAATTGAATCGAAATTGGGCAATTTCCTCTAGAATCGAGTAAATTTTGTCTTTAATTTGGCTCTTGAATGACCAAATCGCATAAATCTTGAACCCACAAGGGCTACAAGTGTGTGAATTAGCCAAAATCAGATAAAACCGATAAAGAACTGGTCAAGAACTAATCAAACTGGTTTGAACGGGTCTAACCGATTCGGCTGGCCATGGACAAGGCAGGCCAATTTGGCCCCTTGTTAGCTGGTTCAAGACCTTTGACAATTGGTTTTAGAAATCTCATCGTATCAATTTTATTATGCACCTCAATTTCTCACGATTTTGCATTTTGGCCCTCGGATTTTGTCAAATTATAATTTAACCCATAATTAGCCTTTCTGATGCAATTCTGCATTTCGGCTCTAGTTTTCGCGAATCAAACCAATTAGATTGATTACTCGACGACTCTAGATTATAATCGAACTTTCGAAATCAAGTTTTGTCCATTATATTAAGATTTCGACCGTCAAATCAAATTAACAACTGAGATTGCTTGATTTGGGATGGTATAAAGAGACTTTTCCCTCACATTTTGAGGGGGCTCATTTGACATTTTTTCAAATCAAATCTATAGAACAACTCTCTTTAGTTCTTTGTTTCCTAATAAAACTCTCTTTTTCCTATCTCTATAGCACATGAATCCATCCGCCTGCATTGCTCTTCTCCGCCGCCTACTAGACCTCCACCGGCGATGAGCCAACTATGCTGACCATCCCTAGTCCTCTTCCATCCCTATTGTGGTACCTAGGACTCCAGTAGAGGCTGTTTCGTCCTATCCAGTAGCACTTTGCTGCTTCAAGGACTGGCATTGACGATGATCTCGTTTCAACTGGTTCAATCGCTTGAGTCAACACACTAATGACTTCCTCAAGCAAAATATGTGCACCCAGTCATGATGACAACAAGATAGAGTCAGAAGAATTTTTACATCATGGTCATGCCCCTGCGTGATGGATGGGCATCTGATCAAACCAGCTCGTATAGGAGAATCCCGATCAAGAAAGATAAGGAACTTGTAGCAGAGGTCAACGTGGCTTATGTTCAACCACCTCGCCCTGCCCTCAACACTCAACAGGGAGGGGCACGACCGTTCTTTGGCCAGCAGAGTAGCTCTTTTAGGCGTCAATTTACGCCTCTTCCTAAACATTTGTCCAAGATCTTGCCGACCCTTCAAAAGAAAGGATTACTCGCTAAGGAGCCTAAGCGACCTAATCCCGAGCGTTTCCCCAGTGGAGTCGCCAAGTTGTCGCGACCTAATTTTTCAGGGGCACACCACCTAAAGTTTTAAGCTAATGGACTACTAAGCTTAGACTTAATTCGGGCTCTCCCAAGCCCATACCAATTCGCGACTTAAGGTTTAAATATTTAGCATGCAAATGATTACTATTTAGGAGTCGCCACTAATCGGTTTGCGGTAGGTCGATTAGATACCTAAGTAAAATAATGGGAGAATTATTCTACTCCTACGAACCAGAGACTAAGGGTACGGGGACTTGGTTACACTAGATTGCTCTAATGCCCTTTCGGTACCATTTCTTTTTTTAAGTTTTCAAAAAAATGTTTTTGCAGGCAGCTTGGATTTATTTTAACTTAAACTAACTAACATGCAAATGGTGATCATGCGGGTGCACAATCAATGAAATAACATTCAAATTAAAGCGATGAATAAATTACAAATTAACTTCAAAGCAACAAAAGCACTACAATATTAAATCAAAATTCACATTGATAGACCTAAATATGATTTTTCAATTAACACGTAATTTCTTTTTTTTTTTCGCCTAATAATGAAAATCATGCAATATGCAATGCATGTCACTAATTTAATATGAAATGATATGACGTGGCGGTATAGCCTAAACTACATGACATGAGCAAAAGAAATGCAATAATTAAACATGCAATTTAAATTAATCTAATGATTTAACTCTAATGAAGAGTAATTTCTAATTAGATGGACCTAGCAATTATTACTAAATGACATGCACTTTCATGATCCTAATTCTATATGACATGGGCATTTTATTTTCCTAGCAAAAACATGCAATCTATCTAAGGGAAATTATCTAAACCCTTAATTAATAAACATGCAATTCTAATAGGTAATGACGTGCAAAGAATTATCCTAATTCTACATGACGTAAAACATGCAGTTAATATGCATATTATATGTCATGCAACACTTAGCAAATGACCTAATCTACTAACAGGAAAAGGTTAATGTCATTATGCTAATATGATATGCATTACCCTGAATATGATGACATGATATCTAATTTTTCTTTTAATTAATATTGATTAAATACGATCTTAATTTAACTTAATGTGCATGAATTTATTTTAGTGACATGCAAGATGCAATTCATATGGCATAACTTGAACCATCATTATATGTATGCAATCTAATTTATATGACCCTAAGTATGCATGTGCTACATGATATGGGATGAATGACATGGCATTTCTATATGCTTGTTCTTTTATGATTTTTAACGATGATTCATTTTTTATGCATATATGCTAA
Source organism: Eucalyptus erythrocorys (assembly GCA_014182555.1). NCBI lineage: Eukaryota > Viridiplantae > Streptophyta > Magnoliopsida > Myrtales > Myrtaceae > Eucalyptus > Eucalyptus erythrocorys. The sequence goes on along the minus strand of CM024597.1, from coordinate 448,172 downwards.
CTAATGATGATATGAAATGAGATGAATTATGAATTAACCTAGTGATTAACTAAGTAAATGGCTTTTGTATTTTGTATTTTTTTTTCCAAAATAACTTAATAATTTTTATTAAAAAGAATGCAACCTAATGATGCAATTTTAAAAATGTAATCCTAGAAAATCTAATTTACTAATCATGCATGTCTAATTCACTAAACCTATATGGTCATGTAGAGTTTTGACTTTTTGATTTTCTAATTTTTAAGGTTTTTTTTTTTTTTTTTTAAGATAAGTGATTATTAAATAAATATTAAACTTAAACTATCAACACAATCAACAAAGAAAGGATTAAAGTAATTGAAAAAATAACCTGTCGTCTCACAAGTCAAATTAACGATTATTCTAACCTAATTATCACGACAAAGATATTCAAAATAATTAAAAATATGATCCGAAGTCTTACGAATCAAATTAATAATTATATTGATTGCATAATCAAAATACTATCAACAACCCCAAAATTAATATAATTAAAAAAATAATCCGACATCTTACAGATCAAATTAGTAATCACAATAATTTTGGGGAAAACCTTTGTGGATAATGCCTACAAGATATTATGAATATTAAGATCCAATATTGCAATTTAAATAAATAAACTTATAAAAAATACAAACAAAATAAAGTAAAAATAAACTACCTAATTTATTTTCCCTTTTTCTTTTGCTTTCACACACCGCACGTGCACAGCCAAGGGCAGTTGCAATGGATCGCCGGGGTTTGGGTGGCAATAACTTCCTAAGAAATTAAATTCCTAAAACATCAATCTAAGAAATTGAAATAACACCTTTACCAAAAGGAAATTGAAATAACATCCTAAAACCAGAATTAAACTCCTGAATCTAGCGACTCTCTTCCATATACAATTGGGAGATCACAGTCTTTCAAAGCTTCTTGTTATGCTGAACCAACTCAGAGATTCGAGCCTCCTTCCTTTCCACCGTTTCTTCAAGATGTTCAATTTGTGCTTTACGAGTGGGCTTCATGGTCACTTCAGGTATCACGGGAAGTAGAGCTTGAGGGATCTCATGATGGTGGATATAATAATCCGAGGCATGAAAAGCCCTCTCTTTTTCTTTCAATCTTCTAGGCACCACTATCTTTTCCGGGTGGCATTCCTTCCATGCATTTTCAAGACGCTCGAACAGCTTGGCCTTACTTCTTATTACTTGCTCTTTTCTATCCACGATTTGCACTAGCTTCTCAACACACGACCCTTCATCGTCTCCTTCAATCTTTTCGAAGTTTAGTATGTGTGCAAGATTAGACTCATACTTCCTTAACATGGATACATGAAACACATCATGTATCTAAGCAAGTTTCAATGGTAGCACCAACCGATAGGTCATATTTCTAATCTTTTCTAGGATTTCAAATGGCCTTATGTACCCTCAGGCTAGCTTTTCCTTTCTTCCTAAAGCGTGACACACCTTTATAGGTGACACCTTAAGAAATAAATGATTGCCTACCTAAAACTCTAAAGGCTTATGTTACCTATCCGTGTAACTTTTTTATTTTCCCCGAGTAGTTCTAAGCTTAACTCTACTTACCTGTAAGGTGTCTGCCATAGGTTGGACTAACTTTAGACCAATGACTTTCCTTTCCCTGACCTTGTTCCAACAGACTAGAGTTCAATAAGCTTGACCATATAATGCCTCAAATGGAGCCATATTAATGCTTTGCCGATAACTATTGTTATACGCATATTCAACGAGATGCATTGCTCATCCCAACTTCCTTGGAAGTCAATCACACAAGCTCTTAACATGTCTTTCAATGTTTGGATGGTCCTTTTTGTGTGACTATCCATTTGTCATAACGCCTAAATTTTCTATAGTACTCCTGACTTGATCATAGTTCCGCTACATACTCTAATTATTATTCTTCTTATTAGGAGCAAAGGAATGTTCTCCTTGCATCAGCCTCTCACTATGACGCTAGTTAACTTGAGAGGCTAAAAGACAAGACCTTTCTTGGTGATTTGCTATGATGGCTCGCTTTAGCAAATCTTTTTCTATCAGTTGAGCTCGTTTATACAACTTGTCGTAGTCCTTGAGGTTCTGTGGCAATAATTAGCCCTATCCTCCGCCATCTTCTTATCGCGAGCACACTAAGAAAAATATTTTCCGTTGAAAGCATGGACAAAGGTGTACCAAGTCATGGGAGTATCTTTAGGAAATATTCTCCCTTTCCCACCAGTGCATAGCATTACCCTATAGCTAATATACTACCAATGTCAGTTTGTCTTCATCCGAGCACCTCAAGTGTGCGAATATCTTTTCCATTTCTTTGATCCAGGATTCGACCTCTTCGAGATTCCCTGTCCCAGTGAATCTTGAGGGCTGTAACTTCAAGAATTGCATGACTAATCCTTACATAAGATGGTCACCGTTGCTATTCCCATTCAAACGCAGAGCCATTAGCAGAAGTAGAGGCTAGTTGCTGTTGAGCCTGCTGCTCCATCAGGCTCCCAATGGTTGTTAATGCTTGTAGAATTTCATCTAGTTAGGGGTCATCTTTCGACTTTCCTTTCGAAGTCACCCGATCCTGAGCACCCATGCTGCCTACTAATAAGACAACTATAGGAACTCCTGGAAAACTTTTTCACATCATAATCAAAGGTTAGTAGTCATGAGCTACTACCATACAAGAAATCAATCAAGCAACAATCACATGCATTGGATGTTTTCCTAGCTAACTATCCCATGACTTCCAACGCACCTTATCACTCAATGAAATAAACTGGCTATAATATAAAAAATGTAACGACCCCATAGTTGTAACGACAAAATGTAACGACCCCAAACTCCCTTTGAGTAGCAGGGGTTATTTTCACGACATCCTACGCTCACCCTTATCCTGATTCTTTTTGTCTTGTTAATAAAAACATGCGGAAGCATGTACAAACAAACTCCCCAGACAAATAATAGATGGAAGAATCAGATATACACACAAAACACGTTACTTTATATTACAATAGTACATTTGCAAGCCCTTTTTCTACCGGCCATTTTTCCTTTTTACTTCATGCTACAAGTTTCCACATAAACCAAGAGAATTCCTATCTCCTCTAGCGTGACTGCAGCTCCCAAACTGACGTAAGATTTCCATGCCTACAAATCTGAAAAATAAGGGAGTGAGTCGAGAACTCAGTAGGTAAAATTGCTAATGAGAATGACTCGTCATCAAATCAAACATGCGGACATCTCACACACCACAACATCGATAGCAAATGAATATCAAATCGTACTTTTCCTTGATTATATGCATTTGTTCATACCAGTTTATCTTCAATGCATAACCCACTTTTGACTTACCAAACAAGCTACCCTCAACTTATCAAACAAATTACCGTCAACTTCCCAAACAAGCTACCCTCAGCTTACGAAACAAGCTACCGTCAACTTCCCAAATAAGCTACCTTCCAACTTACTAAACAAGCTACCATCAACTTCCTAAACAAGCTACCCTCTAACTTACTAAACAAGCTACCATCAACTTATCAAACAAGCTACCTTTCCAAACAAGCTTCCTCAACTCACTAAGCAAGCTACATTTAACTTACCAAACAAGCTATGTTTTTTTTTTTTTTTTTTTTTTTGGTCAGAACCAAACAAGCTATGTTACAAAGCAAGTTATTTTCAACTTACCAAACAAGCTACCTTCAACTTACTAAACAAGCTATCTTACCAAGCAAGCTTATCAAACAATACATGACAACAAGTATAAAAGATTTGTTAACTATCTCAACAGTTCTTCCCATACTTTCAAGGGCTTTCAACTTCAAGCTAAGTATTTGGCCTCAGGCTAGGCATCTCATACTTTCAGAGACTTCCTAGCTCAACCAAAGTGTCTAGCTATCAAGCCAGGCATCATAAGCATGCTAAAAATTTCAACTTACTGTAAATGCATGATCTACCTTAAACTTATTAAACAAACTCATTAAACAACTCACATAGAAGTATGCACAAAGAAACTCATTCATTAATCTAACCATTACCACAATTCATCTGGAATTTATCAAGCATTCGGAATCCACCAAGCATCCTGTTCTCATGAACAAGGTATCATCGCCAACGCTATATGATGACGAGTCTTATTTTTCATTTAATAATCATACGTTGTACAACACACAAACCAGTTTATCATTTTTCCTCTTAGCCCATGCATACATGGCCTGAAGGCATGCTCATACAAGCATGTGCGTGTCATGTTCTACAATATCATAACTACATAGTATGCCAAGTAAGGCATAAGGTTCGTGGCTCGAACCAACCCATTTAAGTGTTGACCCTCTGCCAAGTAAGGCTCGAATCGACATGCTTCACTATCGATCTAAAGCCTAGCGAGGTTTAGTCTGTCACACTTCAATGCCAACCCAAGGCCAAGCGAGACCCATCCCCAGCTTGAGGCGTGCTTTCACACACAAATCCATAATCATGAGCAAAGCATACAAAATTTGCATACGAGCAAGCCATGGAAAAGCATCAGTCAATATAACATACATACAAGGCACGATACATGAGCAACTCATGAATAGACCATAGAAAATTACTCATCAACATAGTCATACATACAAATAAGCACGATCAAGAGCACAACCTGCTCTACCAATGTAACACAATGCCTTAGTCAAGGGTTAATAAGTTCAGTTACTCATGCAAAGACATGACTAACATGTTCACAGCCAAACCCAACGACATAGTACATCGCCCTAGCCAAAGATTAGAGATTCCACTTACATTTGATGAACTTCGATAAACTAGAAATGACTTTGTTAAGAGATGGACATTCAAGAGGAGGTGGGGGCGAGTGACCAAGAGGGAGTGAGAGATGTGCAAGAGGAGAGGAGGGAGAGAACGAGAGCCAAAGGGTGAGAATGAATGGGGCGGTTGTCCTATTTATATGCATGGAGTGAGTACATGTGATGTTTCAATAAATAGACTTGCGATCATCGATAACAAAATGTAAGGTCTTTGAGACAAAGTGATATCTTAGCTATGGAACGCATTTAATTACCAAGGCTAGTCTAGAGCTCACATAAATGCACTCATAGACATCATAGGCATTTTAAATACGGTCCAATCCATGACTTTCACAATGTCAAGTTGGAATTCAAAGTAATTTGAGGACATTTTGGACTAAGAAATATCTAGGTTATGGAACACATTTAATTACCAAGGTTGGCTTGGGGCTCGCATAAATGCATTCATAAGCATCACAGGTGTTTTAAATACAATCAAAATTATGATTTTTCCAAAGTCAAATTAAGCATCAAAAAGGATTTTTAAAGGTTTGTTCATGAAAACATCATATGTACCAAAGCTGTTTTGAAGGTGCGATTGAAAAATTAATTCATTGAAAATTATTTGACAATGAAGATTAAAGATCTTGAAACAAATTTCATGAAGATGACATGTCCTAATTCCAAGCACAAACTAACCTAAAAGAACTAGTCAAGCAGCCATAACAAAAAGTTCATGACAAGAAGATTTAGAGTAAGTACAACAAATCAGCAAAATTGGATATATCCATTGATGATCTAAATTAGAAGATCCAATTTTTTTCATTTTTTCCCTTCTCTCCTCGAGTGAATAAAACAAGAAGAAACGGGACTTCTCTCTACGCCGGTGTAGCTCTCTCTCCTTCCATGGAGTCCTTCTCTATCCCCAACGGGTGATAGCTTCCCCAAACCCTAATCCCAAAAACCCTAACTCTTTTCTTCCATTTGTGATGACCCCATCGAAAATCCATACCATATGACCCCTCAACCACCCTAAAGCGCAAGCCCCAGAGATCAAAACCCAACCAAACCCTAAATGATGAACAGCACCATCCGTTATCCTCATCTTCGATCTGCGCTTGTTCTCGGATGTTGGAAGAAACAGTGAGTTGATCTCCACAGTGGTCGATCATCCAAGACCTTGCCTCGAGCTCCCTCCAATCACAAACAACGTTCTCCTCCAAACCAGGTACGAAGCCCCTGTGTTTAGATCCTGCAAAATAAGTTGAACAATGGAGAATGAGGAAGAAAATCAGCTTCGTGTTACAACTCTGTGTAGGAGTCTGGGTCACTTATGGTCTGAAAAAGATGTTGTTACTGTAAGGGAGGAAGTCCCCACTGATAAAATCACAGAGTGTCAACATACCCTCTTTGGGAAACTGCTATCGCGCGCGAATGTTAACTTTCAATCTTTCTATACAATGATGAAGAAGGCCTGGAAAGTCAATACAGTTCTCATCACCCAAAAAGAACCTGGGTTTTTCTCCTTCATGTTTGAATCAGATGAAGACAAAGAGAGAGTGCTAAACACGGGTCCCTAGTCCTTTTCAAGTAACTTACTAGTGTTGAAGCAGTGCGTACCTGATATTCCCGAACATTGCTATGATTTCTCTAGTTACGATTTCTAGGTCTACATTCTTGGTTTGCCTCCGAGGTGGATTCTAGAGGAAGTTTATGCTGATATGGCTGGCAAAATTGGCAAAGTAAAGGAAATTCAGCTAGAATTACAAGGCAATTCCTTCACTAAACCTGGGAAAGTATGAGTTGAATTAGACTTATCAGCCCCTTGAAAACTGGGACGCTAGTGCAGATGGGTGCCAAAAAGATGTGGGTTGAATTCAAGTACGAATGCCTTCCCCATTACTGCTATTTCTGCAGTAGGTTGGGGCATTTTGCTGTCAACTGCGAAGAAATACCCTACAAACAGTCAGAATGGGCAGCAAACAAAGTGGGGAAATATGGATCGTGGCTCAAAGCAGAAGCAAAAGAGAAAAGTCCACACTAGGAAGCATTTTATGGAATAGTCATAACTAACCCAGAGACTGAGGAGTACGTACCTGAAACTCCTCTTCAGTCTAACCTTGAGATTGTGGGAGGCCCTAAAGTTGCAACTGGACCTAATCGAAGCAAAAAAAAGGGCAGAAAATCCTTTAAAAGATGAAAACAGAGCAGCAGACATGTGCACCACAGCAGACAAGTCAGCCAAAGGAAAGCAGGCCTTATATTTATTAGACTCAAATGAAGTAGGATGCCATGACACAGGGGGTTCCACTAGAAAGGGGCCGAAGCTTATTCGAGCAAAAAAGCATAAGAAGAACGAGGATTTAAGGGTGCAATTGTTAGAAGACATGGAGTTGCTAGATATTCCGATTCAAATTATGACAGAGGGGAACGATTGGGCTTTGGTGGCTAGCCCTAATAAGCCACCAGTGACATCATGAGAATTTTGAGCTGGAACTGTCAGGGGCTGGGCAACCCCCTGATGTTGCAAGAGCTTAGAGCCTTAGTGGCTCTGGAAAGGCCCACTGTGGTGTTCTTGATGAAAACTGAAAATAAAGCAGTTATGGTGGAAAAGGTAAGAAGGAGACTTAACTTTCAACGGTATTTTTTGGTACAGCCAACAGGAATTGCAGGTGGACTCGCGCTCCTGTGGAACAAAGAGATTCGGGTAAAAGTAAGGTGTAGTTTAAACTATTTTATAGATATGGAATGTGATGACCCCTGAAGTAGCAAATTAATGAGGATAACATTCCTTCATGCTCCAACAAGCTACCAAGATCGACTTCAACTATGGCAACAATTAAGATGTTTTCATGTAGCTAATCACTTACCATGGCTTTGTATGGGCGATTTTAACGACACCCTCTATACCTGGGAGAAGGAAGGCAAATGGGAAACAGATTACTATCATATGGCAGCTTTTAGAGATATGCTTAATGATTGCTCACTTATGGAGATCGACAGCAAAGGCTGTATGTTCACATGGTCAAACAACAGAGAAGGGGAAGATTTAGTAAAAAAGCGTTTAGACAAAGGAGTTTGCACAATGGAATGGCATGTTACCTTCCCGACTGCTGAAATCTATGCTTTACCAGCTGTAAGGTCGGACCACAGTCCCCTCCTCCTCTCTTTATATCCTGGTCTTGGCAAAAGAAAAAAGGAATTTAGATTCGAAACTTATTGGTTAGATGAGGACGATATAGTCAAAAAAGCTTGGGCTACACCCCATCTCGAAAGCATAAGCTTACCACAAAAACTCCAGCAAGCAACAGAGGAGCTACTGGAATGGAGCAAAAAAAAGTTTTCCAATGCTTCTATTCAAATTAAAGAGCTCAAGCAACGCCTTACGAAGATCGCAAATTGCCACCCTACAACATCCAGTAAAGCAAAAATTCAGTTGATCAAGGCGAAAATTGATCATCTATGGAGGCAAGAGGAGATGTATTGGGGACTACATTCCCGTATTACATGGCTTAAATGGGGCGATAAAAACATGAAGCTTTTCCATGCAACTACAATTCAAAGGAGACAAAGGAACAAACTTACCATGTTGAAGACTGATGAATAGCACTGGACCAAGGATCCCAAGGTAATTAAGCAGCACGTCACCGATTACTTCCGAGCTCTCTATCACTCGGCGGGTCCAAGGAACCTTAAGCTCATCTTAAATCACTGCCCAAGAGTAGTAACAACAAAGATTAATCAGTTCTTGATGGCTAATATTACTAAGGAGGAGGTCAAAGAAGCTGTCTTCCAGCTTGGTTCCCTAAAGGCCCCAGGACCGGATGGTCTAAGCGGGCAATTCTATCAGCATTTTTGGGAAGAAATTAAATCGGATGTCATGAATATGGTCCAGCAATTCTTTTAGTCAGGTCAATTTGATCCCATTCTTAACCAAACTTTCATTGTCCTCATACCAAAAATTAAAAATCCAAAACATATCAGCCAATTTCGAACAATCAACCTATGCAATTTCAACTACAAAATCATTTCAAAGACCCTGGCCAATCGCTTGAAACAGTGGCTACCACAGATTATTTCACAAGAACAAAGTGCTTTCGTACATAGACATCAAATCCAAGACAACATTATCATTGTTCAAGAAATGCTGCATCAAATGAGGATCAAAACGAGGAAATGAAAATTCCAAGCCATTTTGAAACTTGACATGTAAAAAGCATACGATAGAGTGGAGTGGGACTTTCTGAGTATGAGTATGTTAAAGATGAGATTTTCAAATCAATGGGTTAATTCGATAATGCAATGCGTTTCTTCAGCCTCTCTAAACGTGAAAGTTAATGGAGAGCAAATAGAGTTTTTTCGCCCTACACGTGGTATACGACAAGGCGACCCCCTATCCCCCTACTTGTTCATTGTGATGGCAAATGTACTCTCATGGATGATACACAACGCCCTGGCAGATGGCAGCATTAAAGGGATAAAGCTAAACAAGTATTGCCCCAACCTAACCCATCTATTGTTTGCTAATGACGCTATTTTCTTTATGGATGGGTCAGTTCGAGAATGCCAGAGCTTGGCAGTTATACTAAATCAATACTGTTATGCGACGGGCCAAGCAATTAACTTAAACAAGTCAGGAATGTTCTTCAGCAATGGCTGTCCACAGGATCTAAAAAGGAATATGTCTCATGCAATGCAAGTGCCAATTAATGATAGAACTGGTAAATACCTAGGGCTACCATCAAACTGGGGAAAAACCAAAAAAGACATGTTTGCATGGATTTTGGCAAGAGTAAATATGAAATTGGTAGGGTGGAAAGAGAAATACCTGTCGAAAGCTGGGAAAGAGATTCTGGTCAAAACAGTTGCGCAAGCCTTGCCGCAACACGCCATGTCCATCTTCAAGATCCATGTATCCATTTGCAAAGCAATTGAGAAACGAATTGCAGCATTCTGGTGGAGGCAAAATGATGCAAAGAACAGCATGCATTGGAAAAACTAGGAGACTCTAAAAAGCAGAAAAGATCGAGGAGAGTTAGGTTTTAAAGATTTAATTTCTTTCAATGTAGCAATGTTGGGAAAGCAGGCCTGGCAACTGTCCCAATTCCCCTCAGCCTCATAGAGCCAACTACTGAAAGGACTATACTTTCCTCAAGGAGACCTATGGAAAGCAAACAAAGGACCCCGCCCTTCTTGGGGCTAGCAAAGTGTTCTTATGGGACGAGATGCTATACTACTAGATTTAAAGTGGATCGTGGGTGACGGGAAATCCATTCATATCCATCAAGATCATTGGCTATCACAAGAAATTCTTGGGGGACCAGAAAACAGAGACGACCCTCATCTAGTGGCTGATTTGATCGATCAAGAAATGAAAGAGTGGAATGAGCCCATGTTAAACCAATTATTCGAATAGAAAACAGTCAATGAGATTCTCGCTATTCCTATCACGCATCAACAGAAGGCGGACAAATTGATCTGGACAAGCAACCATAGCAAACAATACACAGTAAAGAGTGGCTATAACAGGGTCACTGATGCTTCCTTACCGCAGGACCGAAGCAGGGCCTCCTCCTCCTACCAGCCCCCTCGTAGCCTATGGAAAAAACTGTGGCATATGTCAATCCCCCCTAAACTGAGAATATTTTTATGGAGTCTCTGACAAGACACTTTACCAACCAAAGAAAAGCTACACCAGGGGAGAATTTTACCTGACCCGTTATGTCCTCTCTGTTCCAAATACCCTGAGACTGTCGAGCACATATTCCTTCACTGCAAACAAGTCCAGAAAATATGGTCAGACCCCCGGCTAAATATAAGCCACATCACAACCTCGGCTACTAGAATGGACAAATGGGTGGCGGAATACCTCCTAGCCAGGACGCAAGCCTCAGATCTGGAACTAGTTGTCAAGGTCCTCTGGCAAATCTGGAAAAATCGAAACAACTTCATCTTCCGAAAGACCTACGACCAACCTCAGGCACTAATCGACACAGCCCTAGCACAGAACAGTGCCTCTCAGAGATGGATACCAAGGAACTCCTCAAGATTGAAGGAAAACGAACACTCACCCGTAACCTGGAAAGCACCGTAAATGCCAAATCTGAAATTGAATGTCGACAGCTCGTGGACAGCCACCGATTCGACCAGCTCAGTTACTGGACTTCTTCGCGACTCCAACGGAAGCTTGATCGATGGGTTTGCCAAAGAGGTTCACGCGGCCTCCCCTTTGCAGGTGGAAACCCTAGCCCTATTTCATGGGTTGAAGATGCTGGAAGAGCGGAAGACATTGCACGTGAGGCAAACTCAAGAACTAAACCGAAGACTTACCTGTGAAAGTGATAGTCGAATGATAGTTGACTTCATCTTAGGCCGCGAGGAAGCGTCTTGGGCCATTCAACTTCAGGTTCAGGAGTGCAAAAACATCCTGGCCTAGCTACCTTCAGTAATAGTATCCTTTTGTCCAAGAGAAGCAAATCAAGCTATCGATTGGGTTGCAAAGGCATTCCACAAAAAAAACCCTTCCTTCCAATTGGCAGCACGAACCACCTGCCCCTTTGATGTCTATATTATGTTATGACTCCAACTTATCTTGTAAAGCTCGGTGTGTTTAATGAAAGTATGAAATGCTTTTATCGACCAAAAAAAAAAAAACTATGAAAAAATTACTTAACATGCATGACATGATGTGGAACAACTTTCATGAGAAAATTTCCCGAAATGAACTAAGCATGATTTTATAAAAGTCAAAAAATGAGCAATAATGCATTAGGAAATTGCTAAAACAATAGGATATCAAGTCATTGCAACCAAGATTTGCCCTACCAATTGAAGTCCAAAAATCATGAAAATTCGCCACAAGATAGTCTAAAGAATTAGAAACAAAAACCGTTAGGGACCAACGTAAGAATCCCTATAAAAAAAATTGGTATAAAAATGGCAAAAGTCTGTCTAAACAAGGGTTAAAACAAGGTTCTGAATTTGATCCTAAGTCAGAATTCTAATCTTATTTAGGAAAAATAGAAAATGGGCCTAACAACAAGCAATTGGCACAAAACTTGTGGATAAAAAATGTGTAGGTATGCTTTATGACTTCCTAGAAGGGTCTAGGTTCAATTGAAATGAACTTGGTGCTCTAAAGTCTAGATTCGTGAAAGTGTGTGCATTAGTCATCAAAAAAGAAAAAATAGGCGAATATGCATTATTAAGTCTGAAAATCACTTATGCACAAATGGCATAAAAATCACACACGACTAAGAATTAGATGCAAAAAAAGAATAGGGTAAACATCAAACCCTAAGTCAACATGTGAAAATTTCAAAAAAATCGATGTCAATGCAATATGGTTTAAAACTTATAATGTCATAATTGAGGATTTCTAAGTGCAACTAGCCTATTTGTGACATAGTTTTCACAAACAAAATGACATTCAATCATGGTGAACTACATATGCACATGAAGCTTGCAATGCATAATTCAATAGTCAAGAACATGCCAACATGAGATTTGGTCTCTAAGGAACCTAAACATGCATGAGAAGGCAAGCATTTGATATGGCTTTAAACTAATCTCAACATGACAGAAGATGCTTGATTTAAGTCACCTAAAAACATGCATAAATCTCACCAAAAATTGGGCATATAGAATGTGTAATTGGCAGCATTTTTTATTAAGACCTCAGAGCCTAATGGTAATCACACGAATCATGACAAAAATGTCAAAACAAGGATGCATTACTAAACAACCTAATTGCAGCAGCACGCATGTATGTTCGCACATGCTATTGACATATCAAATAGTGATGAAATCATGCAAATCATGTGTCGATAGAAAGCACACAGCATATATTTCCTTCTTCATGAAGGTCACAAAATCAAACAAGCTCATTTACATGCTTAATTTTGCCAAAATGTCTCAGAATAGTATAGGGAGACTGACCCACACTAAGATTTGAGTGGTTTTGACCTACCAAAACTTGTCCGAAAAATCTTTTTGAAAAAAGTATATGACATTCTGAAGACAATAAGGAACAAGTTTCATGAAGACAACTTCATGGAAAAAACCATCAAAGAATCTAGGAAAAAACTAGCAAAACTCTAGGGCGGACTAGGAACAGAACCTAAAGAGCACTTCTTCTTTTTTTGTCAGTCTTACTCTATACCTACTCTATACTCACTCTCAGACTTTTGCCCTACCTCTTGCTGGGCGTGGGCGTCAAAACCCACTTCTGAAACTTGCGCGTCCCCACCCCATCCCTCCCTGAGAAAGTGGGGGTTTGAACCCCTCATCTCCCCCTTCCATGTTGGAAGAGTGGCCACTGGGGCGAACCCCAGTGGTTAACCTAAAGAGCACTTAAAATCTGCAGAATCGAGCAGATTATAACTTTTTGGCAGTCAAATGTTGGCTTTTCGGGACATGCAACCTATTGATTCAAAGGTCTCGGAACGCACTTTCTAAGTCTAGAAGGTCTCGAGTCAAAATAAGGCCATCTAAGGCCTTATTTTAAGTCAAACAACTAGCACATCATAGAACACGAAAATTGTAGATTTGCATCCAAATCAACCACAAATAATCTGCAACCTCCATTCAAACTCAGTAAGTCAATGATCTAGCATATCAACAACACATCTAAGTATTTTATAAAATCCTAAGTGCAAATCCTAGCCCTGATTAACTATTCCAACATCACTTCATTGGATTCAAATCTAAGACCGTTACCTTTAGTGTGATTTCATCGATTTTGACGCAATCAGACAAATAAATCTCATTGGAATATGAACGTAGTTCGATCAATCCTTCGAGGGATGGATTAGGACGCCTTGGTACACCTGCAGAGGATCGGATTGCTGGTTCTAAACTTGCAACAAAAACCGATCCAAGCTTGGACTTGTTCTGGCGCCGATAAAAAAGGAGCCGCTGGAAGATTCGACGACTGATCGGCAAAGCTCTTACCATGATGAGGTCAAAGTAAATCCAAAGAGTTGATTGAAGGTGAGTGGTGCCTTGAAGGAGCTTTGCTGGCTGCTACTCAGACTCGAAACAGATTCGATCCTGGAATGGACTGGTTTAGACGTGCCGGCAAGGATCCAAACGCTGGAACATATCCGGCCACTGATTGGCCAAACTCCAGCTGCCTGAAGGTCGAACGAAGGCTTGATGATGGATCGGAATGGATTGGGGGCGATTAAGCCACCGTTGGCCACTAGCCGAGGCCATTGAAGTAGCCGTCAGACAACTTCCAATCAATGCCTGGTTAATCTTTGGCCACGAATGGACTAGGGAGGAGAAGGAGATGGCCATGAGCGTAGGTGGCAATCGATGAGCCGCCAGTGTAAGGCTAGCGAATTTGGATTGGTGAGTGGCCGGTTCGGTTACTGGAAACCAAATGTGAGAGAGAGAGAGAGAGAGAGAGAGAGAGAGAGAGAGAGAGAGAGAGTTAAAAGTGTAGGAATGAGCTCCCTTCATTTTGGAGGGAAAAATCCTATTTATACTTCCCCAAAATGGTCGATCTTGGCTATTGGTTGGATCCGATAGTCAAATTCCTAATCTAATGGCCAAATCACAATTTTAAAGGCTTAATCAATATTAAGAGGCGTCAAGCGATCGATAAGATGGATCTGATTTGCGAAAATCCAAGCTTAAAATGAGAATTACGCTTAAGGGCCTAATTATGGGTCAAATTGCAATTTCATGAAATTTGAGAGCTAATATGCAAAATCATGAGAATGCAAGGGCTTAGGAGTGAAATTGGCATGGTGAGGATCTCGGAATTGATAACCAAAGGCCTAGAATCCACCAACAATGGGCCAACCCGACTTGCCTTGCCAGCGTGAACCTGTCGGATTGATTAGATCGGTTCACACTGGTTTGACCGATTCTAGCTGGTTCTAGCTAGTTCTTGCACTTGTGAACCTTATGGGTTCAAAATTTATGCAATTTGGTTCCTCAAGAATGAAACTGAAAAGAAAACTTGTACGATTTGACAAGAAATTGTCCAATTTTGACTCAATTAAGCCAATTAATCTTCGTGAACGTGCTCTATGGACTCTCTATTGACCTCATTGAGTGATTATCATGAAAAACAAAGGATCGAAATCATGGGTACATTAAATCAAACCTTAAGGGCTAAAATGAGCAATTTTGCAATTCCTTGACTAAAATTGCAAATTAATTAAAATAAAATTTAATTAATGTTGCAATGGGCTTATTTAACTAATTAGCCATGTGGAGGATCATCTAAAGCACTCAAATTGACTTTGGATTCAAGTGTCAAAACTTAGGTTAAAAATGAATCGGGATCTAATATTAAAATTAGACCTAGATTCATACAATTGATCCGTAGCCTTGAATGGGTCAACCCAAGTTTCTTCAATTGAAGCACGACAGCTCGGTTTTCTTACCTTCAAGAGAGCAAAATCTCTCAAATCAAGAAGTCTCCTGTGAATTTCCCAAAATCAACCCCAAATTTGGCCTTATCTTAAGAAAATGGATGAAAACAATCTTCTGTTCGTAAATTATAAAGAATCGATTTTGACTCCCTAATTAGAGCTTAAAACAGCAACTTGCCTTTCAATGTGGTAATTCACGAAATTGAATGCACAAGTGGATTTAGAATAGTCCATAGAGCAAATGTCGTAAAATGAACTACACTTAATTATAACTAAAATGAAAGTAATTTTGTTTTTTGTCGAATTAGAATCTAAAACCGAAAAATTCATAAAACAAGGCTCTTAATCAAATTTTGTGGAATTTTTGACAAAAAAAACTCAAATTGACACTAAAAGGAATGTTTTAAGGATTTTTTAAAATTTTTTTTTGTCAAATGTTTGGTCAAAAGTCAACATTTTAGTTGAATTTTTCTAAAAGGTTAATTTCTTGGTCAAATCTTAGATTTTGGACAAATTGATTTAAGAAAAGTTAAATTAAAGTTAAATTACATCTTTTTGGGTGAAAAGCCAATTTTCTACTTAGGGTTAACTTTTGGTCAAAATGTTGATCATAAAGTTAATCCGAAAGACAACCGTTTTGACTTTTCTAATTTTTTTAAATGAATAAGAAAGTGCTTAAAAGCCACAGAGCAAAAGAAATAAACGAAAAATGACATTTTTCGGGTTCAGAAACTAGCACCATCGAGATCAACAACCTCAATCTTGTTTTTTTTTTTTCAACGTGTCGACTAAAAAAATCCAAAATTTTAATCAAGAATTCAACTTTTTAGGGAAAAAAAAAAAGTCAACTAGATGATTGACTTTTGATCAAATTTTTGACCAAGAAAATTGAAATATTGAAAATCTACAAATACATTTCTTTTAATGTCACTTGACTTTTGTGTCGAAAATTTCACAAAATTCGATTAAAAATCTTGTTTTCCAAATTTTTCGATTTTAGGTTTTAAATTGACCAAAAATAAAATTACTTTCGTTTTAGTTATAATTAGGTGTAGTTCTTTATTCAACATTTGATTTAAGGGCTATTCTAAATTCGCCCGTGCATTTAATTTTATGAAATTGCCATGTCGGAATACAAATTGCCATTTTAAACCTTAATTAGGGGGTCAAAATCGATTCTTTATGACTTATGAACAGATAATTGTTTTCCATTCATTTTCTTAAAATAAGTCCAAATTCGAAGTCGTTTTTGATAAATTCGCATTGAGGGATTTCACTCTCTTGAAAGTAAGAAAATCGAGCCGTCATGATTCAATTGAAGAAAATCAAATTGACCCATTCAATAATAAGGTCTAATTGTATGAATTTAGATCCAATTTTATTATTAGACCTCGATTTATTTTTTACCTAAGTTTTAGCACCTCAATTCAAAATCAATTTGAATTTACTAGGTGATCTTCACAAGGATGATTAATTGGATAGGGCAATTGCAATATTAATTGAATCTAATTTCCATTAATTTGCAATTTTGGCCATTAATTTGCAAATTTGCACATTTTAGCCCTTTAGGCTTAATCTTAAGTATCCATGGTTTTAGTTAGTTTTTTTTTTTTTTTTCACAATAATTGCTCAATTAGTCAATAGAGGATCTATAGATCATATTTATAAAATTGAATTGGCTTAATTGGACCGAAATTGGACAGTTTCCCCTCAAATCAAGTGAATTTTCTCTTCAATTTGGTCAATAATAGAGCAAATTGCATGAGTTTTGAACCCACAAGGACCATAGGCAAATGAATTGGCCAAAATCAGAATAAACCGATTAAGAACTAGCCAAGAAACGGTCAAATCGATACGAATCAGTCTGATTGATTCAAGCGGTTGCTACCGGGGCTGGCTGGTTCAGTTGCTTGTTGGCCGATTCTAGACCTTCGGCGAATAGTTCTGACATCCTCATTGTGCCAATTTTACTCCTACACCCTCAATTTCCCAAGATTTTACAGACTGGTTTTTGGATCTAGTAAAATTACATTTTGACCCATAATTAGACATTTTAATACAATTCTCAGTTTTGGCTCGGGTCTTTGCAAATCAAACCCATTAGATCGATTACCCAACATTTTAAGATCATAATTGAACTTTTGAAATCAAATCGTTGGATCGAATTGACGGCCGAGATCAACTGATTTGAAGGTAGGATAAATAGATTTTTCCATCCAATTTTGAGGGGGCTCATTTCTGCAGTTTCTCTCTCGCTACAGATCTCTCTCTCTCTCTCTCTTTCTTTGCTATTTCGAGCCTTTCTCTTTGCTTTTTCCAGCCGTTTTTTCTTTTCTTCTTAACCGAACTGCCCACTCATCGGCCACACGTCGGCGGCCGACCGGACGCCGCCTAGCCCTCGGTGGGCCTTCTAACATTCTCCTTCCATCCCTCAGCAATAGCCACTAGCTCCAATGGTCGGTTGATCTGCCAGAGCCAATCTAATCTGGATCGGTTCAAAAACTGGCCACCACGCCAATTTTAAGTCTACCGACTTGATCGCCAGTCCAACGACCCTGATGGGCAAAGCAGACCTCGCCAATTATCTAATAGTAGCATCCCCGGCCTAGTTATGGTAAGGGACCAGCGGAACATCCACCGGACCTCTTTTAGTGGCCTAATCCACTACCGGCATTCAAAACCAATTCAATTTGAGCCCAATCTTGACCAGTGCTTGAATCGCTGCCATCCGACGTGTTTCCGACACAATGATCACTCCCGATCAGTCCTTGGGAGAAGCCCTAACCTCACTGTAGTCAGAACCCCTCCGATTGGCCGCTGGATTGCCTCTAGTGGTTCTTTTTGCTAACTGGCGCCCAAATCGGTCTCAGCTTGGACCGCTTTGGCTTTTTTGTGTATTTTAGCGATTATATGCCTCGAACTAGCCCTTAGGTTGTTCAATCTATTCCTTGTCCCTCCAATTAAATTTCCGGCGAAGATTCATCCGATCACGGATTAAAATCGGCGAAAACACAAAAGGTAAACCTCTTTGATCTCAAATCCTGTGAAGCAAGGTTAGATTATCCAACGGGGGCTAAAATTCAAGCTTAGATTTATAAAATATGCCTAGAGCCATGATTGATGATGATGTTGAATGATCTGTTGTGATTGATTGTTCATTGAAGACGAACTTGAGTTTGTTTGAATAAGATTATTCTTAAATCGGCAATTTCGTAAGTCTGCGACATGCTTGCTGTTTTGGCTAAAACGAGGTCTTAGATGGCCTTATTTCGACTCAAGTTCTTCTAGGCATAGAAAATAGACTCTACGAGCTTCAAATCAATAGGTTGCAGGCCCCAATTGAGTGACGTTTGGCCCCCAAAAAATAGGTCACAATCTGCTCGATTTCTGAATATTCTTGGTGCTCTTTAAGTGCAGTCCTTAGTCTATCTCAATGTCTTGTTGTTTTTTCCCTGTTCTCTGTGATGATTTCTGGACAAGCTTGCCTTCATGAAAATTGTTCCCCGTTGTCTCAAGAATGTCCTGTAATTTTTCGGAATTTTCGGACATGTTTAGCTAGGTCAAAAGCTCTTAAATCTAAGCATTGGTCAGTCTGCCCTGTTTTAATATGAGATGAACTTAGGCAAATTTGAGCATGAAATCGAGTTTGTTTGACCTTAAAGTCTTCATGAAGAATTAAATACATGTCATATGCTTCCTATTGATGTAAGATTTGCATAATTTTGATATCATCCAATGCGTCAATTGCATGCTTAAACGTGCATGGATGTTGCTGCAATTAGAAAAGCTAAGAACTTGCATCTATCTTGCCATTTTTGTCATCATCCGTGTAATCATAATTTGGTTTCGAGTCCTTAATGAAAAGTGTTCATCAGAATTTATTCTATATGGCATCTTTTTGGTAAGATTTATGTTCATCTTTAAGTGGTCGAAACTTTGCATGCTCTCAACTCTCATCATAGGATTACAACCTTCCCTTGTGCATACTTTTGCGTGCTTAGTTGGGTCTCTTAAAGACCGAATTTCATGATAGTGCCTTCTTGACATTTGACCTACATATTACCAGTTTTGTGCATGTATGCTCTCAGGTAAATTAAATTGTTTATAGTTTTATATAATTTGGGGGCAATAAAGAGCATCGGCATATGTAAAGGGAAAGTTCCTAGGATTCCCAACCCCTTTTTATAAAGAGACATGTCCGTTCCTTCTACCAATATAGCAAAGTGGGGCACAACTCTTTTCGGTAGCGTCACAGTTCCAAGGTATCTATTTTGGGCTTAGACAAGCTAATAATTGATTAGGTTTAATTCCTTATGCAGTGTGAGAAAATTTGGTACAATAATGATAGTAGGAATGCAAGGAAATTGGTCTCTTTGGAAAAATAGGATACAAAGAAAATCACACTGGCCCCTATTTTGTATACCCTCAGTTGCTCCTTTTCTTTTGGTCCTTCTCTCCCTCTTGGTTGTCGTATAATCAAGTCGACTCAGCACGTTCTAATGCTTGAGCTCGGACATGACTTAATCAAGGTCCTCTATTACCCAATACTCAATTTGGGCTCAATCAATATTGACTCAATTAGAATTTCAAGGGGAAAAGCGTCAAAAAAATTTTAAACTTATTGCATTAATGCCAATTTAGTCCTAAATATTTTAGTGGTGTCGATTTAATCTTAAACCTTTTAACTTAGTGCCAATTCAGTCATAAATTTTTTGACCTACTATTAATTAAGTCTTTCTGATTAATTTTAGCCGAATATTGCCGATGGCAATGCCGGCTTATGTGGCACGGCCGATACTGATGTGTAGTAATATTTTAATATTTTTTAAAATTATTTATTTCTTTTCTTTTCTTTTCTTTTTTTTTTCCTTTTTTTTTTTTTTTTTTTTTGGTTTTCCTTCCCTTCCTTCTCCCTCCAACTAATCGCTGGGCCTTGGCAACCGGCTAGATATAAGGTTAGCCCAAGCACCAATGGTTAATTGCCAAGGTTCAGTGACTGGCTAGAAGGAATGGAAGGGAAAAAAAAGGAAAGTGAAAGAAAAAAAAAGGGAAAAAGGAAAAAGTGAAAATATATATTATTAAAACTTATCAACTTAGCATTGGTCGTGTCACGTAAGTTGATTGGTGTCCACATCAGCATTATTGGGCCAAAATTAGCGATAAGGTCTAAATCAACACTATATCAAAAGGTTTATGATTAAATTAGTACAAATGCAATAGGTTTATGACTATTCTCACACTTTTCCCGATTTTCAAAGGGTCAAGCTCGACTTGGTCATGCCAGTAAATTTTGAGTAAGGATAAGAATATCACAAGTGTTATAATTTTCATACGACACTCACTTGAGTGTTATAACTCTTTTTAGTACAATGACTTCAAAAAAGGCATTGATTTAAGTACCATAACTTTTAATAGATTACTTGAGTGCCATAACTTTTTAAAAACGTTCACTCAAGTGCTAGAAATCCAATGTGGCATAATAGTTGTAATGAACAATAATTTTAAAAAGTTAGACACTCAAGTGATAAAAAATAATAATAATAATAATAAATCATGACACTCAAATGAGAATTGTATGAAGTTATGACACTTGCAAATCTTTTTTCCTATTTTTAGCCTAAACCCGAGTCCGAGCTCGAGTTCTCAAATTTGCAATAAAGTAGAGAGATTCATTTAGGGAAGCAAAATTTTAACATACTTCATTTGATATTTTATTAGCTTTTGCTATGAATATGTGCGTGAAATTGAAAACAAACTAGTATGAAAATAGACTTATAGAAATAGGTTTTGGCCGCATGCTCATACGTCATGTCAAATTCGGTTTTTTTTTTTTTTTTTTTATAGCAAATTCGTTGCGTTCAATAATGGACATCCCTAAATCAAAAGAATAAAATATTATTTTTGTTGAATTAGAAATACTCAGACTATAATTGAGATAATTTTAGTTAGTGGATTAGATCTATTTTTATGAAATTTTCTCTTTTTCATTAGGACTAATATCATAAAAAAAAAAACCCTAAAAACTCTAGAATTGGTACACTTGTGCCCCATTGACCCAAATTATATTTTTTTTGGTAAAGAAAAAATAATTACACAAGTGCCACATTTGCCCCAAATTAATTTTTGTACTGCATTTACCCTAAACTAATATATCCGTTCCACATTTACTTCAAACTAATATACCCTTATCATATTTATCCCAAACTATGGTAAAATTAAGTTTTAGGATAAATGTGGCATGGATGCACTAACTTAAAGAAAATGTAGTACAAGTGTACTGTTTTAAGATTAGTTTTGAGGTAAGTGTGGTGCAGCTACACTAGTTTGGGATAATTGTGGTAAGGGTGTACCAGTTTAAGATCTTTTGTTATACAAAAATTAGTCTAGCATGAATGTGACACAGGTGTACTAATTTAGAATTTTTGGTGATATTAACCATTTTCATAAGGACACCTAAAACGATTTATTACTTTATTTAAAACAAAGGGTTTGGTTTCAATGAGAGATCAGGTGCTTTTACTTTGGGAACATCATCTATTAACTCTAGGTATAAATAAACCGTTTCTACAATCAAGCCACTAATCCTGTAAAAGTTATTATAATAATTTTCATAATAAATGAAAAACAATGTATACAATAAAAAATTTTATTTGCTTGCAGATAAATGGGTCTACAGTTCTCAACCTGTCTCTATTGACCTCAGACAAATGGGCTGTCTTCATCGGTATCCTTTCTTACCTTGGGATTTAGACCTTGTGCACGCCTCTGTGTTGATTTTTGTTCGATTTTAGTCCATTTACAAGTTGATTGGATGTACTTTGGTGGCCTTTGCTGCTGTTGCAATCGGTCTGGTTATCTATTCAGGGTGAGCAACTAATGGAATTTCATAGCTATTAGTTAGTTGGTTTCACTCACTATTGCTCTTGAAAAGACCCACTTTGGTCAGTCCGCCATCAGTAGCTTGTTCAAGCAGTTCAACTTCAGGAGTCACATCTCTTCACAACCTCACCTCACAAAAGTAAAGTAAATCTGTTTCCTCTCCATTGGAATCAGTTAGAGCGGTAGAGATTGCTTGACAACTTTAAGTAATGTCTCGTTATTTCCTCTGTTTTTTTTCTGGGTACTTTTGGCAGGTTTCTAAAATCTTTTAAACCTAATTTTCAAGATTTTGGGCAATACGGCGTTTTTTCCGGGACTTTTTTGGTTCTGTGCTATCTGCTATTAAAAAGATTGCATCTACTTAATTTCAATAAAAGAAAATATCTTCGAGTGTAGGACGAGGGGTCCATCAATGTGTTTTGATATGCCTTCATAGAATTGGTTTATTGTGTAAAACTGATTATGGCAAGCGTCTGGCTTTTGTGCAGAGGAGACAAAGAAGACGACAAAAAACGGGCTGATGTTGCGGATGAGAATGTCGAGAGGGGCAAGAGATCTGATGAGGAGGCTTGCTCGGTCGGTCAGGAACAAAATTCCAGCACAAAAACAGAGGTCGTAATAAGAAAGAACGAAATTACTAGTGGTAGTAGCAACCCCGAAATTGTCTCATAGCTAGTAAAGATCTGAAGGGAGAGCATGATTAGTCTTTTCACCGTCAAAGTATAGGAGTTCGGCGTCAATAATGACTCTCTCGATTCATGTCCATGACAAGCGCTATTCAATTGTAAATGGGGGAGAAATGCTATTCATTTCGTTTGCCTCTTCAGTATTCACAAGCTATCTTCGGATAAGTCGTCGTTTGATGGTCGACTGGGGATTTCTTTCCAGATGCGATTTCGGGGTGTTAATGCCAGATTGTTAATCATGGCGAGCAACCATTGATAGGTTGATAAGAATATGCATTATTGCTGACTAACACGGGTGTTTCTGCATCTCCCTCTTATTATTGCAGAAACTGTAAACGCAGGGAAGCTGACAAATAAACACAAATACATATATATATATACATATACATACATATATACATACACGCGCGTGCGCACATATATATATATATATATATATATATATATATATATATTTTTGACTCACACCAGGGGAAACCGAAGAAACTGTAAACGCAGGGAAGCTGACAAATAAACACAAATACATATAAATATATATTTGACTCACACCCGGGGAAAGCAAAGAAAGCTCCCCTTTATTCCACTCTCGTCTCGCAATTCTACCCAGCTAGTTATATAAGTAGAGACACAGCATCAAACATAGAATGTTGCCCCTGCCAATGGTGCGGAAGAGCCATCTTTTATTTTTCTTTATGTTGTTGGAGATCTCTGTGGAGTTCAACATGGCGGTTTCAACCAACTTAGCGGCTTTTCTTTCTTACAGTCATCGAATATCTTCGTGAATTTGTAGATGGCATGGGACACAAAGGGTATGTAGATGACCCACGCGAAGATGTTGACCCCCATCAGGGCACCGACAGAATTTAATGTCTCGGTACCTTTGCAAGCAATCGTGCCGAGCCGGAGCTGAATCATGTCGACCATGGAGTACAAGAGCAACACGCCGCCCATGACGGAGGTCGA
The DNA here is from genome assembly GCA_014182555.1 of Eucalyptus erythrocorys. Classification (NCBI taxonomy): domain Eukaryota; kingdom Viridiplantae; phylum Streptophyta; class Magnoliopsida; order Myrtales; family Myrtaceae; genus Eucalyptus; species Eucalyptus erythrocorys. Next base: position 424,473 of record CM024597.1, on the reverse strand, counting down.
CGTGGAGAGAGCGAACAAGGTCCCTCTCAGCGCCTTGCTCGATATGTCATTGATTTCTTCGAAAGTGTGCGTGGAGATGAGGTAGGTGAAGAGGTGGGTCTTGAGGGATTTGGCCACGAGGCTGGAAAACAGATAGAAGGCGAACGAAATCACTTCGTTCTTGACCAGCCTCCTCGCCACCCTAACTCCAGCTTCACACTGCTTGTTGCCCTCGATGTTCTGCTGTCCTTCATTCGCGAACGCCAGGCCCACGAAGACGGCGGCGGTGAAGAGCGAGTTCACGTTCACCAGATCGTCCAGTGCCCTCTGATGGACCTCCACTGCCGCCTCCAGCTTTGCGGGGCTAGCGATGCAAACATGACAAACCACCACCAAAAAAAAAAAGAAAAGAAAAGAAAAGAAAAAGGTGGCGTCATTTCCAAGATCAAAGTGTATAATACCAAGTAAACGTTCTCGAGACTCATTCTCCTATATCACATCAATTTAATTGATCTGACGCTGTGATTAGTTCCATTCACTATAAAAGAGAGAGAAAAGGGACTGACTCGAGCTCGAACTTCTGCTGACCGTCGGACATGGTTTCTTCGTCTTGTATTCTTAAATACCAATCCTACATATCGACCTGGTTTTTATAGAGATGAAGAAAATATGCTCAGCCAGATTTGCAAGCATCGCTTGGGAAAGAGACAAATCGAGAATGGAATAAAGACGACAATTTGGCGTTTAATATTTGAAGCTTATTACTTACATGCAAAAAAGAAGCAAGCAAGCTTATTTAAAAGTGGCAAGTCAAGAACAATTATACGATGATTCTCGCGGTTCAACCACATGCAAGCATCTGTCGTCAAGGGAAGGGTAGAAATTCATTTTCACCCTCCAAAAATGTGGAAATCAAATCCCTCCAAAATTTTTGAAATTATGCTTGCTTGTAGCTGGCGAAGGAAGAGTTGGACCCGATAACCCAATCAAACCCGTTTTGAGAAGAATCCGTTTTGAGAAAAAAGGTTATGGACGCACCTTTCTTGAATCCTCTAAATAACCGTGTCAACTTGTCTCATAATTCTTTTAATTTTATCAATTGATCTTATATATTTTCACGTCATATAAATTGAGTCCACTCGACCAATTTTAATCAGAAATCGCTGACGTAAACGTTGGTAGTGCTATATGGGATACCAGGCATTGACGCGAACAAATTTTTTTTCCTTTTTTTTTTTTTGTTTTCACCTTTTTTTCCTTTCTTCTTTTCTTTTCTTTTCTTTTCCCACTATGGCCAATGAGGATCATCGGAGCTTGCCAAACATTGGGCAAGGCGATCATGGGGGGTGAAGGTGGTCTTGCTTGCGGCTGTGCTTGCCCAAACCATTGCGAGGCACAGCCGCAAGCTAGGCTACCTCGTTACAGTCTTGTCGAATTGCTGGTGAAGGCAGCCATGGCCTTGCCCATGGCCACGATAGATTGGAGTGTGCAGTAGTAACTAACCAAATTAGGAATTTCCCAAACCGGACTAGACTAATCGATTCTGTGCTGTTCTCAAAGGCGCTGGTTTGGTTCTCAGTCTCATAAAATTGGAACCGATCATGAGTGGTCCAATTTTCGATTTCAGGGTGAGAGCCAAACTGATTTACTTTATTTTTTTCAATTTTTTATTTGTTCAAGAAAATTGGTGTTATGTAAACTATAACGAAAATGAATCGCCCGAGGCCTGCCTCTCAAGACTCGCTCAGCCACGCCTCCTCTTTCCCTCTCACCTCTCATGCCTCGGCTTCACGACTCTTCCCACCGTAGTGCGATGTACTCCCGCCGGCTACAATGCTTTCCTTGCGTGCAATCAATTCGCGACGAACGTCTGCAACTCCCAGATGTCCTCAAGCCTTCGCCGCCACTTCCAACTCTCGCTGTTCCTTTTCCAGGACAGACGCAGCAAACCGACAAGCTTCGTTGCTTCGCTCTGATGATCCTGTCGTCCTCCATCAGGCCCTATTGCCCAACCCCGGTGATTTCTTGACCGGCACCTCCATATACAATGTCAAGGTACCAGCGGGGAACTGCGACGCTGGTGGTCTTCCAGTCTCGAGCAGCAGCCAGCAAGTCCCGACACTGCTTTAGTCGGGACCAGCGCCTCACCACGCGCCTGTCCTGCACCTTCAACATTACAGTACCTCCAAACTCCTTGCTTTGGTGATCAGTGACTTCCCTGCAACTTTTCGAGCGAATTCCATAGTTCCGAGCTAGTTTCATTTAAATCCAACGAGTGTAGGTGACTTATTACAAATTCACCGGCTCCATTGGACCACCTTCGAACCAGATAGGACCAGTCTAGTCCCATTCGCAGTTCCAAAAATTAGGAACCAGTCCTTTTGGTTCGGTTCTCAAATCCTTGGTGGGAATTGGATTGGGAACCACTCGTCCCTAGTGATCGCCTCACCTAATGGCTGGTGAGTTTCAGGGACCCTTGCCCACCACAGTGGTGGGGGGAAAACTAAGGAAGGACAAGAGGAGAAAAGGGGAAAAAAGGAAAAAAAATTATAAAAATTCCAAACTTTTTAAAATATTTTAAAAAATTATTTATATTAGCGTTAGCCATCCTACATGGTATCACCTATTAAAAATTGATATAATGGATTCAATCAACAAAACATGAAAATATTAAGGACTCCATTGGCAATATTGAAAGGTTTATGACCGAATTGATAGAAATATAATAGTTTTAAAACTTTGGATAATATTCTCTAAATTTCTGTTGAGTGCTTAAATTGCCTAATAGTTTAAGTAACTATTTACGATTAGTACATTACATGGTAATAAGACAATTTTAGGGTCTATAGCATTACTCAAATAGTTTGCCAAGTGGGTGAAATGAGAAGAATCTTTTCTTTTCCGGTTTGAGCTGTAGTTGGAAATTTAGAACAGTCAAAATGACAAAATATTCACGTTTGTCAGCCAACATATGTGTAATATCCTAAATAAATGTATAATTCATACGATTTCTTGGAGGTGTCAATAGTTTTGTCAGAGGATATGGTTATTGGCTTCATATTTAAAGTTGGAGTTCTATTTCATTAGTGTTTTTATCTTGTCATCTTTATTGGTTAACGACTAATTTACTCGGTGCAATGTTCATTTTCGATGATACTCTTTAACGAGATCAGCTTTACCACGGTTCCTAGACATTCATTTGTCGGTTATTGCAAACTCAATTGATTGTAGAGATTGCTAGGGTTTTCAAATTTCTGTTTTGTTATTTGTTATTCGGTATTCTAACGCATGGAGCAAACTACTTCTGCAGTTGTTTAGAAGATACAACAAATTATTGATTAATATGACGATTTTCTACTCATTGGTTAGGCACGCGTCACTATAGCACGTGATATTTGCATATAAAGATGTGGCTCTTCTTATAAGGGAGAAAAAAAAAAAAAGAGAAAGAAAATCTGGTAAAAAACGGTCATTCTATTTTGGGAAAAAACCACCAAAAACCCCAAACTTTACCCCGAGTGACACATTTACCCCATAAGGGCATTTTTGTCTTTTTAGTTTCTGTTTTTTCTTTTTTTTTTCTTCTTCTTCCCTCCGCCGGCCATGGCGGCGCCGGCGGAGGGAAGCTGGCGCGCCGGCCCTCGCCGGCGTGGGGCGAGGGCGGCCCTCGCCGGCGCCGGCTTCCCTCCGCCGGCTCCGCCATGGCCGGCGGAGGGAGGAAGAAGAAGAAAAAAAAAAAGAAAAAAATTTTAAAAATGAAAAGACCAAAATGCCCTCCAATTTTGGGGTAAATGTGTCACACTTGAAAGTTCAGGGTTTTTGGTGTCGCAAAAAAGTTTGGGGTAAATGTGTCACAATTTGGAAAGTTTGGGGTTTTTCACGATACAAAAAAAGTTTGGGGTAAATGTGTCACTCGAGACAAAGTTTGGGGTTTTTGGTGGTTTTTCCCTTCTATTTTTCAATAAGGTTTAGTATGAGTGGATCAATTCTTGACCCATTTAAAATGACTCGTTTTATGTTCTGAACCTGTGTTGATGAGAAGCCAAATGACCCGAATGGACCCCTCCCACCCTCTCGGCTAGGGCCTCGAAGAGGGTGGCCGACATCGTATGGCCACCGGCGATACCGTCGCTTAAATCCTATTTCTATGTCGGACCTTGTAAATGAAGAGTTCATTCGTTACATGGCGTATAATTGATGCGGACCGACGTCATCTGGACTATCAATTACGTGGCTCTCGTTGTGGAGTGCGTCCTTGTCATCAATGATCCAAATAACTTCGATTTGTATAAAATAATTCGTATGTTACGCTTTCAAGGCCACTGCACGCTTCCCATCGGGATTGGGCTTCCGTGCTGGTCAAAATTCAGGACATGGATACAATCATTGCATTCCATATGACACTGGATTTGACTATCGTGCTTAACGATTGGGATTGGTGTGTGAAGTGCCTCGCTTTCAAAGCAATGCTTTGTGCCCAAAATCCACTCAAAACATTACATTAATAAAAACCATTTTTATATAGGCCGACGATACACGAGTATCCGATTGCGACGGGGCAAGTAATGAACAAAGGAAAAGAACATCGCCACGATTAATACCATCGCATCCACACATTATGATATTGGCGGAGAATTAGAATACATAGGTGGGGGATTATCAACGGTTTGCTGTTGATGTGGGTTTCGTGTCTCCGAGCATGGAGTGGGATTGAAAGACGGCGTACCCCATGGAGGGCGCATAGACGAGCAGTGCCAGGACGTTGATGGCAATCAAGGCTCCTGCGGCCTGAACTGTGTCGCTCTCTCCGCAAGTGACATTCCCGAGGAGCACGCGGACCACGTTGAACATTGACATAGTCAGGTAGACACACCCGAGGACCGAACTAGCCACCGACACCGTGATCATGAAGCTCCTCAACCCGTTCATCAGCAGCCCGGGGTTTTTATCTTTGTGGCGGTCGTTGGGCTTGGAGTCGGGATTGGAGTCGGAGAGGTATGTGGAGAGGTGCATCTTGAGGGCCGTGGCGACGATGCTCGAGAGCAGGAAGCACACGAAGGAAACCACCTCGTCGAACAGAAGCAACATTCTCGTCTGCTGGCTAGTTTGGCACTCTTTCCGCGACACGAGGCCGTGGGTGTTGGCACTCGCGAAGGATATCCCGATGAACATGGCAAAGGTGAAGAGGGAGTTCACGCTCACCAAATCGTCCAGCACCGTTTGGAGATGCCGTATTTTCTTCTTCGGGTCCCTACCGCAACATATCCATGACAAATAGTAAATCAAATGTAATTGAACAATTGACAGGGTACCAAATCAACTTCTTCACGCGATATGCATGCATGCACAATGGAGAGAGAGAGAGAGAGAGAGAGAGAGAGAGAGAGAGAGAGAGAGAGACTTCTTTTGAGGATCATTATCAGCAGTTCCCGGATCAGCTGAACGCCACATGATTCAACGATTTCAGTGGGATTAAAGGATGGATGGAGGAGGCAAGAGGGGTTCTAACTTGTTATATAGCAGTTGCCACTGTGAGATATTCCTTGCCTGAGGTTACAAGCGAGATTAATGAGAAAAAGGGGGGAAAAAAGATCGAAGATTAAAAAAAAAATAAAAAATGATGCGACTGAACCCTGTTCTGCTGCTTTGGCTGCATTTTCGTGAAGCACGTTGAGTGACCAGATTCTTCCTTCTTCCTTTAATTATCATGCAAGGCCGAGTGTAATTAATGGCCTTCAACTTTTTGTGTACCGATCATAAGATTATCCAAATCTAATAACCAAAATCCATATATGTCATTCGCAAAATAACGTTGTATACATTTGCGAACTCAATTCGATTCCTTAGAGACGAAGAAAGATATGGGGAATACAAAATTACTCCAAGACTAAACTAGATTTGTTATACGTAAAGATAATAAAGAATACGACGATGAACCTACAATCCATTGTGCATATGGGTTCCGTGTTTTGTGAAGAAGAGCTATTCTGCTCCCCTTTCTCTTCTACATCGTGCAATATATAAATAAATTAAATGAGTTTGATTGAATTTAATGAATAGTAGAATAAAATTACAAACTTTATCTTGAGAAATCCCGAATCTTGATGAAGAAGACATGAATTTGACTGGTGTCTCGCAAACTATTACATTAGTGTTTTGAGTTTGAGGCGTTTACACCCGATTCTAAGATAAGTACACTACAAGTGCTAAAAGTTGTGTACGGCGCTCACTTTAGCGCTAAAAGTTTTCGCCGGCTCACTTAAATGTTAAATCGGATGAAAAATGATCACTTTAGTATCAATGACAAGAAATTCCAACTAAGCTAATTACATGTCATTGATAATTAATCATTTTTTTTTAAATCCAGTCCACGTGGCATTTTCACATGGGATGCTTGGCACTAAAGTGATTATTTTTTAACAACGACTGACATTGAAATGATCACTTTAAATAAAATTTGGTATTCAAATTATCAATTTTAATAAAATTTGACACTTAAATGATCACTATTTACAACTTTTGGATGTCGTCATTTAGGGATTATATGCTGACTAGGCACGCCGGTGAGCCACGTAGGATTGAGAACTTAATAAAATATAGCCATGTCGAATTTCCGATAATCCGGACCGGAATTGACACTTAAATGATCATTTTTTTTTTTTAAAAAAAAAGTAGCACTTAAGTGATCGGAAAAATACTTTTGGCACTAAAGTGAGCGTCGTACACAACTTTTGGCACTTCTAATGTACTTACTCCCCGATTCTTGATAAGGCATCAATTTTGATTAGGAAGAGCAAAATCACTAAATAGGCTAAAGAGAGGCACAACTCTACTTTTGTTGGTATCTGTTTCTTTTGTGGGGGGAAAAAAGGTCATTATGAGAAGAAGAAACGGAAGGAAAGGGGGTTCTCTTTATTATTTCTTTTCTGAGTAGCCGCTTGTATGCAAGGGAAAAAGAAGACTTTTGTGGTCCCCCTTCCTGAACAGCCGCACGGGAAGAAAAGATCCACCGCTTGAAGCCCCAAAAGAGAACGTTCTTGGTTCTGCTGCGCGTAGGGCAAACAAGAAAAATATCGTATTATTTTCTCCATGCGGGTTTTCTAAATGAGTTTTCCCGTGATAGATTACGAGATAATATTAGTGAATTTTGCTTCAGCTTAATCTAGATGTTGAAAACACTATTGATTATTCCTTGCTTATTTTCATGGTGATCTCATATCGATTTAATTATAAAATTTGTTAGCTTTTTTCCGCATTAATATTACAATAATGAAGATTGATGCTTTGGTGGCCGAATGTTTTTAAAGCACGCATAGTTTCTAGGATAATCAACTATCAATAAAAGCAATCCTATGACACTATGAGAGAGCTTCACGAAGATGGAGAATAAGTGATGGATCCCGCAAAAGTCTCTTCGTAGACAATCTTGTCCTCAATCTTTTTAGAGTTAATCCGCTATGCTATCTAGGCAGAGCAAAAAGTAGAAAGCAAAGTATCTTATTTACTCCGGGGTCCAAAGTGTTTAATGGATAGAAAATGGCGGATTGGCATATGTGACCTTCAAAAGCTTCGTATGGTGAAACTCCTCCTCCTATAGTTTGCTTCTTCTTCTTTTTTCCTCCCTTTGGTTGAATGGAAAATGTGTTAATTCGGTTAATTCATATGCATATTTGGAAAACAGAAACTTGAATAATAATATGATGGATCTCAAAAGTGAAAATTCTTCCTCTACTCTTGCACATTCAATTGTATAATATATTTTAAGATATAACAGTGATAATAATCATAAAATTTATAAATGAAAGGAAATACCACAAAGATGTGAATGTGTTTGTTCCCTTTACTTTAAACTCATTACATTCGAATGCATTTAATGTACAAAAATCATTATTACTATAATATATTATCTAGAGATTTCCCTTTACTCTTCTCTTGACAAATCTCTTTTAAAAAAAAGGAAAGAATCACTTCATTAAGTTGAATGCGTTCAAAGTGAAAAGTAAAATTTACCAATTCACTTAATTATAAGTATATTATCAAGTGATTTACCTACTATACTTTCACTTTTCACAAAACTCATCAAATTTTACATGGAAAAGAAAAAAAAATCCATTAAATAATGCACTAATGCGGAAAAAAAGAAGTCAATTTCAGAACAATATATTAGCTTAGATTAGCATAGGTATAAGATTATCTAGTAGATTACATGAGACAGAAACTTTTCTATTGAAAATTTTTCTTTCCCCGAGATATGTAGGGCGCATTAATTGGGAGGAGCCAACTTTATGTGCATATTAAGTATTAGATTAAATTATAAATGGATGGGTCCAACTAGGCTAACAGTACCGTTGCACTGAATTCGTAACGGTACTTTTACAGCCACAAAATTCACATTATGCTGGTTCGACTCATCTGGGCAATCAGAGCGGAATTTCCAAAATATATTGAAAAAAATGGCCCTTATGCTGCAAAATCACGAAGGCACCATTCAAAAGAATAATAAAAATCAGAAGCTTATCATTTAGCACAATATTAAACATATGTGGGGAACAAAAGTTAACATAAAATTATGCCTTTCGTATTTATTTTAAGTTTCATGCTTTTTGCCAAGATTTACTAGTAAAATGCCACACATAATTTAGAAACGAGAAATGAAAATTTTAATTAAATTCAGGAAATGAAAGTTATATAATTATATTGCTAGCTACGTGATGGACTAGAGTGAGACAAATTATATAGTGATGGTGCACTTCACAGTGACAAGTGAAAAATCATAGACAAAAAAACAAGACAAAATATTTTGTAAACTTTATTTCTCAGGAAAAATATGAGAAAATTCATAGAAACTTTGTAAAAGATAATAATTATTCAAGTAAAATTGCATAATATAATGAGTCAGATTCATCTTTGATTCCATATCATGTCATTGATTCAATATTTCTCATGTTTGAGTTGTTACTTTTGTAGACTGACTAGTCTCACCAAAACTTTAAACTAACAACACATGTTTTGAAACTGCACAAATGAGGTGATCATGACTAGAGCAAATAATATTGTACGAGCGATAGGTTTGATTGAGGATTTTACATAGTGTGCTATAGAAGTAATTTATACGATTATTTTGTTTTAGTACATTATAATGATTTAGCAACAATGAGGTAAACCTTAGGAATTATACTCGATGGAATGTCATTCGATTCCGAGGAAAAGCTTTTGTGGTCAAGAATTACTGTAATTCTTCCTAAAATAACAGCACCGTTAGTGAATCATCTTCCTCTATGAATGGGGTGCATTAATTGGGGCTAGGGATTTGGTTTTTTGGGGTTTATACTAGACAAATAATTGAGTGACTTTTTTTTTTTTTTTGTAACCCAGAGAACCCCGTAAGCCGACATCCGACGAGCAAACCCTGAGGAAGCGACTGCAGGACCCACCACCATAGGATTCCAAGTAAGAATCCCTAACGATGCCTCTGAGATTCGAACTTCTCCCATTCATGAGGGGAAAAGAGCCCAAGTCAGTTGCGCCGTTGCGGGCGATGGTAAAAGAAAGGTGAAAAAACAAGAAAAAGAGAGTTCTCAATATTTTAGGAGCTTCCTCAGTTGAGGAAACCCCTCCAAAAATAAGCGTATGCCGTTGATCGTGGCAAGCACACGGTATTCTTTAGTAAAAGATGAAAGAATAGTTCGCTCTATGCTTACCACATGGCTGCGTGAAAAAACACTGAGCGAGCACTTACTGCAATTTCACCAACTCACACAAGGACACTCCCTCTAATCTTGAGGTCGACTTGGTCAACCATGCAAATTTCATGTATTAAGATTAGACTATATTAGATTAGATTAGATTAGATGTATGCTCTCAGGTAATCAAATCATTCCTAATTATATATAATATGGGGACGACAAAGAGCATTGGCATGTGTAAAGGGAAATTATAAGGGGAAATTCCTAGGATCCTCAATCACTTTTTGTAAAGAGAGATATTTGATCCTTGTATCAATGTAGCAAGGTGGGGCACAACTCTTTTCGATAGCGTTAAAGTCCCAAGGTATCTATTTTGGGCTTGGATAAAGCTAATAACCAATTAGGTTAATTTCTTATTCAGTGCGAGAAAATGTTGTACAATAATGATAGTAAGAAAGCAAGGAAATTGGTCTCTCTGGAAAATAGGATAGACAGGAAATCACACTAGCCATTATTTTGTATTCCCTCAATTGCTCCATTTATTTTTGTGATTTTCTCTCTTGTGGTTGTCGTATAACCTTCTGATTCTTGAACCTGGACATGACTTAATCAAGGTCATCCATGACCCGATACCCAATTTGGGCTCGATTGAGCTTGACTGACATAGATTTTCAAGGGTTGAGCTCGACTTGGTCATGCGGGTAAATTTTGAGTAGGGATAAGAATATCACAAGTATCATGATTTTAATACAAAACTCACACAAGTATCATAACTCTTTTTTTAAACCACTTTAGTGTCACGACTTTGAAAAAAAATTCATTTAAATGTCATAATTTTCAATAGATCACTTAAGGTTCTTAAGTTTTCAAAAACGTTCACTCAAGTGCTAGAAATTTAATGTGGCATAGCAATTATAATGAACAACTTTAAAAAATTAGGACATTCAAGTGACCGATTGAAAAGTTGTACAACACTTAACTGATAAAAAAAAAGTTATACACTCAAATGAGTGTCATACATAAATTATGACACTTGTGGTATTTTTTTTCCTATTTTTAGTCTAAACTCAAGTCCAAGCTTGAGTTCTCAAATTTTAAAATGCAATGAAGTAGAAAGAGATTCATTTAGTGAAGCGAAATTTTTAACTTACTTCACTTAATATTTTATTAGTTTTTGCAATAAATATGTGTGAAATTGAAAATGAACTAGTATCAACATAAACTTAGAGAAAATAGGACTATCAATATGTGTTATGCCACTATATGAATCATGTATCTCAAGTCGTGTTAGTTTTGGCCTCGTACTCATATGTCATATCAAATTCGGTATTTTCGGGGGGCAAATTCATGCTGTATTTTTACGTCACATCAATAACGAACATCCCTATATCCAAAGAATAATTTTTTTTGTTGAATTAAAAAAATCAAGATTATTATTGAGATCAGTTTAGTTAGTGGATTAGATCTATTTTTATGAAGTTTTCTCTTTTTCATTAGGGCTAATATTATAAGAAAACCTTGAATTAGTACACTTGTACCATATTTACCCAAACTAATTTTTATCCCAGATTTAGCCTAAATTGGTATATCCGCATTGGATTTACCTTAAACAGATATACTCATACCATATTTATCTCAAATTTTTTAGTTTTTGGGTAGATGTAACATGGATGCACTAACTTGTGGTAAAGGTAACATGAGTGTACCCTTTTGAGACATAAAAAATTAGCTTGGTTTTTGCTTTGGTAGCTTGTTCTGCCGCTGTTTGGCTCTTCTTCATCTTCTTTTGTTTGCTGCGCGCTAGCTGTTGCCTTTGTTGTCTATTCTTTTTCACCTCGGCACTCTTCCACTCACTTTGACATTTGGTCATTCTGAGTGTAAGTTTTGATGCCGTGACTTCTTCTTGTATAATTACTTACTTTCACGAACAAAAAAAAAAAAATATATATATATATATATATATATATATATATATATATATATATATATATATATATATTAGCTTGGGGTAGATATGGTGCTGCTACACCAGTTTCAGGTAATCATAACACAGATCAAGTGTTTGGGCTTTCGGCGATATTAACCATTTTATTTAAGACACCTAAAACAATTTATTGCTATTGTTTAAAGCAAAGAGTTTGGTTTCAATGAGGGATCAAGTGTTCTAACTTTGGAGACATCATCTATTAATTCTAGGTAAAAATAAACCGTTTCTATAATCAAGCCACTATCTTGTAAAAGTAATTATAATATTTTTTACAACAAATGAAAAACGATATATATATATATATAATAATAATAAAAAGAGAAAAATAGACAAAAGAAAAGGAGTTAGCGTATGTCCATTAAAGAAGCGGTTTGGTATTTAAATCAAATGTAGATTTTGTACTTAATTACAAATCACGATTTAAGATCTGAATTGACATAACCCTGTTGTTTAATACCTAGCTTCGGAGTCTCATTTAGTTAATAAAAAGCAGCATTTATTATTATCCAAAGCATTTGTGAATGTATAAATGACTAGAATGTATCCTTTGATTAGGTTGATATTTTAGATTTGAAATTTAAAACCTTGTTGGTTCTTTAACTCCAAAAACATCAATAAGAATAAACTTGATTTTTATAAAGGGTTAATACCCTGAAAAACCCCAAACTGGTAAACCCGTGATAAATTTACCCCTAACTATTTTTTTTTTACAATGAAAAACCCCAAATTGGTACACCTATCACAAATATACCCCGACTAACCATAAAAAATCATAAACTGGTACATTTATGACAAATTTACCCAAAACTAATTTATTCAACCTCAAAAAACTCCAAACTGGTAAATTTATAACAAATATACCATCCGCTAAATTAGATTAATACCCCCAAAAAAATCACAAAAATTGTTAATTGTGATAAACGGAGCGTACAATCCCAAATTGGTATATCAATCAACTGTCACGTGTCATTTAACATAATAATTTAACAATAAAATTTAATAAAAATTAACAAAGGGTAAATTTGTCACAAGTGTACCAGTTTGGGGTAAATTTATCAAAAGTATATCAGTTTGGAGTTTTTGTGGTCAAAAAAATTGTTTGGGGTAAATTTGTCAAGAGTGTATCAGTTTGGAATTTTTCAAGGTATTAACTCTTATTTTAATGGGTGCAGACACTATCTTTCGTGGGATTTGCACTAGCTACATTCCTATTCTACTCATTCGTCTCGATTTTGCTGAAGGTTTGGTTTTAAGACATTAGATTTTTTGGTTGTGCAGTTGTTCGCTTGTTTGCAACATGAGATCCATCAAAATTTTCGTTTGCAGGTAAAAGGGTCTACAATGCTTAACTGGTCTCTATTGACCTCAGACATGTGGGCTGTCTTCATTCGCGTCTTGGCTTACCATGAGAAGGTTTATTCGCAGGATATTTGGCATGATTGGGATTTAGACCTTCTCGCTGCCTCTTTGTGTTGATTTTAATTTATTTACAGGTTGATTGGATGTACCTTGTGGCCTTTGCCGCTGGTACAATCGGTCTGGTTATTTATTCAGGGTGAGCAGCTAATGGATTGTATAGCTATTAGTTGATTTCACTCACATCTTCTCTTTGAAAGACTCACTTCAGTTGCTCTGCCTTCAGTAGCTTGTTCAGCCAGCTCAATTTTAGGAATCACATCTCTTGCAAACCTCACCTCACAAAAGAAAAGTAAATCTGTTTCGTCCACCTTGGAAATCAATTAGAGCAGCAGGGATTGTGTTATAACTGTAAATAATGTCCCATTATTCGCTCTGATTTTTCTGGGTACTTGCGACAGGTTTCTAAACTCTTTTAAACCTTATTTTCAAGATGTTGGGCAATATGGCGTTTTTCCTGGACTTTTTAGTTCTGTGGTATCTGCTAAAAAAGATTAGATCTACTTAATTTTGATAAAAGACGATATCTTCAAGTGCAGTGACAAGAGTGTTTCTTCATCTCCCTCTTACTATTGCAGAAACTGTAAACGCAGAGGAGCTCGCCAATAAACACAAATACATTTATTGATTCATATCCTGGAAAGCAAAGAAAGCAACTTCCTCCCCCCCGGCCCAGTGCTTTACTCGACACTCATCTCTCAATTCTATGTAGGTATTTATATAAGTAATGACCCAGCATCAATCTATTTTTTGGAAGAAGAACCTTCTACTTTGATCTTTGTGGATTTCACAATCGCATGTCCGACAAAGGGTATGTAGATGAGCAACGCGAAGGTGTTGACCCCGATCAGGGCCCCGATGGCATTTAATGTCTCGATACCTTTGCAAGAGACCTTGCCGAGCTGCAGCTGAATCGTGTCGATCATGGAGTGCAAGAGCAACACGCAGCCCATGATGGAGGTGGACGTGGAGAGAGCAAACAAGGACCCTCTCAGCACCTGGCTCGGCAAGTTATTGATTTTTTCGATATCAGGCTGGCTGATGAGGTAGGTGAAGAGGTGGGTCTTGAGGGATTTGGCCACGAGGCTGGAAAAGAGATAAAAGGCAAATGAAATCACTTCGTTCCTGACAAGCCTCCTCACCACATGAACTCCAGCTTCACACTTCTTGTCGCCCTCTACGTTCTGTTGTTCACCGCTCTCGAACACCAGGCCCACAAAGACTGCAACGGTGAAGAGTGAGTTCACGCTCACCAGATCGTCCAGTGCTTTCTGATAGTCATACACTGCCTCCCGCAGCAGTGCGGGGCTAGTGATGCAAACATGACAAACCGCCACCAAAACAACAACAACAAAAGAAAGCAGCGTTATTTCAAAGAGAACGTGTATAATACCGAGTAAACGTTTAACGTGATGAAATCTGTTCACACAGAGAGAGAGAGAGAGCGAGCGAGAGACTGACTCTATATGCGTCTTCTGTTGAGGTCGCGCTTTGCTCCCTTGACCTCGCATGATTTCTGTCTTGTATTCTTAATTACCAATTTTACGGATGGAGGGTTTTTATAGATAGAAGAAATTATGCTTAGCCAGCTTTGCAACCATCGCTCTGAAAGAGGTGAAGCGAGAATGGAACAAAGACGATAATATGATTGATATTCTCTTCTTTTTTGTCGTTTCCCGTTTGAAGCTTATTACTTAACTTGCAAAAGAGAAGCAAGCAAGCTATCCAAAAAGTAGCAAGCCAAGAACAATTAGAAAGAGAATACGATGATTCTCCTTGTCGCGACCTAATTTTCGGGTTAATCTAAAATTATGTTAATGGATTACTAAGTTTAGATTTAGCTCGGGCTCTCCCAAACCCATACCAATTCGCGACTTAATTTCAAATATCTAGCATGCAAAAAGGAATCGCCACTAATCAGTTTGCGGTAGGTCGATTAGACACCTAAGTAAAATTAAGGGAGATTTATTTTACTCCTACGAACCAGAGATTTTGGGTACGGGGACTTGGTTACGTTAAATTTCTCTAACACCCTTTCGGTATCTTTCTCTTTTAATTTTTAAAAAAATGTTTTGCAGGCAGCTTGAATTGATTTTAATTCACTTTCCTAACATGTGAGGTGATCATGCGGGTACACAAACCACCAATTTAGCATTCAAGAAAGCAAATAAAAAAAAAATACTTATCTCATAGCAACGAAAGTATCTGCATTGTCAAATCAGAGTTCACATCAGCAATCCTAGATTTGATTTCTAATTAACAAGCAATCACTCAATTTTTGGGTTCACTTTATTTAATGAAAATCATGCAGTGCATCTAATCTAACATGAAATGGTATGGCATGACAATGTGCTCTAAATAATAATAATTTTTTTTGTGTTTTCTTAATGAACATGCAATAATTAAATATGCAAATCTAAATTAACAAAATGACCTAATTCTAATGACGGACAATTTCTGATTCAATGAACTTAATAACAATTAAATGATATGCATTTGATATCTCTATTCTTAAAATGCAATCTATTCTAACAATTGAGTCTAATTTATGCAGAGATGGATTTTATTTTTCATTTTTTATTCATGAAATTCGAAATTTAAGGAAAAACGCAAAAATGATCTAGCTAGATTAAGATTCTATCTAATTTAAACTAAGGATTAAGTCATATTAAATCCTAACTTAAACTAAACATTATCTTAATCTAAAATGCAATTTATCTAAAAAGATGACCTAAGTTTAGAATGGAACATGCAATTCGAACCTTATATGCATAATGATTTTTTTGTGTTTTTCTTTATGAAATTCGAATTAAACATGCAACTCAAATGGAAAACTAACAACCTGAATGAATCTCTATTCTAGATATGCAAGTGAACAAAAGATATTCCAAAACAAACTGAATCCTAATTTAAATTTTTTTGGGATTTTCTTAGTGGTATACTAAAACAAGCAATTATCAACTAAACATTAAATCTAAACAATCAAGATATTCAACAAATAAAGGATTAAAATAATCGAAAAAATAACTTTGTTGTCTCACAGTCAAATTAGCGATTATTCTAACCCTAATTATCATGACAAAGATGTTCAAAATAATTAAAAATCTAATCCGAAGTCTTACGGATCAAATTAATAATTATATTGATTATCTAATCAAAATCCTGCTAAAAAGCCCAACAATTAATATAATTAGAAAAATGACCCAATGTCTCTCGGGCCAAATTAATAATTAAGATAATTCCTGACTAAACCCCTGTGGATAATGCCTACAAAACTCACAAATATTAATATTCAATATTGGAACTTAACATAAATAAACTAAATAAAATGAAATACTTAAAAAAGCAATCCACCTAATTTGTTTTTCTTTTTTCTCATTTTTTCTTTTTTCCACGGCTTGGCAGCCCGTGTGATGGCTTTGTCGCCGTCGGTCACCGGAGGTTGGAGTTGTCGGAGCTCCGGCGAGGAGGCTTAAGCGGCAGCCGGTGCGCAGCGAGGAGAGGTGACACGGCGGTGGTTCAAATCAGCACCGGAGCGGCTTCATCGGGGGAGCAAAGGCGGGGCGACGTCGGTTGCTGTAGAAGGTGCGGATCAGGTGGCACTCTGGTGCGGTGGCGAGCAAGCAGGAGGTCGCGGGTCACAGTGGGCGGCAACAGAGGGTAGATCGGCTCGTCGATACGGCTGATTTGGGCTTCAGTGCCGCGGGCTCGCGACGTCACAGGAGTGATCGTCGCAGGTTGGCGCTAGCAGCAGTTGGCAGGCTCGCTGGTTACCGTGGATGGCACGGTGGGTTCGCGAGGGTTGCGGAACGATGATGGCACAGGAGGCGGTGGCACGGCGTTGCAGTTGGATCTGGGGCAGGCGGAGGAAGACTCAGGCGCCGGGGACTCGAGGCGGTGCAGCGGTCGCGGTTGGCTTTGGGGCGGCGAGCAGCGCGGCGAGTCAGATCAAGCAGCGCGAGTCCGCCTAGCTTGCAACCTGGGTCACTGATCGGAGGTCGCGGCGACGTTGGATGGACGGCGATGTCTCCGTCAATCGGGTGGAGACGGAGGCGGCGAGCAGAACGGTGGCGACGGATGCGCGAGGAGACCGGCGGCGCAGGGGATCGGTTGCGGCAGCATAGGGACTCGCGAGGAAGAAGAAGCACAGTGCACTTTTCCTTTTCTTTTTATTCTCTCTCTCTCTCTCTCTCTCTCTCTCTCTCTCTCACCTATCCACTCGCGCGTCCACTCTCTACCACTCGCGTACCTTCCTCCTCCTGTTGTTGACCTTGGCTTCTTCCCTTCAATGCTTTTTCTTCTCTCTTTTTGACTTTTCTTTTTTCTCCCCTTCTCTTCTCTCTCTACTTCTTCCACAAAAACCGAAGCCCTATTCTCTCGTTTTCTCTCTTTTCACTTTTCAATTTTTTCACCAAAGAAGCCCCCCTGTAAGCGAAGCCGTACCCCCCATTTATAAGCCAAAACCAGATGTGATCTTTTATCGATATTTCATCCGACGAAAAGATTGTCGATAACCTCTTAATCACAAAAAATATTTTATTCTCCTTATCTGTTAAATATTTTCAACTGATTTCACCATCTATTGATAAAGACCAGATTATAATGCGATTTCCTTAACTTCCAAAAATCATCATAATATCGCATCAAATCTTAATTTTTTTACTAGATAATTAATTAAACATAACGACGGGCTTGAGTTGATTTTCTTCTTTCGTGGGCCTAGCCCGGCCTGCCGAACATAGAGCTCAGAAATATTAATTCGAACCATTCCACCACCAGCCCAAAAAAAATGCAAAACATGTAAATTAAAAATAAATGCACCTAAATCTATGTGTTATGCAATTAATTAATTAATGACTAAATGGGTAGTAAAAATTTAGGTGTCAACACTCCTCGTGGTTCAACCACTGGAAGCATCTATCGTCGAGGGACGGGTAGAAATTCATTTTATCCAAGCTGCAATACCAAAAGAAGGAAATCAAATCCTCTTGGAACCCCTCCCAAATTCTCCGAGTTAATCCTCTCAAAACTATTTTGAGAAAAAGGGCACGGGTGGACCTTTCTCCAATTCTTTAAATAACCGGGTCCACCTTACTCGTGCTCAAAATTTGGGGTCGGGTCAGATCAATCTTTTTCAGCCCTGCTTAGCTTGGAGTTCTCCTTTTGTGCTTAAATCATAGTTAGAATTATGCAATATTCAGTTATAGACAATGTTCAATCTTGTTAGCTAAAATATACGTATTACATGTACTAAATACCTATATTATTGATCTAAACTCTCATGTTGAATGGGCAAATCTAAATAATTTCAAAAATGGCCACACATGTTAACACTTTGTAGGGCTCGTTTATTAATACTGAAAAACTGAGTCCTGAAAATTTGAGTATCGAATATTGAGTGCTAAAGTCTTTATGTTTGAAGACCAAAATTCTTTGAACCGGTGAAATGGGGAATGACTCACCCCGAATCAAAACCTAGTAATGAAAACCGGGATAAGTACACTAATAGTGCCAAAAGTTGTTTACGGCGCTCACTTTGATGCCAAAAGTTTCTGCCGGATCACTTAAGTGCCAAATCGGAGAAAAAACGCTCACTTTGGTGCCATCGGCGAGAATTTCTGTCCAAAATGATTACGTGGCTTTTTTTTTTTTAAAAAAAAAAAATTCGATGGGGCCTCTAAACGACGTCGTTTTGCCGTCCTACGTGGATGGCTTCACGGAAACGATGCCGTTTAGCTCAATGGGGGTTGAAATTAGGGTTTCCGCTGTTCGTCCCCCATTGTTCCTTCGCCGTTGCTCGGCCACCGTCGCTCGGCCACCGTCCTCGGCCACCGTCGCCCAGCCACCATCGCTCAGTCACCATTGTAATTGCTTGACCAGGTGAGCGAAGAGAAACTGAGATTGTTGCTCGAGCAAGAAGTTGCAGGAAAAATCGGAGGCGAGGGCGGAGGAGGAGGAAGAAGAAGATGGGTCGGAAGTGCTGCTGGTGTGCTGCTGCTGCTGCTGGTGCGTTGTTGGTGTCGCTGCTGATGTGCTATCGGTGCTGTTGCTGCTGCCACCGTGCTGCTGCTATTGCTGGTGTGGGTGTTCAAGGAAGAAGAAGACGAAGACGGCGTCGTTTTCTCTCAATTTGGGGATTCGGGTTTCGAAGTAGGGGGAAAAATATCAAATGGCGTCGTTTTGGTGTTTAGATGCTGACTCAACTTTCCGACGAGCCATGTCGGCTTAAAAAATTAATAAAAAAAGGCCACGTCGAATTTCCGGCCAAGTTCATCGGCGTCAACACTTAAATGATCCGGCGGAAACTTTTGGCACCAAAGTGAGCGCCATACACAACTTTTGACACCATTAGTGTACTTATCCCAATGAAAACCTATACATGTCATTTGCAATAAAACTTTGTAGACAGTTGCAGACTTTCTTCAAGATTTAATCAAATCTCTTTGGCATAAACATAAGAAAGAATAAGTCAATAAACCTCTAATCTATTGTCCTAAGACTATGTGATTGAAGATGGGTTTTGTGTTTCTTCAAGAATATATGTTCTACTCCACCTTTCTCTTTTATAGTGTTCACTATAAGTAGATTGCACGAGTTCGATCTAATCCAGCTTCATCTTGAAAAATCCCGGCTCTTAGTGAGGCTATTGAAAATATGGCTCAAGTTTCAATACGAAGAAGTAACTTTTCTAATTTAAGTAAGTTTCTTATTTTGAATAGGTTTCCTACTTGGAGGAGTTTTCCTATTCTGGATCCAACTGTTGTCTATGTATAAGAAGTGCGGGGATTATAAAAGAGGAACTCTAGTTTGTGAATTACACAAATCTTGTTGCGTGATTCCTTTGTGAGATTGAAAGATTATATCATGAGAAAACATGGTGCTAAACACTATGTGAGCAATATTGGGTATAATTAGGGCGGAGGGGTGGGAAACATTGAAAGTGTTATAATGATTCTAGTGTGGTTGTAATCTGCGTTGTATCACTTAATCTATAGTAGAATTCTTTGCTACTTTCCCTGTAGATGTTGGTCATTTAATATGACCACGTAAATCTAGCACTTGATTTATTTTCTTATTTAATCTAATTTATGTTTTTGGTCAAAATCTATTTTACTATTCAATTGATTGTTTCTATGGCAATTGATATCAAAGCTAGACATCTGATTTGAAGTGAACTGATGGCGACAAAAGAAAGAAAAGTGAATATCAACAGATTTGATAAGAAGGATTGTGGTTTCTGGAAGATGGAAATTAAGATTTATTTGTATAAGAGGAATTTGCACTTGCCCCTATATGGGAAGAAGCCTGACTCGATGAAGTAAGTTGAATAGAAATTGCTAGATAGGCAAGCGTAAGGTGTTATTTGGCTGACGTTGTCTCATAATCTCGCATTTAGCATCGTGAAAGAAAAGACCATTGTGGGTTTGATAAAAGCCTCGTGGACATGTACAAGAAGCCATTTGCGATCAACAATGTTTATTTGATACAACATTTGTTTAACTTGAAGATGGGTGAAGGTGTGTTAGTTACTGATCATATCAATGAATTTAAGGTGGTCGTTACTCGATCGAGTTTAGTTAAGATTGACACAAAGATGAGGTATGTGCTTTGATTTTATTATCCTCATTATCTTATAGTTGGAATACTATTGTTACTATTGTTATTAATTCTTCAGGGTCAACAAGTTTGATATTTGATGGGTTTGAGATTTGATTCTAAGTAAGGATAGCCGTAGAAGAGAATCTAGTTAACCCATGTCTACTGCTTTAGTAGGTGAAAAAAAGAAAGAACTAGTACTTGTGTTAACAAAAGTGACATAAATATTAACAGGCATAGTGAGTCTAGGATTGACAGTTTTGTTTATTAGAGTTGTAGTAAGATGGGACATCTTATAAGGAATTGCCATAAGCTAAAGAAAGAGAAGGGTTATGGAATTAGTATTGAGTCCGCAAAGAATGCTACAACTGTAATTGATGATAATTAGGATAATGTTGATTATGTCATGTTTTTTATTGAGGATTATTCGTCTAATAGATGAATTATGAATTTTGGTTGTTCGTTTAATGTCACATCAACTATGAATCAATTATTACTTATCAATTTATAAATAATAGTGAAGTGTGGTTAGGAAATAATGTTGGGTGCAATATTGTAGGTGTTAGTGATGTTAGAATTAGAATGCATAATTGTATTGTGAGGATAAGGTTAGAGTGAGGTATATTCCAAAGTTGAAGAAGAACCTAACTTTATTAAGTTCTCTAGATTCAACTGGGTGTTATTATAGCTTAGAATGTGGAATTTTGAAGGTCCTTCAAGGTGTCTTGGAGATAATGAAAAGAATCAAGCACAAGGGTCTATATGAGCTTCAAGAAAAAATAATGACGGGTTTTTCTGTGAAGCCGTTTAATACATCTATTTGAGAGTGTGAATTGTAGGATATGCATTTATGGCATGTCAGCAAAAGAAGCCTGAGGGTTCTTAGTGAAAGGGATCTCTTGTGTGGTTATGTTGCCAATGAATTGAATGTATAAAGGTGTTGTGAACTAGATTAACAATGGAAAATGCATTTCACTATGGATGTCAGAAAAACAGTGGAAACAACGGAGTTAATTCACTTAGATGTTTGCAGGTTATCGTGGTTTCCTTCAAGAAAAAGTGCTAGAAATATGCTAATAGTTGTGGACAACTACTTGAGGAAGACTTTGGTGTTTGTGTCAACTCGCATAAGTTTGATGCCGTTGTTAAGCAGTTGAGAGCTTTGATCAAAAAGGAAATTGGTAAAATGGTCGAGCATATGTGGACTTATAGTATAATGGAGTTTTGCTTCGAGCTATTAAATGAATTATGCATAAAGGAATACATAATGAAACACTGCACTAGTGCCAGTGAACCATGAAGTACTCTATAGTGTTAGTATGACTAAGAGTTTGACAAATCCACTTAGTCGATGTGAATAGATTCTTGTCCATTGCGATTCGATGTCCGACTCTCGAAAAAATGTAGTCAAGTAACAATGCTTATCATAAATAGGGTGCGTCAATTAGGAGTTTGAACTTTTTTATGCATATTAGATATTTGATTAGATTATATATTAATAGGGTGCATTAATTAGGTTGAGGATTTGGTCTTTTGGGTTTCTCCAGTGAGGTGAGCCTTGGGGAATCTATAGGTTATAATTTTACCTGCTCTCACAAGGGCACTCCCACTAATCTTGAGGTCAAGAGTTGGTCAACCAATCAAATTTCATGTATTAGAATTTGGATTAGATGTATGCTCCTGCACCAATCAATTTATTTCTAATTATATATAATTTGGAGATGACAAAGAGCATTGGCATTTAAAAAGGGAAAGTTCCTAGGATCTCCAATCCCTTTTTACAAAGAAAGATGCTTGTTCCTTCATTTGCTCCTTTATTTCCCTTCACTCTCTCATGGTCATCGTATAACCAAGTCAAGTCAGTACCCTTTTTGCTAGTATCTATTTTGGGCTTAGATGAGCTAATAATCAATCATGTTGATTCCTTTTGCAGTAAGAGAAAATGTGGTTCGATAATGGTAGTAGGAATGCAACGAAATTAGTCTCTCTAGAAAACAAGATAGAAAGGAAATCACATTGTCCCCTATTATTTATTCACTCATTTGCTCCTTTATTCCCCTTCACTCTCTCATGGTCATCGTATAACTAAGTCGAGTCAGTACCTTCTAATGCTTGAGCTCGGACTCCGACTAAATCGAGGTCGTTCATGGCCCCGTCCTCAATTTGGGCTCGATCAATCTTGACTCGCTCAGATTTTCAAGGTGTCACGCCTCGACCCTCAGGCACGCGCACATCCCTTACCTTTGGTCGATTTTAAAATGCGATATCCCAAGACTGTGTATCGCCGACCATTTTTTTATATATGCACATGCGGAAGTATTTAAAAATTCCCAGACAATAAAACAATGGGATAGAAAAGCAGGCCACAATTTTATTTATTGAAATTCACAACTTCACAAATACAGGGTTCACAAAGAGGATAGGACCATGCTCGGGATCATCATCCTAGTCCTCCTCAAATCTTTCACCACTAAGCTCATTTTCTTCAAACTCTTCATCTCCTTCTTCTCGCTCATCCTCAACTTCAAATGCCGGCCAACCTTCGGGAAATCTAGGGGCCTGAAATATAATCTCACAACCAGGATGAGACTATGTCTCAGGCGAGTTCTACCCCCTAAGACCCGATTAGTAAACTAATATACCTTAGGGCTGCCTATGCACAACATGAGTCAGAGGACTTACCTTGGCCTCAAATTCCACCTGCATGTTAGCTCAGATCAAACAGGCACCCAAGCATTCACATCACAGGTCGAAGCATTGACCAAATCGACTTAGTCGATCACACGCCAACAAGACCACTCACGGTCATTCCCAATCAATCACTCAATCAAATCACGACAATCAGATCAAATCATTAATCAATCGAACTAGTCGATTTCATAACCAATAGACTAAACAATTCCCACAATGCATATCAAGATGTCGAGCACACGTGCATTCTCTTAGGCACTAGATCGCCAAAGTGATGCATCAAATCACCGAGCCCACGTGTCTCTTTTATGATGCCATACTTAAGTCTCTGGCCCCACGTGCCTTCTCCAAAGTGATGCATCAAGTCATCGAGCCCACGTGCCCTTTTTACGATGCCATACCCTGTCACCTAGATTCAATGGCTTTATGGTCCCACCCGACCTTTTCCGATATTCAATGGCTTTAAGGTCCCACCCGACCTTTCCAAGATTTAATGGCTTTAAGAGCTATCGCGCCTAACTTTTAACATGCAATCCCGAGCTCTCCCAAGCTAACGTTAAGCACGGCAAAAAATTTATACAATTGAATTATCTAACAACCTAAGCAACACAGAGCCGCCACTAGCTTATTTTGGAGGTCGGGTTAGAAACCTAATCGAAGGTTGGGAGATTCCTTCGATTCCTACGCAAACCAGAGATCTAAGCTCGGGGACTGGATTACGTTAATATTTCTATTAACGCCCTTTCGGTACCTAATGGTATGTTGTCTTTTTTTTTTTTTTATCGTGTCCATGCATTTTTTTTACACTTTTCAGGATCGTCAATTTTTATACTAAATGATCATGCGTGAAAGATTGTTTTCATTTTATTCTATTTCTAAAAAGAAAAGAAAACAATCAACAATCATACAATTAAAAGACAAGTAAACAAGCAATTCGGAAAATAATAAACCTAAGCATGCAATCCTAAAATATAAAGGAGAACATAGTAAAGGAAAAGTAAAAGAAAAAGAAAATACCCGCAACTCGTCGGGTTTTATACAACACGAATAATCCCGAAACATATATCGGGAAAATTACATAACGTCGGTCGGAACGGACATCGACCTTTCCTCCATCTTTATGGTTTCCCCATCTTCAAAGTCCTAGTCTAAGCCTAGACTAAGGAATTGAAATTAAATGCATAAAGGTAAAAACAAAAGTACATCAATTGACTACCAAAATTTACCTAAAAAAAAATAGCAAAATTAGACCACAGACCATATCAAAACAGAATCAATGGAATAGCAAACACAAGAATCAAGTAAAATCGGTACAACAACGGGACAACAACATTCATCAAGCATGACTAAATCATTGTATTAAAATTGCATGCAAGCATAGCCCGAACTAAGACCAGTTTGGGACTAAATGGACATCAAAGCAATCACGAACAGCAAAAACCAGTAACACGGCGAAACAGAAACGGTAGGACAGCACACCATAGAGCAAAAATCATAAGAACAATCAACATATTAACATCAAAACGGCAAAACAATGAAACACTAATAGCAAAAACAACAACATGATAAAGCTGAAATGATGAGACAGCAAAAGTACAGCAATGCCAAAGCAAGGACAACAATGTAAGAATTGCAAACGGTAGAACAACCGAACAAAACAGCAAAGACAACAATCATTGAGCCGCAATGTCATCAAAACAGTAAAACCGAAACATGATGACAAGAAGACAGCAAAACATTCATATAAGAACAACATGACAATAAAAACAAAGCAAGGGAGAAACGATGAAACAACAACATTGCGAAACAGAAACAACAAGAACAATAGCACAAGAATGGAACAACGATCATTACAAAGTAAAAACAACAAAAGACAGCATAGTAAGAATAGCAAAAATTGCTTCATAGCAAAGCGTACTTGGGACGCCATATGCCTACATTAGAGCATCAAGCAAGTATATCAAGCCATTTCAGCATGTACAAGTATTGGAATTGGGGAGCATATACACAATATAATAATCCGATCCATTTGCATATATCCATTGACAAAGATAAAAAGTCAGTCCTAGAAAACAGGTTAACAAATGGAACAGTTAACTCGAACTCGCACAAAGTGTTTTTCTACAATGAAGAACTCCCATCCTAAATTCCATGAAATCACCGTGAGATTGGTTTAATCGGCACAGGAAAAAAGAAATTGAGGTTTGCTCTCTTTTCTTTTCATGCAAAGGAGGCAAAGAATCAATGTCTTGCACTTGAAGTCAGAACATCACAAAATTAGTTTTAAAATTGTAAAGTTAATCTTCTCACATAGAGTTTATGTAGATCCTGACTGCAATAAAGCTTTTCTTCTAAGAGTCCTATTTAAACAATATGGGAAAATGCGAGTTGAGATCGATGGTATTAATGGGAACAAGATATACAACTAACAGCCACGTACAATCAATCTCACTTCAAAACCGACAAACTCCATACATTTGTGAGCCGAGACTTGAGCTATAGAAAGCAAGAGTGCACAAATTGAGTGGAGATTTACCACCGTCGACAAAATTATAACGAGACATATATTTAGTTCGGAATTTCATCAAACAGAGGCTAAACACTTCGGCCAATGGGGTTTGGACCAAGGAAATTAAACATCTAATTTGAAATCTCTTTTGCCATGTACGATGCTCAAAAGAGTAATATCACTCTAATATTGAAATTTAATGTTGAAACTTAGGAATGATCATACCGGAATGACAAAGAACAAACAAAACCGACGCAATATAGCTTGCTTCAAAGCAATCACTGGAATTGTGAGCCTCGGTAAGCGCGATTCACAATGAGTGCCTCGACGATCCTCGTCGGGAGCAATCGCGTGATTTTGGCCGAGATAAACCAAACGAGAAAAAATGCTCGAGTAAGAGAGCGAACGAAAGAGAAGGAAATCTAAGGGGCCGAAACCCTAATAGATCGAGGAAGATGGATGGAGGAACTCACCGATCTTTGTAGATCGGATCGGCCTCCTAGGATTCCGGGTAGGGGATCTCGATCCCGCCTCTCTACCACCGTCGATCGGCGTCGATTAGCCTCGGATCAAGCTAGATCCGCGAACAGAGGAGCGATGGCGTCGGATCCGGTGATTAGGACTCCGATCCGGTGAAATCGGAACCTCTAGCGTCGTCATCGTCGCCGATCAACGCCAAATCCGAAACTCCACACCTCGAACTCGATCGCGGATGTTATCATCATTTCCATGACCGCGACTGAAGCCCTGATCCGATCCAAGTCTTTTGAAGCTCGATCTTCGCGGCCAAATTGTCCTCGGCAATCACAGCGTCCCTGCTAATTTGGCGCGGATCAATGGAAATCTAGAGAGAGAAATCGAGCCGGAGCGAGAGAGATCCAGCGAGTCGCCGGAGAGAGTTCCTCCCCTTTTTCGATCTAGGGATTCTCTGGAGTCTTCAATCCAGGCTAAAAGCGAGAGTGAAATGGAGATGTGCTCTCCTGAGATTCATTCCCGAGATTGAACCGAGAAAAATTTATCCCCGATCGAAGATCTTGATCTAGGGTTTCTTCGGAGGGGACAGGGGAACGACGGAGGGAGAGAGTGTCGAGAGGAGAGAGAGAGCGAGAGAGAGAGGAGAGAGAGAGAGAGAGAGTCGGATCCGAGAGAAAGTGTCCCCCAAGAGCCCCCGGGGGAAAAAAGAGACGACCGTCCAAAGGGCCCCCTTTTATATTTTCCCCTTTTTTTTTATTTTTTTTTCGTTTTATTATTTTCATTTTCCGTTTTTTTTTTTTTTTTTTTTTTTTTTTTTCTTTCTTTTTTTTTGGTTTTCTTTTGCTCTCATTTTTTTTGTTTATTCAATTTCAAACAATTTTTTATTTCAGGTGTCAACAGGTCCCACCCGACCTTTTCAAGATTCAATGGCTTTAAGGTCCCACCTGACCTTTCTTGGATTTAATGGCTCTAAGGTCCCACCCGACCTTTCTCAGATTTAATGGCTTTAAGGTCCCACCCGACCTTTCTCGGATTCAATGGCTTTATGGTCCCACCCGACCAATTTCAACACTTAGTGGCTTTCCGATCCCACCCGACCCTTTCAATACTCAAAACTCTGTCACCGAGCCACGTGTCCTTCCTAGGTGACACTCCAATTCACCGGGCCACATGCATCCTCTAGGTGATTTACCAACTCACTTTCGATACTGACAACCGATATTCAATGATTTCTCAATCAAATAATTAACCATGAACTCAATAGGAATAAATCCTAAAATTTCATAATTAAATCAATTCCACACAAATTGAAGCTCAATTAAATAAACGGGCTACGCCACGATAATCAGCACGAAATTCCTTCCACCGGCCATCCCGGTTGAATTTCTAGAAAATAAATAATTAAATAATTAATTTTGAAATTTAAATAAATAAATGCAATAAATTCAAATTAGCACAATATAAAACTCAATTAAATAAACGGTCTGCACCACGATTATCAGCATAAAATCCCGGTCGCTGGCCATCCAAGTTGAATTTCCGAGAAATAATTAATTAATTAAATTAATTTCGAAAATTAGTAATAAATTCCTAAAAATTCATTTTAGGCCAAATTATTAAATTGACACCCGATAAGGAATGGGAAAAATCCCTAGAAGCATCCAATAATTAATAGGACAAGTCTACTTGCTAAATGCACCTCCAATTTGACTAACATGTATTAATAAGTCTCTAATTTAATTATCTTAATCTAATCTATCCACCTAATTGCAATTAAATAAATCTAATCAACCCTTAGGCATCATTAGCAAACTAAGAAGGCATCAGTGAGTAAAACTCACTTGACAAAGCGGAGGTCGAAACACCGCGATGGTGGCCGAACTTGGGCCTGGCTAGCCGCAAAATGAGCCTACTCTCGAAACTTTTTTCAAGATGGGCTAAACCCGCCGCCTCTCTGAATACAATTGATCTTTGGGCTTGAAAACAACTTCGACAAGTTCGAAAGAATTAAACCGAGAATGGATTGCTGAGCTCGCCGAACTCCATGTGGGCTTCAATTAAATAAAACCCCATGGACTAAATTGTTGCAACTCATGTGGGCTTTAAGATGGGCTTACGCTTGAGCTGCTAAGTTCTTGGGCTGATTTACCATAGACCTCTTGTTCACGGGCTGGACTTCAAATGCTTTGTTGAGAATTGGGCTTGGCCAATTAACTCAGGTGGGCTAGACTTCAATTGGGCTTTAGGGCTAAAATTGAAGTTGGGCTTGTTGAGTTGATTTAGCACTCAACTTGGGCTAGAATTGGGCTTTTGATGGACTTCAAATTGCTGGAAAGAAGATGAGCTGCTGCACTTTAAATTTTTGTTGAGCTGGACTAAGTTGAGTTGAATTGCTGGGCTTGAGATGGCCCACAATTGGACTGAAGAAGCCCTAGAAGCTGCTGAAGACGCCCACACAGGAGATGAAGTTGCTTCGGCTTCAATGGGCGCCAAGGCTGAAGACGCACGAAGCAACAAAGATGAAGCCGAAAGATGGAGCTCGATGGTTGTTGAACTTCTCGGCGGATTGTGGCTTGCTAGGTCTTCGATCGTGGTGTGCGGACATGGAGATGCTGGTGGCCAGGGAGCGACAGGGAGGAGACACGAGGGATTGAGGCCGAGTGAGAGAGGAAAGGAGAAGTAGGTGGGGCGGAGGTGAGCAGATGGCAGCACGGCGACGACGAGGGGCGATGCGCCTAGCAGTTGCTGCTCTTGCTTCCGTTTCTATGTTTCTGTTTTGCTGGCCGGTTCTGTTCAAACCAGGGGAAGGACAGGGGCGGAGAGGCGCAGAGGGAAGCACGGCGGTGGGCTTGGGTGCGCGAGCAACTCCTACTTCGCTGGGATGGAGGTGGAAGGACTCGCTGGGGCTGTTGATGGCGTGCAGACAGCAGCTACTACTCCTGCATCTTCTGTCTTCGAACGGCCAAGAGGGAGAGGAGGAGAGAGAGGGCAGAGGGCGAGCGGGGAGGCAAGGGACGGTGACGAACGGAGGCCGCGCGGAGGCCCCATGGGTGGCGGTGTGTGGTCGGCGACGATGCTGCTCGGCGGCGTGTGATTTCAGCTCCGTCTTCTTGGTCTTCAACTCCCATGGAGCTTCGAAGGAGGAGAAGAACCGAAGGGGGGGAGAAAACCAACGACGGGAGAGAGAAGGGGGAAAGAAAAACCTAATTTTTTTCCCCTTTCCCTTCTCACTCTCTCTCTCTCTTATGTCATCAAACGTGGCCCACCACCAGCTGCCTTCCACCCTTCAATTTTTGACAATAAAGCCCCCTTCTAGAAGCATTTTAGTAGGCCAAAGAGTGGGGTATAAAAGGCATCCGAATTTGCCATTTTTCCTCTTCAATCTTACTCAATTTTGTTCACTTCTCAACCAACAATTTTAATTGAAGCCTAATTAAATCCATCAAGGTATCCTTGTCTATCTCAATTTTGTATTCAATTTTTAATCTCCGGCTCCAATTGCATAGAATCGGCTTGATCAATTCGATTGAAATAATTACCGAAAATTCTAGATGTCACATAAGGGGTTAGGCTTGACTTGGCTGTGTATATAAATTTTTAGTTGGGACAAGAATGCCGAAAGTATCATAACTTTTGTACACCACTTACCCGAGTCCTATCACTTTTTTTTCGGTCCACTTTAGTACCATAACTTCTAAAAAAGCATTTACTTAAGTGCTATCACTTTCAACCGATCACCCTAGTGCCATATTGTTTTTTTTTTTTTTGAAAAATTCACCCAAGTGTGAGAAACTCGATGTGACATAGCACTCGTGGTGTCTTTTCTCCATTTCTAGTCTAAACTCAAGCTTGAGCTCAAGTTCTCAAATTTGAAAATGCAATAAAGCATAAAAAAAAATAATTTATGGAAGCAAAATTTTTAACATACTCCACTTAATATTTTATTAGCTTTGCTATAAATGTGTTTGAACTGGAAACAATTCCAACAAACTAATATCAACATAGACTTATAAAAATAGGACTATCAATGCGTGTTATGCCACAATATATTTGTCCACTATTCATGTTATTTTCTATAAAAGCAAAGTGTTTTAATATGATGACAAATTATTTTACTGTTAAAAAAAACGAACCGATGTATCTTAAATTGTGTCGGGTTTAACCACATGCTTATATGTTATATCAATTTTTTTTTTTTTGGGAGCAAAATCATGCCATACTTTTGCGTTGTGTCAATAGTAGACAGCCCTACATCAGAAGAATGAAATTATTTTTTTGTTGAATTAGAAATACTCAAGACTATTGTTAAGATAAATTTAGTTAGTGCATAAACAGTTCCTTGATTAGGAGGAGGCCGCATTATTCAACGATTTCAATGGGGTTAAGGGATGGATGGAGGAGGCAGGAGGGTTTCCAACTTGTTATATTGCAGGTGCCACTGTGAGATATTCCTTGCCTGAGGTCACAAGCGAGATTAATGAGGAAAAAGGGGAAAAAAATAGAAAAGATAAATAGGTTTGAAAAAAAAAAAAAAAAAGAGAGGATGCGACTGAATCCTATTCTGCTGCTTTGGCTGCATTTTCGTGAAGCACGTTGAGTAACCACATTCTTCGTTCTTCCTTTAATAATCATGCAACGCCGAGTGTAATTAAGAACCTTCTGCCTTTTATATATTAACTTATGAACAAAAACCGAACTGATCATAAGATTATCCAAACTTAGTAACCAAAATTCATACATGTCATTCACAAAATAATGTTGTATACATTTGCGGTCTGAATTTGATACCTTCGAGACGATGAAAGATATGGGAAATATAAAATTACTCTAAGACTTATTCAAATCTGTTATACACAAACATAAGAAAGAATAAGGCAACAAACCTATAATCCATTATGCATATGGGTTCCTTTCATGAAGAAGAGCTGTTCTACTCTCCCTTTCTCTTTTATATTGTGCAGTATATAAGTAGATTAAACAAGTTTGATCGAACTCGATGTAGAGTAGAATAAAAGCCCATCACAGCTTTATCTTAAGAATCCCGAATCTTGGTGAAGAAGACATGAATTCAACCAGTGTCTCACAAACTATTACATTAGTGTTTCAAGTTTGAGGCGTTTACACCCGATTCTTGATTAAGTCGTCAATTTTGATCGTGAAGGGCAAAATCACTAAAAAGGCCAAACAGGGGCACAATTATACTTTTTATGATATCTATTTCGCTTGTGAGGGCAAATAGGTCATTATAAGAGGAAGAAACAATGTGCGAAGGGTTTCGTTTATCATTTGTTTTCTGACTGAGTAGCCGCATGCATGCAAGGGAAAAAGAAGACTTTGTGGGTCTCCCTTCCTGAACAGCCGCACAGGGAGAAAAGATTCGCCGTACGAAGCCCCAAAGAGAGTTCCTGGTTCAGCGGTACGTAGGACAAACAAGAAAAGTATCGTATTATTTTCCCCATGTGGATTTTCTAAATGATTTTCCCGTGAGAGGGTATGAGATAATTTTAGTAGATTTTACTTGAGCTTAATCTAGATATAGAAAACACTATTGATTATTCCTCGCTTATTTTTATGGTGATCCTGCATCAATTTAATAGTAGGATCCGTTAGTGCTTTTTAGCATTAATATTATAATAATAAGGAGAGATGCTTTAGCAGCCGAATACTTTTAAAGCACACATAGTTCCTAAGATAATCAATTTTCAATAAAAGAAACCCTATGACAACCCTATGACACTATAAGGGAGCTTCATGAAGATGGAGAATAAGTGATGGATCCCGCAAAAGTCTCTTCGCAAACAATCCTGTCCACAATCTTTTCAGAGTTAACTTGCTATGCTATCTAAGCAGAGTAGAAAGCAGAAAGCAATGTATCTTATTTACTTAGAGGTCGAGAGTGTTTAATAGATAGAAAATGACGGACTGTTATTTGGGACCTTCAAAAGTTTAATATGGTGAAACTCCTCCTTCCGTAGTTTGCTTCTTCTTCTTTCTTTCTCCTTCTGGTTGAATGGAAAATGTGTTAATTCAATTAATTCATATGCATACTTGGAAAATAGAAACTCAAATAATAATATGATGGATTTCAAAAGTGAAAATTCTTCTTCTACTCTTGCATATTCAATTGTATAATACATTTCAAGTTATAACAGTGATAATAATCATAAAATTTATAAATGGAAGGAAATATCACAAATATATATGTGTGTGTGTGTGTGTTCCCTTTCCTTTAAACTCATTAAATTCGAATGCATTTAATGTGCAAAATTCATTATTACTATGATATATTATCTAGAGATTTCCCTTTAGTCTTCTCTTGACAAAGCTCTTTTGAAAAAGGAAAGAATCACTTCATTGAGTTGAATGCGCTCAGAGTGAAAAGTCAAATTTGCCAATTCACATTAATTGTAACTATATTATCAAGTGATGTACCTACTATACTTTCACTTCTCACAAAAGTCATCAAATTTTACATGGAAAAGATGTGACATCCTAAAATTTCAGTCTTGTTTTCAATTGAATGAATTGGGCCTTTCATCTACGTGCCTATAGTGTTATTCTCTAAGCTGATCACTCATGAGATAATTAGACTATTTGGGGAAGTCATTAAAGGATTTAAATGTAATAAACTTGAGAATTCGACCAAGAATCGACTACTCGACCGTGCTCATCCGTAGAGATCATTACGACACAATAAAAAACCGATTAGATGTCAGAGATAGGTCGGTTCGACTGAGATTTGTGGCTAAACGTGGGTGATTCCACCAAATTGTAAAATTCTTGTCGATCGATACTCGAATGATTTTTTCTGTCATTTTGGTACCCTGTGTCCGTATTTGAAATCTCGAGATTTTCACGACCACCAAGAATCGCTAATGTGTTAAAGAAGTACATTGTAGGTCGAAGAAAATCGACCACGGGTCAATTGCACTAAAAAATTTTGAAAGCTACTCGATAGAATAGGTCACACTAAAATCGTGCCAGATTGAAATTAACCACGAATTTGAATCCAATTTTAGAAATTGAAAGTTCTGTCATGTCACGAGTCATTTTAGGAACGTCTACTCATCTTTCGAAAATTTTTCTGCAAACCGAGATTTTTGACGAAATTTCAAAGTAAGGCCGTTTTTGTCCGGAAAATTTAGGGGACCGTTTTTGATTACGTAATTGGGATGCAAGTTGGATCAATTGGCGAGGAAAAATGTCAATTTGATCGTAGGCACCTTGGTGGAATTTTTGGGAGCCGAATTGAACCGATTCAAGAGGGAATTGAAGTGGAATTGAGAGAAATTGTGCAAAATTCGTAGCCTCTTGGTCCCCAACCTTTTGGACCACTTCAATGGCTTCCCAAGGAAGTTTTGTGGTTTGCAAGTGGGCTGAGGAAGACAGCTAGCCATGTGGGGCCACTTCAAGGAGACAAAAGGGATAGGAATGAGCATAGAGGGGCCCTCCAAGCCTTGGCTGTCCCCTTCTTCTTCCTCTACCCTTTGCTTTCTCCATTGTAGCCACTTTTGGAGCTCTAGAAGTGCAGAAGAAACCGAGCCAAGCCCCTTGCTGTCGCCGAGCCACCCGTGTTGCCATCTCTTGCCATTGCTTGCCGTCGCTTGCACATCGCGTGCCGCGCCAGCTCGCACAACTGTTCCGTCTCTTTCCGCATCCAGCCAGTCCCCTATGCCGACCCATGTGGCATCCCAAAATTTAGGGCAACCTCTAGATATATTAAAGTCTATGATTAGGTAATGGAATTTGCCTTTGGTTTATGCTTTAGCTATTAATTTTCTTTAAGGCCAAGTATTATGTGGATGGAAATATATCTTATGTTCACGAATCATTAAAGTTAGTATTATAGGATAATTTGATAAGGAGAATTTGTTTTTGGCTATGCACTTCTTAGATTTAATTTTTATAGTTTAATATAGCAAGTTTTATGGCCATATGAAATTGTAAATTTGGTAATTGAAAAAGAGGGAATTAGGATGAATTCTTAAGATTAAATATGGGCTTGTTTAAGGAAATTCTTGAATTAATTAGGTTTGGACTTTAAGCCCAAGAAGTGTTGGACTTAAAGTGGGCCGAAAAGCCGGCCCAAGAAGCCCATCATGGGCCATCGACCACAAGAGGGGAGGAGGCCCATAAGCCCATCTTTGCATGGGACTTGCCAAGTGGCAAAAAGAGAGGCTATCCTATTGGCCATTTTGGGTGGCCACTAATGATTGCAAATGATTGCAATTAAGGGGAAATAAAAAGGAAGGGTGGCTGGTTTAGGGGGGAGGCTTCGACCGTGAGAGAGAGAGAGAGAGAGAGAGAGAGAGAGAAAGGAGAGAAAGAAGAGAAGAAGGAAGAAGAAGAGGAAGAAGCCGTCCGTCCCCGCCGTGCTCCGCCTTTTTCCGTTTGTTTTGCTTGATATAGAGGCAAGTTAGATCCTTGATCTACTCTTGCATGTTGTTTTTTGAATATGTTGTTGTATGGTGATGAATTTCGTGTGCCTAGGGTGTGAAAAACCGAAGCTTTGAAGAGTGTTGCTTGAAGTAGTAGACTGTTCTCGAGTAAACTGCATGAACCAGAATGTTGTAAGGGCTTGCATGCGACGTTAGAGTTGGATTTTGACTTCGACTCCTTCATGAAAGTTGTAGATCACATCTTAAAGTATAACATACTAAAATTTTAAGTAAAATGGATGAGTTTTGTGGGGTGAAACCCTCCCTCTACGAAAACGGTTAGATCTGGAACTGCATGTTAACCTTTTGGTGATTTTAGGTGTTGCATATAACTTTTTATTGAGAATCTCACTTCCACTTCTCCATAAAAATTGTAGGAGACATCTTGAAGATCTACATACTCAAATTTGAGGTAAAACGAATAAGTATAGCCTAGTGAAATGAATTTTCTCTTAAAGACGTTGGATCTGGACAAGCTCTGTTGAACACCTGACTTCGGGGACAATAAGACGACTTTCCTTTGGAAATTTTACCTTGACTCCTTAATGAAAGTTGAAGTAGACACCTTGAGTTAAAACATATCAAAAATTTAGAAGAAAAGAAGGAAGATAAGTAGGTAAAATGGTGATTTTTCGGTGATGATTTAGTCTGGAGGTTTCGGTACTAAGAACAGAGGCCTTCATCGACTATAGTTAATTATCTAGGATGAATTTGGCCTTGATGTATTCATGAAAAATCTACCTTAGAGTATTTACTATCACGTGGTAAAATTTCATAATTTTTTAAGATCGTTTGGGTATTTAATTTGAAATGATTCTAAAACCGTGCAATCTGGTGTGTCCGAAATTGTGAGCTGTAATGCCTAAGCTGTATCTTTTCGTGTGAGGATATTTTGGGTATGCGTTCTTCATGAAATTTGTGCTCTTATGTCTTAACTATTATGTGGTAAAATTTCATAATTTTTAAAGGCCATTTGGATATTTAATTTGGGAAAATCCTAAGACTGTGCAATCTGGTATGTCCGAAATTTGTATGCTGTAATGTGTGAGCTGTATCTTTTTGTGTGAAGATTTTTCAAAATATGTATTCTTCATGAGAAGTGTGTCTTTATGTCTTGCCTATCACGTGTGCATATCTCATAATTTTTTAAAGTCATTTGAGCATTCAATTTATATATTTTCAAAAAATTATGCATGCTGGATTTTATAAGTTTCAAAGGAAATGATGTGTGAACTATTTTAAGTTGCATGAACAAAATTGATATGTTGTTTTAAGTGATTGAATCATGCCACATGTGTGATGACATTTGGCATTTCATATAGTCATTAAATGCTAAAAATAATCTTGTTACATACCATCATACCATGATGAAATTGGGTCATAAATGTGAATGTAAATTATGATAAATGAGAATACCGGATGCCCGGTTGTATTTTGAATACATGCCCGGGGGATACCTCGTGATGCTAGTTGGGGTGCGAGATGCCCGGCCAGGGAGTGTAAACGCCGGATGCCCAGTGGCCTAGTGGCGTAATTCTGGTTGGCCTCAGGAGTTTCGAGATGCCCGGAGCGTTGGGGGTGCCGGATGCCTGGTTGTATTTTGAATACATGCTTGGGGGATACCTAGTAATGCCAGTTGGGGTGCGAGATGCTCAGCCAGGGAGTGTAAATGCCGGATGCCCAGTGGCCTAGTGGCGTACTTCTAGATGGCCTCGGGAGTTTTGAGATGCCCGGAGCGTTGGGGGTGCCGAATACCTAGAGATGTGTGCCGGGGGTGTTTTTCTCGCAACGCCAGGTTGGGTGCGAGCAATAAATGTGAAATGAAATTCCTGATCTCGGAAAAGAGAAATGTGATGGCTAATTAAAAGAATAAAAATTTGAGAAATGAAATTGAGTCATGCATGGTATGGTGACATATATGCATGGATGTTGGATGATGAGTGCATGGATATATATGCACCTATGGCATGATGGTATATGCATGGATGTTTGATGATGAGTGATGGATGTATATGCACCTATGGCATAATGGTATATGCATGGATGTTTGATGATGAGTGCATGGATGTATATGCACCTACGGCATGATGGTATATGCATGGATGTTTGAGGATGAGTGCATGGATGCACCTATGGCATGATGGTATATGCATGGATGTTTGATAATGAGTGCATGGATGTATATGCACCTACAGCATGATGGTATATGCATGGATGTTTGATGATGAGTGCAAGTATGAATATGCACCTGTGGCATGATGGTATATGCATGGATGCTTGAAGTTGAGTGCATGATGGCGCATACATATATGGTATGATGACATATGTATGGCTGCAAGGTAAGTAGTGCTTGTAAACATGAATGATATTTACTACACCATGATACCTTGATTGTTTTGTATGATGCGTGAGTAGCTAAAAAGATCTTTTACCTGCTGAGTGGTTGTACTCACCCTTTTTGGGGACTAACATTTCAGATTAGCGAGATGCCGCTAGCACTTGTCGCACGTGGTACGTTCTATGGTATTCCTATGGATGTAGAGGTCGAGTGCACGAAGCACCCTTGCTTAGGTGTCCCTGGACTGGTTTTCTTCCGAGTGCGTGTTTTGATTATGTTTGATGTGTGCCTCCCTGATGGCCCAATGACACAAGAGTTTTTGTCGGTTCATGTTTGTCGCGATGGGACGATGAGAGGGATGTTGCCGTCGCCGCTGGCCGATGCACCCGGCTGGGTGTGAAGAGAGCGTGTGACTGGTGTGGGTTAACACATTTTTTGGATGGCCGACACGGGATGATGGACCAGCTTGTTCGAAGGCCTTAGAGTCGAGTACTTTTGATTATAGCCAAGCCTATTAGGAGCTTGGGCTTTTTGCTGTATCGACTCACCCGATGTCCATCTCCTACTATGTAGAGCGTTCAGGCCTTGACTTTTCTACTATGATGAAATAGTCGGTGTGCGTTGTATTATGATTGTCAGGGGAAAGGAATGAAGATGTTAATTTTACTTCCGCTATAAGATTTTGCGCTAGAACCGTTATTTTTTTTTTTTTTAATGCCTAAGAATTTACGGCTTAACTTTAACTTTGAAATAGAGATAGGTAACTGTGGCGACCTTAGTTGGTTCAGGGGTGCTACAGCCCAGCCATCATAGCAAGCCGTTTTCGCCACCTAAGCCACCGTCTGGTCACCATTGAGCACCGCCAAGCCCGCTGCAGCCCGTCCGCCATCCACCTTCACCGTTTGTAGCCCAAGCTAAGCCTGAGCAGCCCTCTTGACCCAGCTTCCAGAACTAGAACCCAAAAAGGGTCTTAAAGCTTTGGGGCCCATTTCCAAGTCTTTCCCGGCCTTGCTTGGTGCCGCCGCTTTAGAGTTTATGGCCCGTCTTTTCCTCGCCGTCGCCGTGAACTCATCGGAATTCAAGATCGGCGAGTTTACTCACTAAACTCTGCTTAGGGAGTTAATTATGCTTAAGGGTTCATTAGTTTAGGTTAAGCTTGGATTAGGTGGTTAGTTAGAACAATTGGCACTTTAGTTAATCGTTTATGCATGTTAGGTGGTTAGAGTAGCTTAATTAGAGACTAGATAGGTTCGAAAATCTTTTGGACCCATTTCGGTATTTAATTAGACTTTTCCGGCCTAAGTTTGCATTTTTGCTATTTATTAGTATTTATTTAATTAATTTTTGTTTAATTAATTATTATTTTCCGAAAATTAGATTGGGATAGCCGATGACCGGAATTTCATGCTAATTGTAGTGGTGTGGTTGGTTTATTTAATTGATTGCTATTCTGTGCTAATTGAGTGGAATTTATAATTTTGGGAATTTATCCTAAAATTGAGTATTTTCAGTATTTAGTTGAGAAACATTAAGCGTCGGTTTACAACGCCAAAAATATTTTGATAGACTACATTAAATGGTGGGATTTTTTAAAAGGGTAAAAATCGTATGTTGGCTAAGGTTGACCGTGTACCCACATACGATTATTTTTATTGGATATAATAAAAATGGTGATATTGTTGGTTGATTAGAATGGTATACTATATTAACCTACAGACTTTGATATGTCAACTCACACGTTAAGTATTGCACAGCTTTGTTGAGCATTAAATATCGCACAGCTTCGGTGAGCATTATTAGTATACTATATCAGCTTGCGGGCTTTAATATATCGGCTTAGAGTGAGCAGTATACTTGATCAGCTTCGATGAGCCATGCCATCTATTGTCAGCTTGTGAGCAATCTTCGATTTGATCGAAGTGTATGGATAGTATCGGTGGTATGAAGTCGAATGAGTCAATTGATTGATGGTTGAATTGAATTGAAATGATTGGATGATTATTTGAATTGTATTGACTTGCAAGAAGGATTTGAGGCAAAAGTAAGTTCTCTGACCTATGTTTATGATTAGTTAGCCCTTCGAACGTATTTCCTTCTTAGTCGAGGTTTAGGGGTGAACTTGCTGAGACGTCGTCTCACTCCATTATGGGATAACATTTTCAGGTCCTTAGATGGTGATCGTGGGGGACCAAAGCCCCAAAGTCTGCGGAGGTGGAGTCTGAAGAATCGGCGTAGTGTCCTACTAGTATGTTGTTCTTTTGAGAGTCGAACTTTTTGTAGGCTTTTTGATCAGACTCGTTTTGTACCTAAACCCAGTTTTTTTATAAAAGTTGGCTTTTGTGAAATATTGCCCTGCTTTTCTATCCCAATTGAGTGTTGTCTAGGGATTAATTATTTGCTTCCACATGCGCATTAAAATGAATGGATCGGCAACGCGTCCTGGGACGTCGCTATTTAATCAACCGCTGAGGGATGGGCACGTGATCGGAGGATCGGAGCGTGACAAAAGAAAAGAAACATTCCATTAAATAATGCATTAATGTGAAAAAAAAAAAAAAAAAAAAAAAGGTATTGAAATCAGTTAGAGCGGTAGAGATTGCTTGACAACTTTAAGTAATGTCCCGTTATTTCCTCTGTTTTTTTCTGGGTACTTTTGGCAGGTTTCTAAAATCTTTTAAACCTAATTTTCAAGATGTTGGGCAATACGGCGTTTTTTCCGGGACTTTTTTGGTTCTGTGCTATCTGCTATTAAAAAAAGATTACATCTACTTAATTTCAATAAAAGAAAATATCTTCGAGTGTAGGACGAGGGGTCCATCAATGTGTTTTGATATGCCTTCATAGAATTGGTTTATTGTGTAAAACTGATTATGGCAAGCGTCTGGCTTTTGTGCAGAGGAGACAAAGAAGACGACAAAAAACGGGCCGATGTTGCGGATGAGAATGTCGAGAGGAGCAAGAGATCTGATGAGGAGGCTTGGTCGGTCGGTCAGGAACAAAATTCCAGCACAAAAACAGAGGTCATAATAAGAAAGAACGAAATTACTAGTGGCAATGTCAACCCCGAAATTGTCTCATAGCTAGTAAAGATATGAAGGGAGAGCATGATTAGTCTTTTCACCGTCAAAGTATAGGAGTTCGGCGTCAATAATGACTCTCTCGATTCATGTCCATGACAAGCGCTATTCAATTGTAAATGGGGGAGAGAATGCTATTCATTTCGTTTGCCTCTTCAGTATTCACAGAAGCTACCTTCGGATAAGTCGTCGTTTGATGGTCGACTGGGGATTTCTTTCCGGATGCGATTTCGGGGTTTTAATGCCAGATAATCATGGCGAGCAACCATTGATAGGTTGATAAGAATATGCATTATTGCTGACTAACACAAGAGTGTTTCTGCATCTCCCTCTTATTATTGCAGAAACTGTAAACGCAGGGAAGCTGACAAATAAACACAAATACATATATATATACATATACATACACATACATACACGCGCGTGCGCACATATATATATATATATTTGACTCACACCAGGGGAAACCGAAGAAACTGTAAACGCAGGGAAGCTGACAAATAAACACAAATACATAAAAATATATATTTGACTCACACCCGGGGAAAGCAAAGAAAGCTCCCCTTTATTCCACTCTCGTCTCGCAATTCTACCCAGCTAGTTATATAAGTAGAGACACAGCATCAAACATAGAATGTTGCACCTGCCAATGGTGCGGAAGAGCCATCTTTTATTTTTCTTTATGTTGTTGAAGATCTCTGTGGAGTTCAACATGGCGGTTTCAACCAACATAGCGGCTTTTCTTTCTTACAGTCATCGAATATCTTCGTGAATTTGTAGATGGCATGGGAGACAAAGGGTATGTAGATGACCCACGCGAAGATGTTGACCCACATCAGGGCACCGACAGAATTTAATGTCTCGGTACCTTTGCAAGCAATCGTGCCGAGCCGGAGCTGAATCATGTCGACCATGGAGTACAAGAGCAACACGCCGCCCATGACGGAGGTCGACGTGGAGAGAGCGAACAAGGTCCCTCTCAGCGCCTTGCTCGATATGTCATTGATTTCTTCGAAAGTGTGCGTGGAGATGAGGTAGGTGAAGAGGTGGGTCTTGAGGGATTTGGCCACAAGGCTGGAAAACAGATAGAAGGCGAACGAAATCACTTCGTTCTTGACCAGCCTCCTCGCCACCCTAACTCCAGCTTCACACTGCTTGTTGCCCTCGATGTTCTGCTGTCCTTCATTCGCGAACGCCAGGCCCACGAAGACGGCGGCGGTGAAGAGCGAGTTCACGTTCACCAGATCGTCCAGTGCCCTCTGATGGACCTCCACTGCCGCCTCCAGCTTTGCGGGGCTAGTGATGCAAACATGACAAATCACCACCAAAAAAAAGAAAAGAAAAGAAAAGAAAAAGGTGGCGTCATTTCCAAGATCAAAGTGGATAATACCAAGTAAACGTTCTCGAGACTCATTCTCCTATATCACATCAATTTAATTGAT
This sequence comes from Eucalyptus erythrocorys, assembly GCA_014182555.1. NCBI lineage: Eukaryota > Viridiplantae > Streptophyta > Magnoliopsida > Myrtales > Myrtaceae > Eucalyptus > Eucalyptus erythrocorys. The sequence goes on along the minus strand of CM024597.1, from coordinate 382,840 downwards.
CTGACGCTGTGATTAGTTCCATTCACTATAAAAGAGAGAGAAAAGGGACTGACTCGAGCTCGTGCTGACTGTTGGACATAGTTTCTTCGTTTTGTATTCTCAAATGCCAATCCTACAGATCGACCTGGTTTATATAGAGATGAAGAAAATATGCTTAGCCAGATTTGCAAGCATCGCTTGGGAAAGAGATAAATCGAGAATGGAATAAAGACAACAATTTGGTGTTTAATATTTGAAGCTTATTACTTACATGCAAAAAAGAAGCAGGCAAGCTTATTCAAAAGTGACAAGTCAAGAACAATTATACCATGACTCTCGTGGTTCAACCACCTGCATGCATCTGTCGTCAAGGGAAGGGTAGAAATTCATTTTTTTTTTTTTTTTTTTTTTGGTAAAGAAGGGTAGAAATTCATTTTTACCCTCCAAAAATGTAGAAATCAAATCCCTCCAAATTTTCTGAAATTATGTTTGCTTGTAGCTAGTGAAAGAAGAGTTGGACCCGATAACCCGATCAAACCCGTTTTGAGAAAAAGGTTATGGACGCACCTTTCTTAAATCCTCTAAATAACCATGTTGACCTGTCTCATACTCACAATTTTTGGGTTGGGTCGGGTCAATCTTTTTTAACCCGACTCAGCTTAGAGTTTTCTCCTTGTGCTTAAATCATAGCTAGAAATTAGAATTACGCAATATTCAGATTTAGACGATGTTCAAGCTTGTTAGCTAAGATATGTGTTTTTCACGTACTGAAGAAGTATCTTATTAATCTAATATCTACTATCGAATGGGTCTAAATAATTTCAAAAATGACTACACATATTAACACTCTCGTTTTGTTAACATTGAAAAACAAGTGCTGAAAATTTGAGTACCGAATATTGAGTGCTGAAGTATTTATGTTTGAAAACCTAAATGAATAGTTATTTGAACCGATGAGATTGGATAATAAGTTTGATTAGATTTTTGAAGACATGGGAGAGTGAAGATTATTAGAAAGCTTTGACAATATATTTAATAAGGTTTTAGCTTCCATTGGCTATTTTATAAGTTAATTGACTAAGTAAGTCATTCCTTACTTACTACATCAAGTCTTAAAATACTCGATAAGTTGTGTATAGGAGATTGTCCAACGCACTTAATAATATTAACTAGTTAATAGCTTAATTTTTGGGACTTAATGTAGTTACCAAACATAAGTTGAATCTATTTGTCACGCCTCGAACCTCGAGCGCGTGCCCATCCCTCTCTTGTAGATAATATTTTGCAACTTCCCAGGATGAGTTGCCGACCCTTTCATTTTAATTGCACATGTGGAAGCGAAAATAAATGCCATGACAGTATTCATCTCGGGATAGAAAAGCAAGACACAAATTCACAATAAACATGCTTTTATATTCACATAAAGTCATGTACGAGGTCTATGACCAAAAGACTACAAAGACTGACTTTCCAAAAAGAAGTGGTCCTAACTGACCTACACTTCATATCACCTTCTCTCGGCTCAAGGCCCTCCGCTCAACAATCCTGAAAATTTGAGCCCACGATGGGGTGAGATATAAATCTTAGCGAGTTCACGCTCTAAACCCTGATTATGAGGGTATTACACCCCAAGGGCCACCAAAGCACTATCATGAGTCAAAGGGCTTACCTTTGCCTCAGATGCTTCCTGCACGTTAGTATAATTCAAATACTTGATTAAACAATTCAATTTAATTCAATTCAAATCAACCATCAATCAATTGACTGATTCGACTCCATGTCATCAACGCCATCTATAAATTCTATCGATTCGAACACTGCTCACCTAAGTTAAAATAGATATTTTCATATATCATTGCTCCCCAAAGCTAATATCTAAAATTTGCTCACCGAGACTACTAGATCAACTAATGCTCACCAAAGCTACCAGATAACATGTGCTCGCCAAAGTTGCTAAATTACTATTACTTGCCGAATTTGATATCTATAGTGCTCACCGAAGCTGCTTAAGTACTATTGCTCACCGAAGCTGCTAGAAATCTATAATGGTCTTAATGCTCCCCGAAGCTGAACCATGATGTAGCACCCTAAAACTCCCTTAAGGTCGCCACAGTTATCCTTCTTACTTCGCATTTCATATTGAGCCGTGAATTCTTAGGCTCTCTCTTTTTTTTTTTTTTTTTTTTAAACAGACGGTCCCAGCGCAACTTCATTGCGGAAGCATAACCACATCTCTCCAATTCTCCCTTCACGTAACCAAAAGGGCAATGCACACCAACTAAACATCATAGGATAGCGAAAACGAGTCATTTTTATTTACATATCTACAAGATAGATTTCTTAGGGTAGGTACGCATCAAAAAAGAAAGCCAGCTCATAACTGACATGGCTCATACTCAAAAAGAAAAACCATCTACCCCTCAAAACGACCATACACAGACTAATCCATCTATCGGTCTCAGCTCTGTCCAAAAAATCTCAGCTCCTAGCTCCCAGCTCCCCCGTAGGCTCTACACCCACCCTGGTGCATCGGATGGCAGTGGTGGTAGCATGCCTCGCATGATCCCGTCCCGGCGCACGTGGACGGAAATAAACTCTTGAAACACTGAGCCGTCCTCCAGGCCCACCTCATAACGTACCAGCACCCGCACCCGGAAGAACGTCAACCCAGGGACGGATGGACAGTCGATCTCAGACACTTCCACCTCTAAGTCCGATGGAATACCATAAAAAGTGCCTGGCGGGACTGGCTGGAGCGGCATCGCTAGGCTGAAAGTTAGTCCCCAAAAAGGGGTGAGTATAACAACTCAACAAATACATGATCCCTTTAGCTACTCACGCATCACACCAAACAATCAAATATGTCATTGCATCACATAACATCATCACACATGTCATCTCATCATATAATATCAACAAACATATCTTTGCATCATATAACATCATCAAATGCTCAAGCATATGCCAATATCATACATCACGCCATAGGTATTCTTTTATCCAGCATTCATTTTCAATGCTCATGCATATGCCATGCATACATATCTCTGAATACCCATGCACACATACCATGCACATATTTCATCCCATGCATTGATTCATCCTCAAATTCACAACTTTTAATTTGCTTTCACTACTCACACCCAATCTTGGTGAATGCAAAAGGAAAACAAACAACCCCCGGGCATGTATTCGAAAATACAACCGGGCTTCCGGCATCCCCTACGCTCTAGGCATCTCGCACCCTAACTAGCATCACGAGGAATCCATGGCACACACCATCCGGGCTTCCGGCATTTACACTCCCTGGTCGGGCATCTCGCACCCCAACTGGCATCACGAGGAATCCCCCGGCACACACCATCCGGGCTTCCGGCATCCCCTACGCTCCGAGCATCTCAACTCCGAGGCCATCCAGATTTACGCCCCCAGGGCCACTGGGCATTCGGCATTTTCACTCCCTGGCCGGGCATCCCGACACTCCCGGGGCATCATCAACTCACACCATCCGATGGCCTTCTCATTTATTATGATTTACATACACATGCATGGATCAATTTCATACGGCATATGATATGATGCTCACTTTTCATGACTATATGCAATGCCAAACATCATCACTCATGTGGCATGAAAATCACATAGGACAACTCCATTCATTTAGTTCCCATCTTTTTCTTTACAACTCATAAAATTCAGCATGTATGGTTTCTGAAAATGTTTCAATTAAATACCCAAATGACTCTCAAAAATTGTAAGACTCACACACGTGACAGTCAAGACATAATGGCACACTTTCCATGAAGAATGCATGTTCTAAATGTCACCACATAAGAAGATACAACTCAACCATTGCAGCACAACAATTTCGGATATAACAGCTTACACGGTTTCAGAATATCCCTAAATTAAATATCCAAATGGCCTCTAAAAATCATGAGATTTTACCACATCACCATTAAGACATAAAGGCATAACTTTCATGAAGAACTCATGTCCAAACAATCCTCACACGAAAAGATACAAACTCGGCAATACCAATCACAGTTTCCGGGCACTCCAGACTGCACAGCTTTGGAATTACTTCAAGTTAAATATCCAAACAACATTCAAAAATTATGAAATTTCACCACGTGATAGCCAAGAGTCTAAAGTAAATTTCTCATGAAGACATTAACATCAGATTCGTCCTAGATGATTTGTTACAACAAACAAAAACTTCTGTCCATAATGCCGAACCGTCCAGAATCAACCCATTCCCGAAATTTCGCCATTTGACCTACCTATCCTCTTTATTTTCTTCTGAATTTTAGATATGTTCTAGTTGAAAATGTTTTCTTCAACTTTCATTTAGAAGTCGAAGTAAGATTCCCAAAAGAAAGTCACCATATGATTCCCGTAACCTACTGACGTTCCACAAGATAGTCCAGATTCCATGTCTTTGAGAAAATACGTGTTTCACTAGGCTATACCTGTTAGATTTGTCTCAATTTTTATTATGTTGTTCTTCAAGATGTTCCCTACAATTATCATGAAGGAATCAAAGAGATATTTCCAGTAAAAAGTCATGTACAACAGCCAAAGTCACCAGAGGTCGACATGCAAACCCAGAATTAGCCGGTTCCGTATAAAATGGGTTTCACCCCTCAAAACTCATCCATTTTACTTCAAAATTTAGTATGTTTTAATTCAAGATGTGGGCTACAACTTTCATTTAGAAATCGAAGTCAGAATCCCACTCTAAAGTCACCTACAGATCATCACAACATTCGGGTGCAGAGAATCTACTCGAGAACAGTTTAACCACTCTAACCAAAACACTTCCAAACTTGGGTTTTCATGCTCAATTCACACAAAATCAACTACCACACATCCTTACATTCACAATACAGCATGTAAGAGTAGTGCAAGGATCAAGGCTTGCCTTAAAATTCAACAAAAACAAGCGCAAATCGAGCGGCAAGGGACGGCGTCGCACGGCCTCCTCTCTTCCTCCTTCTTCTTCTTCTCTTTTCTCCTTTCTCTCTCTCTCTCTCTCACTCTCAAGCACGGTCGAAAACTCCTCAAGGACCGGCCGAACCCCTTTTATTTCCCTTAAGCTCTCATCATTATGTGTAATGATGAGCTTTGCATGCAAATGACACCTAGCTAAGACTTGGAGACACATGGACAAGGCAATTGACACCTCACTCTCCCTTGGCGCAAGGTGTGGCTCGGCCGAAGCCTCTCCATGGGCCCATAGGCCGGCCCACCAACTCCCTTAAAGCCCACGCCATTTTTGGCCCAAGTCTCAAGCCCATCCTAATTTAATTCTAATCCCAGCTTATACATATTTAACTACAAATACAATCCTAGCCGTATAACACTACTACATAGATCAAGAATAATTCAATTTCGTAGGACACACAGCTAGATATAAGAAAATTCCTCTCAATCCATTTTTCAATCCAGGCTTAGTCACACATGAGTATACAAAACAATAGTTCATCAAATGCTTGGCCTTTGCTCAATTGTAGCTTGTTAGTCCAATGACTAAAATCTGATCATACTTCCATCGATCGGCCACAGTCATCGCATCCTCGAGGGTTGTAGAAATTCTTGGGTGCCACACATGATACATTACTCATGGCCAAGGATCTTGTGCTTTGCACATCAATTCCTCGATTGAATACCCAACTTGGCCTAATTCCATTGTATTAAAATGTACTCGATAAAAATTATCGTATGTGGGTACACGGTCGGCCTAAGCCAAATTATAATATCTTTACTTTAGAAAATCCTACTATTTGTACATAGTCTAAAAACATTTTTGGCATTGTAAACTGACGCTCCGGTAATTTCTAATTAATTAATGAAATAATAAAATTTCGGGATAAATTCCCAAAATTATAACTTAAATTCAATTGGTACAATATAGCACTCAATTAAATAAATCAATCACACCATTGTAATCAGCACAAAATTCCGACCACCAACTATCCCAGTCTAATTTCCGGAAAATAATAATTAATTAAATAATTATTAAAATTAATTAAATAATCACAATTAATTACCATAAATATTAACCTAGGCTAAAATTGTTAAATTAAATATTGATACGGGCCCGGAAAATTCCCAAACCCTTTTAGATAAATAATACAACTTATCTAGGCCTCACTTAATCTAATCTAACCACCTAACATGCATAACTGAATAATTAAATCACTAATTTAATCTAACTAACCACCTAATTCCTCATTAAATTAAACTAAACACAACTTCAACTCATTAGCCTACTACGAAGAGTTTAGTGCATAAACTCACCGGTTTATTGCGGAAACTGGTTCACCGCAACGATGGCACAAAGACGGACGAAACTTGAGTTTGCGGTGGCGTCTACAAGCTTAGACTGGGCCTAAAATTGGCCCAACAAATCTCAGCCCAAGCTGAGACTTGTTGCTGAGTTGGGATAGGCTTGCATTGCGGGTTGGGCTTCTGAACTTGTGGGCTGAACTTTGAAGATAGGCTGGCTCCTTGGGCCGAAATGCTTTGAAGAAGCTGATGGGCTGAAACTTGGGCTAGATTGTAGATTTCACTGGGCTGCCGGATTGAGAAGAATAATCCGCGAGCTACTGCTGAAGTTTTGGGCTGGATCCAAGCTAGGTTTGTGGATGAATTCACGGCGATGGCGGCGCAACTATGGTGAGATCCCGTGACTACCGCGTCACCAACGAAGGGCCGACCGGGGCTAAAAACAACCCAGCAAGCTCACGACTTGCTGCTCCTTTGGCTCTAAGCTGAGGCTAAACGATTCAGCTGAGGCGAGTTGGTTGGCGAGTGGCTAGCGGATGGACAAGGGCTGGTTGGTGGCGCGAACAGGGATGGATGGTGGTGGCAGCTGGACGTCGGGCTGGAGTTGGTCGATGGTCACCGGCTGGTGGCTCGAGAACAATGTGAGCTGGTGAGGCGCTGCTGGACGGACGAGGCACGGGCGGACGCAGCTAGCAGCTCGGACAATGCGACAGTGGTGTGGGATCGTGGAGGGTGGACCGTTGTTTGGTGATTGGGCTGGGATAGTGAAGGGCTGGAGTTGTGATGGAATTCGAGATTGAAGAAGATGAAGAAGAATAAGAAAGGAAGAAGAAGAAAGGCAGCAAGGATGGGGTTCGGCTAGCTGGTTTCACGTCCAAGGAGGAAGAGAGAGGGAGAGTGGGGGGACAAGAGGCCAAGAAAGTCTAGCATGTAACCAATGGGAGCCAATGGGGAAATATCTAGCACTTGAGTGTCCAAGCCACAAAGTCTTCGGCCCAAGGAAATCCAGGCAGCCTCCAATGGCAATTTTCCCTTCCAATCTTCACAAACCAAGTCTTTTTGGAGGCCAAATAAATCCCTTGAGCAACCCATACGAATTTCCGCCATTTCCTCACCCAAACAAAGCCTTTTGGCAGCCCAAAAATCCCATGCAACAGCCCCAACGAATTCTCTTGATTTTAATTTGCCGAAATTGATTTTTCTGTAAAAATTCCGGGCTCGATGGAAATTTTCCGAAAGATGAGACGAGGTCCTAAAAATAAATCCCAACACGCTCAAATGTTTTGTTCCCAAAATTGAGTTCAATTTTGTGGTTAAAATCGACCGGACGCGGTTTTATTACAACCTAATATACCATGTAACTTTTATGGATTTCAGAGCGTTTGACCCATGGTCGATATTTTTTATCCACGTTTGTGCATCTTCGACTCGTCAATGACTCTCGGTTGTCGTAAAATCTCAAGGTTTTAATTATGGGTACCGAGTACAAAATTGATAGATAACTGGATTAGTGCTGTTCAACGCGAATTTCGCAATCCTGTGGAATCACTCATAATTCAATTGCGTGTTTCCATCGAATCAACCTATATCCGATCACTAATCGATTATAACGGTGACGTATTGAGCCTTGTTGATTATCACGGTCGAGTAATCGATTTCTGATCAAATTCTCAAGTCTATCGCGTTTATATCCCATAATGGCTTCACCTAATAGATCAGTTAACTCGAGAGTGATTAGCTCCGAGAAAAAAGGACTATAGGTGTGTTGACGAAATGCCCATTTCATATTATCGAGATGGGGTCGAAAATTCCAGATGTCACACCTCCTCTTTCCCTCTCACCTCTCATACCTCGGCTTCACAACTCTTCCCACCGTAGTGCGGTGTACTCCCACCTACTACAATGCTTTTGTCGCTCAATCATTGGGCCTGACGAGATCACACTACATGCAATCAATTCACGATGAACATCTACAACTCCCAGATGTCCTCAAGCCTTCACCGCCGCTTCTAACTCTACCCGTTCCTTTTCTAGGATAGACGCAGCAAACCAACAAGCTTTGTTGCTTCGCTCTAATGATCTAGTCGTCCTCCATTAGGCCCTATTGCCCAACGCCAATGATTTCTTGACTAGCACCTCCATATCCAATGTCAAGCTACCAGCTGGGAAATGCGATGCCGGTGGTCTTCCAATCTCGAGCAGCAGCCAGCAAGTCCCGACACTGCTTTAGTCGGGACCAGTGCCTCACCACACGCCTGTCCTGCACCATCAACATCACAGTACCTCCAAACTCTTTGCTTTGGTGATCAGTGACTTCCTTGTAGATTTTTGAGCGAATTTCCATAGTTCCGAGCTAGTTTCATTTAAATCCAACGAGCATAGGCGATTTATTATGAATCCACTGGCTCCATTAGACCACCCTCGAACTAGATAGGACCAGTCTAGTCCCGTTCGAAGTTCCAAAAATTAAGAACTAGTCCTTTTGGTTCTGTTCTCAAATCCTTGGTGGGAATTGGATTGGGAACCAATCGTCCCTAGCGATTGCCTCACCCAATGGCTGGTGAGTTTCAGCGACCCTTGCCGGCCACGATGGGGGGAGAAAGTAAATTAAGGAAGGACAAGAGTAGAAAAGAAAAAAGAAAATGAAAAAGAAACTATAAAAAAATTCCAAACTTTTTTTTTTAAATTTAAAATATTATTTATGTCAACGTTATGCGTCCTATATGGCACTACCTATTAAAATTGATAGAATGAATTCAATCAACAAAACATGAAAATATTGAGGACTCAATTGACAATATTAAAAGTTATATGACTAAATTAGTAAAAGTATAATAGTTTTAAGACTTTCTATAATATTCTCTAAATTTCTGTTGGGTGCTTAAATTGCCTAATACTTCAAATAACTATTTACATGGTAATAAGACAATTTCGGGGACTATAGCGTTACTCAAATAGTTTGCCAAATGGGTTGTTGACACCTAAATTTTGGCGGTCCAATCATTTATTGCATAAGAAAATTAAGGGTTAATTTTATCCTTGAAAAAAATATTAATTAGTTGCATAACACATAAGTTTAGGTGCATTCATTTTAGTTTAACTTTTTATATTTTATTGGGCCGGTGGTGGGGTTCAAATTTTCTTGCTTTTGAGCTTTAGTTCGGCAGGCGGGCGGGCTAAGCCCACGAAAAGAGAAAATTAACCCAAGCTCGTCGTTATTTTATATCTTGTGAAAAATTAAGATTTGATGCGATATTATAATGATTTTTGGAAATTAAGAAAATCGCATGGTAATCTTATCTTTATCAATAGATGGTGAAAATGGGGGAAATTGATTTGATTGAATTATGCAAGGAAATATGAAATTCTGATGGATGTCCGGATTTCGTTAAATGTGGAATCAATTTTGAAATCAAGTGAAAAATTAGCAAGAATTGAGCTGATTACGAAATCGCACAAATTTGATTTAATGTGATAACAAATGGTAACTCGGGAAATGCCATGTAAAGAGACCATTTTGAATCACTATAAAAGAGAGGCTCATTTTTCATGACAAAGGGGGACTTCGATTCGTAAAAATCCAAAGGAAAAGAAATGTTCGTGCTTTAGGAGGAGGCTTTTTCTTCTCGATTCTGTCAAGGTCAAAATCCACAAGAGAATTGAGAGAAAAAGTGAGAGAGGAGGGGTTTCTTTTTGGTCGAAGGAAAAAAGCAGAAAGCAAAAAAAAAGGTGAAAAGAAAGGAAAGGGGAGGTTGGAAATTGTTGAGAGAGAATCAGTGAGAGGGGATTCGAAAAAATTGAAGAGAAAAGAATTCGTGCGAGGAAAAAAGAGCAAAAGAGAGAAAAAAGCCTCCACCCCCGTACAAAGTAAAAGTCAAAAAGTGAGGAGAGAGTTCAGGGAGAGACATGAGAAGACGTCTAAAAAGAAGAGAAAAAGAGGAGAAAACAGAAAAAGGCAAAAAGTTGTAACTGTTCATCTTCTCGGTTGGTTCCCTTTGCCGTGTGACGGGTTCGTGCATCGCCGGTCTTCAAGCTGCAATTCTAACCGTGACCAACACCGATCCCTGCACATCTCCGCCGCGTCTCCGCTTCCCATCCTCGTGCTGATCGCCGCCGCTCCAGCGCCACCCGACGCCGGCTACCGCTTCCGCGCACCCACCACTACACCGGCACCACTTCTGATCCAGCGACCATCGCGTCCCCTCTACCGGCCTCCATCCGCGAACACCCACGCCAACCCCGTCTTTTGACGCCTCCACCCGCGACGACCTGACACGAGCACCTCCTAGCGACCCGCGCTCGACTCCTCCGCCGCTGCTTCTGTTCTCTGTTCCCCTTGCAAGTTGCTGTGTTGCCCTCCATCACCGCACCTTCGACGCTCGCTGCTGCAAGTCCCCCTTTAGGTAGTTCATCTTTTAGTTTTATTTTTATTTCTTTCTTTTGCCTATTTTATGTTATTTTATTGTGTTTTAAATTTTGTTATTATTGTTTAAGTTATAATATGTTTTGTCAATGTTAATATTTGTGCATTTTTGTAGGCATTATCCATAGGGATTTTCTCCAGAATTATTGTAATTATTAATTTGATCCGAGAGACATCGGGTCATTTTTTTAATTATATTAATTTTTGGGCTTTTTGGTGGAATGTTAATTGTTAAATCACAATAATTATTTAATTTGGTCCGTAAGATTTCGGATTAGATTTTTAATTATTTTGATTTGTTGTGATTTTAGGGTTAAAAAATAATCGTTAATTTGGCCCGTGAGACAACGGGTTATTTTTTTCGATTATTTTAGTTCTTTATTGGTTGAATATCTGGATTGTTTAGACGTTATGCTTATTTGATAATTGTTTATCTTGGAAAAACACTAAAAAACTACAAAAATCAAAAAAATCGAAATCTTGCATTAGCCATGTAGGTTTAATAAATTAAATTGCATTTTTTAGGTTTAGTAAATCATGATTGCATTTTTAGGATTATATTTTTTAGAAACTTTTTCACATAGGTTAGGATTGGGCCTAGATAATTTCTTTTAGAGTTGTAGAAAAGTTGTCATTTTAATTAAAAAATAAAAATAAATAAAAAAATAATTTTCTAAGACAAAATAGGGTTTAAGTCAAATTAATCCCAAAAATGAATTAGAAAATCATTCCTTTTTTTGAATAGCTTAATTAGGTGTTTTTTTTTATTAAAGTCAAAAATGCTTTAGAATAAATTACCTCCATTCTTTAGAATAAATTACATTCCCTTAGAAAAAGTAAATAAAAAAATGTCATGCACACGTCATTAGGATTAGATTCATAAAATGCACGTCATATAGAATTAGGTTCATTTAAATTAGAAATTGCCTGTCATTAGAGTTAGGTCATACGATCATTTAGATTGCATTTAATTATCGCATTTCTTCAGGAATAACTTCACTCATATCATATAGTCTAGATCATGTTACCATGTCGTATTATTTCATGTTAGATTAAATGCATTGCATGATTCTCCTTGAATAAATGAAAACAAAAATTGAGTGATTGCTTGTTAATTAGAAATCATATATAGGATTGTTGACGTGAATTCCGACTTAACATTGCAGATGCTTTCGTTGCTATAAGGTAAGTCTTGCATTTTTCTTATTTGCTTTCTTGAGTGCTAAACCGGTGGTTTGTACACCCGCATGATCACCTTACATGTTAGAAAGATAATTAAAATCAATTCAAGCTGCTTGCCAAACATTTTTTCAAAAATAAAAAGAAAGGTACCGAAATGTCGTTAGAGAAATTTAACGTAACCAAGTCCCCGTACCCAAAATCTCTAGTTCGTAGGAGTAAAACAAATCTCCCTTTGTTTTACATAGGTTTCTAATCGACCTACCGCAAACTGATTAGTGGCGACTCCTTTTTACATGCTAGATATTTGAAATTAAGTCGCGAATTGGTATGGGCTTGAGAGAGCCCGAGCTGAGTCTAAGCTTAGTAATCCATTAACCTAATTTTAGGTAGGGGATCCCAAAAATTAGGTCGCGACATGGGTGAAATGAGAAGAATCTTTTCTTTTCTTGTTTGAGCTGTAGTTGGAAATTTAGAACAGTCAAAGTCACAAAATCTTCAGGCTTGTCAGCCAACATATGTGTAACATCCTAAATAAATGTATAATTCATACGATTTCTTGGAGGTGTGAATATTTTTGGTAGAGGATTTGGTTAAATGGCTTCATATGTAAAGTTGGAGTTCTATTTCATTAGTGTTTTTATCTTCTTATCTGTATTGCTTAACGACTAATGTACTCGGTGCAGTGTTCATTTTCGATGATACTCCTTAACGAGATCAGCTTTACCACGGTCCCTAAACATTCATTTGTCGGATATTACTAACTCGATTGATTATAGAGATTGCGAGGGTTTTCAAATTTCTGTTTTGTTATTTGTTATGCGCTATTCTGCCGCATGGAGCAAACTACTTCTGCAGTTGTTTAGAAGATACAACAAATTATCGATTAATATGACGATTTTCTACTCATTGGTTAGGCACGCGTCACTATATCACGTGATATTTGAATATAAAGATGCGGCTCTTTTTAAAAGGGAGAAAAAAAAAAAAAAAAAAAGAAAAGAAAATCTGGTAAAAAATGGTCATTCTATTTTGGGAAAAAACCACCAAAAAACCCCAAACTTTACCCCAGTGACACATTTACCCCATAAGGGCATTTTTGTCTTTTTAGTTTCTGTTTTTTTTTTTTTTTCTTCTTCTTCCCTCCGCCGGCCATGGCGGCGCCGGCGGAGGGAAGGCGGCGCCGAGCCCTCGCCGGCGTGGGGCGGCGGCCCTCGCCGGCGCCGGCTTCCCTCCGCCGGCTCCGCCATGGCCGGCGGAGGGAGGAAGAAGAAGAAAAAAGAAAAAAATTTTAAAAATGAAAAGACCAAAATGCCCTCCAATTTTGGGGTAAATGTGTCACACTTGGAAAGTTCAGGGTTTTTGGTGTCGCAAAAAAAAGTTTGGGGTAAATGTGTCACAATTTGGAAAGTTTGGGGTTTTTCACGATACAAAAAAAAGTTTGGGGTAAATGTGTCACTCGAGACAAAGTTTGGGGTTTTTGGTGGTTTTTTCCCTTCTATTTTTTTAATAAGGTTGAGTATGGGTGGATCAAATCTTGACCCATTTAAAATGACTCGTTTTATGTCCTGAACCTGTGTTGATGAGAAGCCAAATGACCCGAATGGACCCCTCCCACCCTCTCAGCTAGGGCCTCGAAGAGGGTGGCCGACATCGTATGGCCACCGGCGATACTGTCGCTTAAATCCTATTTCTATGTCGGACCTTGTAAATGAAGAGTTCATTCGTTACATGGCCTATAATTGATGCGGACCGACGTCATCTGGACTATCAATTACGTGGCTCTCGTTGTGGAGTGCGTCCTTGTCATCAATGATCCAAATAACTTCGATTTGTATAAAATAATTCGTATGTTACGCTTTCAAGGCCACTGCACGCTTCCCATCGGGATTGGGCTTCCGTGCTGGTCAAAATTCAGGACATGGATACAATCATTGCATTCCATATGACACTGGATTTGACTATCGTGCTTAACGATTGGGATTGGTGTGTGAAGTGCCTCGCTTTCAAAGCAATGCTTTGTGCCCAAAATCCACTCAAAACATTACATTAATAAAAACCATTTTTATATAGGCCGACGATACACGAGTATCCGATTGCGACGGGCAAGTAATGAACGAAGGAAAAGAACATCGCCACGATTAATACCATCGCATCCACACATTATGATATTGGCGGAGAATTAGAATACATAGGTGGGGGATTATCAACGGTTTGCTGTTGATGTGGGTTTCGTGTCTCCGAGCATGGAGTGGGATTGAAAGACGGCGTACCCCATGGAGGGCGCATAGACGAGCAGTGCCAGGACGTTGATGGCAATCAAGGCTCCTGCGGCCTGAACTGTGTCGCTCTCTCCGCAAGTGACATTCCCGAGGAGCACGCGGACCACGTTGAACATTGACATAGTCAGGTAGACACACCCGAGGACCGAACTAGCCACCGACACCGTGATCATGAAGCTCCTCAACCCGTTCATCAGCAGCCCGGGGTTTTTATCTTTGTGGCGGTCGTTGGGCTTGGAGTCGGGATTGGAGTCGGAGAGGTATGTGGAGAGGTGCATCTTGAGGGCCGTGGCGACGATGCTCGAGAGCAGGAAGCACACGAAGGAAACCACCTCGTCGAACAGAAGCAACATTCTCGTCTGCTGGCTAGTTTGGCACTCTTTCCGCGACACGAGGCCGTGGGTGTTGGCACTCGCGAAGGATATCCCGATGAACATGGCAAAGGTGAAGAGGGAGTTCACGCTCACCAAATCGTCCAGCACCGTTTGGAGATGCCGTATTTTCTTCTTCGGGTCCCTACCGCAACATATCCATGACAAATAGTAAATCAAATGTAATTGAACAATTGACAGGGTACCAAATCAACTTCTTCACGCGATATGCATGCATGCACAATGGGGAGAGAGAGAGAGAGAGAGAGAGGACTTCTTTTGAGGATCATTATCAGCAGTTCCTGGATCAGCTGAACGCCACATGATTCAACGATTTCAATGGGATTAAGGGATGGATGGAGGAGGCAAGAGGGGTTCTAACTTGTTATATAGCAGTTGCCACTGTGAGATATTCCTTGCCTGAGGTTAAAAACGAGATTAATGAGGAAAAAGGGGGAAAATGATAGAAAAGATAAATAGGTTATTAAAAAAAAAAAAAAAAAAAGAGGATGAGACTGAATCCTATTCTGCTGCTTTGGCTGCTTTTTCGTGAAGCACGTTGAGTGGCCACATTCTTCCTTCTTCCTTTAATTATTATGCAACGCTAAGTGTAATTAATAACCTTTCACCTTTTATATATTAACTTACGAACAGAAACCGAACTGATCATAAGATTCATACATGTCATTCGCAAAATAACGTTATATACATTTGCAAACTGAATTCGATACCTTCGAGATGATGAATGATAGGGGAATAAAAAAAAAAAAAAATTTTGGTAACGAGGGAATAAAAAATTAGTGCAAGACTTATCCAAATTTGTTATACAAAAACATAAGAAATGATAAGGCAACAAACCTATAATCCATTATGCATATGGGTTTCATGTTTCATGAAGAAGAGTTGTTCTGCTCCCCCTTTCTCTTCTACATCGTGTAGTATATAAGTAGGTTAAATGAGTTTGATCAAACTCGATGTATAGTAAAATAGAAGCCCATTATAATTTTATCTTAAGAA
The DNA here is from genome assembly GCA_014182555.1 of Eucalyptus erythrocorys. Taxonomy (NCBI): domain Eukaryota; kingdom Viridiplantae; phylum Streptophyta; class Magnoliopsida; order Myrtales; family Myrtaceae; genus Eucalyptus; species Eucalyptus erythrocorys. The sequence goes on along the minus strand of CM024597.1, from coordinate 367,298 downwards.
ATCTTGAATCTTGACGAAGAAGACATGAATTCAACTGGTATCTCACAAACTGTTACATTAGTGTTTCAAGTTTGAGGCGTTTATACCGGATTCTTGATAAATCATCAATTTTGACCGTGAAGAGCAAAGTCACAGGGGCACAATTCTACTTATTGTGATATCTGTTTCGCTTGTGGGGACAAAAAGGTCACTATGAGAGGAAGAAACAAAAGGCAAGGGGGTTTTCTTTATTATTTCTTTGCTGGCTGAGTAGCCGCATGCATGCAAGGGGAAAGGAAGACTTTGTGGGTCTCCCTTCCTGAACAGCTGCACAGGGAGAAAAGATCCGCCGTACGAAGCCCCAAAGAGAAAGTTCTTGGTTCAGCCATACGGAGAGCAAACAAGAAAAGCACCATATTTTTTTCTCCATACGGGTTTTCTAAATGAGTTTTCCCGTGAGAGATTACGAGATAATATTAGTGAATTTTGCTTGAGCTTAATCTAGATGTGAAAAACATTATTGATTATTCCTTGCTTGTTTTTTATGGTGATCTCATATCGATTTAATTATAAGCTTTGTTAGCTTTTTTCCGTGTTAATATTACAATAATGAAGAGTGATGCTTTGGTGGCCGAATGTTTTTAAAGCACGCGTAGTTTCTAGGATAATCAACTATCAATAAAAGCAATCCTATGACACTATGAGAGAGCTTCACGAAGATGGAGAATAAGTGATGGATCCCGCAAAAGTCTCTTTGTAGACAATCTTGTCCTCAATCTTTTTAGAGTTAATCCGCTATGCTATCTAGGCAGAGCAAAAAGTAGAAAGCAAAGTATCTTATTTACTCTAGGGTCCAGAGTGTTTAATGGATAGAAAATGGTGGATTGGCATATGTGACCTTCAAAAGTTTCATATGGTGAAACTCCTCCTCCTATAGTTTGCTTCTTCTTCTTTTTTCCTCCCTTTGGTTGAATGGAAAATGTGTTAATTCGGTTAATTCATATGCATATTTGGAAAATAGAAACTTGAATAATAATATGATGGATCTCAAAAGTGAAAATTCTTCCTCTACTCTTGCACATTCAATTGTATAATATATTTCAAGATATAACAGTGATAATAATCATAAAATTTATAAATGAAAGGAAATATCACAAAGATGTGAATGTGTTTGTTCCCTTTACTTTAAACTCATTACATTCGAATGCATTTAATGTACAAAAGTCATTTTTATTATAATATATTATCTAGAGATTTCCCTTTACTCTTCTCTTGACAAATCTCTTTTGAAAAAGGAAAGAATCACTTCATTAAGTTGAATGCGTTCAAAGCGAAAAGTAAAATTTACCAATTCACTTAATTATAAGTATATTATCAAGTGATTTACCTACTATACTTTCACTTTTCACAAAACTCATCAAATTTTACATGGAAAAGAAAAAAAAATCCATTAAATAATGCACTAATGCGAAAAAAAAAAAAGTCAATTTCATTACAATATATTAGCTTAGATTAGCATAGGTATAAGATTATATAGTAGATTACATGAGACAGAAACTTTTCTATTGAAAATTTTTCTTTCCCCGAGATAAGCAGGGCGCATTAATTGGGAGGAGCCAACTTTCTGTGCATATTAAGTATTAGATTAAATTATATATGGATGGGTCCAACCAGGCTAACGGTACGGTTGCACTGAATTTGTAACGGTACTTTTACAGCCACAAAACTCACATTATGCTGGTTCGACTCATCTGGGCAATCAGAGTACGGAATTTCCAAAATATATTGAAAAAAATGGCCCTTATGCTGCAAAATCACAAAGGCGCCGTTTAAAAGAATAATAAAAATCAGAAGCTTATCATTTAGCACAATATTAAACACATGTGGGGAACAAAAGTTAACGTAAAATTATGCCTTTCGTATTTATTTTAAGTTTCATGCTTTGTGCCAAGATTTACTAGTAAAATGCCACACATAGTTTAGAAAAGAGAAATGAAAATTTTAATTAAATTCAAGAAATAAAAGTTATATAATCTAACAATTATCAAGTAAAATAAGATTTCTATAACTAACATGAGGATTGGCTATATCATAGTAATTTTTCTTTCTTTTGATTTAATTTTGCATAATCTTGGGTAAATAATCGTTCGCGCGTTATTACTTCGATGGAATGTCATTCGTTTCCGACGAAAAGCTTTTGTGGTCAAGAATTACTGTCATTCTCCCTAAAATAACAGCACCGTTAGTGAATCGTCTTCCTCTATGAATGGGGTGCATTAATTGGGGCTAGGATTTCGTTTTTTGGGGTTTATACCAGAGATATAATTGAATGACCGTTTTTAATCTATGGTAAGAATACCAATTTATTTTGGATCATAAAAAATTGAATAACAAATAATTAAAAATTATTGTGGAATCCACTCCTTCAAGAATTTGTGAATCGTAATAAGTTGTTATTCTCATAGTAACCCAAAAATCATTATACCCACAAAGCTCTTTCTTCAACAAACTGAGCTTGGAATTCGAAGGTCAAGATCTTGTAGTTAACTACTTCAACTATGGGTTACAATTTCACCTACTCACACAAGGACACTCCCTCTAATGTTGAGGTCAAGACTTGGTCAACCATACAAATTTCATGTATTAAGATTAGATTAGATTAGATGTATGCTCTTAGGTTAATCAAACTGTTCCTAATTATGTATAATATGGGGACGACAAAGAGCATTGGCATGTGTAAAGGGAAATTATAAGGAGAAATTCCTAGGATCCTCAATCACTTTTTGTAAAGAGAGATATTCGCTCCTTGTATCAATGTAGCAAGGTGGGGCACAACTCTTTTCGATAGCGTTAAAGTCCCAAGGTATCTATTTTGGGCTTGGATAAAGCTAATAATTAATTAGGTTAATTTCTTATTCGTTGCGAGAAAATGTTGTACAACAATGATAGTAAGAAAGCAAGGAAATTGGTCTCTCTGGAAAAACAGGATAGACAGGAAATCACACTGGCCATTATTTTGTATTCCCTCAATTGCTCCATTTATTTTTGTGATTTTCTCTCTTATGGTTGTCGTATAACCTTCTGATGCTTGAACTCGGACATGACTTAATCAAGGTCATCCATGACCCGATACTCAATTTGGGCTCGATTGAGCTTGATTGACATAGATTTTCAAGGGTTGAGCTAGACTTGGTCATGTGGATAAGTTTTGAGTAGGGATAAGGATATCTCAAGTATCATAATTTTAATACAAAACTCACTCGAGTATCATAACTCTTTTTTAAACCACTTTAGTGTCACGACTTTGAAAAAAAAAAAAGTCATTTAAATGTCATAATTTTCAATAGATCACTTAAGGTTCATAAGTTTTCAAAAACGTTCACTCAAGTGCTATAAATTTAACGTGGCATAGCAATTATAATGAACAACGTAAAAAAATTACAACACTCAAGTGAACGATTGAAAAGTTGTACGACACTTAAATGATAAAAAAAAAAAAAAATGTTATACACTCAAATGAGTGTCATACATAAATTATGACATTTGTGGCATTTTTTTCCTATTTTTAGTCTAAACTCAAGTCCAAGCTTGAGTTCTCAAATTTTGAAATGCAATAAAGTAGAAAGAGATTCATTTAGTGAAGCGAAATTTTTAACTTACTTCACTTAATAATTAGCTTTCGCAATAAATATGTGTGAAATTGAAAACGAACTAGTATCAACATAAACTTAGAGAAATAGGACTATCAATTTGTGTTATGCCACTATATGAATCATGTATCTCAAGTCATGTTAGTTTTGGCCACGTACTCATATGTCATATCAAATTCGGTATTTTCAGGGGGCAAATTCATGCCGTATTTTTACATCACATCAATAATGAACATCCCTATATCAAAAGAATAATTTCTCTTGTTGAATTAAAAAAATCAAGATTATTATTGAGATCAATTTAGTTAGTGGATTAGATCTATTTTTATGAAGTTTTCTCTTTTCCATTAGGGCTCATATTATAAGAAAACCTTAAATTAGTACACTTGTACCATATTTACCCAAACCAATTTTTATCCCAGATTTAGCCTAAATTGGTATATCCACACTAGATTTACCTCAAATTGTTGAGTTTTTGGGTAGATGTAACATGGATGCACTAACTTGTGGTAAAGGTAACATGAGTGTACCTTTTTGAGATTTTTTTAGGCATAAAAAATTAGCTTGGGGTAAATATGGTGCCGCTACACCAGTTTCGGGTAATCATAACACGGATCAAGTGTTTGGGGCTTTTGGTGATATTAATCATTTTATTTAAGGCTCTCAAGATGGTGCTTGAATCATGGGGACATCCTCTCCCAGTTCTTGCGGATGTCCCGGATCACTGCTGCTGGCGTGAGACCTCTTCGGGCCAGTTCACAGTAGCATCGGCGTGGAATCTCATCAGAAAGAAAAGAACAAGGGTCCATTGGCACTCCTTTGTGTGGGACAAAGCCATAGTGCCTCGCTATCAACTTAATCTTTGGTTCATTGCCAAGCGCAGACTTCCAACCTAGGCTCTCCTTCTATCCTATGGTATAATTGGAAGTGTTGTTTGTGCTTTTTGCAAGAATATGCCCGACTCTATAGATCACCTCTTTTTTGATTGCTTTATCACGGCTGGAGTGGCTTTCTTTTGGGCTTCCAGATGCAATTTGCCTTGGCGCAACAGAACTTGGAGGGAGAACTTCTATTGGGCTGCTACCTATTTGATGGGAAAAGATTTCTACAAATGCATTGCCCATTTTTCCTTTGGTGCACTATGCCACATTATTTGGAAAAACAGGAACAACATCATCTTTAGAGACCAGCCTCTCTCGATCCCGGCCATGAAGAGCCACCTCTTCAGAGTCGTCCGAGACAAGGCTATCACCTTCAGGAACATCGAAGATAATTTCAAAAACAAGAGGTTGCAAAGAAGTTGGGGCCTAAACTCGATTATTTTCACTAGGGACCCGTAGGTAGTTCAATCCGTCAGTGGATCTTCCTCGCCTCTGGCATGTTTGGTAGCCGGTTGTCCATGCCGTGCGTCTTTTGGTGTGTTGCTCTAGTGGTTGCGCCGCGGTTTGCGGCTTTTACATCTTGTCACCCTTACACTCCTTTTGTTCATTCATTAGGAGTGTAGGTTTCTAGTAACAAGATTTTTTTGTACATTTGGCCCTTCATCTATATATTGCTTACCTTTTACCAAAAAAAAAAAAATCATTTTATTTAAGACACCTAAAACAATTTATTGCTATTGTTTAAAGCAAAGAGTTTGGTTTCAATGAGGGATCGAGTGTTCTAACTTTGGGGACATCATCTATTGATTCTAGGTATTAATAAACCGTTTCTATAATCGAGCCACTATCTTGTAAAAGTAATTATAATAATTTTTACAACAAATGAAAAACAATATATATATATATATATATATATAAAAAGAGAAAATAGACAAAAGAAAAGGAGTTAGCGTGTGTACATTAAAGAAGCGGTTTGGTATTTAAATTAAATGTAGATTTTGTACTTAATTACAAATCACGATTTACGTTCTGAATTGACATAACCCTGTTGTTTAATACCTAGCTTCGGGGTCTCACTTAGTTGATAAAAAGCAGCATTTATTATTATCCAAGGCATTTGTGAATAAATTAATGACTAGAATGTATCCTTTGACTAGGTTGATATTTTAGATTTGAAATTTAAAACCTTGTTGGTTCTTTAACTCCAAAAACATCAATAACAATAAACTTGATTTTTATAAAGGATTAATACTCTGAAAAACCCCAAATTGGTACACTTATGACAAATTTACCCCTAAATATTTTTTTTTGACTATGAAAAACCCTAAACTGGTACACCTGTGACAAAATTACCCCGACTAACCATTAAAAAAAAACCCTAAACTAGTACGTTTATGACAAATTTACCCCAAACTAATTTATTTGATCACAAAAAACTCTAAACTAGTAAATTTGTGACAAATATATCATCCGTCAAATTAAATTAATACAAAAAAAATCACAAAAATTGTAAATTGTGATAAACGGAATGTAAAATCCTAAATTGATATATTAATCAATTGTCACATGTCATTTAACTTAATAATTTGACAATAAAATTTAATAAAAATTAACATAGGGTAAATTTGTCACAAGTGTACCAATTCGGGGTAAATTTGTCAAAGGTATACCAGTTTGGAGTTTTTGGTGATCAAAAAAATTATTTGGGGTAAATTTAGGTGTATCAATTTGGAGATTTTTAGGGTATTAGTTCTTATTTTAATTGGTGCAGACACTACCTTTCGTGGGATTTGCATTGGCTACGTTCCTATTCTACTCATTCGTCCCGATTTTGCTGAAGGTTTGGTTTTAAGACATTAGATTTTCTGGTTGTGCAGTTGTTCGCTTGTTTGCAACATGAGATCCATCAAAATTTTCGTTTGCAGATAAATGGGTCTACAATGCTCAACTGGTCTCTATTGACCTCGGACATGTGGGCTGTCTTCATTCGTGTCTTGGCTTACCATGAGAAGGTTTATTCGCAGGATTTTTGGCATTATTGGGATTTAGACCTTCTCGCTGCCTCTTTGTGTTGATTTAATCCATTTACAGGTTGATTAGATGTACCTTGTGGCCTTTGCTGCTGGTACAATCGGTCTGGTTATTTATTCAGGGTGAGCAGCTAATGGATTTTCATATCTATTAGTTGATTTTACTCACATTTTCTCTTTGAAAGACTCACTTCAGTTGCTCTGCCTTCAGTAGCTTGTTCAGCCAGCTCAATTTTAGGAATCACATCTCTTGCAAACCTCACCTCACAAAAGAAAAGTAAATCTGTTTCGTCCACCTTGGAAATCAATTAGAGCGGCAGGGATTGTGTTATAACTGTAAATAATGTCCCATTATTCGCTCTGATTTTTCTGGGTACTTGCGACAGGTTTCTAAACTCTTTTAAACCTTATTTTCAAGATGTTGGGCAATATGGCGTTTTTCCTGGACTTTTTAGTTCTGTGGTATCCGCTAAAAAGATTAGATCTACTTAATTTTGATAAAAGACGATATCTTCAAGTGCAGTGACAAGAGTGTTTCTTCATCTCCCTCTTACTATTGCAGAAACTGTAAACGCAGAGGAGCTCGCCAATAAACACAAATACATTTATTGATTCATATCCTGGAAAGCAAAGAAAGCAGCTCCCTCCCCCCGGCCCAGCGCTTCACTCAACACTCATCTCTCAATTCTATGTAGGTATTTATATAAGTAATGACCCAGCATCAATCTATTTTTTGGAAGAGGAACCTTCTACTTTGATCTTTATGGATTTCACAATGGCATGTCCGACAAAGGGTATGTAGATGAGCAACGCGAAGGTGTTGACCCCGATCAGGGCCCCGATGGCATTTAACGTCTCGATACCTTTGCAAGAGATCTTGCCGAGCTGCAGCTGAATCGTGTCGATCATGGAGTACAAGAGCAACACGCAGCCCATGATGGAGGTGGACGTGGAGAGAGCAAACAAGGACCCTCTCAGCACCTGGCTCGGCAAGTTATTGATTTTTTCGATATCGGGCTGGCCGATGAGGTAGGTGAAGAGGTGGGTCTTGAGGGATTTGGCCACGAGGCTGGAAAAGAGATAAAAGGCAAATGAAATCACTTCGTTCCTGACAAGCCTCCTCGCCACATGAACTCCAGCTTCACACTTCTTGTCGCCCGCTATGTTCTGTTGTTCACCGCTCTCGAACACCAGGCCCACAAAGACTGCAACGGTGAAGAGCGAGTTCACGCTCACCAGATCGTCCAGTGCTTTCTGATAGTCATACACTGCCTCCCGCAGCAGTGCGGGGCTAGTGATGCAAACATGACAAACCGCCACCAAAACAACAACAACAAAAGAAAGTAGCGTTATTTCAAAGAGAACGTGTATAATACCGAGTAAACGTTCTTGAGACTCGTTCTGTAACATGATTAAATCTGTTCACAGAGAGAGAGAGAGAGAGAGAGAGAGAGAGAGAGAGAGAGAGACTGACTCTATAGGCGTCTTCTGTTGAGGTCGCGCTTTGCTCCCTTGACCTCGCATGATTTCTGTCTTGTATTCTTAATTACCAATCTTACGGATGGAGGGTTTTTATAGATATGAAGAAATTATGCTTAGCCAGCTTTGCAAGCATCGCTCATGAAAGAGGTGAAGCGAGAATGGAATAAAGACAATAGTATGATTGATATTCTCTTCTTTTTTGTTGTTTCCCGTTTGAAGCTTATTACTTAACATGCAAAAGAGAAGCAAGCAAGCTATCCAAAAAGTAGCAAGTCAAGAACAATTAGAAAGAAAATACGATGATTCTCGTCGTGGTTCAACCACTGCAAGCATCTGCCGTCGAGGGACGGGTAGAAATTCATTTTATCCAAGCTGCAATACCAAAAGGAGGAAATCAAATCCTCTCAGAACCCCTCCCAAATTCTCCGAGTTAATCCTCTCAAAACTGTTTTGAGAAATAGGGCATGGGTGGACCTTTCTCCAATTCTTTAAATAACCGGGTCCACCTTACTCGTGCTCAAAATTTGGGGTCGGGTCAGGTCAATCTTTTTCAGCCCTGCTTAGTTTGGAGTTTTCCTTTTGTGCTTAAATCATAGTTAGAATTATGCAATATTCAGTAATAGACAATTGTCACGGCCCGATTAAAAGCACGACCCAAGAGGGTTCTAAACAAAGGCCGTGACCCGAACGACCCTCGGCTTAAATCTCGGGACTTATAGTATTCTCAAACCTTCTAAGAATACTCCTGGGGGGATATACGGTATTTATACGGTATTTGTACGCATACAATATAAATACGAGTCGCTGGTAGCTGGCAGCCAGGAATTAATGTGGGTAGACGGTAGTTGAGAAGATCCAATCTCCACCGTTAGATCTAAGGGAGATCTACGGATACGGTTTGCCTTGTACTTGTATATAAAGGGGTCCTCCCCTCCCTTGTAAAGCATCTCATTCACAAGCAATAGAAATTCCAGAGCTTCTCTCTCTAGAAAGAGTTTCTCTCTCTACGATCCTTGTGAGTGAGTGTGAGGAAGGCTGACTTGGGAAGAAATTCCTAAGGCCGCACGGGCAAAGGGAACGCTAGATCGATCGGCCCGTGACAAGTGGTATCAGAGCCAAAGTTGTTCCAAGTGCAAGCACAATGGCTGATCCACGATCCGATGAGGCGCTGGTCATGGGTGGTGACTGCGTTGATCGTGGGCGGAATGCCGACAAGGGTGCTGTCAAGGGAAAGAAGAGCCGTGAGAACTCGAGTTCGAGGGATCCAATGGGGGATCTTGTGCATCGCGTGACGAAGTTAGAATTGTTCGTCACCGATGTCCAAAGATCGGTCGACGACCTGACCCAGACCGTGGATGGAGTAGACACTGGAAGGGAGGAGCTTGTTGCTAAGGTGCAAGAGCTCAAAACCAGCATGGGAGAGCTCCGACATGAGTTGCTAGGGACCTTGCGGGAGGAACTTGCCCAACAGTACGAGCCCTTGGAGACCATGATGGCGGCCATGCGCCCGGAGATTGAAGAGCTTAAGGGGAAGCTCGCCGAGACGGAGAATGCACGCGTGAACGGGGTGATCACCGTGCAAGGTCCACGAGTGGACACGCCGAAGCCAAAAGAGTTCAAAGGCTCGCAGGTGGCCAAAGACGTGGACAACTTCCTTTGGTATATGGAGAGGTACTTCCAAGCCATGGGAATCAACGACGACCAAACACGGGTAAACACCGCTTCGATGTATTTAGTTGATAGTGCATTGTTGTGGTGGCGTCGTCATACAGATGATAGGTGTGGGAATCCTATCACGACATGGAATGGATTCGTCGAGGAGTTCCAACGAAACTACTTCCTCACTTATGCGGAAGAGGAAGCTCGCGACGAGCTGAAACGTCTCGAGCAAAAGGGTGGAGAGCGCGACTACATCAAGCGGTTCTCGGAGTTGCTACTCCAAATCCCCTCGATGAATGAAGTCGAAGCGTTCCACCAGTTCATGAGCGGTCTCAAGCCATGGACAAAGCAAGAATTGAAGCGGTACAACGTGGGAGACCTCATCACGGCCATGACCGTAGCTGAGTCACTCGTGGAATATAAGGCGCCTTCCACATCTCGATCGGACAATCGTCCAAGGGACAAGGCCACTAGTGGGGGAGATCGGGGGAGATTCAACCGCCCAACTGGAGGAAGACCACCGGCCAACGCTCATAAAACTCATGCTGAATCGAGCGGAGGAGGACAAAGGAAGGTACGCTCTTATAAGTGCTTCTTTTGTGATGGTCCCCATATGGCTCGAGATTGCCCGAACAAGGCCAAGTTGGCCGCTTTGTGCAAGGAAGACAAGCCAAAGGAGGAATCGCGGTTGGGTTCCCTGCGCCTCCTTAGCTCGATCAAATCGAAGAAGGAGAAGGAGTCCAAGGGGCTCATGTTTGCGGACTTGAGAATCGGAGGATCCACAATGAGTGCACATGTGGACACGGGAGCTTCCGACCTCTTCATCTCGGAACAAGTTGCAAAGAAACTCAACCTACGAGTTGAGAAGGGAGCCGGTTGGCTCAAAACGGTAAACTCCAAGGAGATCCATGCAATCGGTGTCGCAAGGGATGTGGAGCTACAACTGGGGCAATGGAGAAGCAAGGAAACAATAGAGGTAATTCCCCTTGACGACTATGACTTTGTCATTGGGATTAAATTCCTAGATAAGATCCATGCTGTTATTTTGCCCTTCGCCGAATGCATATGCGTATTGGACAAACGATGTCAATGCATGATTCCGGTCCACCGTGAATCGGATCGGAATCGAAAGATGATATCGGCGATGCAACTCACAAAAGGGGTTAGGAAGGGTGAGGTGACCTTCCTAGCGGCCTTGAAGACCGAGGACGACAAGGGCGATGGGAAGGAAACTCCACTGGAGGTGGCCCAACACCTCGACTCGTTCAAGGACGTGATGCCCTCCGAGTTGCCAAAGAAACTACCACCCAAGAGAGAGGTGGATCATCGGATCGAGCTGGTGCTTGACGCTCGACCGCCCGCCATGGCGCCATATCGCATGGCACCCCCCGAGTTGGAAGAATTAAGGAGGCAACTCAAGGAGCTGCTCGATGCAGGGTACATTCGGCCGTCAAAGAGTCCATTTAGGGCACCGATCCTATTTCAAAAGAAGCATGATGGATCACCCCGGATGTGCATCGACTATTGGGCGCTGAACAAATTGACCGTAAAGAACAAGTACCCGATCCTGCTCATTGCGGATCTCTTTGACTAACTTGGAGGAGCTACGTGGTTTTCCAAGCTGGATCTTCGATCGGGCTACTATCAAGTTCGGATCGCTAAAGGGGACGAGCCGAAGACCGCATGTGTGACGCGGTATGGATCCTATGAGTTCCTCGTGATGCCGTTCGGCTTGACCAACGCTTCGGCCACTTTTTGCACAATGATGAACAAGGTACTCCACCCTTTCCTAGATCAATTTGTAGTGGTTTACCTAGATGATATTGTAGTCTATAGCCAGACGTTGGAAGAGCATGTCGAGCATCTAAGACAAGTCTTCCAAGTTTTGTGCAAGAACGAACTGTATGTCAAGCGCGAGAAGTGCGCCTTCGCCCAAGAGGAAGTTCCGTTCTTGGGGCACATCGTCGGGGGTGGACGAGTGCGGATGGATAGGGCCAAAATTCAATCGATCGTCGAATGGGAGCCGCCGACGAAGGTGACGGAGTTGAGGTCGTTCTTGGGCCTCACCAACTACTATCGGCGCTTCATCCGTAACTACTCGAGCATCACCGTGCCACTCACGGACCTATTGAAGAAGGAGAAGTCGTGGGAGTGGACGGATCGGTGCCAAAAGGCGTTCGATCGATTGAAGAAGGCCATGACCGAGGAACCAGTGTTGGTGTTGCCTGACCACACCAAACCTTACGAGGTAGAAACTGACGCCTCGGATTATGCTATTGGTGGTGTGCTTATGCAGGAAGGCCATCCGGTAGCATATGAATCCCGAAAGTTGAACGATACCAAGCGATAATATACCGTTCAAGAGAAGGAGATGACCGCGGTGGTTCATTGCCTTCGGACATGGAGGCATTATCTCCTAGGATCCAAGTTCGTCGTGAGGACGGACAACGTGGCCACGAGCTACTTTCAAACCCAAAAGAAGCTGAGTCCGAAGCAAGCTCGTTGGCAAGACTTCTTGGCGGAGTTCGACTACACATTGAAGTACAAGCCGGGGAAGGCCAACTCCGTGGCGGACGCGCTAAGTCGGAAGATGGAGCTCATGAGTAGCTCAATAAGTCGACCGAGTTGCACTTGGGTCGACCGCATAAGGGATGGGCTAAAGCATGATCCAAGAGCCCAAGCCCTCATCGGTATGCTAAGGAGGGCAAGACCCAACAATTTTGGTGTGAGGGCGAGCTCCTTTACACCAAGGGAAGGCGTTTATACGTGCCTTTCCATGGGAAGTTGAGGAAGGAAATCTTGCGCGAGTGCCACGACTCGAAATGGGCGGGTCATCCAGGGATCCACCGCACGTTGGCCCTCGTCGAAGATCGGTACTATTAGCCTCAAATGCGCAACAATGTGGAAGCATATGCGAAGACTTGCTTGGTGTGCCAACAAGACAAGTTGGAACAACGATCGTCGCCGGGGTTGTTCGAACCGCTTCCCGTTCCAACTCGTCCATGGGAGAGTGTATCCATGGACTTCATCGTCAATTTGCCAAAGTCCGAAGGGTATCGGACTGTCATGGTCGTGGTGGACAGATTCTCCAAGTACGCAACCTTCATACCGGCAACTGAGGATTGCCCGGCCGAGGAGGCGGCCAAGCTATTTATGAAGCACATGGTCAAGTACTGGGGCGTACCACAAACGATCGTGAGCGATCGTGATCCCCGATTCACGGGGCGTTTCTGGTCCAAGTTATTCAAGCTACTGGGGTCAGAGCTGAATATGTCAACAAGTTTGCATCCCCAAACTGATGGTTAGACAGAGCGGGTCAATGCACTCTTGGAGATCTACCTTCGGCACTACGTGAGCACAACGCAAGCGAATTGGGCCAAATTGATAGACGTAGCCCAATTCTCCTATAACCTGCAGCGGAGTGAATCAACTGGCCAAAGCCCATTCGAGATCACGACCGGGCAACAACCGAATACCCCTAGCGCTATTGCTTCGGGTTATCGAGGGAGTAGTCCGCCCGCATACAAATTCGCCAAGGATTGGCAAGAGCAAGCCAACTTGGCAAGGGCGTGTCTACACAAGGTATCAAAGCGCATGAAGAAATGGGCCGACAAGAAGCGGTGGCACGTGGAGTTCCAAGTAGGAGACCAAGTGTTGGCAAAGCTACACGCGGTTCTTCGCTACAAAGACGTGCACAAAGGGTTGATCTGCCGCTATGAAGGGCCGTTTCGTGTGCTACAACGGGTTGGGAAGGTGGCTTACAAGTTGGAGTTACCACCAAAATTAAAGGTATATCCGATTTTCCATGTGAGTATGCTTAAACCTTTCTAGTTTGATGAGGAAGATCCGGATCGTGGGAAGTCACAACGGGCGCCGCTCGGGGCAAAAACCTCGTATGATCGGGAGGTCGAGAGCATCATGGCGGATCGAGTCATACGGAAAAGGTATTGCGCGCCCAAGCGAGAGTATTTGATCCGATGGAAGGGTCTTCTGAAGAGTGAAGCAAGTTGGGAGCCAGCGGAGAGTCTTTGGCAATTCAAGAAGGAGATTGAGGCATTCCATGCCGAAGACGCGACGAGGGCGTCGCCCGATTAGGTGGGGGAGAATGTCACGGCCCGATTAAAAGCACAACCCAAGAGGGTTCTAAACAAAGGCCGTGACCTGAACGACCCTCGGCTTAAACCTCCGGACTTATAGTATTCTCAAACCTTCTAAGAATACTCCTGGGGGGATATATGGTATTTATACGGTATTTGTACGCATAAAATATAAATGCGAGTAGCTGGTAGCTGGCAGCCAGGAATTAATGTGGATAGACGGTAGTTGAGGAGATCCAATCTCCACCGTTAGATCTAAGGAAGATCTACGGATACGGTTTGCCTTGTACTTGTATATAAAGGGGTCCTCCCCTCTCTTGTAAAGCATCTCATTCACAAGCAATAGAAATTCCAGAGCTTCTCTCTCTAGAAAGAGTTTCTCTCTCTACGATCCTTGTGAGTGAGTGTGAGGAAGGCTGACTTGGGAAGAAATTCCTAAGGCCGCACGGGCAAAGGGAACGCTAGATCGATCGGCCCGTGACACAATGTTCAATCTTGTTAGCTAAAATATACGTATTACATGTATTGAATATGTATATTATTGATCTAAACTCTCATGTTGAATGGGCAAATCTAAATAATTTCAAAAATGGCCACATATGTCAACACTTTGTAGGGCTCGTTTATTAATACTGAAAAACTGAGTCCTGAAAATTCGAGTATCGAATATTGAGTGCTGAAGTCTTTATGTTTGAAGACCAAAATTCTTTGAACCGATGAAATGGGGAATGGCTCACCCCGAATCAAAACCTAGTAATGAAAACCTATACATGTCATTTGCAATAAAACTTTGTAGACAGTTGCGGACTTTCTCCAAGATTTAATCAAATCTCTTTGGCATAAACATAAGAAAGAATAAGACAATAAACCTCTAATCTATTGTCCTATGACTATGTGATTGAAGATGGGTTTTGTGTTTCTTGAAGAGTATATGTTCTACTCCACCTTTTTCTTTTATAGTGTTCACTATAAGTAGATTGCATGAGTTCAATCTAATCCAGCTTCATCTTGAAAAATTCCAACTCTTAGTGAGGCTATTGAAAATATGGCTAAAGTTTGGGCATGAAGAAGTAACTTTTATAATCTAAGTAAGTTTCTTATTTTGAATAGGTTACCCACTTGGAGAAGTTTTCCTATTCTGGATCCAACTGTTGTCTATATATAATAAGTGTCTTCAGTGCAGGATTATAAAAGAGGAACTCTAGTTTGTGAATTACACAAATCTTGTTGCGTAATTCCTTTGTGAGATTGAAAGATTATATCATGAGAAAACATGGCGCTAAACACTATGTGAGCAATATTGGGTATAATTGTGACATCCCGATTTTTCCAACTTTATTTTCAGTCAATTGAGTCGGGCATTTCATCTGTGCATTTAGTTCGACTCTCTGAGTTGGCCACTCATGAGGGAACTAGCCTATTGGGCGAAGCAATTAAGGGATTTTAACGCGTTAGACTTGAGGACTGATCACCCTCAGGTCGGATGCAAGAAAATTTCCCTGAAAGCTACCCAGTAGATTAGGACGTGCTGGAATTGCACTAGATCGAAATTAACCGTGAAAATTGAGATTGAATCCAGAAATTGGAAGTCATGGTATGTCACAAATCATTTTAGGATCATTGACTCATCTTCGGAAGATTTTTCATGCAGTTAGAGTTTTTCAGCGAATTAAATCAGAGAATGGCTAATTTGGCTCGAGAAATTAATAGGCCCGCTTTTGGTCGTGCTTTTGGGACTCAAGGAGGTTCTATGGACAAGTGAGGGTGTGGATTGAAGTGTGGTGACATTGGATTAATTTTATGGGCTTCGATTTAATTCAATTGGAAGAAAATTGAGCGAAATTGAAGAAGTTGAGGTACAAGAATTTGGACCCCGGCGGAATGGACATTGCACCCATTGAAGAAGTTGTGAGAGATAGTGGAGTATGACCTCATCATTGATGTCATGGTGGGCCATTTTATTGGATTAAAGAAAAAGGAAAAGGAAGAGAGAGAAGGTCTTCTTCTTCCTCCCCTCTTCCCCAACCGTGCGACACCCCCCATCTTCTTCTTCTTCTTCTTCTTCTTCTTCAAGCTGGAACCGAGGGAAAGGGGGGGAGAGCTCATGCGTGCAGCAGCCACCGCCGGAGCTAGAGCCGCCGCCTCGCGCGCTGTCCACCGCCGCCGCGCGTCGACCCACGCTCGCCAGCCCGCCTTGCCGTGCTCACCTACGCCAGCAGCCACGTCCTCAGCCCGCCGTCGCCTCGTCCCGTCACCTAAGCCGTCGCCGAAACCGCCGCCGAGCTAAGCCGTCCCTTCCCCGCCATCTCCTCGTCCGAGCCGCCATCGTAGCCCCTCCGTGGCGCCCTCCCTCGGCCTGGTTCAACAGAAAAAAAAAAAAAAAAAAAAAAAAAAAAGGTATGGCAGCCTGGTTTTGGCACGTTTTGGCTGGCTTCTCGACCCCGGATGCTTGGCCCGCTTTGGAGAAAATCGATCCCCTCGTCGTCCTCGTCTTTTTGGTCGGTTCGGTTCGTTAATCGGGTGAGTTTAACTCACTAAACTTTGATTAGAGGGTTAATTATGCTTTAAGTGTGTTTAGTTTGAATTAAGCATGTTTAGGTTGTTAGATTAGTATATTTTATTATAAATTTGATTAAGGGATTTATTTAAGTTAAATTGTGATTAATTAAGGTTAAGAAAGGGAGTTAATTAATGTTAAACCTTGATGGGACTTAATGGATTTTAATTTTGAATTATTTAATTATTTCGAAATTCGGAGGATTAAAATATTATATTATATTCCGAAATTAATTAATTGAAAATTAAAAATTAAAAAAATGGAAAATTTTATTTTTAGCCCCTAGGTTGCTCGAATTTCATGCCAATCGTTGCTGTGCTATTAGAATTTAAATTTGATGCTTGGTTATGGCGAATTGAGTGTGATTGCGATAAATAGGGGTTCTTTGTAAAAAATCCAACTGTAGGAATTGTTGGGAATTTGGCCGTGATTGACCACCTATTAGAGGTCGTGCCTATTGAGGCCGTGATGAACCACCTATTAGAGGTCGTGCCTATTGAAGCCATGATGAACCGCCTATTAGAGGTCGTGCCTATTGGGGCCGTGATTGACCACCTTTTTTAAGATTGTACCGAGTGGGGCCGTGATGCCACTAGTAGATTTACCACCTTATTAAAGATCGTGCCGTGTGGGTCGTGATTACCACCGATTGTTAAGTCTACTTTTAGGGGTTGTGATGGGATGTAAAGATTGATTTGCCGGAATGACACGTAGTCGGCCGAGCCGATTGATCGCTGAGACGATCCAAGTGATTGAATTGCTTTGATGATTTGTTTGTGCCTCAATTACATGATTATCATAATCGTACGTGGTTGAATTATATAAATTGTGCTAACCTGCAGATGAAGGCTAATGCGAGGTAAGTCTCCTTGATTTTGTGGCTAGGTTACTTTGGGGCGTATTTTCTTTCTAATAGGGGTTTAGCGGGTTGAACTTGCTGAGACAATGTCTCACCCCGTTGTGGGCCAACATTTTCAGGTCCCGTGTGGACGGAGTGGCCAGTTCGCCTGGTTGGCCTGGTGGAGTTACAGAGGTGATGTTTGAAGGATGGGAATTTGTGTTCAACTTGTAGGTCGTAGGATGGTTCCTATTTAAGGGCCGGTCTTTTGTAGACTTTTGGTCGTAAACCTTTGTTGTAAATTTCCTTATTTTATGAAAGTGTAATGATGTGAATTTACTTCCTGCTGCATTATCTCGTATTTTATTGTCAGGGGTTTTATAGTACGCTTCTGCATGTGCACTAAAGAACTGATTGGGTCGGCGACTTAACCTGGGAACGTCGCTTTTGAATGACCATGGTGGGATGTTGGCGTGCTCGAGGTTCGGGGCGTGACATCCCCGTTTAAGTGGTATCGGAGCATGGTCTGTGTATGGAGTGATAAGGTGAGATGAGTCATGGGATAGTTAGTGGGAAAGGCTTTTAATATTATGATGCATGTGATTGATAGTTGCTTGATAGCTTGCTTGTGTGGTCACTCAGATTCTAATGTGGTGTTGGAATTAAAAGCGGGTGTCTATATTGAGCCTGTAGCGTGAGTGACCGAGTGTCGAGGGCCGCTAAGTGAGGGTAGTAGGCCCTGTGTTTCAAGGTGGGCTGCTGTTGAAAGTCAGTGCCCGTGGTGCCCCGGGTAGAGTGCAAGTTGGGGCCAGTGCGAGTGGTGAAGCATTGCTTCCAGTCAATGCTGGGGTAGTAACCCCTGAAGATCCAAAGTTTGCTCGGTTATTGAGGATGCTTGAGATGTTGGGAGACAGAATGGGTCAGCAGGCCGCCGCTTTAGTCGTTGTCATCGCCGTCGCTGTCAGTGCCACAAATGCCGCCAATGCCGCTGCCACCAAGGCTGCAGCCGCCATTGTTGCCGTTGTTTCTACCGCTGTCAGTGTTGTGACCGTTGTTGTTGCCATGCTAGTTGAGGCCCAATCTGGAGTTTTAATCGAGGATCAAGCCACCGTATCTGAGTCAAGGTTTAATTTAGACAGAAATGGGAATCGATTGGGGGAAAAGCCGATGTCAGAAGAAAGGTGCCATGTTTCACCCAGCTGGAAGAGTAGAATTGGAAAGTCAGTGCTCAACTCGATCGTTGTGTGTCGTATCTGTAAGAAAAGACATGGATCTATTCTGTGCTGTAAGAGGGAAGAGACTTGTTGCAGATGTCGCCAGTAAGGCCGATTGATCAAAGATTATCCGTATAGGCAGATGAAACTACAGTTGTTTCTATCATCGCTGTTAATAAGATAGAGCAGAGGAAACATGCTTCGGGACATTTAGTGGAGTACTTGGAACGGATCTTAGTGCATAGAAGGGTGCGTGGTATTCCTTGATGGGAGGTAGATGACTCAGTGTGCCGAGTTTGTGAAAAGGAGGCATGAGTTAGCCCAGGGTCATAGTGAAAAGGGAACACGGTTTGAACGTGGCCGGTATAGTCATCAGGTTAGGAACTATCCATGTAAGTTCAGGAGAGCGTAAGCGCCATTATTGCAGACATGATGCCACTAGGATGGCTAGAGGAGCATGAAGGGATTGACCATGCATCAATCAAGGGAAGAAAGTTTTTGAGACGTTTGCATCAGAGTAGTGCAGCAGAATTTTCAGTGAAGGTTGTAGGATCTTTGTTGTGGTAATGAAGTGATGGAAAGATGAATCTCTGGCGATACTTGTACTTGAAGGGTTTGCTTAAGTATGACTTGGAAGTCAATTATAAAAAGATTTGGCTCAAGGAGCTTTCAGTTGTTTTTGCATCGTGACAATAATATAATTCATTTTGTTCAGTTAGCGTACAAGAGTTTTGGAATTTCTGAAAGTCGAAGAGGAACTTCAATCCTTGTTATTCATCATTAAAGATGACCTGGTTCAGTTTGTTGGTTATCAAATCTACATGGCAACGGTAATGGATGCGTCAGCTGAGGGGCCGAATATCGAGAGCATAATTGTAGTACAAAAGTTTCTAAAGTATTTTCTGGAGAATTGCCAAGTTTGTTGTCAGGAAGAGAAATAGAGTCAAGATTGAATTAGCACCCGGAACAGAGCCAGTCCCTAAGGCTCCTTACCGGATGGTGTTACCTGAGTTAGAAAGACTAAAGGTACAGATGCAGGAATTTTTGGATAGGGGATTCGTACGTTCCAGTGCATCACCTTGGGAAGCACCTGTTCTATTCGTGAAGAAGAAAGTTGATTCATTGTGTTAGTACATCGATATTCTTCAAGATCGACTAGAGGTCAGGTTATCATCAGTTGAGGATCAAGAAGAAAGACATACCGAAGTTGGCATCTTGCACTCAATACGGCAGTTATGAGTTCATTGTAATACCGCGTGGTTTGACGGACACCTCAGCTGTTTGTTTGGGTCTTATGAGCATAATGTGTAAGGGTACTTAAATCAGTTGTAGTCGTGTTCATTGACGTTATTCTGGTGTGTTCAAAGAGTGCCGAGGGGCATGAGAGACATTTGAGGATGGTACTTCAAGCCCTGAATATTTTTGGATTTTTTTCAATAAGCTTAGCATATGCGAGTTTTGGATAACTTGTGTTACATTCCTAGGTCACGTGATTTCAGGCGAAGAAATCTTCGTAGACCCCGTCCAAGATTAAAGCAGTGAACAGTTGGCCGAGATTGACTACAGTGATAGAGATAAGAAGTTTCTGGGTTTAGCAATGTATTACAGACAGTTCGTATATGGGTTTTCTTTCAGTGTTAGCATCGCCGTTGACAAGATTACTGAGGAAGGAAGAAAAGTTCGTGTGGATAGATTAGTGCGAGTGTAGTTTTCAAGAGCCTAAGAAGAGGCTGACTACCGCACCTGTGTTGACTATTCCGTCTGGTCTTGGAAGTTATGAGATCTATAGTCATGCATCATTTAGAGGACCGAGTTAGGTGCTGACACAACATGGTAAGGTCGTTACATACGCGTCCCGTCAGTTGAGACCTTATGAACCGAATTACCTGACAGATGACTTGGAACTCACCGCAACAATTTTCGCTCCGAAAATATAGAGATATCATTGGTGTAAAGAAAAACTCCAGATATTTATTGACTGTCAAAGTCTCAAAGTATTTATTCTCATAGGAGGAATTGAATGAGATAGCGCTGTGAACCAGATCTTTTGAAGGACTCGGATAGTGGTATCCGGTATCACCCAAAAGGATGAAAGAGGTCGCTAATGCGTTGAGTCGAGAGCCTTCATTCGTGTACATACTGGTTAAAAAGTGGACCTTACATGAGAAAGTAGAGATTTAGTTTTCAAATTTTGGTAAGCCACCTTTTAAATCTTATGGCCGCCCTCAGTATTGAGCCGGAGTACAAATCAGAATCAGAACACTTCAGCCGTCAAATCCAGAAATTCAAAAGATCGTGCAAGCATATGCAAATGAGAGAGTGGTTGATTTTCAGATTTCTGAAGACAGAACACTAAGGTTCTGAGGATGATTGTGTGTAATTGACGATATAGAGATTAAAGACGAGATCTTATGGGAAGCTCATCATAGCAACTTTAGCGTTGTCCAAATAGTACGAAGAGTTAGAATCTATATCATCGAGATTGGTAGGTTGGTATAAAGGTAGATATCGCCGAACGAGTTGTAAATGCTAGGTGTATTAGTGAGTGAGAATTTGGTAAGGTAAGCTAGGAAAGCTTTTTCAAGCACTTGAGAGAATCCTGTGTGGGAATGGAAGGATAGCATGATGGAATGTTATTACGGGCTTATTAAGGAGTCGGGAAGAGTATTGATTCCCTATGGGGTTGTGGTCGACAGATGAACAGAGTCAGCTCAACTTAGTACAGCACGAAAAGATCTCGATTAGAATAGGTATACCGAAGTGTGTGTATATCATATAAATCATCTGTATGGGGGTGCCGGGGATGAATTACATTTCAAATTAAGATCAGATGTTCCAAGTTGGTAGAACTCTCAGATGGTTCTTTCTTAAGCAGTACGTAGTAGAGAGTGCAGAATTTCAATTGCTCTGACGAAGTCGGGAAAGAAAGATCATAAGCCAGGGTCAGTACAGTAGTTAGTGATTGCAGTTGCCGAGATCGGTGTCAAAGTTATGTCAGATCTTAGCAGAGGTTCCCAGTTTCAGCAGAACCGTCAGATGGTTCCTTTTAAAGCAGAGCAGAGCAGTGTGTACAGAACTTCAGTGGGATGAGCTGAGAACAGAAACCAGAAAATCGCAGGTACAGAGTTGGTTCGGAAATCAGTGATTCAGTCGCAGTTATCAGGAACAGTTTAAAGACCGCTTAGAGTCGACAAAGGAGTTGCGTAGAATTGTGTCAAGGACCTTTGGAATTTTAAGTGGGAAAGTACATCTTCCTTAGGTGTCGCCCCGGTAAGGACGTCTTGACATATTAAGGAAGGGAAGATGAATCGGCATTTAAATCAAAATCCATCGAATTTGGGTTCAAATGAGGATTTTGGCTTTAAATGAGTAAAGGGAGCAAGTCGAGACACCGTCGACACCTTTAGCCAAGTGGTACCCGGGAAGGAAGCAAATGGTCCGAAGTCGAGGTTTCGAGTCCCTGGCGCAGCAGTTAGCCGCTTTGTGGAAAAAAAAAAAAAAAAAAAAAATTCCAGCTTTTGTTTTGCGAAGATGGACAAGTGCGTAGTCTTTCGAACAAAATGTCTCGGGCAAGATCTAGAAGTCATCCGGCAAAGATCACCGCATGACAGAGAGAGCAACCAGAGAAAGAGAAGATTAGATGAGACGACTGTACCCCCCACCTTTTGGTTTAAGGATTAGTAAAGGTTTAAATTTAAAGGACGAAATTTTTATAAGGGGGGAAGAGTTGTGACATCACGATTTTTCCAATTTTATTTTCAATCAATTGAGTCGGGCATTTCATCTGTGCATTTAGTTCGACTCTCTGAGTTGGCCACTCATGAGGGAACTAGCCTATTGGGCAAAGCAATTAAGGGATTTTAACGCGTTAGACTTGGGGACTGATCACCATCAGGTCGGATGCAAGAAAATTTCCCTGAAAGCTATCCGGTAGGTTAGGATGTGCTAAAATTGCATCAGATCGAAATTAACCGTGAAAATTGAGAGTAAATCCAGAAACTGGAAGTCATGGTATGTCACAAATCATTTTAGGATCATTAACTCATCTTCGGAAGATTTTTTCATGCAATCAAAGCTTTTCAGCGAATTAAATCAGAGAATGTCTACTTTGGCTCGAGAAATTAGTAGGCCTGCTTTTGGTCGTGCTTTTGGGACTCAAGGAGGTTCTATGGACAAGTGAGGGTGTGGATTGAAGTGTGGTGACATTGGATAAATTTTATGGGCTTCAATTTAATTCAATTGGAAGACAATTGAGCGAAATTGAAGAAGTTGAGGTACAAGAATTTGGACCCCGGCGGAATGGACATTGCACCCATTGAAGAGGTTGTGGGAGATAGTGGAGTATGACCTCATCATTGATGTCATGGTGGGCCATTTTATTGGATTAAAGAAAAAGGAAAAGGAAGAGAGAGAAGGTCTTCTTCTTCCTCCCATCTTCCCCAACCGTGTGACACCCCCCATCTTCTTCTTCTTCTTCTTCTTCTTCTTCTTCTTCAAGCTGGAACGGAGGGAAAGGGGGGGAGAGCTCGTGCGTGCAGTAGCCACCGTCGGAGCTAGAGCCGCCGCCTCGCGCGCCATCCGCCGCCGCCGCGTGTCGACCCACGCTCGCCAGCCCGCCTTGCCGTGCTCGCCCGCGCCAGCAGCCACGTCCTCAGCCCGTCGCCGCCTCGTCCCGTCGCCTAAGCCGTCGCCTCGTCCCGTCGCCTAAGTCGTCGCCGAAACCACCGCCGAGCTGAGCTGCCCCTTCCCCGCCGTCTCCGCGTCCGAGTCGCCGCTATAGCCCCTCCGTCGCGCCCTCCCTTGACCTGGTTCAACAGAAAAAAAAAAAAAATGGGTATGGTAGCCTGTTTTTGGCTCGTTTTGGCTGGCTTCCCAACCCCGGATGCTTGGCCCGCTTTGGAGAAAATCGATCCCCTCGTCGTCCTCGTCGTTTTGGTCCGTTCGGTTCGTTAATCGGATGAGTTTAACTTACTAAACTTTGATTAGATGGTTAATTATGCTTTAAGTGTGTTTAGTTTGAATTAAGCATGTTTAGGTGGTTAGATTAGTATATTTTATTATAAATTTGATTAAGGGATTTGTTTAAGTTAAATTGTGATTAATTAAGGTTAAGAAAGGGAGTTAATTAATATTAAACCTTGATGGGACTTGATGGATTTTAATTTTGAATTATTTAATTATTTCGAAATTCGGAGGATTAAAATATTATATTATATTCCGGATTTAATTAAATTAAAAAAAACGGAAAAAAAAAAATTTTAGTCCCAGTTGCTCAGAATTTCGTGCCGATCGTTGCTGTGCTGTTAGAATTTAAATTTGATGCTTGGTTATGGCGAATTGAGTGTGATTGCGATAAATAGGGGTTCTTTGTAAAAATTCCAAGTGTAGGAATTGTTGGGAATTTGGCCGTGATTGACCAACTATTAGAAGTCGTGCCTATTGAGGCCGTGATGAACCACCTATTAGAGGTCGTGCCTATTGAAGCCGTGATGAACCACCTCTTAGATGTCGTGCCTATTGGGGCCGTGATTGACCACCTTTTTAAAGGTTGCGCCGAGTGGGGTCATGATGCCACTAGTAGATTTACCACCTTATTAAAGGTCGTGCCGTGTGGGGCCGTGATTACCACCGATTGTTAAGTCTACTTTTAGGGGTTGTGATGGGATGTAGAGATTGATTTGCCGGAATGACATGTAGTCGGCCGAGCCGATTGATCGCTGAGACGATCCAAGTGATTGAATTGCTTTGATGATTTGTTTGTGCCTCAATTACATGATTATCATAATCGTACGTGGTTGAATTATATAAATTGTGCTAACTTGCAGATGAAGGCTAATGTGAGGTAAGTCTCCTTGATTTTGTGGCTAGGTCACTTTGGGGCGTATTTTCTTTCTAATAGGGATTTAGGGGGTTGAACTTGCTGAGACAATGTCTCACCCCGTTGTGGGCCAACATTTTCAGGTCCCGTGTGGACGGAGCGGCCAGTTCGCTTGTTTGGCCTAGTGGAGTTGCAGAGGTGATGTTTGAAGGATGGGAATTTGTGTTCGACTTGTAAGTCCTAGAATGGTTCCTATTTAAGGGCCGGTCTTTTGTAGACTTTTGGCTGTAAACCTTTGTTGTAAATTTCCTTATTTTATGAAAGTGTAATGATGTGAATTTACTTCCTGCTGCGCTATCCCATATAATATTGTTAGGGGTTTTATAATACGCTTCCACATGTACACTAAAGAACTGATTGGGTCGGCGACTTAACCTGGGAACGTCGCTTTTGAATGACCATGGTGGGATGTTGGCGTGCTCGAGGTTCGGGGCGTGACAATAATTAGGGGGGAGGGGTGGGAAACATTGAAAGTGTTATAATGATTCTAGTGTGGTTGTAATCTACGTTGTATCGCTTAATCTATAGTGGAATTCTTTCATACTTTCCCTGTAAATGTTGGTCACTCAATATGACCACGTAAATCTAGCGCTTGATTTATTTTCTTATTTAATCTAATTTATGTTTTTGGTCAAAATCTATTTTACTGTTCAATTGATTGTTTCTATGGCAATTGATATCAAAGCTAGGCGACTGATTTGAAGTGAATTGATGGTGACAAAAGAAGGAAAAGTGAATATCAACAGATTTGATAAGAAGGATTTTGGTTTCTGGAAGATGGAAATTAAGGTTTATTTGTATAAGAGGAATTTGCACTTGCCCCTATATGGGAAGAAGCCTGACTCAATGAAGTAAGTTGAATAGGAATTGCTAGATAGGCAAGCGTAAGGTGTTATTTGGCTGACGTTGTCTCATAATGTCACATTTAGCATCGCGAAAGAAAAGACCATTGTGGGTTTGATAAAAGCCTCGTGGACATGTACAAGAAGCCATTTGCGATCAACAATGTTTATTTGATACAACATTTGTTTAACTTGAAGATGGGTGAAGGTGCGTTAGTTACTGATCATATCAATGAATTTAAGGTGGTCGTTAGTCAATTGAGTTTAGTTGAGATTGACATAAAGATGAGGTATGTGCTTTGATTCTATTATCCTCATTATCTTATAGTTGGAATACTATTGTTACTATTGTTATTAATTCTTCAGGGTCAACAAGTTTGACATTTGATGGGTTTGAGATTTGATTCTAAGTAAGGATAGCCGTAGTAGAGAATCTAGTTAACCCGTGTCTACTACCTTCGTAGGTGGAAAAAAAAAAAAAAAAAAAGAACTAGTACTTGTGTTAACAGAAGTAACATAAATATGAACAGGTGTAGTGAGTCTAGGATTGGCAGTTTTGTTTATTAGAGTTGTGGTAATGGAATTAGTATTGAGTCCACAGAGAATGCTACAACTGTAATTGACGATAATTAGGATAGTGTTGATTATGTCATGTTTTTTATTGAGGATTATTCGTCTAATAGATAAATTATGAATTTTGGTTGTTTGTTTTATGATGAATCAATTACTACTTATCAATTCATAAATAATAGTGAAGTGTGGTTAGGAAATAATGTTGGGTGCAATATTGTAGGTGTTAGTGATGTTAGAATTAGAATGCATTATTGTATTGTGAGGATAATGTTAGAGTGAGGTATATTCCAAAGTTGAAGAATAACCTAACTCTATTAAGTTCTCTAGATTCAACTAGGTGTTAGTATAGCTTAGAATGTGGAATTTTGAAGGTCCTTCAAGGTGTCTTGGAGATAATGAAAAGAATCAAGCACGAGGGTCTATATGAGCTTCAAGATAAAATAATGACGGGTTTTTCCGTGAAGACGTTTAATACATCTATTTGAGAGTGTGAATTGTAGAATATGCATTTATGGCATGTCAACAAGAGAAGCCTGAGGGTTCTTAGTGAAAGGGATCTCTTGTGTGGTTATGTTGCCGATAAATTGAATGTATAAATGTGTTATGAACTAGATTAATAGTGGAAAATGCATTTCACTATGGATGTCAGAAAAATAGTGGAAACTACAGAGTTAATTCACTTAGATGTATGCAGGTTATCATGGTTTCCTTCAAGGTAAAGTGCTAGAAATATGCTAACAGTTGTGGACGACTACTCGAGGAAGACTTCGGTGTTTGTGTTAACTCGCGTAAGTTTGATGCCATTGTTAAGCAATTGAGAGCTTTGATCAAAAAGGAGATTGGTAAAATGGTCGAGCATATGTGGACTTATAGTATAATGGAGTTTTGCTTGGAGCTATTAAATGAATTATGCATAAAGGAATGCATAATAAAACATTGCACTAGTGCCAGTGAACCATAACAAGTTGCAGAGTTGAAGAGCAGAACATTATTAAAGACTACCCATGAAATACTCTATAGTGTTAGTATGACTAAGAGTTTGGTAGATCCACTTAGTCGATGTGAATAGATTCTTGTCAATTGCGATTGGATGTCCGACTCTTGAAAAAATGTAGTCAAGTAACAATGCCGATTATAAATAGGGTGCATCAATTAGGAGGTTCGAACTTTTTTATGCATATTAGATATTTGATTAGATAATATATTAATAGGGTGCATTAATTAGGTTGGGGATTTGGTCTTTTGGGTTTCTCCAGTGAGGTGAGCCTTGGGGAATCTATAGGTTATAATTTTACCAGCTCTCACAAGGGCACTCCCACTAATCTTGAGGTCAAAACTTGGTCAACCAATCAAATTTCATGCATTAGAATTTGGATTAGATGTATGCTCTTGCGACAATCAATTTATTTCTAATTATATATACTTTGGAGACGACAAAGAGCATTGATATTTAAAAAGGGAAAGTTCCTAGGATCTCCAATCCCTTTTTACAAAGAAAGATGCTCATTCCTTCCATCAATGTAGTAAAGTGTGACACTACCCTTTTTGCTAGCATCACTATCCCAAGGTATCTATTTTGGGCTTAGACGAGCTAATAATCAATCAGGTCAATTCCTTTTGCAGTAAGAGAAAATGTGGTTCAATACTGGTAGTAGGAATGCAACGAAATTAGTCTCTCTGAAAAATAAGATAGAAAGGAAATCACACTATCCCTATTATTTATTCCCTCATTTGCTCCTTTATTTCCCTTCACTCTCTCATGGTCATCGTATAACCAAGTCGAGTAAGTACCTTCTAATGCTTGAGCTCGACCTCTGACTAAATCAAGGTCATTCATGGCCCAGTCCTCAATTTGGGTTCCATCAAGCTTGACTAGCTCAGATTTTCAAGGGGTTGAGCTTGACTTGGCCGTGTAGATAAATTTTTAGTTGGGACAAGAATGCCAAAAGTATCATAACTTTCGTACACCACTTACCCGAGTGCTATCACTTTTTTTTCAATCCACTTTAGTACCATAACTTCTAAAAAAACATTTACTTAAGTGCTATCACTTTCAACCAATCATCCTAGTGCCATATTTTTTTTTGAAAAATTCACCCAAGTGTGAGAAACCCGATGTGACATAGCACTCGTGGCGTCTTTTCCCCATTTCTAGTCTAAACTCAAGCTTGAGCTCAAGTTCTCGAATTTGAAAATGCGATAAAGTATAAAAAATAATCATTTATGGAAGCAAAATTTTTAACATACTCCACTTAATATTTTATTAGCTTTTGCTATAAATGTGTTTGAACTGGGAACAATTCCAACAAACTAATATCAACATAGACTTATAAAAATAGGATTATCAATGCGTGTTATGCCATGATATATTTGTCGACTATTCATGTTATTTTCTATAAAAGCAAAGTGTTTTAATATGATGACAAATTATTTTACTGTTAAAAAACGAACTGATGTATCTTAAATTGTGTCAGGTTTAACCACATGCTTATATTTTATATCAAATTTGTTTTTTTTGGGAGCAAAATCATGCCATACTTTTGCGTTGTGTCAATAGTAGACAGCCTACATCAAAAGAATTAAATTACTTTTTTGTTGAATTAGAAATACTCAAGACTATTGTTAAGATAAATTTAGTTAGTGCATAAGCAGTTCCTTGATTAGGAGAAGGCCGCATTATTCAACGATTTCAGTGGGATTAAGGGATGGATGGAGGAGGCAGGAGGGTTTCGAACTTGTTATATTGCAGGTGCCAATGTGAGATATTCCTTGCCTGAGGTCACAAGCGAGATTAATGAGGAAAAAGGGGGAAAAAAGATGGAAAAGATAAATAGGTTTAAAAAAAAGAAAAAAAAACAAACAGAGAGGATGCGACTGAATCCTATTCCGCTGCTTTGGCTGCATTTTCGTGAAGCACGTTGCGTGACCACATTCTTCGGTTTTTTTTTTTTTTTTTTTAGCGAAGGTAAGAAATATAATGAGGAAAGACCACACTCTTCATTCTTCCTTCAATAATCATGCAACGCCAAGTGTAATTAAGAACCTTCTACCTTTTATATATTAACTTATGAACAAAAACCGAACTGATCATGAGATTATCCAAACTTAGTAACCAAAATTCATACATGTTATTCACAAAATAATGTTGTATTTTGCGGTCTGAATTTGATACCTCGAGACGATGAAAGATATGGGGAATATAAAATTACTCTAAGACTTATTCAAATCTGTCATACACAAACATAAGAAAGAATAAGGCAACAAACCTATAATCCGTTATGCATATGGGTTCCGTGTTTCATGAAGAAGAGCTGCTCTACTCTCCCTTTCTCTTCTATATCGTGCAGTAGGTTAAATAAGTTTGATCGAACTCGATGTATAGTTGAATAAAAGCCCATCACAACTTTATCTTAAGAATCCCGAATTTTGGTGAAGAAGACATTAATTCAACTGGTGTCTCACAAACTGTTACATTAGTGTTTCAAGTTTGAGGCGTTTACACCCGATTCTTGATTAAGTAATCAATTTTGATCGTGAAGAGCAAAATCACTAAAAACGCCAAACAGGGGCACAATTATACTTTTTATGATATCTATTTCGCTTGTGAGGGCAAAAAGGTCATTATAAGAGGAAGAAACAATGGGCGAAGGGTTTCGTTTACCATTTGTTTCCTACTGAGTAGCGCACGCATGCAAGGGAAAAAGAAGACTCTGTCCCTTCCTGAACAGCCGCACAGGGAGAAAAGATCCGCCGTACGAAGCCCCAAGGAGAGTTCTTGGTTCAGCGGTGCGTAGGGCAAACAAGAAAAGTATCGTATTATTTTCTCCACGTGAATTTTCTAAATGATTTTCCCATGAGAGGTTATGAGATAATATTAGTAGATTTTACTTGAGCTTAATCTAGATATAGAAAACACTATTGATTATTCCTCGCTTATTTTTATGGTGATCTTGCATCAATTTAACTGTAGGATCCGTTAGTGCTTTTTCGCATTAATATTATAATAATAAGGAGAGATGCTTTAGCAGCCGAATGCTTTTAAAGCACGCATAGTTCCTAAGATAATCAACTTTCAATAAAAGCAACCCTATGACACTATGAGGGAGCTTAATGAAGATGGAGAATAAGTGATGAATCCCGCAAAAGTCTCTTTGCAAACAATCCTGTCCACAATCTTTTTAGAGTTAATTGCTATGCTATCTAAGCAGAGCAGAAAGTAGAAAGCAACGTATCTTATTTACTTAGAGGTCGAGAGTGTTTAATAGATAGAAAATGACGGACTGTTATCTGTGACCTTCAAAGGTTTCATATGGTGAAACTCCTCCTTCCATAGTTTGCTTCTTCTTCTTTCTTTCTCCTTTTGGTTGAATGGAAAATGTGCTAATTCAATTAATTCATATGCATATTTGGAAAACAGAAACTCGAATAATAATATGATGGATTTCAAA
Source organism: Eucalyptus erythrocorys (assembly GCA_014182555.1). Taxonomy (NCBI): domain Eukaryota; kingdom Viridiplantae; phylum Streptophyta; class Magnoliopsida; order Myrtales; family Myrtaceae; genus Eucalyptus; species Eucalyptus erythrocorys. Next base: position 337,170 of record CM024597.1, on the reverse strand, counting down.
AGTGAAAATTCTTCTTCTACTCTTGTATATTCAATTGTATAATACATTTCAAGTTATAACAGTGATAATAATCATAAAATTTATAAATGGACGGAAATATCACAAATATATATGTATGTGTTCCCTTTCCTCTAAACTCATTAAATTCGAATGCATTTAATGTGCAAAATTCATTATTACTATACTATATTATCTAGAGATTTCCCTTTACTCTTCTCTTGACAAAGCTATTTTAAAAAAGGAAAGAATCACTTCATTAAGTTGAATGCGTTCAGAGTGAAAAGTCAAATTTGCCGATTCACAGTAATTGTAAGTATATTATCAAGTGAAGTACCTACTATACTTTCACTTCTCACAAAAGTCATCAAATTTTACATGGAAAAGAAAAGAAACATTCCATTAAATAATGCATTAATGTGAAAAGGGTCAATTTCAGTACACTATATATACTTCCTATAAGTATTGACTAAGTACTACATATATGTGTATACATATATAAGGAAATTTTACAACTATTTCATCAACTATTAGACCGTATACCTTCGCTTCCAAATTACGAACATCCCTTGATGACCCCTTGCTTTTTAAACCATGACTTCAATGACATCTTTGTCTTCGCACTTGCCAATTTACAATAGTCATTACTATCCACCAATGATAATTTTCCTTAATTCAGAACCTTCTCGAACAATACACTATACATTGCCTCGCTCAAACCCACGAATTCTCCCCTTGCCGAGGCTTAACCAATCTGTACATACATTCACATGTTAGCTAGCCAAGAGACACACTGTTATTCTTACATGAGGTGACTGTCTACAAGCCTTTTGGTCGAGCGAATTAATCCTCAAGCCACAAAAGATAGCATTGCACCAATATACACTCAAGCAGCAACTATCAGGCCTTGCGTTCGCCTAACATAGCAGGTCACCCATTCGTAGCTTGTCAATCACACTTGAAACCGTCCATAACCACATTGCACGTGAACAACCAGCAACACAGAATAGCAAAAGTGACATTCCAGCAACTTACGACCCTAAAACTTAACTTAAACCGCCCCTCTCATCCCCTCGAACCTAGCTCAGCCACTAGTCACAACATGCACAAGCGTTTCAAGCACCATCCATCCACGACAACCCCTCCTACGCTATGCCTAAGCCGACCAGACGTCCCGAGCTCCAAAAGATTTCGAGCATCCTAAAACGTGACAATTTCCCCTATCTTGAGGGCGCGGAATGCCCTCCCTCTTTAGCTCGGCGTCACCAAAATTTTCTGGGCTCTCTTGGCTTCACACGAATGGTAAATGGCACGGATATGAAGTGTGCTTGCTGCCGATGGAAAATGAGAGAGAGAGAGAGAGAGAGAGAGAGAGAGAGAGAAGAGTGGGTTCGGGAGAGAAAATACGAGGAGAATGAAGAAGATGAAGGGAAAATGGGTCCTTGGGGTCTTTGGGAGGAATTTCCACGCGAATGATGGGTTTTCTTAATCCCATGGTGGCTGTGATCGAGGAGAGTTGGAGAGAGAACAAGGGTGGGCTTCTTTCCCCTCTTAAACTTAATAACGTATACTAATTAAATAAAAGGTTCATTAGAACTAGCTTTAAAGGGGATAAGACCAACGTGCATGTGTCCTCCCATGTATGTTCCCAAAGTCTTCAAAGTAGTTACGCAAACATTTACATCGATATATTACTACAACTCCTAATAGACACAAGACACTTAGTACATTCGTAATACACGAGACCCCTCACGGTCTAAAATACCGTATCTAACGGTATTCGTAATGCTAAAAATGGGTTTCTTTTAAACTAATCAATTAATTAAAGTCCCCTATGACCTCAGGTGGGCCTAAATGCCGCTAAAACAAAGCCCAAGTCGTCTCAAGCGGCCCTAATCTCTCGTTAACAAAACTGGACTTTCATGGATCAATGAACTCAATTCAAGCCCCTCACATTAATTGGCTCGTTCTCGTGGCCCAAACTTGACTCGTGAGCCTAGCTTGTCTTTCTTTCACCAAACGGCCCACTAATAAAATCTCAAGGCCCAATTTATAAGTTGGCTCAAACCATGGCCTAATTCGATCCATTTCAACTTTTCAACTTTCTATTTATTCACCTAATGGTTTTCAAGGTTAGAAAATTCGTGGTATCACATCATAGGAGCAGAAATTGGTTATCCTTGATATGTTAGATCATTTACAATTTCTATAAATCGGCTAAACATGTCTCCAATGGATTCTCCAAACTTCATCTTGAAATACTCATATTTGTCAAGCAAAATGTCTATCTTCATCTATACTCAATAAGAGACAAAGCACAATATGAGCTTCTCTCTTGATTATTTATGCTAGATCAGATGCTTCAGCATCTTTGTCTATGATGTCCTTCTTCTTGTCTAAAGCAGATGCAACTTTTAGATTAAACCCTTTTTTTCACTACATCCCATTCTAGAGAATTTTTAAATCTTAGGAATGCCTTCTTTTTGTTCTTCTAAACATTGTATTCCTTTTCATCAAAATAGGATAGTCTAGTGTTGCTTTGTCCTTCGCCAAGTCCTAATGCCAAGATACTAGCCATAGAAGATCTTTTGCTAAAAAGTAAAAACACTTCAATAAGATAAGCACTAGGCTTTGATACCAATTGATAAAGCCAATACGAACACTTTAAGGGGGTGAATAGGTGTTTAAAAAAAAATCTTGATAAATAAATGCAATATAAAATAAATTGCTAGCAAAATCTAAATAAATATCAAAGTTTGCTATGCAAGTCATCAGACTATTGAGATAACCTATAAGTATGCAATAGACTTAAGGAAAATGAGTTAAGGGAAGAGAATATTACATATAAAATTTATAATAGCTCGACTTAGATTATGTCTATGTCAACTCTCCTACGTTAGCAGCCTACTAGCTGGATTACATTAAAAGATCAATAAGAGATTGTAACTATAAGTGCAAATACTTTGTAATTGATCACACTAACTCACTAAGCCAATTTTTTTGTATTTTTCTCTCTCGATCACAACTTGTAAAACTCATAGAAAAAGACAAGTAATATTGAGATCAGCTTTAGATTTTGGAATTTTAGATTCATGTCCTTCTCTTCTTGACCAGTTAATCTCCTTAAATACTCTTCCATTTTGCACTAGTCGATAGCCAATCATCAAAGGATTTTCTTCCAATCTACCCGTTGGATAGAATGATTCAAATAGATCTTATGGCCACCCATACAAACAGAATCTTGATTTCCATGAGTGTAGCTTCCTAATTTTAGAACTTTTAGTCCTTAAGTATCCATCTGTGCCAAGTTTTGACACTTGTGACGTACTTAGCTTTGTAAAAAGTGGAAATTATATTCACTTCATCAGTTTAATGGGTTGCTTTTGTATTAGGCCTATTATTGAGTATCAGAGTTATTTTGTTGATGGGATTTGACTAAGATGAACATGCTTGAGACTTCACCGATACGCTTATATATGCTATTTGCTGACTCAACCTTGAAAAGATACTCTCTTTTTGAAGGAATCTTTAGTTTAATTGGTGAGGCACTACATTTCGTGGGATTTGCACTGCCTATGTTCCTGATCTACTCATTTGTTCTGATTTTGCTGAAGGTTTGATTTCAAGACAGTAGATTTTCTGCTTGTGCAGTTGTTCGCTTGTTTGAAACATGAGATCCGTCAAAATTTTCATCTGCAGATAAATGGGTCTACAATGCTCGACCTGTCTCTATTGACCTCAGACACATGGGCTGTCTTCATTTGTGTCTTTGCTTACCTTGAGAAGGTTTATACGCAGGATATTTGGCATGATTGGGATTTAGACCTTGTCTACGCCTCTTTGTGTTGATTATAATCCATTTACAGATTGATTGGATGTACTTTGTAGCTTTTGCTGCTGTTGCAGTTAGTGTGGTTATTTATTCAGGGTGAGCCGCTAATGAATTTTCATAGCTATTGGTTGGTTTCACTCACATTTTCTCTTTGAAAGACCCACTTTAGTCAGTCTGCTTTCAGTAGTTTGTTCAACCTGTTCGATTTTAGAAATCACATCTCTTGCTAATCTCACCTCACAAAAGAAAAGTAAATCTGTTTCATCTCCCTTGAAAATCAATTAAAGCGGTAGTGTGACGAAAAAATGGACTGAACACAAGATGAAGAAGAAGAAGAAAAAAAATATTGATGAATGAAGAGTGTTTGTAAATTTTCTATATTCTGTATTTCATGCATCAGTTGAGTAGTACATTCATCTGAGAGCTCATCTATTCTGTCTCTCTCTATTTTCTTTTTATACACCATAATCGAAAAGCAGAACTCAAGGAAGAAAAAGATGAAACAAACTTAACAGATTCAGATTCTGTTAATCTTGTAAAACCGAATAATTATTCTTCAGTAATAAAGCATGTGGATATATGAGGTTCTGGTTCTGAGTTGTGCTACTGATGGAGGCTAGAGTCAAGCTTCCAACTTCATTTTCTCTATTCCTCTCGATGACTCCATGTGCACGTGTAGCTATAGCTGTTGACACGTGTAGCTGTAGCCTCTTCATCCTTCTTTTCTTCCACGAGCTCAGCAGCATCTTCTTTATCCTTCTCTACTTCCATGAACTCTGTTTTCTTAAACTTCTGATCCTTAACAGAGATTGCTTTATAACTGTAAGTAATGTCCCATTCTTCTCTCTGATTTTTCTGGGTACTTTTGGCTGGTTTCTAAACTTTCAAACCTAATTTTCAAGATGTTGGGCAATATGGCCTTTTTTCCGGGACTTTTTGGTTGTGTGGTATCTGCTATTAAATAATAGATTAGATCTACTTTAATTTTGATTAAAGACGACATCTTACAAGTGAAGTGAGGAGTGGTCCATAAATGTGTTTTGATATGCCTGTGAAGAATTGTTTATTGTGTAAAACTGATTATAGAATGCGAGCCTGGCTTTTGTGCAGAGGAGATAAAGAAGACCACAAAAAACTGGCCGATGTTGCTGATGAGAATGTCAAGAAGAGCAAGAGATTTGATGAGGAGGCCTGCTCGGTCAGGTGGGATTGAAGTTATGGCACAAAAACAGAGGTCATGAGAAAGAATGAAATTACTAGTGGCAGCAACTCAACTGGAAAGATTCAGTGCACACCCAGTTTGCCTGATAGCTGGTAAAGATCTGAAGGGAGGGGTGATCGGTCTTTTCTCTGTCATCCCCAGGAGTTCGGCCTCAATAACGATTCTCGGCTCATGTCCATCGCAAGTGCTACTCAATTGTAAATGTGGGAGAAATGCTGTTTATTTCGTTTGCCTCTTCAATATTCGCAGAATCTTCCTTCTACTAAGTCATCATGTCATGCTTGACTCGGGATATCTTTCCGGATGCTATTTCAGGAGTAAACGCCAGATTGCTAATCATGGCGAAATACCATTGAAAGGTAGATAAGAATATGCATCAGTGCTGACAAGACAAGAGTGGTTATGCATCTCTCTCTTATTATTGCAGAAACTGTAAACGCAGAGAAGCTGACAAAAAAACACAAATATATACATTGATTGACATCCCGCAAAGCAAAGAGGAGCCGACGCTCATCTCTAAGTTCTACGTAGGAACTTAAGTAAGTACTGAAACAGCTTCACAATTAGACCTTTGCACCTGAAGATGAATCCGAAGATGGATCTTATGCGCCATGCTTTGGAAAAGGGAGCTTCATTTCGTGGATGCAGGTCCTTGAAGATTACTGTGGATTTGATGATGGCGAGTATCACAAAGGGTAAGTAGATAAGCAACGCGAAGATGTTGACCCCGATCAGGACACCCACGGTGTGTAATGTGTGGGTACCTTTGCAAGAGACCTTGCCGAGCTGGAGCTGAATGATGTCGATGATGGAGTACAAGAGGAACAGGCTGCCAACGATGGAGGCCGCCGCAGAGAGAACGAACAAGGACCCTCTTAGCACCTTGCTATACGTGTCATTGATTTCATCGTAAGTGACCGGGGAGATGAGGTAGGTGAAGAGGTGGGTCTTAAGGGATTTGGCCACAAGGCTGGAAAAGAGATAAAAGGCGAACGAAATCACTTCGTTCCTGACAAGCCTCCTCGCCACATGAACTCCAGCTTCACACTCCTTGTTGCCCTCTATGTTCTGTTGTTTATGGCTCGCGAACGCCAGGCCCACAAAGACCGCAACGGTGAAGAGCGAGTTCACGCTCACCAGATCGTCCAGTGATTTCTGATAGACATACACTGCCTCCCGCAGCTTTTTATCGCTAGTAATGCAACATGACAAATCAACGCCAAAAAAATTCCATTATTCGAAGAACAAAGTGTAGAATACCGAATAAACCTTCTTGAGACTGGTTCTGTATCGTGATTAATTCTGTTCATTGAGAGAGAGAGAGAGAGAGAGAGAGACTGACTCTATAGGTGGCTTTCGTTGAGACGGCGCTTTGCTCCCCCGATCTCTCATGATTTCTTTGTCTTGTATTATTGATTACAAATCTTAGGGGTCGAGCGTATTTATAGAGATGAAGAAAATATGCTTAGCCAGCTTTACAAGCATCGCTCGTGATAGAGGTAAAGCTATGCTTAGCCAGCTTTGCAAGCATCGCTCGTGATAGAGGTAAAGCGAGAATGGAATAAAGACAACAATATGATTGATATTCTCTCTGTCTTGTTGTTTCGCGTTTGAAACTTATTACTTAACATGCAAAAAAGAAGCAAGCAAGCTATCAAAAAGTGGGTAGTCAAGAACAATTAGAGAGAGAATACGATGATTCTCGTCGTCCTTCTAGCACCTGCAAGCATCTGTCGTCGAGGGAAGGGTAGAAATTCATTTTATCCAAGTAGCTGGAGTACCAAAAAGAGGGGATCAAACCCTCTTAAAACCCCTCCAATATTCTTTGAGATCAATCCGTTCAAACCAGTTTTGAGAAATAGGGTACGGGTGCACCTTTCTTCAATTTTCTAAATAATCGGGTCAACTTGTCTCGTGGTCAAATTTTCAGGTCGAGTCGAGTCAATCTTGTTTAGCGCTACTCAGGCCCTGTTTGGTAATTATCTCTGGAACAGCTATTTCTACTTTTTTGTTCCCCGGAACGAAAAAAGAGAACGAAATCAGTTTGATAAAATTTTTGTTCCTGAAAACAAAATTCTATTTTTTTGTTCCTGAGAATAGATTTAGAATAGAATCAATAAATAGAAAAAAAATTATTATTTGTTCTCGGGAACAATTTCAAAAATCAAGTCTAACTTTATTTTTTTCTTTCTTTTCTCCTCTCTACTTCTTTTTCCTTCCAATCCCAGTTGGTCATCGGTGTGATATCCTGAAATTTGGGCCTATTTTGAAATATATGAAATGATTATTTCATCGACGCACTTATAATTATTTTACTCTGAACTAATCACTCACAAGTTAACTAATCCATTGGGTAAGGCCCTAAAAGGTTAAAATGTGAAAGACTGGCGAATTTGATCAGGGATCGACAGCTCGACCTTAGGGATCAATAGAGATTAATACTACATTGTTATAAATCAATGAGTGAACGGATATAAATTGATTCGATGGAAGTACGTTATCGGTTCGTGGGTGATTCCACATGATTACGATATTTGCGTCAAACGACAATAAACCGATTTTCCTATTGATCTTATATTCAAGATACTATCACGACCTACCCCTTAGGGGGGAGAGAGAGAGAGAACAGGTTTAGGGGTATTGACCTAAAGCTCATGATTAGGCATGGGATCTCCCAAGCCCATACCTCGCGCAATATTGAGATATTCTTAAGAATTTCATAAAAATGAGTCGCCACTAGCCTATTGGGGTCGGCTAGAAACCAAGCAAGGCATGGGAATATGCCTTCTTCCTACGCAACCAGAGAATCTAGGGTCGGTGAATTGATTACACTAATTGACCAATTAGTGCCCTTTTGATACTTAACCTTGTTCATGTTAAAAAATGGATTTTGTTAAGCAATTTGGATTGATTTTATACCTATACACTAACATATGAGGTGATCATACAGCTGTGCAATCATTAAAATAACAATTAGCAACCAAACTCCTAATTGCAGTAAAATTACAGCATGCAACTAAACAATTGCAAATTTAATTAAACACGTAAATTAAACTTGCGACATAATCAAAATGTGAGCAAATAAAGGCCTAATTACACTAAGAAGGCAAGACATGACAATTTCCAACCAAATTTCCACATTTTTTAATTTTTTTAATTTTTTTAATTTTTAATTATTTAAAAAAAATTGCCGAGCCGGTCCGATCCGATATGACCGAACCCGGGTTTGATCCCGATCCGAGTGGGTCAGTCAAACCAACCGAATCGATCCGATTGGGGAGGCGGGCCGGTCAGCTCGCCCGAATGGGCCAAGCCCAGCCATGGCTAGTCGTGCCTTTGCCCAATTGTGGGTTGGGCCAACCAACGGGCCCAACCCTCTTGCAAAAGGGCTCCCCTGCAGGCCCATGACCCAGACCAACTCTAGGCTGCCGGCCTACGAGGCGAGAGAGGCCGAGCAAGCCAGATCACTGATCTGGCCCGGCTTGGCCTGCCCCCCCTTTGGTCCATAACTACCTAGTCGTGACTAGAGGAGGCGACACCATGCAGCCCACGCGGTTCTCCAGCCAGGGCACGACGGCACTGCCTCGGTTAGGGTGGAGGACGATGCTCATCCTCCGGCCAGGCAATGATATCCCCTCCGGCAGCCTATTGATCCCGTTGGAGCTATAGGCAGAGGGGTGGAGATGGAGGTTTTGATTGGGGATTTCAGCGAGCAGGTGGGGGGCACTCGGGAATTGGGGACTTCGAGCTCAGTCGAGGCTCGAGTGCAAGTCAAGACTACAGAGGACACATGCCAAAGCAATAGAGAATGCAACAGGGGATGGGTGGTGGCTGGAGCTCACTCGAAACAGTCGAAGGAGCTCTAGCTGGCTCGGTACTAGACTATGCGCACCAGGTGTTTGGCGAAATGCCTACTTGGGTTCCGAAGAGATTGCAGCAGCCGGTGTCAATCGGGTGGTTCGCCAGCGGTAATGGTGGCCCGGAGACGCGTCGGCGGCAATACCGGTAAAGTAGCCCGGAGACTCCTCTTCTCCTCTCTTTCTCCCCTTCCGCCCTCTATCACCTCCATTGTTCTGGGTTCTCCCCCGGTTCCCCCTCCCATTCTCTCTATGATCACCCCCTTATCCTCTCTGCTCTCCCTCTATCTTCTGTCCTGTCCGCCCCCTTCTTCTCTGTTCTACTCTCTACCATCTTTTCCGTATGCTCTGTCTTCTTTTCTACAGGTTTTGGGCGCGAAGATGGCTGGAGGAGGGAGAAGGCTGGGGCGTGGGCCGAGCTGAAGGGAGAGGGGAGCTGGGCCGAGTCGGGCTATGCGGGAAGGAAAGGGAGAAAGGAGGGGTGGGTTGAGCCGAGGCCGGATTTGGCCCAACTCGGCCCCCCTCAATGCATTTTTTTTTTTTTTTAATGTATGCATTTGAAGAAATAAATTAGGTGTCAATAGGTAGGTAATTGAACCCTTGCGATTACATGACAACCGAATATCATCCACGATTCAAAAAGGCATAAACGTAGATCGAAAATTATTGACCACAGGTCAACCGCGCGAGAACCTTTAAAAGCCCACCTAATAGTTTAGATTGTATTAAAGTCATGTTCGATCAAATTTTAATCATGAAATTTAATTCGATTTCGAGTATCAAACTTTTGAGGGTCGCAAGACTAATTTATTGGATGTTGCCTCATTTTCCGTTGAATTATCGGCGCAGTTGAAATTCTTGAAAAAGGAATTATCGAATAGAAAATTGAAAGTTGGAAAGGAAAAATGGACCCAATGGCAAAATTGTGAATTGTTGGCTGAAATTTTGGTTTTAAAGAAAAAGAAAACAAAAAGAAAATAAAAGTAGACAAAGAACTTGGCTAGGAGAATTTTAGGGAATAGTTGGTGTGAAGAAAGATGAGTTTTTGAATAAAAATTTAAGCTAAATCTCTCTCTCTCTCCCCCCCACGTTCAACCCCATTCTGCCGAAGTCCCCTTAGCCCCCCATCTCCCCCTCTTCCTCCTTCATTTTCTTTTCACCCCACATTTTTTCTTCGGCTTCTTCTCCTTCATCTTTCATTTTTCTTCTTCAACGCCATTTTCTCACCCATTATTTGCACCGCCTTTGCCACCATCACTCACCACCGCTCACACCACTCCTCACTGCCGTAAGCCGCCACCAAGCCAAGCCCCATCGAGCTTGGCTGCACCTCCGTCATCACCATCTCCACCGCTGAGCTCCCGAGTTGCCGCTGCTCGAGCCGCTCGTCCATCAAGCCACCCACATCACCGTTGCTGTCTGCTAGCCATGATCGCCGTCGCAAGTTGAGCCACCACCAAGCCAAGCCCCCTTGGCTGTGAGCTTGAGGAGCTGCCACTGCCATCGAGTTTTCGTTCAAGCCACAAGCATCACGTTCTTGACGTCATCGCGCCTTTGTCGTCGCAAGCTCGCCGTCGCCAAAAAACCCATGACTTAACTCCTAATCCTTGATCGGGTGTCAATTATGCTTAAGGGGTACGTTAGTTTAAGGACAATGGAGGTTAGTATCATTAATTTAGTTTAGCCTTAATTGTGATTAAGGACGATTTAGATTAAATTTAAGTGTGATTACTTTAAGTAAGTACCACTATATTAATTAATCGTGGTTAGATTGATTAATCGAGTTTAGTTTAATTAGATTTATTTTTATTTCATCGTAATTTGTTTAATTAATCGTGATTATTTAAATTAACGGCAATTAGTTTTTAATTAATTATAGTTAGGTTAATTAATTGAGTTTAGCCTAATTAATTATAATCAGCCTAATTAATCACGCGCTTAGCCTACTTAATCGCGATTAGTGTAATTAATGATGGATTAACCGTTAAGTAGAATTTTATGTTCATTTTTCTGGATGACATTGTACCTAATTCCAATCGTTTGAGCTAATGGCTATGTTATTGATTGCCCAATTATAGATTTTATTTGTTATTTCAAAAAAGAAAAGAAAGGTTTATGGGCAAGAAAATAGAGAATTTTGGATGCCAAATTTTACGTGCTAAATAAAGCATTGGGGTTTTAAAATGGAAGTGTGCAAAGTTTGACATGTTGATTTCAAATACAAGATCACGTCCAAATATTTTACTCGGAACTTTAAGTTTGAAAAATTGCCAAAGTTGATTATTTGAAAACGAACCCATAAATGACTACTCAAGCGCACCAACAATCAAGCTAATTCTTATTGCCATTAGTTAACTCAAAACAAAAGACTTCGTCTTCAAATAATCAACTTTGGCAATTTTTCACACTTAAAAATCCTAGTAAATGAGGGGTAGCTGATTGGGTGCTCCACAAGGCGTGGTTTATTAGAGAGGTAGATGGCAATCGAACCGGTCCACTTCATGGTTTTAATGGACCGCCCTCCGAGAACGTAGGAAGGCAAGTGTGGGATCCCATGGATATCGACATCCCTGATGGTGTCGTTTCGAACCTAGAATCCGATCCAGACTATGAGCTCGTGGAGGAGTTCCCCTCTGACTACGAGCCCAACTCTCCACCAGGACATTAGAGCTAATGCTTGGAGCTAGTGAAGTTAAAGTTAACCCTAACCTTCTTGACCATTTTTGCTCATAGGTCGTGAAGGAGTTGCCGGAAGCTCCTCTGGCCATGGCGAGGCCAAGCCAGAGAAAGGCCGGCCTCGTGCCGCTTGGGAGAGGTCGAGCCACCATCAAGCTCGCCAAACCTCACCCTTGTTCTCTAAGATATACGTTTATAATTTATCTAACCTTTCATATTGAATGGGCAAAACTAAATAATTTCAAAAATGGCTACACATATTAACACTCTTTAGGGCTCGTTTATTAATATTGAAAAACAAGTGTTGAAAATTTGATTATCGAATATTGAGTGCTGAAGTCTTTATGTTTGAAATCCAAAATAAACAGTTGTTTGAACCGATGAAATGGGGAACCGATCATCCATAATCGAAACCTAGAAACGAAAACCTAGACATGTCATTTGCAAAATAACTTTGGTATACAATTGTGGACTGAATTATATACTTTCGAGACAATGGAAGGAATGGAGGATGCACAATTACTCTAAGACTTAATCAAATCTCTTATGCATAAATAAAAGAAAGAATAAGACAATAAACCTCTCACCCATTGTCCTATGACACTATATGGCTACAGATGGTCACACAAGTTCGATCTTATTCAGCTTCATCTTGAGAAATCCTTACTCTTAGTGAGACTATTGAAAGTATGTCTTGAGTTTGAGCTTGAAGGAGTAACTTTCCTAATTCAAGTAGCTTTTCTTAGTTGGACAATGCTTCCTATTTTGGATCCAACTCTTGTCCATACATAAGAAGTGTCTTCATTGGGAGTTATATAAAAGAGAAGCTTTAGTTTGTGAATTACACAAATCCTATGGTAAGATTTGTGTAAATCCTTCGTGAGATTAAAAGATTATTTCATGAAAATTATGGGCCTAAACACTATATGAGCTATTGGGCGAAATCAGGAGTTAGGAAAATACTAAGAGTACTAAAGTGACTTGAGTGTCATTGTGATTTTTCATTGTATTATTTGATTTATAGTTAAATTCTTTGCTACTCACCTGTGGACATAGCTCACCCAATCGACCCACATAAATTTGATGCTTGATTTATTTATTTTTTGTCCCGCCTATTTCATTATTTGATTGCTTGTTTTTGGAACAAATTTTATCAAGGCTAGGCTTAATTGAGCTGAAATGAAAAGACGGTGACAGAAGAAGGAAAAGTGAACATCAACAGATTTGATGGGAAGGATCTTGCTTTTTGAAAGATACAAATTAAGTTTTATCTATATTAGAGGAATCTGCACTTGTCCCTATCAAAGGAGAAGCCTAATCGATGCAGAAAGTTAAATGGGAATTGCTAGATAGACAAGTGTTGTGTTATTTAGATGATGTTGGCTTTTAGCTTCACATTTAACATCGCGAAAGAAAAACAATTGTGGGTTTGATGGACATGTACGAGAAGCTCTTTACGATCAACAAGACCTATTTGATACAACATCTATTAAACTTTAATATGCACGAAGGTGTGTTGGTTACCAATCATATCAATGAACTTAATGTGGTCATTAGTCAATTGAGTTAATTTAGAATTGACTTGAAGATGAGGGTACATGCTTTGATTCTATTATTACTTAATAGTTGGAATATCACTATTACTGTTGTTAGTAATTCTTTCGAATCAACAAGTTTGACATTTGATGAGGTTACATATTCATTCTAAGTAAGGATGTTGGCAGAAGAGAACCTAGTGAACTTGTATTTACTGTTTTAGTAGGTGAAAATAAAGGAAGAACTACTACTTGTATTAGCAAGAGTAGTATAAATCTAAATGGGTGTGGTGAGTCAAGGATTGATGGTGTTGTCTATTAGAGTTGTGGCAAGAGGAGACATCATAAAAGGGATTGCCTTAAGATAAAGAACGAAAATGATAAGTCGATTAGTGTTGAGTCCACAAATTATGTTGCAACTATAACTAACGGTAATTCGAATAGTGCTGATTATATCATGTTTGTCATTGAGGATTCATCGTTTAACAAATGAATGATGTCTTCTGATTGTTTGTTTCACACTACATCAAATAGAAATTGGTTTACTACTTATCAATACATGAATAATAGTGAAGTGCAATTGGGGAACAACATTGTATGAGATGTTAGCAATATTAGAATTGGAATGCATAATAATATTGTGAACACATTGATTGGAGTGAGGTATGCCCCAAAGTTGAAGAAGAACCCATTTTCCTTTAGGGCTATGAATTCGACCAGGTGTTAGTATAACTCAGAATACGGAATTATGAAGGTTCTTTGAGGTGCTTTGGACACAATGAAAAGAATCAAGCACAATAACTTGTATAAGTTTTAAGGTGAAACAATAACGGATTACTCCGTGAAAACGTTGGATGTATTTGTTCGAGAGTCTGAATTACAGCATATGTGTTGGAGGCATATCAGTAAGAGAAGTCTAAAGGTTCCTCATGAAAGGACCTTTTGACCTTTGTGTTTGCTACATCAGTTATGATCATTGGTGCACTGAAAAGATTCATTTTCTTAAAATTCGCATTAACCTTGAATCTGAATTCTTGTTCATACAAAGAACCTAATCTCTCTATAACTCATTCATCCAAACTTCATGTTTAAAGCTCATTCGAGGTTGTCTTAGAAAGAAAGTAGCTATATGATGGTGGCTTACAAGAGATACAGCACATTTGAAGCGAGAAACTAACTGGCATTTGCCACAGTAGTACACCCACCTGTCCCGGTTTCTTTTCAGTTCAGAAATGACGCATTAGTATTTGCCGAATCATTTTCACCGGAGGCCTTATAGAGATTTAATAGATCAATGCCATGCTTACTTTTTATAGTTTGTGGTAAGTGAAAGCAATCACGATCAAGGTTAAAGTTGCCCTCAGGACAATGGGAGAAGTGGACGACACAATGTACTGCACATAGCTGGCCTTTTCCAGACAGGACTTGGTCTTTGGGCACAGAGAGGATGCAAATCGAAATTCTCATTGTACACAGCAGAAGCCAAGAATTCCTTAGACAAGCTAATAAAGAATTAGGTTAATTGCCTATACGGTGCGAGAAAATGTGGTACAATAATGGTAGTAGAAATGCAAGGAAGTTGGTCTCTTTGGAAATTCACATTCTACATAGCAAAAGCCAAGAATTTCTCAGACAAGTTAATAACCAATTAGGTTAATTCTTCAGACGGTACGAGAAAATGTGGTACAATAATAGTAGTAGGAATGCAAGGAAATTGATCTCTTTGGACAAATAGGATAGAGAGGAAATCACATTGGCCCCTATTTTGTATACCCCCAGTTGCTCCTTTTCGTTTGGTCCTTCTCTCTCTCATGGTTGCCGTAGAAACAAGTCGATGCGGTACCCTCTAATGCTTGAGCTTGGACACGACTTAATCGAGGTCATCCATGATTCAATACTCAATTTGGGCTCGATCATCTTGACTCACTTAGATTTTCAAGGGGAAAATGTCAGAAAGGTCATAATCCTATTGTATTGATGTTAAGTTAGACCTAAATCTTTTAATGGAACAAATTTAATCCTGAAATTTTTGATCTAATGCTAATTCGGTCCTAAACCTTTTGATCTAGTATCAATTAAGTCTTCCTAGCTAATTTTAATCGGATATTGCTGACATGGGAATTTTTTATAAATATTTTTTTGAATTATTTATTTATTTCTTTTTCTTTTCTTTTTCCTTTTTCTTTCTCTTTCCTTGTTTTTTGTTTTCCTTCCATTCCTTCTTCCTCCAACTAATCGTTGGACCTCGGCGACCGGCCAAAGACAAGGCCAGCAAGACCTCACGGCCTCTCGGCAATACTTGCCACCGACTAATCATTAAGGTTCGATGACTAGCTAGAAGGAATAAAAGGAAAAAAATAAAAATAAAAAATCGAAAAAATATTAAAATATTATTAAAAGTTGTCACGTCAATGTTAGTGGTGTCATGTAAGTCAACTGACATCCACGTCGCAATATTGGGCCAAAATTAGCAAAAAGGATTGAATTAGCATTACGTCTATAGGGTTAGGACTAAATTTGTACAAATATAATAGGTTTAGGATTTTTTAGACACTTTTCCCAATTTTTAAGGGGTTAGGCTCAACTTGGTCGTGCCGTTAAAATTTAAATAGAATAAATGATATAATTTTCATACAACACTTACTTGAATGTTATAGCTCTTTTTCTTAACCACTTTAGTACAATGACTTCGAAAAAGCATTCATTTACATACCATAACTTTCAATAGATCACTTAAGTCCTGTAATTTTTTAAAAACATTCATTCAATTGCCAAAAATCCAATGTGCCATAGCAGTGAATAATTTTAAAAAGTTATGACACCCTAGTGATTGATTGAAAATTTGTGTAATCCTCAAGTGATAAAAAAAAATTATGGCATTCCAATGAGAGTCGTATATAAGTTATGACACTTGTGGTATTTTTTTTCTTATTTTTAAGTTTAAACTTGAGTCTGAGCTCGAGTTCTCAAATTTGAAAATTGGAGAGATCCATTTAGGGAAGCGAAATTTTTAACATACTTCATTTAATATTTTATTAGCTTTTGCCACATATATGTGTGTGAAATTGAAAACAAACTAGTATGAAAATAGACTTCCAGAAATAGGACTATCAATTCGTGTTATGCCACTGTACCAATCATGCATTTCAACTCGTGTCAGTTTTGGCCGCATGCTCATATGGCATATTAAATTCGGTTTTTTCTTTTTTTTGGGCAAATTTATGTTGTATTTTTGCATGGCGTAAAGTAAGGGACATCCCTAAATCAAAAGAATAGAATACTATTTTTGTTGAATTGGAATTACTCAAGACTATTATAGAGATAATTTCAGTTAGTGGATTAGATCTATTTTTGTGAAGTTTTTTTTTTTTTTTTCATTATGAATAATTTCATTAAAAAATCATTAATTGATACATTTGTGCCCCATTTAGCCAAACTAGTTTTTGTGTCACAAAAACTCTTAAATTGGTACACGAGTGCCACATTTATACCAAACTAATTTCCGTATCACATTTATCCTAAACTGATATATTCGTTTTGCATTTACCTTAAACTGATACACCCATGGCTTTTTTACCCTAAATTGAGGTAAATTTTAGTTTTAGGATAAATGTGGCATGGATGCACTAACTTGGAGTAGATGTAGTACTAGTGTACTGTTTTGACATTTTTATGATAAAAAAAAAAAAAATAGTTTTGGATAAATATGGCATCTAGACCCGTCAAATTGATGGGTCGGGTCTGGTTTGAATCGGATCGAAAATGGGTCGATCCATATTTAACTCATTTAACCCATTTTGACCCATATTTATGTAGTGTAAATCTAGTGACTCATATCCGACCTAACTCATACCCAACCCGACCCACATTGCTAAAATCAATTAATATTCTAGGAAAGCCCACACTTACAATATGCTAATTGGATTAAAACTTCAAATTAAATTAATAATAGTAAATAAAATAAAATAAAAAGTTAAAAAAACCTATAAATTGAAATTTTTATAAAGAATCAGACCATGCATATGCTTCTCTTGTTAGAAGTGAACATACTATTGAGTAACCGAAAACTGTAACATAAAAAATCTTTGACTCGAACCTAAGAAATCTCATTTTTATTATATTTTTATTTAAAAAAGTATTGCTAAAACACTTTTATGCAATACAAATTTAATGGAAAATTTTTATAACTCTTTTTAAAATAGTTTTAAAAATCAAAATTTTAATTATTTTATTTTATAAAAATATAATTTTTAATTATTTTTATTTTTAAACTATAATTTTTCAATTTTTTTATTTTTTAAAATATTTTTTTATAATTTTTATTTTAAAATATATTTTTTAATTATTATTTTTCTTTTTCTCTTTTCTCTTTTCTTTTTTCTTCTTCTTCGGCCAACCTCCACCATAATGACGACCAACAACCAAAGAATCGGCCATGAGCGAGCTCAAGCTCGTCCATCACTAGCGAGCTCGATGCTTAAGGCTCGGGCCTCGCCAGGCATCAAGCGGGGCCTCAGCCGTGCCAAATTGATTAGATCAAGCCTCACCAAACGTCGAGCAAGACCTCGATCTTGCCGATCTAGCGAGGTCGAAGCCCCGCCGTCAAGTGAGGCTCAATCTCGCCGATCTAGTAAGGTCGAGGCCCCGCCCGACGCCGACGAGCTCTAGTCTCACCGGGATTCGGCGAAGCTCAAGCCTCGCCAATCATCAGCGACCACAAGCTTGCGTGCCGGCAAGCTCGAGCCTCACCTAGCTTGTTCTTTGTGCCGTGCCCACCGCTTAGGAAAGAGGAAAAAGAAAGAAAAAAAATTGAAATATGAAAAATAATTACAATTTCGATTTTTTATTAAAAAAAATTTATAAAGTTTTTTTTTTTTTTCGTAAATTTATAAAGTTAACTAGGGAAAGATTGTGTGGGGCTTGAGTTGGAAATTTAAAAATGGATTTTAAGGTTTTAACCCACTTGATATTTTAAATGGGTCGAAAATGATCACAAGTTCTAACCAATTTTCGACCCACTTAAATCAGCTTACTTTTTTGACCTATTTTTAGTTGGATTTTTTAAAGCCTCTGACCTATATATAATCCATATAAATAAAATATGAGTCCAAAATTGAGTCTATGACCCATTTTGACACCTCTAGTGGCATCATTACACCAGTTTGAGATACATGTGGTAGGTGTGTACCATTTTGGGAGCCTTTGCAATACAAAAATTAGTCTAGATAAATGTGATAAGATGCTAGTTTGGAGTTTTTCATAAGGACACCTAAAACAATTTATTAATTCTATTTGAAACGAAGAGTTTGGTTTCAATGAGAGATCAAACGTTCTTACTTTGGGGTCATCATCTATTGACTCTAGGTATAAATAAACCGTTTCTATAATCAAGCCACTAATCCTGTAAAAGTAATTATAATAATTTTCATAATAAATGAAAAACAATGTATACAATAAAAACTTTTATTTGTTTGCAGATAAATGGGTGTGCAATGCTCAACCTGTCTCTATTGACCTCAGACAAATGGGCTGTCTTCATTCGCATCTTTTCTTACCATGGGATTTAAGTCCTTGTCCACGCTTCTTTGTGTTGATTTTTGTTTGATTTTAGACCATTTACAGGTTGATTGGATGTACTTTGGTGGCCTTTTCTGCTGTTGCAATCGGTCTGGTTATATATTCAGGGTGAGCAACTAACGGATTTTCATAGCTATCTATGGGTTTCGCTCACATTTGCTTTTCAAAAGACCCACTTTAGTCAGTCTGCCTTCATTAGCTTGTTCAAGCAGTTCAACTTTAGGAATCACATCTCTTGGTAACCTCACCTCACAAAAGTAAAGTAAATCTGTTTCCTCACCATTGGAAATCAGTTAGAGCGTTAGAGATTGCTTTACAACTTTAAGTAATGTCCCGTTATTCCCTCTGTTTTTTCTGGGTACTTTTGGCAAGTTTCTAAAATCTTTTAAACCTAATTTTCAAGATGTTGGGCAATACGGCGTTTTTCCGGGGACTTTTTTGGTTCTGTGCTATCTGCTATTGAAAATAGATTGGATCTACTTTAATTTCGATAATAGAAAATATTTTCAAGTGTAGGGAGAGTGGTCCGTCGATGTGTTTTGATATCCCTTCATAGAATTGGTTTATTGTGTAAAATTGAATATGGCATGCGTCTGGCTTTTGTGCAGAGGAGAAAAAGACGACCATAAAAAAGGGGCCGATGTTGCGGATGAGAATGTCGAGAGGAGCAAGAGATTTGATGAGGAGGCCTGCTCCGTCAGTCGAGAACGAAATTCCAGCACAAGAACAGAGGTCATGAGAAAGAATGCAATTACTAGTGGCACCAACTCAGCTGGGAAGAATCAGTGCAACACCAGAAATTGCCTTACAGCTGGTAAAGATCTGAAGGGAGGCGGGATTGGTCTTTTCTCTGTCAAGTATCCCCAGGAGTTTGGCCTCGATAACAACTCTCGGCTCATGTCCATCGCAAGCGCTACTCAATTGTAAATTGTGGGAGAAATGCTGTTTATTTCATTTGCCTCTTCAATATTCACAGAAGCTGCCTTCTGATAAGTCGTCATTTGATAGTTGAATCGGGATTTCTTTCCGCGTGCGATTTCAGGTGTTAATGCCAGATTGTTAATTTTGGCGAAAAACCATTGATAGGTGGATAACAATATGCATGCATAAACTGTAAACGCAGAGAAGCACACTAATGAACACAAATACATGTATCGTTTCACATCCCGGACAGCAAAGAAAGCCCCATTTATTCGACACCCATCTCTCAATTCTACGTAGGTAGTTATATAAAAGAAATCACACAACATCAAAATCATTACTTTGCACGCGCCAATGATCCAGCTGATGGTTCCGAATAGGGATTTTTTGGGTGTGTACTAAAGTTTGTCGAAGAACATTGTGGATTTGACGATGGCATGTGCGACTAAAGGTTCTGGGAAGTAGATGATGTCTTGTGTAGTGGACGTTGGCATGTGGGACAAAAGACTGGATCGTCGGGGAGTAGATGATGGCATGCGGGACAATGGGGACATAGGTTATCAAAGATCGTTGTGGATTTGACGATGGCATGTCCGACAAAGGGTATGTAGATGAGCAATGCGAAGATGTTGACCGCGATCAGAACACCGACAGCATTTAAAGTCTCGATACCCTTGCAAGTGATTTTGCCGAGCCGCAGCTGAATCATGTCGATCATGGAGTACAAGAGCAACACGCCGCCAATGATGGAGGTGGCCGTGGAGAGAAAGAACAAGGAACCCCTCAGGACCTTGCTCGACCAGTGCGTGATTTCGTCGCAAGTGGGGTCGGTGATGAGGTAGGTGAAGAGGTGGGTCTTGAGGGATTTGGCCACGAGGCTGGAAAAGAGATAAAAGGCGAACGAGATGACTTCATTCTTGACAAGCCTCCTCCCCACGCGAATTCCAGCATCACACATTTTGTGGCCCGTTATGTTCTGCTCTTCTTCAGCGCTCGCGAACGACAGGCCCACGAAGACCGCAACGGTGAAGAGCGAGTTCACGCTCACCAGATCGTCCAGTGCTTTCTGATAGATGTCCACTGCCGTCTGCAGGTCATCATAGCTAGTGATGCGACATGACAAGCCACCACCAGAACAACAACAACAAATAACAGGTACCGTTATTTCAAAGAGCAAAATGTAGAATCTTATATCAAATCATGGAAAGATAAAAACGAAACTTATATCGGATAATAAAAATTTTTTGTACTGTGATTAATTCCATTTACTATAAAAGAGAGAGAAAAGGGACTGACTTGACGGGAGTCCCAACCTCGGACGATTTTTCTGCGCAACCCTTGGACGGTCGAGATGGCGAATCTGCCATGATTTCTTTGTCTTGTATTACCGATCTTACGGATGGAGGGCTTTTATAGAGATGCAGAAAATATGCTTAGCCAGCTTTGCAAGCATCTCTCGTGAAAGAGGTAAAGCGCGAATGGAATAAAGACAACAATATGATTGATATTCTCCTCTCTTTTGGTGTTTCACGTTTGAAGCTTTATTACTCAACAGTCAACATGCTAAAAAGAAAGCAAGCAAGCAAGCTATGGAAAAGTGGCAAGTCAAGAACAATTAGAGTAAAAAATACGATGACTATCTCTTAGATTCTACACCTAGAAGTTTTATTTCCTATTTTATTTTCCCTTTTCTACCCTATTTTCGGATAAATTAATATTAAAAAAAAAAAAAAAAAAGGCCCCACGGGGGGCTGCGCTTTCACGTGTAGCCCCTTCCTCTTCTGTTTCCCCCACGCGGACCTAAAGGCCTGGCCTTTTTTCTTTCTTTTTTTGGGCCCGGTTTCCCAAGAATCCCGGCTCAGGAATGAGCGAGGCGGACGGACGCAGCCCGATCTATCGAGCTCTTCCGCCGTCCGGCGTCTTCGAGCTAGGTAGGGAATGCCGTCGACCGCCCCACCTCCCATTTCTTTCCTTTGGTTCTCTGTTTCGGGCTCGCTGGACCGAGCTGCCCCTGCCCGGTTCGAGTGAGCTCCGACTTCATTTACGTGTGTGCTGCATTTTTGGGGTTTAATGTGTTGATGGCCTCGAATGCCTGCTTGAATCCGAGCTTGTTGTTCTCGATTCTAGCCCCCATCCGCCGATGCACCATACCTGTTCGACGAAATGCCCGAGCGGGACTAGCACGGCTGCTATTAATTTTTCTGTCGCCGTTGCATGTTGAGTGAATTTTGACAAGACCATACCATCACCCCTCCGCTTCGTATGATCTCGTTTCAATGTTTTCTTGCACGTGACGTGCTTCGCTAGTGACCGATTCTTGGCATGCGATAATGAGGTGTGGCGGCGGTGGCCATTGGCTTGGCGCCGGTGGCGTCAGTCCGACAACTGGTGGAGGTCCGTGAATGCGTGCGACTGCGGCGAGGGGGGGGGGATTCCGGCCTTAGAATTTGTTCCGGGATGGTCTTCGGCGGCAAAGACCACGCGTGAAGGAGACGATCGTGTGGAGGGAAAAAGGAAAAGGAAAAGGAAAAGATTAAAAAAAAAACCGGTAATATAAAAAGAAAAACAAAAAGAAGAGAGAAGAGAGCAGAATGTGGTTTGAGCAAGACCTTAAAAGGCTAAGTTCCCAATCTAGGAAAACCTGACAGGGGTGGGAGACCCCAATTAGGAGCGACCCGGTGTGTGGTTCCCCTCTCTCCTTGGAGAGGGTAACACACCCCTCGATCGACTGCCGGCGCAGAGGTTAAACTGCGCCAAGGTAGAATTGAGGGCCCTGTCGTTGATCCCACCGCTTACACAGTAAAACTGTTCAAAGTAGGAGGAAATGACGAAGGCAGGTGCTGGTGAAAACCAGGCGGTCCTGGGACCTACGGTGGTGAAACCCCACTCCCAGGAGACCGTCCCTTGGTTTCACCACCGTAGTCTCCCTCTCTCTTCTGCTGATTCTTGCGTGTGCAGAGGGGACGGTGGGACAAAGACGAGAGAGAGAGAGAGAGAAGATAAAAACCCAAGTGTAAAGGACCAAATAAAGAAAAAGACAAAAGAGAGGGAGAGAGGGAGAAACGTTTAGAACAAAGGAGGGGCGTGCGCAAGACCCGGGTCAGTTTTTTTTATTATTACAATTTTTAGATATTTTTAATTAAAAAACGAAATATATATATATATATATTTTTATATAATATATATATATATATATATATATATTAAGGGAAAGGCCTAAAGTTGATTTTGAAAGTTTTTTCTAAAAATGCATGAAAAATCTTTTTTAGGAAAAGGTCTAAGAATGTTTTCTTTGAGTATTTTTTAATGCACCAAAAAAAAATCAAACTTAATGTTTAAATAAGATTAAGTAGCGAGAGGGTACTAATTATGCAGAAGTGAAATGTTTCTCCCAATATTTTACTTGAATTTTTAATCGATTTATCCCAAATCAATTAATGGCGATTTCTATTTTGGGAGAGTTCGGCTAAGCCTAATAGTTAGTGAGCAATTAACCTCCGGCGCCTCTGCGCATAAGGGTGCCTTAAGAGGGAGGTTGCAACGTTGCTGTCGAGGGAAGGGTAGAAATTCATTTTATCCACGAAGATGGAGTACCAAAAGGAGGAAATCAAACCCTCATAGAACCCCTCTAAAAGTCTTTGAATGTAGCTGGCAAAAAGGAATTTGGACCCAATAACCCGCTCAAACCTGTTTTGAGAAATAGGGGACCGATGGACCTTTCTTCAATTCTTTAAATAACGAGGTCAAACTCTCTTGTGCCCATAAATTTTTGGGTTGGGTCAGGTCGGGTCAACCTTGTTTAACCCTACTTAGCTTGGAATTTTCTTTTTGTACTTAAATTAAAGTTAGAATTATGCAATATTCAGAATTAGACAATGTTCAATCTTGTTAGCTAAGATTTATGTGTTACACATACTAAATACATATATGATATATCTAATCTCTCGTATTGAATGGGCAAATCTAAATAGTTTGGAAAATGGCTATACATATTAAGGGGAGAAGGACACCAGACGTACCAAGACTTGTGTACAGTACTCATTTTAATATCAAAATTTTTTAAAAACGATTTTTTTCAATGCCAACTCCAATATGTATGTACGAAAATCTAACGTAGCCATTTCTTATTAGTTGCTTAAGTCAACGTGACTCACCAAAGAGTCTAGTCAGCATATAAATCCTAAAACGATGCCATCTAGTACCTTTCCGCCAAATAAGAACCTTAAATCCCCAAATTGAAAGAGAACTCTGCAATTTCAAACCCTAATTGGCCATTTAACCTAAATTCACTCCCTATTTCGATTTGCCCCCAAAATTAACAACTCAATCTTGCAAATAGAGAGCAGGAGCTTCAGTAATGACTCGCAACCCATATTTCTCTCCTCACGGGCCCTAATTTTCTCTCACAAACCCTAATTTTCCCTAACAAGCCTTTGTGTTTCCCTCTAATCGAACGACATAGAGAGAGAAACACATCTTTACCATGGGCAACGAGCAAGCGATGGAAAGCAGATGGTGAGAGAGGGCGGGCGTGTGACAACAAGCAAGCAACAGCGAGCAAGCGACAGGGGGAGATGCGACAAGGCCAGCCTTTTTACTCAAGTTCAAATGACGTTGCTTTTGCCTCAAATGGTGTGTGATGTTGTTTTGTTAATTACCCAGTCACGTTGGACTGAACTATATCTTTTGCATGTCTACATGGATTGGGTTTTTAGTAGAGGTGGCAATATGGGTCAAAAACCCATATTATGACCCATTTTTAGTAAAATGGGTCATATATGGGTCAAGTGAAAGTTGAATATGAGTCAGAAATAGGTCAAGTGAAGATTAAATATGGGTCGGAAATGGGTCAAGTGAAAATTAAATATGGGTCAAAATGGATCAATGAATGTAAAACACAAAAAGAAATAGTCTAAATGAGTTATAAGGAAACCCATTTTAAAGTTTAAACCCTTGACTTTTTTTAATTTATAAAAATGTTTTTTAATAAGAAATCGAAATTATAATTATTTTTCACATTTCAATTTTTTTTTTTTTTTCTTTTCTTTTCTTTTTTTCTTTATTTTTCTTCATTCCTCAACGGTGGCCGATGACAAGCCTCGCCAATGCCTCGCCGAATTTGGCGAGGCTCGAGCTCGTCAATGTGGGGCGGGGCCTCGGCCTCGCCGATTTGGCGAGATCGAGCCTCGCCCGCGTCGGCGAGCTTGAGCCTCGCCAAATCCGGCGAGTCTCGAGCCTCACACGACCGGTGAGGCCGAGCCTCGCCGGATCCGGCGAGGCTCGAGCTCGCCGACGTCGGGTGAGGCTCAATCTCACCGATCCGCTAGGCTCGGCCTCGCCGACAACCGGCAATGCTCAAAACTCCCGGATCCGGCGAGGCTCGAGCTCACCGGCGTTAGGCGAGGCTCGGCCTTGCCGGATCGGCGAGATCGAGCCCCACCCGACGCCGCCGAGCTCGATCCCGCCTCGTGGCCGGCCGGGCCGACGCCGTGGCGGCGACCGGCCGAAGGAGAAGAAAAAAAGAGAAAAGAAAAAAAAAAAAATTAATAATTAATAAAAATAAAAATAAAAAATATATATTTTTAAAAATAAAAATAATTAAAAATTGTATTTTAAAAATAAATAAAATATTTTAAAATATATTGAAAAATAAAAAATTTGATTTTTGAAAAATATTTTAAAAAGAATTATAAAAATTTTTCATTAAAAATTTGTATTACATAAAAATGTTTTCACAATAAATAGATTTTAGCAATACGAGTCGGGTCGGGTATGGGTCGGATACGGGTCGGGTCGGGTATGGGTCATTAAATTTACACTACAAGAATATGGGTTAAAACGGGTTAAATGGGTCGAATATGGGTCGACCCTTTTTCGACCCAACCCATACCCGACCCAACCCACCCATTTGCCACCTCTAGTTTTTAGAAATATAAGATATGTCACTTAAAATTTTTATTTACAATTGACACGTAATCAATTTGACCGAAATATCTCGCTATTGACACTTAAGTGATCGTTTTATCTTTAATTTGGCACTTAAATGAGCCAGTGAAAAGTTTTGGTACTAAAGTGAGCATGATACGCAAGTTTTAGCACTCTTTTGTCTTTCTCCTGCATATTAACACTTTTTAGGGCTTGTTTATTAATACTGAAAAATGAGTAGTGAAAATTTGAATCCCTAATATTGAATATTGAATTATTTACGTTTGAGAACCAAAATAAATAGTTGTTTGAACCGATGAAATTGGATAATAAACTTGATTAGCTTATTAAAAGACATGGGTTAGTGAAAATTGTTGGAAGGTTTTGACAATATATTCTTAAGGTTATTAACTTCCATTGGATATTTTGATAAGTCAATCAACTAAGTCATTCGTTACTTACTACATCCAATGGCTTTTGACATAAAATACTCAATAAGATTTGTGTGTAATTGGAAATTATCAAACGCATTTAATAACATTGATTGGTTAAAAGCTTAATTTTCAGGACTTAATGTGGTTATCAAGCAGATGCTGAATCTACTTATTAAGTGTTGTGATAGACTTTTGTTGAGTCCTTAAATTGCCTAATAGTTTAAATAATTATTGGGATTAGTACATCACTAAGTAATAAACCAATATAGAGTCTCTAACATTGCTTAAATAATTTGCCAGATGGGTTAGGTCGACCATGTTTAACCCGTGAAATGAGAGGAATCTTTTCTTCTTTTATTTGAACTGTAGTTTAAAATTTAGAACTGTCAAAGTTACAAAATATTTAGGCTTGTCAGCCAACATATGTGTAATAACTTAAATAAATGTAAAATTCATATGATTTCTTGGACTTGTCCCTATTTTTGCTAGACAATGAGGTTAGATGGCTTCATATTAAAAGTTAGAGTTTTATTTCTTGAGTGTTTTTATATGGAAAAATTATTCAAAAAGTCCTAAACCTATTGCATTTTACTAATTTAGTCATAAATCTTTCAATTTTGCAAATTGAGTCATAAACATTTTTACTTTTTGCTAGTTGAATTTATCTAACCAATTTTGGCTAGAAATCGCTGATGTGGACAATGGATGTGCCACATAAGATGACTTGCGTGTGACATGGATATACTTAATAATATGTTAAATATTTTTTCAAATTTATATTCATTTTTTTCTTTTTCCTTCTTTTCTTTTCTTTTTCCCTCCGCTGGCCAGTCTCAAGCAAGAGCCGCCCCTGCCAACCTTAGGTGAAGGATGCTTGGGCCTGGGTTGGCGAGGCCTAAGCATCTGATGCTCACCCAGGCGGAGGCGGCTAATGCTCACCTAGGCATCACCCTCGCCAAATCGAGCAAGGGTCGCGCTCCAATCCGGTGAGGGTAATAGACTAGCAACCTTCGCCAATCATTGGCTAAGGTCTAGTGGCTAGTGACGAGAAAAGGGAAAAAGAAAAGAAGAGAAAAGGAAAAGAAAAAAAAATGAAGTAAAAGAGAAAAAATTAAAAATTAAAAAATTAAAAAGAATAAATGAAAATTTAAAAAAATTAAAAATTATCCATATTAGCTCCGCCATGCCTCATGGGACAATCAGTGTCCTTGTCAATAATTTTTTGCCAAAATTGATAGGATGTTTTCAAATGACGAAAAGTAAAAATGTTTATAACTTAATCAGCAAAATTAAAAAATTTATGACTGAATTAACAAAAGTACGATAGATTTACTAGACAATTTTCCCGTTTTATTTCTATTATCTTTGTTGGTTAAAGACTAATGAAATCGGTACAATGTTTTCCTTCGATGGTACTCTTTAACGAGACCAGCTTTCTCATGGTCCCTAGACATTCATTTGTCTGATGTTGCTAGCTCCAATGATTATAGAGATTGTGAAAGTTGTCAAATTTCTAGTGAGTTATTTGTTATTCTAAGGAGTTGAGCAAAAGACTTTTGCATTTATTTAGAAGATATCACAAATTAGCAATTAGATTAGTATGGCGATTTTCTACTTAATGGTTTCGCACGCATCGCTTCCATATTAGACCTCGTGAACGGACAGGTTATAAGTTACGTGGTCTATAAATGTTATGGACCGGCATCATCCCAAGTGATCAATCAATTTAACCTTTTGTACTTAAACGATTGGGAGACGTTAAATGCATTTCTTTGTGCCAAATCAAATCCACTCAACATATTATTAGAACCATTTTTATATAGGCCGATGATACATGAGTATGATTCCAACGGGGGCAAAGTAATGAACGAAAGAGAAGAAGATGGCCATGATCAATACCATCGCATCCACACGCGATGATACTGGCGGCGAATTAGAATTACTAGATTCTAGGGATGTTTTGCTAAGACTGTGTGCGGATGCTCGAGTCTTTGCCGAGCTCAAGCTTGGAGTGAGATAGATGGACGGCACGCATCATGGAGGGCACATAGATGAGGAGTGCCAGGACGTTGACGGAAATCAAGGTCCCTGTGGCCAGAAGTGTGTCGCTCTCTCCACAAGTGATGTTCCCGAGGAGCACGCGGACCACGTTGGCCATCGACAGGGTCAAGTAGACGCACCCGAGGATCGAACCTGTCATCGACAGCATGATCATCAAGTTCCTCACCCCGTCGTTCACGTCGACCGCAGAGTGCTTCTTTTGGCCTGGTTTGGACATGAGGTACGTGGAGAGATTCATCTTGAGGGCTGTGGCAACGAGGCTCGAGAGCAGGAAGCACACGAAGGAAACCACCTCATCGAACAGGAGCACCATTTTCGTCTGGTGGCTGGCTTGGCACTCTTTCCGCGGCTGGAGAATCTTGGGGTTGGCGCCCGCAATGGATATCCCGACGAACATCGCGAAGGTGAAGAGGGAGTTCACGCTCACCAGATCGTCTAGCACCTGTTGGAGATGCTCTATCTTCTGACGCTTCTGTTTCTCGTTCCTATTGCAACAGATTCGTGACGGATAATAAATCAAATGTCAGAGATGCACGCATGCAGATAATCATAAGTTAGTAATATTGCATGGGAATGGAGAGAGAGAGAGAGAGAGAGAGAGAGAGAGAGAGAGAGAGAGAGGACTTCTTTCGTGTATCATCTTCTTCATTTTGAACAGTCGGCGCCATGATTCAACGATTTCAATGGGATCAAGGGATGGAATGGAGGAGGTAGGAGGGGTTTGAACTTGTTATGTAGCTGGTGCCACTGTAAGATATTCCTTGCCAGAGGTTACAAGCGAGACTATGAGAAAAAGGGGGAAAAAAGATAGAAAACATCAATAGGTTAAGTAAAAAAAGAAAAGGAGGATGCGACTGAACCCTGTTCAGCTGCTTTGGCTGCATTTTCGTGAACCACTTTGGGTGACCAGATTCTTCCTTCGATAACCAAGTGTAATTAACAGCCTTCTACTTTTTTTTTTTTTTTTTGGTATCAACTTGCCAACAGAAACCGAACCGATCATACAGTTGTCCAAACCTAGTAACAGAAAACCTATACATCTCTTTCACAAAATAACATCGCATACGATAATCAGATCTTTTCTGCATAAAAATAAGAAAGAATAGGACAATAAACCCCTAATCCATTGTCGTATGACTCCATGTGGCTGCATATGGGTTCTATGTTTCTTGAAGGATAGCTATTCTGCTCCCCCTTTCTCTTTTGTACTGTTCATTATAAGTATGTTACACGAGTTCGATCTTATCCTGCTTCATCTTGAGAAATGCCGACTCGTAGTGAGGCAAGGTCTTACAAACGTGGAGAGATGCTCTGGCAATTTCCCATAATTCCTAGGATAATCAACTGTCAATAAGAGCAATCCTATAACGTCATGGGGGAGTTTTCATGAAGATGGAAAAAAAAGTGATTGATCCCACAAAAGTCTCTTCGCTAACAATCCTGTCCTCAATCTTTTTAGTGTTGATTCGCTGTGCTATTTAAGCAAAGTGGAAAGTAGAAAGCAAAAAGCGGAAAGCTCATCTGATATGCGGAAAGAAGCAATGCGTCTTATTTACTCAGGGGTCCAAATTATTTAACATATAGAAAATTGAGGATTGGCAAATGTGACCTTCAAGTTTCAAAGAGTAAAGAACACCCGGAGTGTCATAACTTGGCACGGGGGACACTTAAGTGCCATAACTTTTTTTCGGTACACTTAAGTGCCACTTTTTTTCAAATGGAACACTTAAGTGCCAATATCGGAGTAAAATGGAACACTTAAGTGCCACTCCGGCGAAAATCCGGCCAAACGCAATTTTCCGGCGATGGAGGTCCAAACGGCGTCGTTTTTGCATGCCGACGTGGCAAAAATGCAAAAACGACGCCGTTTCGCGTTTGACGTTTAAAAATAATAAAAAAATTAATTAAATTAAATTAAAACTTAATTTTAAATAAAAATACTCTAAAATTAAAAAATTAAAAAATTAAAAAAAAAAAAAAAAAAAAGGGGGAAGAAGGGGCGGGCGGGCGAGGGCGAGCCATCGCCGCCGCCGCCTCCCGCCGTCGCCGGAAGGGCCGGCGACGAGGGGGAGGGTCGGCCGGGTCGCCGCCCCCGGCCGACGGGCGGTGAGGGCCGCGAGCCCTCGCCGCGATCCGACGAGGGCTACGGGCCCTCGTTGCCTCCCCCACCGTCGCCGGGAAGGGCCGGCGACGGAGGGGGAGGGTCGGCCGGGTCGCCGGCCCCCGGCCCGGCACAGCGGCCCTCGCCGAGATCCGGGCAGGGCTCGCGGCCCTCACCGCCGGGCCGGCCGGGGCCGGCGACCCCGGCCGACCCTCCCCCTCCGTCGCCGGCCCTTCCCGGCGATGGCGGGAGGCGGCGGCGACGAGGGCTCAGCCCTCAGCCGCCCGCCCTTTGTCCCCCTTTTTTTTTTTTTTAAATTTTAGAGTATTTTTAATTAAATTAAGTTTTAATTTAATTTAATTAATTTTTTATTATGTAAACGGCGTCGTTTCTACCGAGTCGGCGCCGACTCGGCTCTCCGGCAAGCCACGCAAGCATTAAAAAATAATAAACACGTGCCACGTAGGATTTCCGGCAAGGTCACCGGAGGTGGCATTTAAGTGTCCCATTTGAAAAAAAAAAGTGGCACTTAAGTGTACCGAAAAAAAGTTATGGCACTTAAGTGTCCCCCCGTGCCAAGTTATGGCACTCCAGGTGTCCCAAACTCAGTTTCAAATGGTGATATTGCTTCCACGGTTTCCGTCTTCTTCTTTGAATGAAAAAAGTGTTAATTCGATTAATTCATTTGCATCACTAGACATACACTACATGCATAACAGATAGGTAAATATTATATAATGAATTTAAAAAGTGAAAATTCTTCATCTACTCTTGTACTTTCAATAGTATAATACATTTCAAGTTATAACAGTGACAATAATCATAAGTTTGTTAAAGAAAAGGAAATATTGCACAATATATGTGCGTTTGGGATCCACTTTACTATAATATATTATCAAGAGGTTTCCCTTTACTCTTCTCTTGACAAAGATATTTTGGAAAATAAAAGAATCACTTCATTAAATTGAATGTGTTAAATGTGAGAAAAGTCAATTTTGCCAATTCACATTTATTAAAAGTATATCATCAAGAGATTTTCCTACTATACATTCACTTTTCTCTTCCCAAAACTCTTCAATTTTTACATGGAAAGAAAAATAAAGGAAACATTCCATCAAGTAATGCACTGATGTGCGGAAGTCAATTCTAGCACAATATATTAGATTAGATTATATACTAGATTGTATTAGACAGAGATTTTTCATTAAGATATTTTCTTTCTCCAATAAGGTGAGCCTTGGGGGAATTCAAAGGTCATGATCTTATACTTAACCACCCCAACTATGGGTTACAAATTTACAATTTCACCTACTCACCCAAGATCACTACCTCTAATCTCGAGGTCAAGACTTGGTCGACCGATGAAATTTCTTGTATTGAGACTAGATTATATGTACACACTCAAGTTATCAAATTGTTTCTGGTTATATATAATTTAGGAATGACGGAAAGCATTGGCATATATATATAAAGGGAAAGTTGCTAAGATCCCCAACCCTTTTTACAAAGCGAAATACTCATTCCTTCTATCAATGTAATAGAGCGTCCCAACTCTTTTCGATAGCATCACAATCCCAGGGTATCTGTTTTGGGCTTAGACAAGCTTCTAATCAATTAGGTTATCCTTATGCCGTCAGATAAAATTTGGTACAATGACGGTCGTAGGGATGTGAGGAAAGTCGTCTCCTTGAAGAACGGGATAGAGAGGAAATCACATTAGCCCCTACTATGTAGTCCCTAAGTGAATCCTTTCTTTTTCCCCTTCTCTCTCACGGTCGTCGCATAACTAAGTCAAAGTCAGCACCTTCTAATGCTTGGGCTCGCACCTGACACAATCAAGGTCATTCATGACCCCATACTCAATTTGGGCTCAATTGAGCCTGGCTCGCTTAAATTTTCAGGGTTTGAGTTCGACTTAGTTGGGTGGGAAAATTTTAGTAGGGATAAGGATGCCGAAAGTGCCATAAATTTCATATAGTCCTTATTTGAATATTATAACTTCTTTTTTGATTATTTCAATACTATAACTTAAAAAAAAAAAATTAAGTGCTATAACTTTCAATTGATCATTTGAATAATATTACTTTTTAAAAACATTCACCCAAGTGCCATAAACCCAACGTGGCATGACACTTGTGGTTTTAATTTCTCATTTTTAGTCGAAACTCCGAGCCCGAGCTCAAGTTCTCAAATTTGAAAATGCAATGAAGTAGAAAGAGATTATGCGCTATAATTATGTCGACTGTTCACGTTATCTTCTGTAAGAGTTATGGCTATGATAGCAAATGCAAATTATTTTGCACTGTTCTCTTTATCCTGTACTTGAATTCCTTCTATAAGAGGGTCATAATTCAAATTTATGCCCTTCAGTTGAGCGAATCTATTAGGTTATGCATATCTTTGTAACCCTAGCAAAAGGGAAGCACTGGTTCTTGCTGGGGCAACACTCCATGCTGTCAGTAATGTGAGTGAGGTACGCAAAGTCATATGTTCTTTTGGTTTCTGTTCTTGAAAATTTTGCCTGTCTTCCTTTTTGAATTGTCTTGTGCATGGAGCAAGCTCGTGTTATCAGGTGCTTTGTGCTTTAGAGCCCATTTGTTGCATACTTTTATGTTGTTAAACTAGGTGTAAAATTAGAAAGAAACAGAATGGTAAAACCTTATTTTACCTTCAGTAGAGGAAGGAAAAACATAATGCTGAAGGAAAATACTTGGTGGGATTTTATATCATTACCACTCGCCTTCTCTCTATGTTGAGCAAGTATTTTCAAGTTTCCATTGAGTCTAGGACTACAAAACACATGACATCATTTATTTCATCTTATCGAATACCATACTTAATGGTATTGTTAGTCAGAAGAAAGGTCACGTCAGTGTAGAGAAGCTCCGTCAGTGATAGGTTTCCCCAACTAATCAAGTTGGCTGTACTGGGAGTCTGAGGTGTTTGTTGCGAGAGATTTTTTTTGCCTTTCTCAAATGTAGATGGTTGATATATTATAAGTTGATTTTCTCTCCGTATCTAGTGAAGAATGCTAACGGAATGGAACTAATGTCGATGCTTGGACTTTTCTGGTGCAATTATTAGCGCTATACAAATGTATCCTTTTAGGTCTCGATTAACTAATATACGGATACGAGGCTGATATTATGGCGTCAAAAGATCCATCATTTTCACTGGTCTTATTTCATGTGTTGTTTCACGGGCAAATGTCTCGCATTTGGTTGAATTTAGCCTTCTGTTCCGATCGTTCTCATTCCTGATGGGACTTGCACTAATGTTACCTTTGCTTTTGCAATCGTTCAAAGTAGTTTCATCTCCGTGTGTGGTAGACAATGTTTTTGGAGTCGACCTGTTCCTGAAATTGTCCTTAATGTTCATACAAAAGCTTTCTTGAGCACAATGAGCTCAAATCTATTCATTGGTCAGCTGGAGCAGCAAGTCTCTCTCTCTCTCTCTCTCTCTCTCTCTCTCTCTCCCTCCCCCCAAGTGTACCTATAAACATATGTATCAGACAAAGGCGTCCACTACGTTTCTAATGAATACGAATGGGTTTCTATGTGCACAAGCACAAACACCTGTACAGAGTTGCCATCTGCGCATGCACTCTCTTCTGGCCTTTTAAATTTATCCGTACTTGTAAACAAGTTTAGAAGCTGCCTATCTGAAATGTAACTAGCTTCGAACTATATCATCCTTTAATACACTTGATTGACTCTGAGATCTTCACAACCGCTCAATGCAAGAAGCAGGAAATGATGAATCACGTGAATGTAAATCAGTGGGCTTCTCAATAACCACTTAATTTTATTCTTGCGCTGTTTACAGAAATTTGGAGACAGAAAAGACTTGAGACAATGGTTGTTGCCCTTCATTAAGAATCAAGCAATTAAGTCCAAATGTCTGTTATATTTTGTTCAGATGTATGGTTTTCACGTATGCAAATCTCATGGCAAATGTTTTTCATTTATCCCAATAAAAGAACGAGAGTAAGAACTTGGAAATGTGGAAAGAATGCTTATGGAAAGATTCTCAGAGGAGTTTCTCATTTCAGCTTTATTTGCGCTACTCTATTATCAGATAATCAACAAACTTAAGTCAACTCATGATTGCAAAATGTGGAAATTATATTTGCTTCATCAGTTTTCTGGAGTTGCCTCTGTATTAAGCCTATTATTATCAGAGTTATTTTGTTGATGGGATTTTACTAAGGCGAACGTGCTTAGGACTTCACTGATATGCTTATATATGCTGTTTGCTGACTAGACCCTGAAAAAAGAACCCTCTTTTTGAAGGAATCTTTATTTTAACTGGTGCAGGCACTACCTTCCTAGGGATTTTTACTGGCTATGCTCCTGTTCTACTCATTTGTCCCAATTTTGCTGAAGGTTTGATTTCAAGACATTAGATTTTCTGGCTGTGCAGTTGTTCGCTTGTTTGCAACATGAGATCCATCAAAATTTTCGTTTGCAGATAAATGGGTCTACAATGCTCGACCTGTCTCTATTGACCTCAGACATGTGGGCTGTCTTTATTTGCGTCTTTGCTTACCATGAGAAGGTTTATTCGCAGGATATTTGGGATGATTGGGATTTAGACCTCATCTACGCCGCTTTGTGTTGATGTAAATCCATTTACAGGTTAACTGGATGTACTTTGGGGGCCTTTGCTGCTGTTGCAGTCGGTCTGGTCATTTATTGAGGGTAAGGGGCTAATGGATTTTCAGATCTACTAGTTGGTTTCACTTACATTTGCTCTTTGAAGGACCCACTTTAGTCAGTCTGCCTCCAGTAGCTTGTTCAAGCAGTTCAACTTCAGGAGTCACATCACTTGATAACCTCGCCTCACAAAAGCAAAGTAAATCTGTCTCGTCTCCCTTGGAAATCAATTAGACTGGTAGAGATTGCTTTATAACTTTAAGGAATGTCCCATTCTTCTCTCTGAGTTTCCTGGGTACTTTTGGCAGGTTTCTAAACTCTTTTAAACCTTATTTTCAAGATGTTGGGCAATTTGGCGTCTTTCCAGGACTTTTAGGTTCTGTGGTGTCTGCTATTAAAAATAGAGTATATCTAATTTAATTCTGATAAAAGACGATATCTTCAAGTGTAGTGACGAGTGGTCCATAAATGGTTTATTGTGTAAAACTGATTATAGCAAGTCTGGCTTTTGTGTGGAGAAGACAAAGAAGACCACAAAAAAGGGGCCAATGTTGCTGATGAGAATGTCAAGAGGAGCAAGAGATTTGATGAGGAGGCCTGCTCAGTCAGGCAGGATTGAAATTGCGGCACAAAAACAGAGATCATAAGAAAGAACGAAATTGCTAGTGGCAGCAACTCAGGTGGAAAGATTCAGGGCAACACCGAAATTTCCTAGTGGCAGGTAAAGATATGAGGGGAGGTGTGACCGGTCTTTTCTCTGTTAAGTATTCCCAGGAGTTTGGCCTCGATAACGACTCTAAGCTCATGTCCATCGCTAGTGCTACTCAATTGTAAATGTGGGAGAATTTTGTTTATTTCGTTTGCCTCTTCAATATTCACAGAATCTTCCTTCTACTAAGTCGTCATTTGATGGTTGACCCCTAATTTTTTTTCCTGATGCGATTTCAGGGTGTTAATGCCAGATTGTTAATCGTAGCAAGCAACCATTGATAGGTGGATAAGAATATGCATAGTGCTGACAAGAGTGGTTCTGCATCTCCTTCTTATTATTGCAGAAACTGTAGACGCAGAGAAGCTGACTAATAAACACAAATACATATATCGATTCACATCCCAGAAAGCAAAGAGAAGCCGACACTCATCTCCCAGTTCTATGTAAGAACCTAAATGAGTACTGAAACAGCATCATACTTTGATCTTTGCACCTGAAGATAGTTAGGAAGATGGATCTTTTGCCCGATGCTTCAGAAGGGCGATCTTGGTTTCCTGGAAGTAGGTTATCGAAGATCATTGCGGATGTGACAATGGCATGTAGGACAAAGGGTTCTGGGAAGGAGGTTCTCGAAGATCATTTTTGACAGCAAGTAGATTTGTTGAGTTGACGATCGCATGCGGGACATCTGTCTGGAAGTAGGATATCGAAGATCATTGTGGATTTGATGATGCAATGTGCAACATATGGTATGTAGATGAGCAACGCGAAGATGTTGACCCCGATCAGGACAGCCACAGCATTTAATGTCTGGATACCTTTGCAAGAGACCTTCCCGAGCTGGAGCTGAATGGTGTCGATCATGGAGCACAAGAGGAACACACTGCCAATGATGGAGGTCGATGCGGAGAGAACGAACAAGGACCCTCTCAGTATTTTGCTCGATGTGCTATTGATTTCGTAGTAAGTGACCGGGGAGAGGAGGTAGCTGAAGAGGTGGGTCTTGAGGGATTTGGCCACGAGGCTGGAAAAGAGATAAAAGGCGAACGAAATCACTTCGTTCTCGACAAGCCTCTTCGCCACATGATCTCCAGCGTCACACTCCTTTTTGCCCTCTATGTTATGTTGTTCAGGTCTCGCGAACGCCAGGCCCACAAACACCGCAACGGTGAAGAGCGAGTTCACGGTCACCAGATCGTCCAGTGCTTTTTGATGGACCTTCACTGCCTCATTCAGCTGTGTTCGGCTAGAGATGCAAACATGACAAACCACCACCAAAATAACAGCAGCAGCAACAACAACAACAACAAAAGTACCGTTATTTTAAAGAACAAAATGGAGAATCTCATATCAAATCATGGAAAGATAAAAATGAAACTTATATTGGATAATAAAATTTATCGTACAGTGATTAGTTCTGTTCACTATAAAAGAGAGAAAAGGGACCAACTTGATCTTTCCATTGTACTTGGATGATTGACAGAGCGCTTTGCTCCCTCGATCTGCCATAATTTCTTTGTCTTGTATTCTTAATTACCAATCTTACAGACGGAGGGTTTTTATAGAGATGAAGAAATTATGCTTAACCAGCTTTGCAAGCATCGCTCGTGAAAGAGGTAAAGCGAGAATGGAATAAAGATAACAATATGATTGATATTCTCTTCTCTTTCGGTGTTTCAGTTTGAAGCTTATTGTTTAACATGCAAAAAAGAAGCAAGCAAGCTAACAAAAAGTGGCAAGACAAGAACAATTAGAGAGAGAAGACGATGATTGTTGTTGTGGTTCTACCACCTGCAAGCATCTGCCGTCGAGGGAAGGGTAGAAATTCATTTTATCCAAGTAGCTGGAGTACCAAAAAGAGGAAATCAAACCCTCTTTGAACCCCTCCAAAATTCTTTGAGATTACATTTGCATGAAGCTGGCAAAAAGGAATTTGGACCCGATAACCCGCTCACACCCGTTTTGAGAAATGGGGTACGGATGGAGCTTTCTTCAATTTTTAAAATAACCGGGTCAGTCTGTCTCGTGCTCAGAATTTTTGGGTCGGGTCGGTTCAACCTTGTTTAACCCTACTTAGCCTGAACTTTTCTTTTTGTGCTTACATCATAGTTAGATTTATGCAATATTCAGAATTAGACAATGTTCAATCTTTTAGCTAAGATGTACGTATATAATTTATCTAATCTCTCATATTGGATGGGCAAATCTAAAAATAATTTCAAAAATGGCCACACATGTTGACACTCTTTAGGGCTTGTTTATTAATACTGCAAAACCGAGTGCTAAAAATTTGAGTATCAAATATTGAGTGCTGAAGTCTTTATGTTTGAAAAGCAGAATTAATAGTTCTTTGAAACCCATGAAATGAGGAATCGATCACCCCTAATCAAAACCTAGTGACGTAAACCAATACATGTCATTTGCAAAAAAAAAAATTGTAGACAATTGCAGACTTTTGAGACAATGGAAGAAATGGGGTTTACACAATTATTCCAAGACTTGATTAGATCTCTTCTGCATAAACATAAGAAAGAATAACACAATAAACCTATAATTTGTCGTCCTATGACTCCCTGTGATTGTAGATGGTTCTATGTTTCTTGAAGTATAGTTGTTCTACTCCAACTTTCTCTTTTTTAGTGTTCACTACAAGTAGGTTGCACAAGTTCGATCTAATCCAACTTCATCTTGAAAAATCCCGACTTTTAGTGAGGCTGTTGAAAATATGTCTTGAATTTGAGCATGAAGAAAAAACTTTCCTAATTCATGTAAATTTATTATTTCGAATAGGTTTCCTAATTGGAGAAGTTTTCTTATTTTGGATCCAACTGTTGTTTATATATAAGAAATATCTTTGCTACGGGGAATATAAAAGACAAACTTCAGTTTGTGAATTACATGAATCTTGTTGTGTAATTCCTTCATGAAATTGAAAGATTATTTCGTGAGAAAGGTTATAAACATTGTGTGAGCTATTGGGTGTAATTAAGGGGTGGGAAACACTAAGAGTATTAGAATGACTCGAGTATGAGCTATTGGGTGTAAATATGAGGTTAAACACTATGTGAACTATCAGGTATAACTAAGGGATAGGAAACGTTGAGTGTTAGAATGACTCTAGTATGGTTGTAATATCCGTTATATCGCTTGATCTATAGTGGAATTATTTACTACTTTTTCCATAGATGTTGGTCACTCAACAAAAAAAATGTAAACTTAGTGACCGATTTATTTTCTTGTTCAATCTATTTTATTGTTTGATCGATTGTTTATGTGACAATTGATATCAAAGTTAGACTTGGTTGATTTGACATGAATCAATGGTGACAAAAGAAGCAAAGTGAATATCAACAGATTTGATAAGAAGGATTTTGGTGTCTAGAAGATGCAAATTAAGGTTCTTTTGTATTAGAGAAATCTACACTTACCCTTATTGGGGAGAAGCCTGATTCAATGAAGGAAGTTGAATGGGAATTGTTGGATAGTCAAGTGTCACGGTCTATGAATCATCTCGTACTTGTGACACTTGTGAGTGATACTTAGGGTTATCAAGTGAAGAGTGGGGATGAAGCGAGGATAAATACAACCGGTCCGTGGAGTGGCATTAGAAAGGTTGATGCTAGGAGTTTTAGAATTAAAAGATTATATTACTTAGGAGCTATGAAGGCGGGGTTGGGCTCCCTACATAAACTGATCGGGAGCTGATGCCGTTCTCTTAATGAGGCTATGAAAGGTCAAAACCAATTGTTGAGCTTAAAGAGATCTGTTATCCCGCTTAATGGACTAGATGTCTGAGCTCAGTTGGGCATGGTACAATCTCGTATAAAGAAGCTATTCACGGTTTATTCTCTGGAACAACTACGGAATGAGGGCTGACTTAGTGAATCCTACTCGTCAGGTGCCTTAAGGGTTGTTCCGTGACCAAGGAACTGCCAGCCTGTGACAATTTGGTACTAGAGCACGATCCCTCCAATAAGTGGGTGAGTCGGAGAAAGATCTGATTCTTTGCTCTAATATAGGTTAGAGAGTACCAGTGGTCTACTCAGTCCTACGAGGACGAAGAGTGAATCACTGGGTTGTTTCGCGACCAAAGAACTGCTGGCCTTAACTAGCTTCTAGGATGACAATGGGGGCACTAAGAAGAACTGATTCCTCGCCAAGTGAGTTGAGTTGGAGAAGAAGCAATTCCTCACTCAATGGGGATAACATTCTTGGATCGATCAGTGAATTCAATGAAAAGGTCTACTACCATGTTTTCAACAAGAAAAGAACGTCCATTGGTTCGTTGGGGTCAAGATGCTTAGGGAAAAATGGTGCTACCAAAAGATGCAGTTGGCGAAAAATGCCACACTTGCCATGGAAAGCGCAGGTGACTGAAAAGGGGCT
The DNA here is from genome assembly GCA_014182555.1 of Eucalyptus erythrocorys. Lineage (NCBI taxonomy): Eukaryota > Viridiplantae > Streptophyta > Magnoliopsida > Myrtales > Myrtaceae > Eucalyptus > Eucalyptus erythrocorys. Next base: position 297,279 of record CM024597.1, on the reverse strand, counting down.
TGAATAGCTAAGATCAAAAGAGGCCACCAATGGAGCAAAACTTGTTTTGTTGGTCGAGTGTGACCATTCGATGTATGATCCCAAAAATGGCGCATCAATGGTTAAGGGATGCAAGGAAGCGAAAGAGCATACCGCAACAAAGGTGTCATGGAATTGAGCGGGGAAGAATGTCATGGTCCGTGATTCCTCCCGTACTCATGACACTCGTGAGTGATGCTTGGAGTTATCAAGTGAAGAGTAGGGATGCGGCGGAGATTAATACAAATGGCCCGTGGGAGTGGCATTGGGAAAGTTGGTGCTAGAAGTTCTAGGATTAAAGAATTATATTACTTAGGAGTTTTGAAGGTTGGGTTGGCCTCCGTGTACAAACTAGTTAAGAGCTCATGCCGTTCTCCTGATGATGCCATGACAAGTCGAAACTAGTTGTTAAGCCTAAAGAAATCTAATGTCCCACTTGATAGACTAGACGTCCAAGCTAAGCTAAGTGTGGTTCAATCTCGTATAAGGAAACTATTCACTCTTTGTTCTCTAGAACAACTATGGAACGAGGGCTAACCTGGTGAATTCCACTCGCCAGTTCCTCACGGGTTGTTTTGTGGCCAAGGAATTATCGACCTGTGACACAAGAATGAGGTGTTATTTGGCTGACATTGTCTCGTAACGTCGCATTTAGCATTGTGAAAGAAAAGACCGTCGCGGGTTTGATGAAAGCCTCATGGACATGTACGAGAAGCCATTTGTGATCAATAATGTCTATTTAATATGACATGTGTTTAACTTGAAGATGGGCAAAGGTGTGTTAGTTACTGATCATATCAATGAATTTATTGTGGTTGTTAGTTAATTGAGTTTAGTTGAGATTGACATAAAGATGAGGCATGTGTTTTGATTCCATTACTCCATTACCTAATAGTTGGAATACTATTGTTATTGTTGTTAGTGATTCCTCCGAGTCAATAAGTTCGCCATTCGATGGGTTCGAGCTTTGGTTATAAGTGAGGATATTCCATAGAAAAGAATATGATGAACCTGTGTCTAGTGCTTTAATTGGTGAAAAAGAGAAAGAATTGGTACTTGTGTTACCCAAAGTAACTGAAATATGGACGGGCATGGTGAGTATAGGATTGGTGGTGTTGTCTATTAGAGTTGTGACAAGAGGAAATATTTTAGAAGGAGTTGCCTTAAGCTAAAGAACGAGAAGAGTAGTGGAATTAGTATTTAGTCCGTAGATGATGTTACAATTGTAACTAACGATAATTCAGATAGTGCTGATTATGTCATGTTTGTCATTGAGGATTCATTGTCTAATGGATGAATTATGGATTCCGACTATTCATTTCTCATCACACCAACTAAGAATCAATTACAACTTATTAGTGTATAGATAATAGTGAAGTGTGGTTAAGAAATAATGCTGGGTGTGGTATTGTAGGTGTTAGTGATGTTAGAATTAGAATACATAATTGTATTGTAAGGATAATGTTGGAGTAAGGTTTGTTCTAGAGTTGAAGAAGAACCTGATTTTCTCAAGTTATCTGGATTCAACTAGGCGTCAATATAACTCAGAATGTGGAATTCTGAAGGTCCTTTGAGGTGCCTTAAAGATAATGAGAGGAATCAAACATAGTGGTCTATATAAGCTTTAAGGTGAGACAATGACAGATTTTTCTGTGAAGACATCGGATACATCTAATTGAAAGTGTGAATTATAGAATATGTGTTTGTGACATGTCAACAAGAGAAGCCTGAAGGTTCTTAGTGAAAGGGATCTCTTGTGTGGTCATGTTGCCAACGAATTGAATATATAGAAGTGTTATGAATTAAATTAACGACGGAAAGTGCATTTCACTATGGATGTTAGAAAAACAATGGAAACTGCAAAGTTAATTCACTTAGATGTTCACAAGTTATCGTGGTTTCCTTCAAGAAAGAGTGTCACAAATATGTTAACAATTGTGGATGACTACTCCAAGAAGACTTTGGTGTTTGTGTTAACTCACACAAGTTTGATGCTATTGTCAAGCAATTGAGAGCTTTGACCGAAATGGAGATAAGTAAAATGATCGAGCATATATAGACTTACGATAGCCTGGAGTTCTGTTCGGAGTTGTTAAACGAATTCTACATAAAGGAAAGTATAGTGAAACACCGCACTAGTTCCAGTGAACCACAACAAATTGCTGAGTTGAAGAAAATAACATTATTTGAGATTGCCCATGAAATACTCTATAGTGCTAGTATGACTAAGAGATCTTGGCAAACCCGCTTAGTCGATATGAATAGAATCGCACTGATTGCAATCGGCTATCAAACTTCCAAAGAAATGTAATCAAGTAAAGTTGTTGATTATAAATAGGGTGCATCAATTAGGAGGTTCTAACTTCATATGCATATTAGACATTTGATTAGATTATATATTAATAGGGTGCATTAATTAGGGTTGGGGATTTGGTCTTTTGGGGTTTCTCCAGTGAGGTGAGCATTTGGGAATCTATGGGTTATAATTTCTCCTACTCTCACAAGAACACTCCCACTAATCTTGAAGTCAAGACTTGGTCAAGCAATCAAATTTCATGTATTAGAATTTAAATTAGATGTATGCTCTCATGCTAATCAAATCATTTCTAATTATATATAATTTGGAGATGCCAAAGAGCATTGTCATCTAAAAAGGGAAAGTTCCTAGGATCACTAACCCCTTTTTATAAAGAAAGACGCTCATTCCTTCTATCAATGTAGTAAAGTGTGACACTACTCTTTTTACTAGAGTTAGTATCCCAAAATATCTATTTTGGGCTTAGACAAGCTAATAATCAATTAGGTTAATTGCTTTCGCGGCACAAGAAAATGTGGTACAATAAAGGTAGTAGCAATGCAGGAATATTAGTCTCGCAAAAACAAGATAGAGAGGAAATCACACTTGTTCCTTTTATGTACCCCCTCATTTTGCTCCTTTATTTCCCTTCACTCTCTCCTGGTCGTTGCATAACCAAGTCGAGTCAACACCTTCTAATGCTTGAACTTGGACCCCGACTAAATCAAGGTCGTTCATGACCTAGTACTAAATTTGGGCTCAATGGAGCTTGACTCGCTTAGATTTTCAAGGGGTTGAGCTCGACTTGGTTGTGCAAATAAGTTCTTAGTTGGGATAAGAATGCTAAAAGTACCATAATTTTCATATAGCGTTCACATGAATGCCATTAGTTTTTTTTTCTTTTTTTTTTTTGTTCAATTTAGTACCATGACTTCTAAAAAATGTTTATCTAAGTGTCACAACTTTCAATCAATCACTTTAGTGTCATGACTTTAAAAAAAAAAAAAAATCACCCAGGTGTTAGAAACCCAACGTAACATAGCATTCATGGTATCATTTTCCCATTTTTAGTCTAAACTCACGCTTGAGCTCAAGTTCTCAAATTTGAATACGCGATAAACTATAGAGAAAATAATTTAAGGAAGCCAAAATTTTTAACATGCTTCACTTAATATTTTGTCAGCTTTTGCTATAAATATGTGTGTGTGAAATGGGAACAATTCCAACAAACTGATATCAACATAGACTTATAAACATAGGACTATCAATTCGTGTTATGCCACTATAAATATGTCAACCAATCATGTTATTTCCTATAAAAAGCAAAGTGTTTTAATATGATGACAAATTATTCTACTGTTAAAAACAAACCAATGTATCTTAAATCGTGTCAGTTTTAGTCCAACGCTTATATCAAATTCCGTTTATTTTTCGGAGCAAAATCATGGCATACTTTTGGGTTGTGTCAATAGTAGACAGCCCCACATCAAAAGAATTAAATGATTTTTTTGTTGAATTAGAAATACTCAAGACTGTTGTTAAGATAAATTTAGTTAGTGGATTAGATCTATTCTTATTTGAGTTTTCTCTTTTTCTTTAAGATACCTAAAACAACTTATTAATTTCGTTTAGAACGAAGAGTTGGGTTTCAACGAGAGATCAAATGTTCTTACTTTGTGGACACTATATGACTCAAGGAATAAATAAACCATCTGTGTATATCAAGCCACTAATCCTGTAAAAGTAATTAAAATAATCTTTCACTGACTTTCATAAATAGATTAAAATGTATACAGTAAAAAGAGAAAAATAGACACGCAAACAAACAAACAAAAAAAAAGAGTCAGCGTGGCCATTAAATAAGCGGTTTGATATTTAGATTAAATGTACATTTTGCACTTAATTACAAATCACAATTCAAATTCTGAATTGACTTAACCCTATTGATTAATAGCTGGCTTCTTTGTCTCTTTTAGTTAATAATAAGTAGCATTTATTACCATCTAAAACATTTGCGAATGCATTAATGTCCAGATTGTATCCTTTCATCAGGTTGATATTCTGGGATTTGAAATTTAAAACATCGTTGGCTCTTTAACTCCAAAAACAAGCCGACCAAAAAAAAAAAACTCCAAAAACAACAATGACACTAAACTTGATTTTAACAAATAGGTTAGATTTACGTAAATTCCCTTTCATCATTATTAGAGCTTAATTACTCCTCCAGGAGATAATTAAATTGATTATATTTCTAAAGTACATAAAATTTTTTTTCCTCTTTGGGTAATATATGTAAAACGTGTATTTTGTAAAGCATGTTATTAGACAGGGATGGATTCGTGAATATTTTAACACTTTGATCGTGTTAACTAGTGCTACAACTTTTAAATATACTTGGAAAATACCTTAACAGCTGCGGCACTTCAGAATTTATATCAAATTAGGACAGATTTTTGAAAGCTTTCCTCGCCCAACTTTGAGGGATTGCAAACTTAAAACTTATACTAGCAAATACATGACTTGCACCGCTTCACAGCATAACCACAATTGCACGCAGCCGAATTTCAAGCACATCCGCACGAGAAGTGCTCCATTGGTAGGCTATTGAAGCTTCCCGTACGGATGTACCACGTTTCTCAGTACACGAATTTAGTAGACAAGTCTTAATAGCAGTTGCATATTCTATATTACGTCAACCTATTTCATAACTTGTCAAAAGTCGAATGGTTTGATTTTGGCAGTGAAGCATACTGACCTAACACCTGTACGACGTTATATACACGAGACCTTGAGGGCGATTTCTTTCTATAAACCAATAACATCATAATCATTGATTATGCTGGCCCCATTATAAGGTCTACATATTCGATGACTAGAATGATGGTAGCTTTCGTAGGCCAAGTTTATCTAATAATTCTCCGTATATATATAAGTCGTCCTCCGGGCATGTTTTCTGTACAAGTGTGTTAGTCTGTCTCTGAGAGAGAGAGAGAGAGAGAGAGAGATGGAAGGTGAAGACAGAAGCAGCGTCCATGGGTATCGCGGACATGCAAAATCTGGCCCGGGTAATACCCATTTCACTCTCCCCATGTCGACGTATATTTGTCCCTTCTCAATTTCCTCCATCACTTGCATGCGTCTTGCTTTTGCTTTAGGAAACATCGAAAAGGGTCCCTCTTAAATTCCCCTGCTTGAGGTTCTTTTATTCGTATCATTTCTTTATAGGAAATTTCCGCCCTTTTCCTCATGATCTGCAAAAACACTTCCAGTTGCTAAAGCGAGCGTAATGTCGTGACCGTCATGAGCTATGGAGTTGTCTGTTCTTTTTGTCATGATCGTCTTCTTCTGCTGGACCTTTAGCGGCTGTGGTAACGTTTGGTCGACGTCCATCTGTATGTCTCGTTTACGTAGGAACGATGTATCTCCACTTCGAGTGACAATAGTTTTAAGTTCTTGTGAAAAATGGGTCGTACGCAGCATTACCGCATTCAACCAAGGTTGGTATGTATGACAGTCCATGGTAGCTGGGATTGACGGTTTTTGGGGGTGTTGGGGGTCCTGATTTCTATGGCGTGGCTTGCATGCGAGCAACGGAAGTCTCTCAAAATACGTTAAACCCTATAGGTAATCTCAACGCCCAAACCGAAGCCATCCTTTTCCTTAACATTTCCTTTGTGAATTTCTCTCTCTCTCTCTCTCTCTCTCTCTCTCTCTCGCTCGCTCGCGCCCGCACATACGAAATGGGATGGCAAGATCCATTTCGATTCCATCTGGGGTTTCTCCTGGGGGTGTTTGGTGAGGAGAAACAGAGAGAAGCTTTGCATGCGCAAGAGCCAGACAGGAGCATAAATGCCAACAACTCGGACACATGAGAAATGCCTTGAGAAGTGGAAAAGAGACTCCCTCTCCCCGTCCCTTTGACCCCTCCTCATTAACTCCCCACTCAAAAACAAAAAAAAAAAAAAAAAAAAACGAAACGAAAAAGAAAATCTGAACGGTGGAGAGCCCCCCCTCTTCTCTTTATATTCTTCATCTTCTGTGGTGGGATGTTTGCCCGCTCTTACTTTACTACCCGCCTTTGTTTGGACCAGTAAATGCCCAATTGGACTGTTACAGACCAAGAAAACAATGGAAAAACGAAATAAAGAAGCCTATTCTTTTTGACCCATGCTCCTGATCTCGATATTCAATGGCATCTTTTCCTCTTCGGTTTCTCTCTCTCTCTCTCTCTCTCTCTCTCTTTTCTTACGTTTTATTGCTTTCTTTTTCATTTTTGCTGGACAAATGACATTTCTCTGTCCGTTAGGTATCGCCTCCTTCACTTTCCACTCTTCTGCCAGCGTGTTTTCCGGTCGATACATTGGCTCTTCAGTTTGAGTTTTGTCATATCGCTCGGTTTATCATTCATGCAGTAATCTTCCCCATTCGCTCTTCTTGGTACGCCTTGGTTTTGAAATGGGACGAGGTAAGAAGATGCCCTTCTGCTTCTGGAGAGTAGGATCATCTTTTTGCATGTCAAAAGACTAATTCAGGATTGGTGGACACGAATCTTCGTCTTTTAATTATGAGCGCCTGCCCATTAATGAGTCATTCTGGTTCTCCGTTGACTAATACTTGCATTAGCATTGGATAACGATACATGAGTGATTGCAGTGACTGAATTAATGGTCCCCTCCCTCGAACAGATAACTCGTGGCCACCGGCGGATGAACCAATCGACAATAACGACCGCAAAACCACAGAGCGCCCCGGTGGTGGCCACGGTGGCGGTGGGGTCAGGGAGCAGGATCGGTACATGCCGATAGCCAACGTCATACGGATCATGCGCCGCATCCTCCCCCCGCACGCCAAGATCTCCGACGACGCCAAGGAGACCATCCAGGAGTGCGTGTCAGAGTACATAAGCTTCATCACGGGGGAGGCCAACGACCGGTGCCGGCAGGAGCAGCGCAAGACCATCACCGCCGAGGACGTCCTCTGGGCCATGGGGAAGCTAGGGTTCGACAACTACATCGAGCCGCTCACTATATATCTGAACCGCTACCGTGAGATCGAGGGGGACCGCCCTGGCAATAGTTTCCGCGGCGAGGCTTTCTATCTGAACAAGCGTGGTACCACTAGTAATACTGGTGGGATGGATTATTATCATGGACCGCCACCACCGCCGACGGCAGGGATGCTTCCTCCTTATGGGCCGCCTCACCACCAAGCAATGGGGTATATGGATCCAGCGGCGGCTGCGGCCATGGGCACTTATTACGGGGTTGGGCCATCAACAGGGAGCGGTTCTTCCTCGGCTAATTCGCCTTCACAGGCCAATTTGGCGGGCTTTGATCCTTTTGCTCCCTTCAAATATTAGCTTCTTGCCAGCTAGGGCATCATAAGATGAGATTGGTGACCTCTAATTGGATAACAACCAGGTTGGATCTCTGACTTTTATTGTCGCTAGTTCTTATTTGAAGGAATTGAACTTGTGGAGTTGTTGAAAACAAGAAACTAGCTAGGCTTTTCTAGATGGTTGTTCTCTTTTATTTCAAGAAACCTTTGTCGTTGATATTGCAAAAAATCTTTGTTCATTCTGTGCTCTGGGCCTCGAGTTAATTTTGATCATGGAATCATCCGGCTTTGGTTTTATCCAGAGTTTATAAGCTTCCAAATAAGACTCGAACGTCTGAAGAACAATCCCCAAATATAAAGCGACATCACTTAAAAAGTCTATTATCTAGCCCTCCCTTAAAGATATCCTGAAACAGAACGAAGAGGTAAGTCGTATCCATCCAAAAACATGGAACGGGATGTGGAAAGGTCCTGGTGAAAGGCAAAACAAGGGGATAAGTTCATAAGAAGTAACTGCAAATCCCTTCATAAACGTTTGTTTTTCCAAAATTGCCACCTCACTAATTCAATAGTGATGGTGAAGTGCTAACACTACGACTATATTCTTACGTACACAAAATGAGCTAATCTTATGTCAACGAGGCAGTTGTTGCACTGACAACTAGCTGAATGATATAAGTGTCATCAGAGAACATCACTCACATGGAGAAGAAGGTAAAAGAAGAAAAGGCTACTTCATCAACTTGGAGAAGCATCCGCTTTGCCGCGATATACGGTCTCCAAACACTCCTTAGCTCGGTGAACCTTCGACTGAATGTAAAAGCTACCATTCTTGGCATTCTGCTCGAATAATACGTCATATTTCTGCACAAACAGAACAGGCTTAAGCTATTGAGAAGCAAGCAACAGCAAAGAATCAAAGCACAAGAAACAAATAAAATTATTGGAGACCTTCACTATCTCTTCCCATGCGGTTTCTTCAGAGACACCAAGAATCTGTCTCGCCTCTTGTTCCGTCATGGCCTTACTTGCTCTACGGACAGCGTTCTGTACCGTCTCCTGGGCAACACCGGTTTTTGAAGCATCTGCAATGGAAGATACACTCTTTTTCAGCATCAGAGAAAAGTCTAATGTCACAAAATCTGTTTCATTTGGAGAGAAAGCTCCTGCTTCACCATTCACAATTTCCTATTCTCTGCTCCACTTTTTCATTCTCAATTTCACAAAGTGGTGCCAGGGGGTGGCTTCCATTTACACAGCACAGGTAACTTAATAAGAGAATTATTGATGCTACACCTTTTCTTTGACTAATACAGTCTGTATTTCCTTTTCGCACACCAAATATATCAAGAGATGTGCTAAGACTGTAGAGGAGACTAAACAAAATTCATTAGAAAAATTGCTTAAATTGCCGCGAATTCATTTATGATCAATGATTTTGATCAAAAAATCCTCAAAAGGATCCATCCAACAAAAGAAGAAGAAAAGTTAACATGTGTTTTTTTTCCTTTTGGGGGGCTAGGACAGAAGCTAATAGGACATTTGATAATTACAAAGAAAAACGGTAGAGATGCGAGGGCAAGAGACAGGGACAAAGACAGCAAAGGACTCATTCGCAGAGAGGCCCCAATCCCAATTGGTCTCAACTATAGAATATATGGACGCTTAAAAGGATTCAAAGACAAGAACTATAACCACTGAGACAGAAAGGCAGCACGCCATTGTCTTTCTCCCACCATATAGCAACTAACCCCAGTCAGAATAGACTCAACTAAGGAATCTTTTTTCTTTATTTGAAAAAAGCCACACATATAAGGAAGAGAAGATGACGAGTAAGAGTGCATTTGGGAACCATTCTACTCCTAGGAACAATTTCTACTCTCAAATGGCTTTTTTTTTTTCCTTTAATTTTGTTCCCTAAACAAGTTTTTAAACATTCGAAGGTGTTTAGCAACTGCACAAAATTTCTATTCCCAGAATAAAAATATATTTAATACAACCCTCAAATTTTTTTTGTGACTTAGAATTCTTTTTAATTTTTTTAATAATTTGATTACATGTTTCTCTTTTTTTATCTCTTCTTTTTTCTTTTTTTTTCCTTCGCATCTTCTTTTTTTTGTGACCGGACATCTTTTGGCTAGTCATCAGCTCTCACCATTGCAAGCAACCAGCTAGAGGAAGAAGAAGAGGAATAGAAAAAGAAAGAAAAGAAAAAAGAGATAAAAAAAGGAAATGGTCTCGGCTTGATTCAGGAGTTTTTCCCGGGAGCAAAGAAGCAACTTTCTTTTACTTCTTGATTCTATTCCAAATCTATTCCCGAGAACAAAAACTTTACTAAACAGATTTCTATTCTTTTTTTGTTCTAGGAACAAATAAATAAAAGCAGGCACCATTTGGCATGATACCAATAAACTATCCTCCATCACCTGCTCCCCACAATTGTTGTACTTCACCATACAGTTTCAGCTCGGAAAAAAAAAAAAAAATTTGTCATATTTAATTTTTGGGTTAATACCTTAAAAAACCCCAAACTGGTACACCTGTGACAAATTTACCCCAAACTAATTTTTTAACCATGAAAAACCCCAAACTGGTATACCTGTGACAAATTTACCCCAACTAACAAAAAAAAACCCTAAACTGGTACATTTATGACAAATTTACCCTAAACTAATTTATTCGACCGCAAAAAACTCCAAACTGGTAAATTTGTGACAAATATACCCTTCGCTAAATTGGATTAATACAAAAAAAAAAATCACAAAAATTGTAAACTCGTAACAAACGGAATGTAAAATCCTAAATTGGTATATTAATCAACTGTCACGTGTCATTTAACTTAATAATTTAACGAAAAAAATTTAATAAAAACTAACAGAGGGTAAATTTGTCACAAATGTACCAGTTTGGGGTAAATTTGTCAAAGGTTTTGGTGGTCAAAAAAATAGTTTGAGGTAAATTTGTCACAGGTGTACCAGTTTAGGGTTTTTCAAGATATTAACCCTTAATTTTTCGATGTTTTGAACCAGTAGAAGTTGGAGAATTCAAACAAAAGTTTGTAAACAGCAGCATCCAACCTAGAAATATAGGTTGACTGATGCCAGACCGAAATTCTGTCATCGCCGACTGGGATAATGTTCAAAATGACTCCTTTTTGTCAAAGGGTACATTCAGCATGAAAAGAAACTCCAGTGTCTGATGGGAAAGGTAGTTGATCAGTCCGTGAACAGTTACATTTCAGCTTTCAAGTTGAGCATTAGAAGACTACTACAGATTGCATGGACCGTTCCTCACTAAGGTGGGAAGGGCAAACCAGTCCTTTTACTATATATAGCTTCACTTTCAACCATATCTTCAACAAGAACATTTTACCCAAAGTCCCTATATTCTTAGCAAAAATTGGCAGCAACTTAATGACTTCAAAATCTTAACCATATTTTCTTGATTTTTGACTTTGAATAAGCGTTCAAGTGGGCAAAGATATTAATGATACAAACAAATAAAAATAAATAGCAAAAATATGCCCATAGAAAAGCTAGAAAGACTTACTAGCGAGTGCCTGACGATATGCCTGCACAAAAGCCCTGGCTAAAATACCACCTCCCATCACAACCAAGTTGGCAAGAATCTTCGCTGCCTGCAGAAACAACTACGGATCAATAATAGAAAAGGGTATGTAGAAGTTATGTCCATTTAAAGAGCGAGCAATCAGCCAAACATGAATTGCCCATTCACATGAGCCTTTAAGTACTCAGCATTCCCCACCTTCCGCGTGTTCCCTGCTCTCTCTCCCTCATTCGTATGCAAGCTCTTCTGTGCCGAAGGACAATTGACTACAGCTAGCATCTACTCATACAATAGCCACACCACTTGCCTATTTGGCTCCATACCACCAAATTATCAGTTCTCTCAAACATTGCCAACTGACCAGCTAGCTGCCATGCTTCATCTTTTCGAAAGAAAAGCAAATTGTATGCAGCTATTTTCTCCCCAAAGAAAAGCTGGCAAACAAAGGTTTTTCTCTTGGATCCAACTTAAAAATAGATGCATTAACCAAGCATCCATTAGAGAAAATAATTTGTCGTCATATAACCCACAAAAAATAAATTACCGCCGAGAGTACAACATAGAAATAACACGAGCGCAAACCCGCCCGGCAATATCCTCCCTCGAAACCCAGTTTCACATCCCACCCAATCGGGTAGGTCATAAAAACCAAACGCACCCTTAAAGTTCACGCTCGGATAATCGACAAATCTCCAAATCCACCCGAACTCCGATTAAACAGACGGGGCACAATCCTAACAAACACATCGCGAAACCCTAACCACGCGAGGAGCGCATGAATTCTGGCAGAGCCAATGCCATTGGGAGAACGCAAGGGCACGAAGCGGGTCGGGCAAAACGAAAAATGCGAACTTGCGGGGATATTGCAGCTCCCCCATGAGCACAAGATGCAATTACAGGGGAGAACCCAGGCTGGGGACAGTCGAAACGGACATCCGCCGGAACCACCGAAGAAGCCGAACGACGCGATACGTACCATGATCGCCGCAACAACGGGCGAGGAAGCGCCTCCTCCCGCCGGGATGAATCAGGGGCTCGCTTGCACCAACGAATTCTGCGCCGTCCGGACCGGCCAGAGAGAGAGAGAGAGAGAGAGAAGGTTACGGCGTGGAATGGAGATTCCTCAAATGGAGAGGGCGAACGAAAGGGGACTCTCAAGGGCGTTATGGTCCATTTTTTGCTCGAGACAAGAAAGAAAGAAAGAGGCAACATATTACCAAGGGGCAACACGTATGTTTTCCCTATTTTTGTCCAAAAGAAAACTTGGGATTTCCTCTCTGATAATTAAAAATAAAAAGAACACGGAAATTATATGATTAGTGAGTCGATTCGTCAATAGACACCCGACTAGTTAATTAAGTTAATTATTGTCATATCGTGCGTGTTTGTTAGTATGAGTATTTCTGAGTAATTATTGAAGATTGTAAAATTACAAAGTAAGCACGTGGCTATTTTGAGATCTCCAGGAGACTCCTTCTCGCAGTTTTACTAGAGCAGGGCCTATTCGTTTACCATTAAGTGACAGCACAAAAAATGTTTTTTTCTATTTTTCTATCAAAATCAATGATTCATTTATTCGTGAAAAATAAATTACTTAAAACTATTTTCTTGAAAATAATAGTTTGTATCGCTTGTAAAAATGAACAAACAAGATATATTTTCATTGTTGACGAAAAAAATTTAAATGTAAATTTTTCTTGATGACAATAAGATATCCCATTAACTAATTATTTTAAAAGATAGAAGCGATCATTTTAAAATATATATTTTCTAAATTATTTATTTTTTGAGAAATAAATGAAACATATATATCATTTATATTTCAAAAAGTCATGATATTTGAACCGCATGTCAAGGTCCATGGGTAGCATAGAAGGACAGCAAAACCTTGCAGGTTGAACTAGACAGAATTGCAGTCTGCTGGCAAGAAATTGCTAAAGCTGAGTTATACCTTGAAAGCTAGTGTGCATTACATTGTGGGGAATGTGACAGCTATATCTTTGTGGTTTAACAACTGGTAACCCTTCGGAAATTCTTTTAGACAGGTTTCCCTCTAGCATTCTTTGTAACTCAATTGTTCAAAAGAATGCAAGCGGCTGCTATGATAGATGGTAATGATTGGTGCTGGCCTTCTCCTAGAATTGAGGATTTGTTAGCTATTCAAGTGGATGTACGCGGAGTTCTATTCTCCCAGATCTGATACCGAGGATAAGGTGAATTTTCTTGGGGCTTAATATTTATAGTTCAATCAAAAAGAGGCATAGAACTTAGCCCTCAGCGTGTTCAGGTCCAACGGCACAAGCTTATCTGGTTTATTGGTTTAGGCCAAATATTCCAAAGATAGAATGAGGAGGTGGTCTTCCCTGGAGGATAAGTGCTCATTATGCAAGCAGGAAGCTGAAACAAGAAAGCATTTGTTCTTTTGATTCACTTTTCCAAAGCAGATTTGGGAGAGAATGATGTTTCTACTTTGCTTACCTAGACGAGCATCTGTTCTCTTGGCCCTCCACTTCCTTTAAAAGAAAATTTTTGACGGTGGTGCTACCTGCAGATATCAAGGCAATATGCAGCAATTGGAGGATTAGAGGTTAAAAGTTGTATTTTTGGGTTTGTAATGGAACCTCTCGATCAATGGGCTGAGGATGAATTTCCATGTGTAAAGGTTGGTGAATAGTTTCATGACTTCTTCCTGCGATAAATTTCGTTGTTCTCCGTCTAATTGATAAGGTATTGGGTTTTGGGCTGCTGGGTATGGTTGCATTAGGTTTTGGGCTAAGCCTATTGGCTCTTTGGGTCTATCTAGGATGTGTAAAGTTGACATATGGGCTAGTATGGGAAGTGGCCCTCCCATCTTTTGGTATTATGCAAATAAAACTATTTACTTACCAAAAGCAAAAAATCTACGAGTTAACATTTAAGTGCTCAAAATTTGAGGAGTTTCAGATTTAGTAAATATTAAAGTGTTTGAGCCGCAAAATTTTGATTAAGCAAAAAAAGAAAAAGAATTTAAAAGTCGATGTACACATGCCCAATGATTCCTTTTCTTTTGTTTGGATAAATTTAAAAAAAAAAAAGTCAACTAGATATTGGTAAGTAAAGGAGAGTATTGATAATATAATCCTAAAATGATTGATAAGTCACTCAAATAAATATTGATAAATTCATATAAGAGTAGGTAATTTTAAGGTTGTTGTAAGATATACAAATGAAAGTTGGTAAAAGATGAGAAATTTTGGTAACTTGCAACCTGTCTACAAGATCAGTAATTTCCTAAAATTGTCAATGAGTTACCGAAAAATTACCGGAACATCAAGTGATTAATAATTTACTAAAATTTTTTGAATATATACTTTTTTAGAAATTTACCCACACGAAAATAGAATTGTTTATATCTCTTACCGTTACCAAAAAAAAAAATAGAATTGTTTATTTTTTAGAATAGAATATTTAAATCATTCCCCATCATAAAATTCAGACTCAGAAATAAGATCTCGGTAACCGCTGCGTATATAATGATAGATCTAAGTACTAGCCCCGCCTGACAATAGAGAGGAAGCAATGAAAAGAAAGTAGTAGGCAAGTCAATCCAAGTTAAGTTTATTGCAACACCAAATTTTGTTGCACAAAGAACAAGTGGAGTCCAAATCAAAATGTGGTCGTACAAGCACATGGCAAATGATTGAGATTACATCCTTACAAGGGCACGAATGTTAGTCTGGACAATGAAAAACACAAGCAAGGCGGAGTCCGCAAATCCTGCGCCCTATCTTATGCTGGCATACTCCAACCATTTTGTCCGTTGATATAAGCATTCGGTGCCAGTCTTGTCCGGATTGTGAGCTGAAGTTGGAAGATGACACTAAAAGAGGCAGAAGAAATCTGGCGAGCCATTTCCACTCGGTGGTTCTTGGATGATGGATCCTTGAGACCCTCATTCGACGAAACTTGATGAAATTGATGATTGATTCTTGCACCCTTATCACCCTCGTCTATTGCACTCTTGAAACTAGAATCCGTATTCGAATGTGATTAGTGGAACTAAGTTTTAGGATTCAGTAAATGAATGCTTGAAATATTGCTTTTTGGATACAATTATGAGCGCATATTAGACGGTTTAGATGCTACTTAATTAAGACTGGCTCATGGCTAAGCTTATTGAGCATAGTAGTGTGTTGGTGGTGGATGCGACGCATAGATGTAAGCCGGGGGAGGAGGCGATTTCACAAGTAAGGTAGGCGATTTGTAAATGTAAGGAGGTGGCAGCAATGGAGATGGTGGTGGAAGTGATTTGTAAATGTAAGGGAGTGGAGGTGGTGATTTGTAGACATATGGGAGCGGCAGTGGCGGAGACTGTAGACATAAGGCAGTGGTGGGGGAGATTTGTAGACATGTTAGGGAGGTGGCGGTGGAGGAGACTTGAAGACATATTGGGATGGAGGGGGTGCAGGAGGAGATTTGTAAATGTAGGGTGGCGGAGGAGGAGACGTATGATGGTGGCAGAGGGGACTTGTAAACGTGGCAGCAGGGGTGGAGAGTTGTAGATGTAAGTTGGTGGGGATGCGGTAGTAACTTTTAAATGTAAGGAGGCAAAGGGGGTGACTTGCAAACATAAGTGGGAGGTGGTGGAGGCTTGGAGACGTAAGGTGGCGGGGGAGGAGACTTGTAGATGTATTTGGGGGATGGAGGTGGGGGAGACTTGTAGACGTACGGTGGTGGAAGCAACTTATACACATAGATGGATGGAGATGGAGGCAAGGACTCATAGACATAAGGGACAAGGGTTGGCTCGGGCTTCTTACACTCGGCATTAAGGGTCTTAGGAGCAAAAGTGAAGGAGTTGGCAGAGAGCACGACTTCATAGTAAGTCTTGGACTTGACGGAAACCTTTGCACCCTTAATGCCATCGAGCAAGTCGATTGGGATGGAGCAAAGAGAATGCTCAGGTGCAGCGTGGAGCTCAGCAATGCACGCATTGGAGCCGTACTTGGCATAGTCGAAGCCCAGTACGATGACGCTGTATTTGCCATTGATCTCGGTGGCTTCGTAGGCCTTGATCTACTTCGCACCGGCATTGCATGTCACCTCCACAATGGCACCTACTCCATTTATTAAAAAATAATTCGAAAAAATATACATTATCTTAATTAAAAAATCAGCCAAGGGTGATATATTCTATATTAAAACCATATTGTAATAGTACTTTGATATACTCGAACTAAAATTAGCAACAATATAATTAAGTTATATATGTTTGATTACTACATATATAAATGTTAAGCAACCTTCGAGGTGTTTCTTGTCATGGGATTTGATAGAGTATCCCCAATTGTAACACTTGTAGCAATACACTTTCTCAACAACCTTAACGACCAAGTGAGGGTGATGATGGTGGACCGATGGTGGAGAAGAAGCATAGTAATAAGGTGCAAGAACATGTTTAAGAGGAGGAGGGGACTTCTAGTGGTAAGGTGGTGGATGAGACTTCTTCGAGGGTAGTGGAGAGATGTAGTATTAAGGTGGCAGATTGTTATTGCTTTGCATCAGGCCAGGGGATTAACCTTAACAAATATGGTATCTTTATGGGAGCTACCTGTCCGCAGGATCTACAGCACAATATTGCAGCCGAATTAAGAGTTCCTATCCTTGAACAAACCGAAAGTACCTCGGACTACCATCTGATTGGGGGAAGACTAAAAAACAGATGTTCAGCTGGATATTAGCAAGAGTGGATCGAAAATTGGAGGGATGGAAGGAGCAACTCATTTCGAAGGCCGGTAAAGAAGTGCTTATAAAGATGGTTATCCAGGCATTACCACAATATGCTATGCAGACCTTTAAGATCCCTATCTCAATCTGTCGAGCTATTGAACGAAAAATTTCAGGTTTTGGTGGAAGCAGAAAGCTAATCAAAAAGGAATTCACTGGAAGAGTTGGAACGTTCTAAAGAATAGAAAAGCTGAAGGTGGTATGGGTTTCAAAGACCTTGTGATTTTCAACAAAGCGATGCTGGGGAAACAAGCCTGGAGACTAGCTAAGGCTCTCGAGACCTTGTGGAGCAAAGTTCTTAAAGGTCTCTACTTCCCTACTAGTAACATATGGAATGCTACAAAAGGAAACAGACCCTCTTGGGGCTGGCAAAGCCTATTAATCGACCGCGACGCCCTTCAACCTGATCTAAAATGGGAAGTAGGGGATGGTAAGTCCATTAACCTGAGAGAGGATCGATGGCTGCTGTTTGGAAGAATTGGAGGTCCAGCTAACTCTAGTGACCTCAATTAGTCGCTGAACTTATTAATCCAAATTCGCGCACATGGAACAATCAACTGATATCAAAACTATTTGACAGCAATGTTTCAACAGAAATACAGGCCACAATTCTCAGTACAAGTCCCAGACCAGATCGGCTTCTCTGGATTGGTCACCCTTCAGGGGAATATAACATTAAAAGCGGTTATCACAAACTCAGATCAGCCAATCAAACAAACACAGCAAACATGGCATCATCTTCCTACCAAGTACCGCATCAAATTTGGAGAGAGATCTGGAATCTAAAGACAAGCCCCAGAGTTAAGCAATTTATATGCAGCCTATGCACAGAGAGTCTTGCCCCCACTGTCACTCGCATCCCGAAACTACCGAACACCTATTTTGCGTCTGCTGGTGGTCTCGGCAAATCTGGGGAAAGTTCAAGCAACTCAGTCCAGCACCTTCAACATCCATAACAAGAATGGACAGATGGGTTCATGACTACCTGCAACCCGAAGTTTCAACCAGTCAGAAAGCCACCTTCGCTACCCTCCTCTGACTCCTGTGGAAAGCCCGTAACGCTCTAATTTTCCACGGCCGCAAAGAGAAACAGGAACAACTCATCACAGAGGCCCGAATCACTCAAAGCATCTATGAGAAGTGGAATCCAAGCATCAAAAAGCAACCTTCAGAACCACAAACCTGGGAACCACCGGATCCGGGAGTCCTCAAAATCAACGTCGATTGCGCTTGGTTGGACACGTAATCGGAAGGCTCCATCGCTGGTCTGTGCAGATCCGCCGATGGGCTTTGTGTGGACGGGTTTGCGCAGTCGATCCGAGCTCCCTCAGCCTTGGCCGGTGAAACCCTAGCTCTTCGGCGTGCTCTGGAATGGGCGAAAGACTTCCGGACTTCTCCTCTGACACCTGCTTTCCCACACGCACGAACGGAACTCAAGTCAGTTTCAATCTCAAGTGATTGCTTTACAACAGTTGAAGCCATCATGGGCCGCAAGTCTCCGTTGGGCCTCGTCCCAAGCAACTCATGACTCGCCACGAGCCGTTGGCCCACCCGCCTAATGTTGATATCCGGATCGAACCACGCCGGACGAATCAAGCAACCGACTTCATTGCAAAATCTCATCGCGGGTTCCCTTCCGAGCAATTGGATCTATTACCCCCGCGGATCTTTATCTTATCCTTTGTTTAGACTATCCTAATTACTGTAATCCGTCCTCTTAGTATCGTATATGAAAGCTACGTATTCGTCCAAAAAAAAAAAAGGTGGCAGAGACAATTTCTTAAGTGGCAGTGGGGAGGTATAGTAGTAAGGTGTCGCGACTTACCCCTCCGGGGGAGGGAATAGGTTTAGGGGTATTGCCTAAACGATGAACCTAAGACCCACGATTAGGCACGGGCTCTTTCAAGCCCATACCTTGGGTGACATTAGGGTATTCTTAAGAATTTCGCAATAAGGAGTCGCCACTAGCTTATTGGGATCAACTAGAAATCAAGTAAGATATGGAAGTGCACCTCACTTTCTACGCAACCAGAGAATCTGGGATCGAGGACTTGATTGCACTAATTGACCAATTAGTACCCTTTTGGTACCTAATCTTGTTCATTTTAAGAGAAAAGATTTTTGTCAAGCAGTTTGGATTGATTTTACACCTATCCACTAACGTATGAGGTGATCATGTAAATGTGCAATCATTAAACTACTAATTATAGCCACCAAGATCCTAATAGCAGTAAAATTGAGCACATGTAATTAAACATTCACAAACGTAATCAAATATGCAAATTAAACATGCGATATAATCAATATGCAAGCAAATAAAGGCTTAATTACACTAAGAAAGCAAGACATGGTAATTTCTAAACAAACCCCACATTTTTTAGATTTTTGATGTGTGTGCGCGCGTGTGTGTGTCTATATATTTTGGGCGAACCGAGTTAGGTTTGGTCTAACCTGACCTAGGTCTGACCCGTTCAAGGCGGGTCGATCCACCCCGTTCGGGTCTAGCCCAAAGGGGGGACCCGAAGGGGGGGCGGGTCAGGTCAAAACTATGCTGACTGAGTCAAGCCCAACCAACCCTAGTTGAGCCTTCGCGAGGCCGAGATTGGGTCTCAACTAGCAGGCCCAATCCCTTGCAAAAAAGGATTCCGCAGGCCCACAGCCCAAACCAACTCTAGGCTATAGGCTGCGGAAGAAAGAGGCCAAGTGGGCTAGAAAGATCTGGCCCAGCTCAGCCTACCTCCTCCGGTTGACAACTGCTTAGTCTCGACAAGAGGAGCCGCGACAACGCCATTGAGGCTATTCACCGGCCAAGGCGTGATGGTACCGTCCCGGTTAGGTGTGGGGGCAGCTTTCGTCCCCCTCTCGCGAGACTGAAGGGCTTCGATAGCAACAACAAGGGGTGTTTGGGGCGAGCTCCGACGACACATGCGAGGACTCACGGCTCCAACCTCCCACGGTTCCAACGACACAACTCCCAGGAACATGACCTAGACAACGTAGAAGAGAGAGGGAGCGATGGAGAGAGAGGGATGCGACCCGTGGCCCTAAACGACGAGAACAGGGTGGAAACTTCGGCTTGGCATTTTTTCGAGCAAGTAGCATGCGCTCACAAATCATGAGATTTTGGATCCGACAGTGACTCAAGGCGGACCTTGGATTCTCAGCAATTAACTAACAACAAACAGAGACCTAGCCGAGGACCTATGAAGGTCGGAGCTCGCCCGAAACGGACAGAACGAACTCCGGCCAACTCAATTTCAAAAGCCACACACCAAGCGTTCAATAAAAGGCCAACCTGGGTTCCAGGGAAGACGGCGGCGATCGACGTCGATTGGGCGGCTCACTAGCGGTGGCACAACGTCCCGAGAGGCTCTCAGATCCTTGGCTGACCTCCACCCACCTTCTTTCGTCTCTTCTCTTCCTGATCTCCCCTCTCGGTTCCCCCTCTTCTCCAGTTTTTTGTTGCTCCCCCTTTTCGTATTCTACTCTTCCTCTTTTCTTCTGTAGGTCTACGCATGAAGAACTGCAACACCGGCTCCCCTTGCTGATCTGATCCGAACCCGCGGATCCCATTGCCCACCTGCCCTCCGATCTTGCTGTCCCTTCTTGTCCTTGTTCCTACTACTGCTCCTTTCCTTTCCTGTAGGTCTCGCGCACAAGGACTGGAAGAGGAGGACCAGCAGTGATGGCCTGCACAAGGGGAAAAAAAGGAAGGCTAGGCTAGGCCTAGCATGGGGGAAAGAAAAAAGGAAGAGGGGCGGGCTAGGCGAAGGCCGGATCCAGCCCAACCCAACCCCTAAGCGTGTTTTTTTTTTTTTTTCCTTCTTTTTTCTTTTTCTTTCTTTTGTTTTTTTTTTTTTTTAAAAAAAATAGGTGTCAACATAAGGTGGGGGAGGAGACTTCTTAAGGGAAGGCGGAGATGTGTAGTAATATGGTAATGGAGGCGATGGTGAAGGTGAAGGAGGAGACTTGTAGTGGTATGGTGGCAGTGGAGACTTCTTAGGCGGCAATGGAGATGTGTAGTAGTGAGGAGGTGGAGGTGATGGTGAAGGCAGAGGGAAAGACTTATAATAGTATGGTCGCGACGGGGACGGAGACAGTGGTGGTGGAGATTTGTAATAATCTGGTAGTGGTGGGGAAGGAGAAGGAGGTGGAGGGGACTTGTATACATAAGGCCGTAAAGGGAATGGTGAAGGCGAAGGCAAACTTATAGACATATGGAGGAGGTGGAGACGGTGATAGCGGGGATAGTGACTTGTAAACATAAGGAGGTGGTGGAGACTTGCACATTTAGGGTGGTGGGGGAGACGAAGAGGGTGGGGGCGGAGACTTATAGACAAGGAGGAGGGGGAGATGGTGATGAAGGGGGTGAGGACTTATAAACATAAGGTAGCGGCAATGAAGGAGACAATGGAGGAGGAGAAGAGTAAGGCCCTGTTTAGTAAAACGTGTTTTTGTTTTTTGGAACAAAAAATTTTGTTCTTTTGTTCTGTTCTGGGAAACAAAAAAAGAACAAAAACGTGTTTGGTAAAACTTTTGTTTCCAGGAACAAATTTGTAACATAAACAAGAAGTAGAAAAAAGTTGCTTCTTGTTTCCGGGAACAATTCCGAAAAACAAATTTTCTCTCCTCTTTTCTCTCTTTTCTTCTTCTCATTATTTTCTTCTCTTTCTTTTTTCTTTTGGCTAGTTGCCAGCCTTGGCCACGGCCGGCGCTGACAACTAGCCAGACGAGGGCCAGCAACCTTGCCGAAGGATCGCCGGCCCCTAGAGACGCCGCGCCACCACCTAGGCTAGGCGAGGTCGACCTCAAGCCTCATCGATGGCTGGGCGAGCTTGGCCTCACCAGATTTGGGCGAGCTCAATCCAAGCGAGGCTAGGTCTCGCCGGCCGATGCGAGATCGACCTCATGCTCGCCCAGGCCAGGCGAGGTCGGGCCTCACTGGCTGGCGCAAGGCTCGCCTGGCCACCGAGGCCATCGGTGAGGCCAAGCCTCGTGGTGCTCACCAGGCCACTAGGAGGTTCAACCTCACTAGATCTAGGCGAGGTCGAGCCTCGCCGGTGGTCAGGCGAGGCTCTGGCAAGCTCGCCAGCAACTGGCCATAAAGAGAAAGGAGAGAAAAGAAAAAAAGAAAAAAGAAAAAGGAAAATATAATAAAAATATTAAAAAACTAAAAGAAACAATAAAATTATACAATTTTACCAAACGTATTTCTATATAGGAAGTAGAAATTTTGTGCAATTATCAAACGTATTCTTATACCCATAAATTGTTCCTAGGAACAGAAATAAAAAAGAAAAATTATTTATGTTAAAAAATTATTCTTCTGGAATAGAAACATTACCAAATGTGCTTCAAGTGTAGTAGTCGTCAACAAAAGCAAACCCAACATTGCTTGAAACTACCAATATATCCGGCGCCAAAACTAACGCCGACAAAGGACAACCCCTGCCTGGGCCGCCGCTCAGATTCGTCATGACTGAAGAGCCCAATTGTATTCTTAAAAATATCTTGAAACTAGCTTAATATTTAACAATTTGGGTAAAGAGAAACTCGGAGAAGAGGGAGAAGTGGCTTTTCGGCTGAGGACGGCATGGTGACGGCAGAGAGTATTTATAGTGGGAAGCCGCTAGGGGGCAATAGCTGTCGACAAGAGGAATAATTCAATAAGCATCATAGATTGACCAAGTAAAATAGCTTCTCTAGCTGGCCTCAAAATCCTTTTTTAAAAGCCAATGGTGGGAGGGTCAAAAGTGGTTGCTGTTCAGTTTATAGAACGAGTCGACCATGGCCTTGACGTCATCCAGAAAGAGGAGAGGAGTCGACCATTTCCAAGTCAAGAAGAGAAGCCGTTGAAGCAATCAGAGATCTCTGGAGTTGTACGGCGCTTGGGTTCGATTGCTATCATCTTAATGCGCGCGGTGGGCAGATAAATCGATGCTCGTTCATCACTTCCCCGAACTTTCTTTTTTTTCTTCTTTTTTTTTTTCCCTGGGTCGAGCCACTACCGTCTACTTCACTTTTGTGCATTCTGCAATTCACGTGCTTTTGTCAATCGGGATGGTTCTCGGTCGCGAGAGGTGCATGTGGCATCCATGATTGGCCTGCGAGCTCTCCAGGAAATAGAAATTTAGTTTGATGGGAAGGTCCACGAGAGAGAGGGAGGGATGGCGACAGAGATCACATCCCTTCTAAGCTGAATTCGCATTTTGTGAGGCCATAATAACATGCTTGTTTTGAAGGTGAACATGGATAGTTGCTCAATTAATCCTAAACTTATATGGATGTGCATTTGATCCCAAACTTTTCAATTTACTAATTCGATCCTAAACATTTATAAGAAATTCCAATATAATCCTTCTTCCCAATTTTTGTTAGAAATTGATTACGCGGCAGTGCTGTTATCACTATTCCCCTTACATTGCACATCGACACGCTAGCAATTTCCAGCAAAAATTAGTCTGAAAAACTATATTGAAATTTTGTGTAAATTTTTAAGAATAAATTAGTAAAATTACAATATTTAGGATTAAATTATCCCTCGTATTGCCTATAAAAATGAATAACCAAAAATATTTTTATTGCCCATGAAAATACTTTTTATTGACTAATTATCTCAAAGCAATTCACTTGAAACAAAATATTTTTTAAATTATTCATTTTTCACAAAACAAATGAAGTCTAAATAAAAGTAAAAAGTACATCTTACTGTTCTGTCAAAAATTTAAGCATTGTTCAGCTACGAAAAAGCCATATTTGAATCGAGGTTGGGAAAATGGGGCTCACCTGATTGTTTGGACAGCTTGGGATTGAGAAATGTGCAATTGTGGAAATGAGTAGGCGTTCCGAAGAAGCTCTGGAACTTGCTGCTTCTATCTGGCTCCCTATTGATGCCCCCGATTCATTGCCATCTGCTGAAAGACCGTAGTAACTAGCAGCTTGAGGCTAAACAGGATTGAATTTGGGCTTGGCGAAAATTACTCAAGCTGGGGCATATTTAGAAACCTTGTGTGCGATAGATTGTGGGGAATGGGAAAGCTATATCATTGTGGTTTGATGACTGCCACACTTTGGAAATTTTTTTGGACGGACTTCCGTTTTGGATTCTATTATGACTCAAATATTCAAAAGAATGCTAAGGTGGCTGCAGTGATTGATGGTAATGATTGGAGCCGGCCTTCTTCTAGATTTGAGGATTTGCTAATTATTCAAGCAGTTGGACGTGGAGCTATATATTCTGAGATCGACTGGGAAGTTCAACCAAAAAGAAGCATGAAAGTTACTTAGCCCTCAACATGTTAAGGTCGAACGTCACAAGCTCATCTAGTTTAGGCCAGATGTCCCAACTCATGGGTTTAATGTTTGGCTTGCTATCCTAAACCAATTGCAGACCAGAGATAGAATGAGGAGGTGATGATCCCTTGAGGATGAGTGCTCATTATGAAGTTTGGTAACTTGCAAACTGCAAAGAAGATTATTAATTTTCACAAATTGTCAAAAGACAAGTGATTAATAATCTTTCTTACTGACGGCCTTTTAAGATATCCGGTTTTAGAAATCTACCGGCACGAAATCAAAATCTTTTTTTCATAACAGAAGAATTTAATCGCTCCCCATCTTATAATTCAGGCTTGGAAACCAAATCTCAATAAATTATTTGTGAATTTATTTTATAAATTATAAGTACTGGCAAATGTGATAGAGAAGAAGCAGTAAAAAAGAAAGCACTCATTACATTAATCAATTTATGCTTATTGCTAGATGGAATTTTATTCAATAATAAGAGGATCCAACAAACAAATGAAGGGAGGAGTCCAAATCAAGATGAAGTAGTACAAGGACATGGCAAAATAAATGAGATTACATCCTAAGAAGGTGAAGAGTATTAATAAGAGAAAGGAAAAATAGAAGCAAAGCTAGATGGGCAAATCCTGCACCCTTATTTTATCAAGGCATGCTCCGACCATTTTCTCTGTTGAGATAAGCATTTGGAGCCGGTCCCATCTGAAAGTAATGTGAGCAAAAGTTGGAAGACGACAATCAAAGAGGCAGAAGCAATCTGGCGACCCATTTCCCCTCGGTGGCTCTTGGACGATGGATCTTTGAGACCCTTATTCCATGAAACTTGATGAAATTGATGATTGATTCTTGTACCCTTATCACTCTCCTTTATTACACTCTTGAAACTAGAAACTGCATTCAAATGCAATCAGTGAGAGTAAGTTTTACATTTCAATAAAGGAATGCTTGAAATATTGCTTTTTGGATACATTTGTGAGCAAATATTAGAGTGTTTAGACACTACTTACTTAATTGGGACTGGTTCGTGACTAGGTTTCTTGAGCTTAGTAGTATGTTGGTGGCGGAGGCGACGAGTAGATGTAGGCCGGGGGAGGAGGTGATTTCACAGGTGGTGGAGGCGAGGTGTAATGGTAGGGAGGAGGAGGTGAAGGTGAAGGGGGTGGTGGAGATTTGTATATGTAGGGAGGAGGCGGCGACGGAGATGGTGGTGGGGGTGATTTGTAGATGTAAGGAGGTGGCGGTGATGGAGATGGTGGTGGAGGTGATTTGTATACATAGGGAGGAGGCGGCGATGGAGATGGTGGTGGAGGTGATTTGTATACATAGGGAGGATGCGGCGATGGAGATGGTGGTGGGGGTGATTTGTAGATGTAAGGAGGCGGGGGTGATGGAGATGGTGGTGGGGGTGATTTGTAGATGTAAGGAGGAGGTGGTGATGGAGACGGTGGTGGAGGTGATTTGTATACATAGGGAGGAGGCGGCGATGGAGATGGTGGTGGGGGTGATTTGTAGATGTAAGGAGGTGGTGGTGATGGAGATGGTGGTGGAGGTGATTTGTAAATGTAAGGTGGTGGAGGTGGTGACTTGTAGACATAAGGCGGCGGTGGGGGAGATTTGTAAATGTAAGGTGGTGGGGGAGGAGACTTGTAGACATAAGGTGAGGGCGGAGGTGGTGGTGGAGACTTGTAGATGTAAGGCGGAGGTGGGGGAGACTTGTACACATAGGGAGGAGGCGGTGGAGATTTGTAGAGGTAAGGTGGTGGTGGAGGAGACTTGTAGACATATGGGGACGGTGGGGGTGGGGGAGGAGATTTGTAAATGTAGGGCGGAGGAGGAGGAGACTTGTAGACATAAGGTGGTGGTGGAGGGGACTTATAAACATACGGGGATGGTGGTGGGGGTGGAGACTTGTAGATGTAAGGAGGCGGAGGAGGTGACTTGTAGACATAAGTGGGAGGTGGGGGTGGTGGTGACTTGTAGACATAAGGCGGCGGGGGAGGAGACTTATAGATGTATTTGGGTGATGGAGGTGGGGGAGACTTGTAGACATACGGTGGCGGAGGAGGCGACTTGTACACATAGGTGGATGGAGGTGGAGGCGGGGACTTGTAGACGTAAGGGGCGGGAGTTGGCTTGAGCTTCTTGCACTCAGGGTAACGGGTCTTAGGAGCAAAAGCAAAGTAGTCAGCGGAGAGCACAACTTCTTTGTAAGTCTTAGACTTGACAGAAAGCTTGGCACCCTTAATGCCGTCGTGCAAGTCGGTGGCGATGGAGCATAGAGAATGCTTGGGTGCCGCGTGGAGCTTGGCCGTGCATGCCTTGGAGCCATACTTGGTATAGTCAAAGCCCGGGATGGTGACGCTGTATTTGCCGTTGATCTTGGTGGTTCCATAGGCCTTGATTAGCTTTTTGCTAACCTTGCATGTTACCTCTACTACGGCACCTGCCCCATTTATTAAAAAATAATCAGAAAAATATACGTAACCCTAATTCAAAAGTCAGCCAAGGGATGATATATTTTATATTTATACCTTATTGTAATATTACCTTAATTTACTCAAACAAAATTAGCGATGATATAATTTACACGTCTACCAACCTTTGAGGTGTTTCTTGTTGTGGGATTTGATAGGGTGTCCCCAATCATAGCACTTGTAGCAATACACTTTCCCGACAACCTTAACAACCATATGAGGGTGATGATGGTGGACCGGTGGAGGAGGAGATGTGTAGTAATAAGGTGCAGGAACATGTTTAGGAGGAGGAGGGGACTTGTAGTAGTAAGGCAGTGGAGGAGACTTCTTTGGTGGTGGTGGAGAGATGTAGTAGTAAGTTGGCGAGGGTGACTTCTTGGGTGGTGGTGGAGATGTGTAGTAGTATGTTGGTGGAGGCGATTTCTTAGGTGGTGGTGGGGAAGTGTAGTAGTAAGGCGGGGGAGGAGACTTCTTAGGGGGAGGCGGAGAAGTGTAGTGATATGGTGGTGGAGGCGACGGTGAAGGCGGAGGAGGAGACTTGTAGTAGTATGGCGGCGGTGGAGACTTCTTAGGCGGCGGCGGAGATGTGTAATAGTAAGGAGGTGGAGGTGATGGTGAAGGCGGAGGGGGAGACTTATAATAATATGGCGGCGGCGGGGATGGAGATGGTGGTGGTGGAGATTTGTAGTAATAAGTTGGTGGTGGGGAAGGAGAAGGAGGTGGAGGGGACTTGTACATGTAAGGCGGTGAAGGGGATGGTGAAGGTGGAGGCGGGGACTTGTACATGTATGGAGGAGGTGGAGATGGCGATGGCGGAGGTGGTGACTTGTAAACATAAGGAGGTGGCGGACTAGGGAAGGCGGGGGCGGAGACTTATACATGTAGGGTGGTGGGGAGAAGGTGATGGTGGAGGGGGAGACTTGTACATGTAGGGTGGGGGAGACGGTGAGGGTGGAGGGGGTGACTTGTAAACATAAGGAGGTGGCGGAGAAGGGGAAAGCGGGGGTGGAGACTTGTACATGTAAGGTGGTGGGGGAGATGGCGAGGGTGGGGGCGGTGACTTGTAAACGTAAGGCGGCGGCGGTGAAGGAGAAGGTGGAGGGGGTGAAGAGTAAGTGTAGTAATCATCAGCAAGAGCAGACCCTACATTGCTCAAAACTACCGATATAGCCAGTGCCATAGCTAGCGCCAGCCAAAGACGACCCCTGCTGGGGCCGCCGCCCAGATTGGCCATGGCCGAAGAGCTGAGTTGTCTCCTCAGGAGTAGCTTGAAACCGGTTTATCTTTCAAGAATATGGATGAGAGAAACTCGGAAAGAGGAGAAGTGGCTTTTCGGTTGGAGAAGATATGGGGACGGCAGAGGGTATTTGTAGTGGGAAGCAGCGGGTGGGAAATAGCTGTCGAGAAGAGGAATAATTCAATGGCCTTGACAAAAATTAACCAAGTAAATTGGCTTCTCTAGCTGGCCTCAAAATCCTTTTTTTAAAGCCACCGATCGGATGATCCAAGTTGTTCCGGTTCAGCGCGTGGAACGAGTCGACCATGGCCTTGACATCATACAAAAATGGGGGAGGAATCGAAGTTTCCCAAGTCAATAAGCCATTGAAGGAATCAGAGAGCTCATGGCCTGCACGGCACTTGGGTTCGATTGCTATTATCTTAATGCACGTTGTCAGTATATAGAAACGATGCACGTTCATCACTAACCTGCACTTCGCTATTGTGCGTTCTGCAATTCATGTGCTTCTGTCAATCTTACTTGTTCCCAGTCGTGAGAGGTGCATGTGGCGTCCATGATTGGCCTCTCCCTCAAGCTCTCCATAGTATTCCATTTTATATGAAAGTAAACGAGAGAGAGAGAGAGAGAGAACCCATCTATTTTCAGCTGAATTTGCGTTTTGGGAGACTATAATCACTGGCTGGTTTTGAAGCTGAACATGCAGAATTCTATTAACCCGCACTCAAAATACGTATTTCCTTTTTCCGTATTAAGAAATATCATTAAGTATCAATAGGTGTCAAGAAATTATTGATAAAAAATTGACCGATGATTTTTGGAGATAACTCATTGGTAACTTACCATCGATTTTCTGAAACATTTCTTCATAGTTCGGTGACTAGCTAATAATAAACTAATTTGCCAACTTTTACTTCCATAACTTAGTTACATTTTGTTTTTACCAAATAATTACTGCCCTAAATTAGGGTGATTCACCAACTTTGTACGGATTAAATTTACTAGCTTTTTTTCCCCGTTGTCAATTCTTATTTAAGTTACTTATTAATGGTTGATTGTTTTTACCAGCCTTTCTGTGGACTTCTCAACTTTTGTTTACCTTTATGGGCAACCCATTATATTTACTAGCTCTTCATAGAGATCATCAATTAAAATTAGTGTGACTCAACAATTTTTTCTTAACCATTAGGATTCGCCCCGGTGGCCACTTTTCCAATTTTGATTAGACGTGAGAGGTTCGAATCCCCACTTTCTCAGGGGATGGGGTGGGGACGAGTAAGTTTCAAAAATGGGTTTCGACTCCACACCCTACAAGAAACAGGACAAAAGTCTAAGAATGAGTATTAAAGTAGGAGTAGAATAAGACTGACAAAAAAGAAATAATAATTTTTTCTTCGAATTATCGTCTAGTATTGGATTACCAACTCTCACTTAAATAATATATCAATATTGATTTATTTACTTGTAATTTGTTGACTACTCTTATCGTTCACAAAGTTCTTAAATAGGATTGAATTTGGGCTTGGCGAAAATTACTCAAGCTGAGGCATATTTTGAAACCTTGTGTGCGATAGATCGTGGGGAATGGGAAAGCTATATCATTGTGGTATGATGACTGCCACACTTTGGAAATTTTTTTGGACGGACTTCCCCTTTGGATTCTATTATGACTCAAATATTCAAGAGAATGCTAAGGTGGCTGCAGTGATTGATGGTAATGATTGGAGCCGGCCTTGTTCTAGATTTGAGGATTTGCTAATTATTCAGACAGTTGGACGTGGAGCTATATATTCTTAGATCGACTGGGAAGTTCAACCAAAAGGAAGCATGAAAGTTACTTAGCCCTCAACATGTTAAGGTCGAACGTCACAAGCTCATCTAGTTTAGGCCAGATGTCCCAACTCATGGGTTTAATGCTTGGCTTGCTATCCTAAACCGATTGCAGACCAGAGATAGAATGAGGAGGTGATGATCCCTTGAGGATGAGTGCTCATTATGCGAGCAGGGACCTAAAACAAGATAGCGTCTGTTCTTTCAATGCTTTTTTGCGAAGCAGATTCGGGAGAGAGTAACATCTCTGCTTTGTGTACCTTAGAAAAGCTTTGGCTAGGAATTGGGAGTTATCTTGGCCCCTCACTTCCTTTAAAGGAAAAGAGTTTGAAGGTGGGGCTAATGAATCTAGCTTGGAGTTTCTTCGTCTATTACATTGGGAAGGAAAGAAATAGGGTAGTTTATGATCAATGTGATCCCCAAATTGGCAGAGTTATGGATGAGATACCCTTCTCTATGTTTGAACTATTTTTGAAAGCATGATATATGGTAGAAGGATTCGAGTACCCGCAGATATCAAGGCTGTATGTAGCAATTTGGAGAATTAGATGTTAAAAGTCGTACTTCTGAGTTTGCAATGGAACCTCAGTTGATAGGTTGATGATGAATTTCCAGTTGTAAGGGTGGCGCGTAGTTCCATGACTTTAGGCTACGATAAATTTCATAGTACTCTTGTTCATAGATGTTGAGGAATCGAGGGGCATTAGGTTAGCTTCCGCGTTGGGTTTTGGGTCTGCTGGGTATAGTTGCATTGGGTTTGGGCTGAGCCTATTGGCTCCTGGATCTATCTGGGATGTCCTCAGTTGATACTTGAGCAAACAAAAATATTAAATTACCAAAACCAAAGAATGTACGTCTCAATAATTGAGTGTTCAAATTTTGAGAAGTTTCAGATGTAAAATAAAGTCAAAGCGGAGCAGCAAAATTTAGATTAAGAAAACAAAGTAAAAAATAAAAGTCGATACAGCATATGCCCTACGATTCCTTTTTTATTGTTTAGATATATTTGAAAAAAGCACTTAACTAAATGTCGGTAAGTAATTCAAATGGAAGTTTATAATCCAAAATTCGTTAGTAATTTAATCTAAAAAAGGTTGGTGAGTCACTCAATAAAAGATATTGATAAATCCATACAAAGGTTGGTGATTTTAAGGCATTGATAAAAGAAAAAAAAAAAGGACAAATGAAGTTTGGTAACTTGCAAACTGCAAAGAAGATTATTAATTTTCACAAATTGTCAAAAGACGAGTGATTAATAATCTTTCTTACTGACGGTCTTTTAAGATATCCGGTTTTAGAAATCTACCGGCACGAAATCAAAATCTTTTTTTCAAAACAGAACAATTTAATCGGCCCCCATCTTATAATTCAGGCTTGGAAACCAAATCTCAATAAATTATTTGTGAATTTAATTTAGGGAAAAAATCACCAAAAACCCTAAACTATGCACAAAGTGACAAAAATACCCTAAACTTTTTTTTGCACCACCAAGAAGCCCAAACTTTGCCATCCGTGACACATTTACCCCAAACTATTTTTTGTGATACAAAAAATCCCGAACTTTCATTTACGTGACACATTTACCCTAAATCTTAGGGGCATTTTGGTCATTTTGCTTTTAAAAACATTTTTCTCTTTTTTTGCTTTTTTTTTTATTTTCTCTTCCCTCCGCCGGCTCCCGTGAGGGAAGCCCGCGTTCGGCGAGGGCCGCCCTCGCCGAAATCGGCCTAGGCGAGCCGCCCTCGCCGCGTCGGCCCGGCGAGGCCGCCGCGCGCGAGGGCCGCCCTCACCGGATCTGCGAGCTCCCTCGCCGCGCCGGCGAGGCCGCCCTCGCCGGATCTGGTGAGGCCGCCCTCGCCCTCGCCCGCCGGGCAAGGCACCCCTCACCGGCGTCGGGCGAGGGTGCCCTCGCCGATCCGGCGAGGGCCGCCACAGGCCGACGCCGGTGAGGGCGGCCCTCGCTGGGCCGACGCCGGCGAGGCAGCCCTCGCCGGACGCCGGCTTCCCTCTGCCGGAGCCGGCGGAGGGAAGAGAAAAGAAAAAAAAAAAGAAAAAAAAAAAAAAACAAATAAAAAGACGAAAATACCCTCGATGGGGTAAATGTGTCACAGATGGCAAACTTGGGGGTTTTTGGTGGTGCAAAAAAAAAGTTTGGGGTATTTTTGTCACTTTGTGCATAGTTTAGGGTTTTTGGTGGTTTTTTCCCTTTAATTTATAAATCATAAGTACTGGTCAAATGTGATAGAGAAGAAGCAATAAAAAAGAAAGCACTCATTACATTAATCAATTTATGCTTATTGCTAGATGGAATTTTATCCAATAACAAGAGGATCCAACAAACAAATGAAGGGAGGAGTCCAAATCAAGATGAAGTAGTACAAGGACATGGCAAAATAAATGAGATTACATCCTAAGAAGGTGACGAGTATTAATAAGAGAAAGGAAAAATAGAAGCAAAGCCAGATGGGCAAATCCTGCACCCTTATTTTATCAAGGCATGCTCCGACCATTTTCTCTGTTGAGATAAGCATTTGGAGCCGGTCCCATCTGAAAGTAATGTGAGCAAAAGTTGGAAGACGACAATCAAAGAGGCGAAGCAATCGCGACCCATTTCCCCCTCGGTGGCTCTTGGACGATGGATCTTTGAGACCCTTATTCCATGAAACTTGATGAAATTGATGATTGATTCTTGCACCCTTATCACTCTCCTTTATTACACTCTTGAACCTAGAACCTGCATTCAAATGCAATCAATGAGATTAAGTTTTACGTATCAATAAAGGAATGCTTGAAATATTGCTTTTTGGATACATTTGTGAGCGAATATTAGAGTGTTTAGACACTACTTACTTAATTGGGACTGGCTCGTGACTAGGCTTCTTGAGCTTAGTAGTATGTTGGTGGTGGAGGCGACGAGTAGATGTAGGCCGGGGGAGGAGGTGATTTCACAGGTGGTGGAGGCGAGGTGTAATGGTAGGGAGGAGGAGGTGAAGGTGAAGGGGGTGGTGGAGATTTGTATATGTAGGGAGGAGGCGGCGACGGAGATGGTGGTGGGGGTGATTTGTATACATAGGGAGGAGGCGGCGACGGAGATGGTGGTGGGAGTGATTTGTAGATGTAAGGAGGTGGCGGTGATGGAGATGGTGGTGGAGGTGATTTGTATACATAGGGAGGAGGTGGCGATGGAGATGGTGGTGGGGGTGATTTGTAGATGTAAGGAGGCGGCGGTGATGGAGACGGTGGTGGAGGTGATTTGTATACATAGGGAGGGGGCGGCGATGGAGATGGTGGTGGGGGTGATTTGTAGATGTAAGGAGGTGGTGGTGATGGAGATGGTGGTGGAGGTGATTTGTAAATGTAAGGTGGTGGGGGTGGTGACTTGTAGACATAAGGCGGCGGTGGGGGAGACTTGTAAATGTAAGGTGGTGGGGGAGGAGACTTGTAGACATAAGGTGAGGGCGGAGGTGGTGGTGGAGACTTGTAGATGTAAGGCGGAGGTGGGGGAGACTTGTACACATAGGGAGGAGGTGGTGGAGATTTGTAGAGGTAAGGTGGTGGGGGAGGAGACTTGTAGACATATGGGGACGGTGGGGGCGGGGGAGGAGATTTGTAAATGTAGGGCGGAGGAGGAGGAGACTTGTAGACATAAGGTGGTGGTGGAGGGGACTTATAAACATACGGGGATGGTGGTGGGGGTGGAGACTTGTAGATGTAAGGAGGCGGAGGAGGTGACTTGTAGACATAAGTGGGAGGTGGGGGTGGTGGTGACTTGTAGACGTAAGGCGGCGGGGGAGGAGACTTATAGATGTATTTGGGTGATGGAGGTGGGGGAGACTTGTAGACATACGGTGGCGGAGGAGGCGACTTGTACACGTAGGTGGATGGAGGTGGAGGCGGGGACTTGTAGACATAAGGGGCAGGAGTTGGCTTGAGCTTCTTGCACTCAGGGTAACGGGTCTTAGGAGCAAAAGCAAAGTAGTCAGCGGAGAGCACAACTTCTTTGTAAGTCTTAGACTTGACAGAAAGCTTGGCACCCTTAATGCCGTTGTGCAAGTTGGTGGGGATGGAGCATAGAGAATGCTTGGGTGCAGCGTGGAGCTTGGCCGTGCATGCCTTGGAGCCATACTTGGTGTAGTCAAAGCCCGGGATGGTGACGCTGTATTTGCCATTGATCTTGGTGGTTCCATAGGCCTTAATTAGCTTTTTGCTAACCTTGCATGTTACCTCTACTACGGCACCTGCCCCATTTATTAAAAAATAATCAGAAAAATATACGTAACCCTAATTCAAAAGTCAGCCAAGGGATGATATATTTTATATTTATACCTTATTGTAATATTACCTTAATTTACTCAAACAAAATTAGCGATGATATAATTTACACGTCTACCAACCTTTGAGGTGTTTCTTGTTGTGGGATTTGATAGGGTGTCCCCAATCATAGCACTTGTAGCAATACACTTTCCCGACAACCTTAACAACCATGTGAGGGTGATGATGGTGGACTGGTGGAGGAGGAGATGTGTAGTAATAAGGTGCAGGAACATGTTTAGGAGGAGGAGGGGACTTGTAGTAGTAAGGCGGTGGAGGAGACTTCTTTGGTGGTGGTGGAGAGATGTAGTAGTAAGGTGGCGGGGGTGACTTCTTGGGTGGTGGTGGAGATGTGTAGTAGTATGTTGGTGGAGGCGATTTCTTAGGTGGTGGTGGGGAAGTGTAGTAGTAAGGCGGGGGAGGAGACTTCTTAGGGGGAGGCGGAGAAGTGTAGTGATATGGTGGTGGAGGCGACGGTGAAGGCGGAGGAGGAGACTTGTAGTAGTATGGCGGCGGTGGAGACTTCTTAGGCGGCGGCGGAGATGTGTAATAGTAAGGAGGTGGAGGTGATGGTGAAGGCGGAGGGGGAGACTTATAATAATATGGCGGCGGCGGGGATGGTGATGGTGGTGGTGGAGATTTGTAGTAATAAGTTGGTGGTGGGGAAGGAGAAGGAGGTGGAGGGGACTTGTACATGTAAGGCGGTGGAGGGGATGGTGAAGGTGGAGGCGGGGACTTGTACATGTATGGAGGAGGTGGAGATGGCGATGGCGGAGGTGGTGACTTGTAAATATAAGGAGGTGGTGGACTAGGGGAAGGCGGGGGTGGAGACTTATACATGTAGGGTGGTGGGGGAGAAGGTGATGGTGGAGGGGGAGACTTGTACATGTAGGGTGGGGGGGGAGACGGTGAGGGTGGAGGGGGTGACTTGTAAACATAAGGAGGTGGCGGAGAAGGGGAAGGCGGGGGTGGAGACTTATACATGTAAGGTGGTGGGGGAGATGGCGAGGGTGGGGGCGGTGACTTGTAAACGTAAGGCGGCGGCGGTGAAGGAGAAGGTGGAGGGGGAGAAGAGTAAGTGTAGTAATCATCAGCAAGAGCAGACCCGACATTGCTCAAAACTACCGATATAGCCAGTGCCATAGCTAGCGCCGGCCAAAGACGACCCCTGCCGGGGCCGCCGCCCAGATTGGCCATGGCCTAAGAGCCGAGTTGTCTCCTCAGGAGTAGCTTGAAACCGGGTTTATCTTTCAAGAATATGGATGAGAGAAACTCGGAAAGAGGAGAAGTGGCTTTTCGGTTGGAGAAGATATGGGGACGGCAGAGAGTATTTATAGTGGGAAGCAGCGGGTGGGAAATAGCTGTCGAGAAGAGGAATAATTCAATGGCCTTGACAAAAATT
Source organism: Eucalyptus erythrocorys (assembly GCA_014182555.1). Taxonomy (NCBI): domain Eukaryota; kingdom Viridiplantae; phylum Streptophyta; class Magnoliopsida; order Myrtales; family Myrtaceae; genus Eucalyptus; species Eucalyptus erythrocorys. The sequence continues at coordinate 261,739 of CM024597.1, read as the reverse complement.
AACCAAGTAAATTGGCTTCTCTAGCTGGCCTCAAAATCCTTTTTTTAAAGCCACCGATCGGATGATCTAAGTTGTTCCGGTTCAGCGTGTGGAACGAGTCGACCATGGACTTGACATCATACAAAAATAGGGGAGGAATCGAAGTTTCCCAAGTCAAGAAGCCATTGAAGGAATCAGAGAGCTCATGGCCTGCACGGCACTTGGGTTCGATCGCTATTATCTTAATGCACGTCGTCAGTATATAGAAACGATGCACGTTCATCACTAACCTGCACTTCGCTATTGTGCGTTCTGCAATTCATGTGCTTCTGTCAATCTTACTTGTTCCCAGTCGTGAGAGGTGCATGTGGCATCCATGATTGGCATCTCCCTCAAGCTCTCCATAGTATTCCATTTTATAAGAAAGTAAACGAGAGAGAGAGAGAGAGAGAGAGAGAGAGAGAGAGAGAGAGAACCCATCTATTTTCAGCTGAATTTGCGTTTTGGGAGACTATAATCACTGGCTGGTTTTGAAGCTGAACATGCAGAATTCTATTAACCCGCACTCAAAATACGTATTTCCTTTTTCCGTATTAAGAAATATCATTAAGTATCAATAGGTGTCAAGAAATTATTGATAAAAAATTGACCGATGATTTTTGGAGATAACTCATTGGTAACTTACCATCGATTTTCTAAAATTACCTACATTTCTTCGTAGTTCAATGACTAGCTAATAATAAACTAATTTGCCAACTTTTACTTCTATAACTTAGTTACATTTTGTTTTTATCAAATAATTACTGACCTAAATTAGGGTGATTCACCAACTTTCTACGGATTAGATTTACTAGCTAACCAACCAAAAAAAAAAAAAAAATTACTAGCTTTTTTTCCGGTTGTCAATTCTCATTTAAGTTACTTATTAATGGTTGATTGTTTTTACCAGCCTTTCTATGGACTTCTCAACTTTTGTTTACCTTCATGAGCAACCCGTTATATTTACTAGCTCTTTGTAGAGATCACCAATTGAAATTAGTGTGACTCAACAACTTTTTCTCCCTTCGAATTATCGCCTAGTATTTGGGTTACCAACTCTCACTTAAATAATATATCAATATTTATTTATTTACTTGTAATTTGTCGACTACTCTTATCGTTCACAAAGTTCTTATTTATATTTCTCAGCAATTCCTTAAATGTACCAAGTCTTTTTTATACTTATCAACCATAATCAAAGTGACTTGTCAAATTTTCTTCGATGAAGCTACCAATTAATTGTGAATTATCAACTCTCATTTGAGTCATTCATCAAGTTTATTTTTGTTACTAACTTTCTTATCTTATACCTACTTCTATGTACCATTCTTAAACAGGCCTTAAATTCAATAACACACGAAATTACTAATTGTAATTTAATTGGCTCGTCAACTTCTCAAATTAAGTTATCAATTGGTAAATTTAAGATATTGATAACAAAACCATGAAAGTTGTTGAAATATAAAAAATGTTTGCAATTTGCATACAGTGAAAAAGAGTTAGTAATTGCACTAAAATGTAAGTGAGCTATAAGTTACTGAGAAATTACGCGACTAGTAACTTTTATTTTACCATCGAAGATTTACTTAAATGGAAAAAAAAATCATCCCATTAAATTTCCTCTCTTTCGTTCTATCTAATAAGTGAGATTTGGCCAATTTCTCAAAATTGGAATCTAGTACAAAAAAAACAACAAATTTTCATGCCTCCCCAAACACGATTGCATAACAGAACAAAACCCTAAGGATTACAAATTTCTCTATGCAGTGTTGATTTACGTATCTATATCTTATAAAACCTTTTAACCTATATCACAGCATATTTTCTTATCTTAAGCTGGAGCATCATTTGCTATTAAGACGGACATGCACATGGGGAGACAGTTGGAATGAAAAATGGGAAGAGACCCGTAATCGAATTGGCCATGTGGAAGATTGAACTCATATGATTTGAATGCGACATTAACATTCGGTAGGTTAAAGAGAGCCGTCATCTTAATCGAAGTCGGAATGATTCTAAGGATTTCGCAGAGGCATGCCCAGAAGGCCTGCACCGAAGTCAACCACACAATAAGGTTTAATAATCATGTCTAACATGACAGCAAATGACTGCAGAATAAGAACAGTCTTGGGGGACTTAGATGAAGCGGCACGTTATTCTGTTCTTCCGGGACCGTCCACTTCCACCTACCGAAGTTTACCAAAAATATGATATGAGAAGCACGAGCGCAAGCACTCTTGATGTATCTCCTTGATTTATCCTCTGAATTGATCTCTACGGGAAGTCCCAAAAGCCCTCGCGATTTGCAGATATCATCCTGTTTGCCCCCTCTATTTTTAGAATAATGACTTCTTATGTCCTTAGGGATAAAATGTCATGAGGAGAGAGTCTTATGCTACCCTCCACTCAAAATAAAATAATAATAATAATAATAAAAACACCCTATTTCCCCGATCGTTTACACATACCCTGATCTGTCTCCTCCTCCATGGGGAGTGCCATCCTAGGACACTGCCTCCCCCTTCGTTTCCTGGGGAGGTGCCCCCCCTTGGCCTGCCCCTCCCTCTCTCTCTCTCTCTCTCTCTCTCTCTCTCTCTCTCTCTCTCTCTACACGTGCATGTGTCGCGTCGACGACATTGAGAAGGTCGTGACCTCCGGTCAATCTGATTACAACACAACAAAATCCCTAACCCTGGGATGGGGAGGCAGGGGGTGGTGGTTTAGCGGTTGTGGCTGCCATGATAGAAGAAGTGATGCTAGTGGGATAGATGGTGATAATTTAAATTATTAGATGAAAGTGTAAGTTAATATTTAAATATTTTAACAATATAAATTGGAGAGAAATACACTATACAAAGTAAACTTACATGCTATAGCAACTGCGTTCCTTCAGCAAAAATGAAATTTTGACTGACTTTTTTCAAATTTTAAAAGAAAGGACTTGATACTCCAGAATCAGAAAATGCTCTTTTATCATTTTGATTCATCATTTTGGACTCAATATTATGAGTAAAATAGATAGGGTTATTATCATGAAAAATTTCAAACCGATACACATATGATAAATTTATCACAAACTAATTTTTTAACCACTAACAACTTCAAACTAATAGATCTATGACAAATTTACCCACTAGCTGAATTAGATCACACGTAACAACTAATGAATGTATTAATTTGAGATTTTGCCTTCTATTTGTCACATATATACCATTTTGTGGATTAATTTGGAAACTAACAAAAGGTAAATTTGTTATAAATATATTAGCTTAAGGTTTTTGATAATTAAAAAAAATATTTGTGGTAAATTTGTCACCCAAATGAATATGCTTAATTTGGATCATACTACAATATTTATGACATGAATTAATAAATCAAATAAGCTGCAATGTCCTTCTAAGTCATGGCAACTGGCAAGGAGCTCTTTCCTCCTCTTGATTGGATCATACTCATATGTCTGTTGCAATGTCCCGTCATCCGTCATCAGCGCACCGCATCACACGGATCAAAATCAGGTTTAAATTTTTTATTATTATTAAGTCTCCTAAGATTGCAATTATAGAGCCAAATCAAGATCCGGCTATTCTTGGAAAATGGGGGTTATTTAGACATTTTCAAGGCACATTATTGCAACATCGAATTTATATTCTCCCAGGAATGTAATGCTGTTGTCGTGAAAGTGGTCTAGGCATTTTTTATCCGATTGATGTAAGTATCTTTTGCCACCACCATGCAAAGTCAAATATAACATGCGCTATATATAAATATATATATATATATATATCCAATATACCCCATCCAAATGTGCGCTAGGTACCGGTTTAGAAAGTCAACGTTTTGCCTGCACATAACCCAAAACTGGCCTAGATTGCTTAGTCTGCATCCATTATGTGAAAACTGTAATTTGAAAAGAAAAACATGAGGAACCTTTTGATGTGTCTACAATAACCAACACAATACCATACTCTTTCATTGGCTTTTTTTTTTTTTCCTTTTTTTTCTGGATATGTGATTAAATCAAAGGCTTGAATTGACAAAAACCCAAAAAAGAATCAGTTCTCTTTCGATATCATTTCATTGGGAAAATACCAATTAATCCAAAGTTGACATTGTTCTCCATTATTTGCCAATTGATTCTTTTTTAAGGCACCTTGTCCCCCACCCCCCAAAAAAAAAAGTCTTTGGGCTTTGTTACGTCAACATGCGACTTCAATGTGATAAAAAAATCCCTTCTGAATGGAAATTCGCCCCACAAACGCCCCATCACCACCAACTTCAGTGTGATTAAAAAAAAACTTGCAATTGTTTAGATTTAACATCAACTACTCACAATATAGATAACAAAATATATGTATATCTATATATCTTAAACGGATGAATCATGAGTGATAAAGAGAATTTGTAGGTTAATATTTTGTGCTTATTTAGCCAAACGGAGCAGTTTCTATATATATTTTAGTGGCCAATTCTGTATAAAATAAAACTGAGAACACAACAGAAAGAAAACAGGAACAAATTTGGTATTAAGGCTTCTCGTGCAAAGCAGCTGCAAGAATAACCATCATTGCCACAAGTGAAGTCCTGAGCCTAAGTCGCATGCGATCCCTGCTTGATCATCCTCGCTGGTCGTAAGAGCCTGCCGGCTTGATAATCCCAATGAATGAGGTGATGTTCACGGTCAATATTGACTGCCCTTTGGGGCCAAGTCTCATTTTGCTGCTGTCATTTGTACGCCACCTCTCGCTGCTTGGAAATAAAATCATATTCAATATCGAAAAGAAGAAAATAAGAATGACCAAGAGCTGTTAGTCTTTTCCGTCTTTCCACTCCATCTTGTACATATTCAATGCCATTTGTTTCTCTTATATGTTATGCCTACCCAGAACATTTCATTAGCCCGGAACATAATTTATTTTGAAACTTTGGCAAAGGAAAGAAAGAACGGCGTTAGAATGAAAAGATGGTCAACTTAAAGAAAAGTAACGGTGGAAAATGCCGCTAACCTTGACTGACGGACGACACAATGAAGTTGAGGCGGCAATAAAATAGGTTCATAAAGTTTGAACTTTAACTACTAATGAAATCTAAATCTAATAATGAGAAGGATATGTGGAGTAGAAGTCATAAAACTTGTCAAAAAAAATATAATTGAATCTTAAAATTTTTAAAAAGTGTAGTTGGATTATGGTCTTGATATTGTTCGATCCCAAACACATCACTTTAACTTATCATCTCAGTTCAAACATATACTTTTGAGTCTCACTTCTCAACCCTTCGACATTCGACGCCTAGTCTTTGCCTCAAGCAAGTGTCGTTGCCGTGCCCTCACAACTCCGGCATCTTGGTTTTCCAAGTCGTATATGGTTTGATCCTCACTCCCTAGCTCATCTGCAAGACGGATTCGAGCGATCTATACGGGTGTGGTTGAGCTGCAAGGTCAGTTTTCCAATTTAGGTTTGTCTAGATTTTGTGTTGTGGTTATGCAATGTGATTATCTCTATCTCTACGTGCGCGTCTGTTCACAATAGTGGATTAGGATTTTTACATGTGGTTGCTAATTGAGCTATACTTTTTCTAATTTTGTAAGGGCCTTTTTGAGCTATACTATAGGGCTCTAAGTTGTTTATGCCACTAATAGCATACTTGCACAATTTTGAGTACTATATTTTATGTATATGCATACGACCGTGACACATGTAGATGAAAAATTGTTACTTTCCACTAAGAGAAAACCCACAATGATGATCGATATGCCGATTGATTTCCGCACTCAGATCTGGGAAATTGCTTCCCTAAGCGCCCAGGCGTATTCTGTAATTCCAGTGAACTCAAAGTCTTCGTTTGCGAAAATTTAAAACTACGAAATTGTTCATTGAGACCTCATTGTGGAAACTACGGGTAAGCATCGATCCAGGGTCAACTCTGAACCGACTCTGAATTGGCTCAATCCTACCGATCTTGGTCCGGTTCCTAAGAAGACTGGGTCAGTCCTTGGTTCTAGAATTTTTGAACTAGTAATATGCGGGTCGATCCTCAATTCCGAGAGTTTCGGATCGGTCCAACCAGACCAACCCTGATTATATATATATATATATATATATATATATATATATATATATTTTATAATTTTTTTATATAAAGAAAATCTTAAAATAAACAACGTCAACAATATTAAACAGCTCTTTAACGAGGAGTTCAAGTAATTTTACATTATTCTTTAATAACTTAGGTTTTTAATATCTTTTACGGCGTTAATAGTTATAATTTACAAATGAGGAAAATTTTTTTGTAAGGAGTCAACACGGCATCCAAAAAGGCACATTATGGCATCATCCTTTAGTATTTGTTCTCTTTTGTCTTATTTGTCCTCTCAGTCTTCAATTTGCTAAAACCAAAAAAACAACTTTCCCGCTCACCACTCGACACTCGCCTTGCTCACTTTGGGTCACTCGTGCCTCTCGCCGCTCAATGCTCACTTGGCTTGTTGCTCCTCGCACAACATTCAATGCTCATTATGTTTGATGCTTACCCCAGTTGACCCTCACCTCTTGCCTTTCTTAGGTGACCTTGCTCGTCATCAAACTCATTAGGTCAGTATGGTCCTCGATTGCCTTTTCAAGGAGTACAAAAAATGAAATAAAAAATTATTGATTAGTCCCGGGTTGACCTTAAAATAAAATCGAACCTATTGGATCAGTTCAGTCTTCAATCGCTTTTTTAGAGAGTACAAAAAATGGAATAAAAAATTAACAGTTGATCCTGGGTTGACTCTGGAACTAGACCGAACCCATTGGGTCGGTCCAGTCCTTAATCCCAAGCTTAATAGAGTCGGTCCTCAGTCCCAAAAATTGAGGACCGGCACTTTGCGGATTAGTCCTAAGGTTAGGGGTTGGACCGTCCCAACTCGGACCATGCTCACCTCCAGTAGAAACCACAAAGTTTAAGGATTAAATAGCGAGATTTAAAGACCTTTATGTTCAAGAGACCAGACAAGGTCATTTTGGCCTGCTAAACTGTTTTTCACTAACTCCGGGTGCTAAGTCAATTTACTGGTCCAAATCAATGGCTTTCTGGCAAAATGTTAAAGCACGAAAGTTGTTAAGGATTTGCCGGTCTTTCTGTAAAATTTCATGCAATTCCGAGTTCGTTTGATATTTTGCTCACATTTTATTAAACTTGGGTCCAAACCGGGTCCTATTCTGGACAGTCAGGTTATTTCACTCAATTTCGGGTCAACAGGGTCCGAATCACTCAAAATGGTCTTCATCATGTTTAAAGTTCACATTTCAAGCTTTCTAGTGACACTTGAATAATCTGAAATGGAATTCATTTGATACGTTAATTGATTAATGACATAATTGCCCAGAACTAACAATAATTGAATAAGTGATCTAATATGGCTCGCTAATTGATTGATTGATTGCTAATCAAGGCCGTAAAAAGAGACTCATCTGATCAACTAAAACGTAATGAATTACACGAATGCATCTCATTAAAGCTAGAGCTTAACGAGCATAAATCATAAGGACAAGTCGTCCTCGACAGCACAAGGAGGTTTTCTAGATATAAATATCAATAGAACAAAAACCCCTAAAGGCCCAACAAAAGTAAATGTGCTACCCCATCTCCCTCTCTTGGAACAAAAAGATATCCAATTTTTTTGACTTTCAAGAAGATGGCTCATAGGCAAATGTGCCTCCAGAGCACTTCTCTTCATCAATACATTTGGAGAGAGCTTAAGAATTAGCATGTTGAGAATTTACGAGGAATGGAATGAAAAAAGCAATGTTGTAGTAGAACTATGAAGTGCACATATGAGTAGCACTACTATATTAATTCCGGTTATCTTGGAACTTCTGGAACCAACATATGTTTCTCTGGTTTTTATTAAAGCATATAAAAGCCATCTCTGAATTTTCTTTCCACAATTGTTTTTAAAATGTTTTGGTGATTGTAACTAGGAGTTGGACAATTCAAAAGAAATAGCACAGAAGAAGATTGGAAAAAGGAAAATACAAAGAAAAGGGCACGCTCTATAAACCAAATTAAACCTGCTTTGGTAAAGAACTCCTTCACATAGATGGTAAAAAACCAGATCAAATTGGCATAGATTGCAATCAACCACTAAACCATAAGCGACTCTCGCATTTGTAGCAATCAGTTATCTGGAGGCATCAACGACAGAGGATTGCCGCAAAGAAGTGCAAAGGCCTTGAGGCGAGGACGGAAGTGTCAAGGAGATTCCAACACAGAACCTACAACGCAAATGAAAAATCAAACGGCACAATACCTAATCAGGGGAGTTGTTAGACCAGTGGTTAGGTACTGTGTCATTAGGCGTGTCTAACAATTGTGGGCATTCCACCCACCACTCCACTAGGGCCTGGGCCTTGATTTCCTTGTACCTTCCCCGGGTTGGTTATCAGGGCCCGGCATCGCGAGGATCCAGCGAAGGAGTGCCTCTTAATTCCCCATTATTGTTTTCCCTGCCAACGGAGAAACAGGGAAAATACTTGGGGACTCTCACCCCTGTCAGTTTCTTCTTAGAATACCTCCATTGAGCAGTTTAAGGACCTGCTCAGGTCCGAAACTTTGGGGCCTTTGGACAATTGCGGAACAATGATGAGAAAGAGAGAGCGATTGAAGAGACTTATTGTCGTCAATCAAGAGGAGACAAGTTAGGCTGGTCTCTCGAAGGCTGAAGAGGACAGTGTGAGAGGAGGAGGGTCGATGAGGGCCATGTGAAGTGAGAGGCGATGAGCAGCACAAGAAGAATGACTATCATACACACCTTTAATGTTCCTTCCTCAACCTGCTACACACTATATGTTCGTCAAAACGTCTAAACCAAGCTAGTATAGCCTTCTGACTCTGAGCTACTCTAAAATCTCATAAATTTTTTTTATCTTTTCATGAAAAGAGACCTTCATTTGATCAGCAAAACATGTCTCCCTCTAGAATCAATGGGTTAATGAGATCGACCATGCATATCCCCTTTTATATATGCTTCTCGTTTGTTGATGTGCTGGCTGTGATATTGGCAATGCCATGCTTAGTTTCTAGAAGTTTATGTTTGCGAATAGCTCCCTCAATCTCGCAAGCTCTCTTGCTTAGTTCCTTTGTGTTCTTGTAATATCACGGTCTTGAATGTTGAGTGATCGGCGTTGGGATGGTGATCCGATTATCAGAAGTAGTCGGCACTGAAGGTCCGGTGACAGACATATGTAGATTTATGGTGATATAAGGGGTTCATGTTCTGGTGTCTCAGCTCTGTGTGCCCTCAATTTGCATCGTGAAAAGATGATGGTGGACAGTGCGTGGAAGAAGAGACAGCAAGTGGGGGGAGAAGTACATTAATGGTGCCATAAGTTGTATACGGCGCTCACTTTGGTGCCAAAAGTTTCAATCGAATCACTTAACTGCCAAAAAATTTGAAAAATGCTCACTTTGGTGCCAACGCCGATATGATCGGCTGGAAATCCACGTGGTGTTTTTTTATTGGTTCCGTACGCTGATGTGGCTCACTGGAGTTTGAGGCCACGTCAGATTTTGGCTGGAATCTTTCGCCGGTAGCCGGAATCTTTCGCCAATGGCACCAAAGTGATCGTTTTTCCTTCGATTTGGCACTTAAGTGATCCGACGGAAACTTTTGGCACTAAAGTGAGCGCCGTACACAACTTATTGCACCATTAGTGTCCTTTTCCCGCAAGTGGGAGCTTAAATTAAGTTTGTTGGATTAGGGTCTAGTTAGACTGTTGGGCTTGAATTGTTTTATTTAATATTAGGTTCGCGTTTGTGGCTCATTTCTTTTTGAAAGTTTGGATTATGACTTGGTATATATGAGTTTGGGCTTAACTCTAGTGAGGCTTTTTTTGGGCTTGACTTAGCATGGTTAGACTTGGACTGGGCTTGTTCTTTTCACCGGAACCTATTTTGCAACCGTTTGATGTCCTATACGACTTCAAATTTTACATTAATATGCGAGAAAACAATGTAAATATCCTAATTTGTATTGAAACATTAAACACATGTAATCAATAAAGGCATGAACTTTTTGACTAAATTAAAAATTAAAAATTCACAAGGCTAATTATAATAAACAAATATCATAAGGCAAAGCAAAATTTCTATGTGATGGATGATGCGATCGTGAGCTGACGAGGGAGAGAAGCAAGCGAGAAAGAGTAACGACGAAGGAGGATCGCCATGCGAGAGGAAAAACACAGCTCTAAGATTAGAAATCATGGGAAAAAAGATAGGGTTTTAGATTTTCGAGCTTACAAAACCGATTCGATCAATCCGGTTCCCGAGTGGATATTAACTCGGAATCGAGAGCTGGACTGGTTGCAAATTTTGGGAATTGGTTTGAATGGGAGTCAGTTCTCGAATATGTTTTCCAAGTGGGTCAATTTGGTTCTTGTGTAGACCTAGTTTGGTTACACACCTTGAGGTTGCATATGATTTGACCCTTGCTACCTAGCCATCTGCAAGACGGATTCTAGTAATCTGTATGGTTTTGTCGACCTCCAAGGTCAGTTTTTCGATCTAGGTTCTTCTAGATCATGTTGTGATTATGCAATGTCATTATCTCTATCTCTGCGTGTGCGTCTGTCGATGATGGTGGATTAGGATTTTTACATGTGGTTGTTAATTGAGTTATACCTTTTTCTAATTTTCTAAGGGCCTTTTTGAGCTATACTATGGGGCTCTTATGTTGCCAATAGCATACGTGCACAATTGTGAGTACTACACTATGGCAATGGCCACCCTTGAACCCTAATTTAAAAGTGCGTTTGTTTTGCAAAAATAAGTGATTTAAAAATATTTTCCTTTACTTATAAAAATAAATTAAAAAAAATGTTCACCATTAATAAACTTATTTAGATATAAATCATTGTCAAAAATGAACATTCTTTTATTGATTGATTATTTCAAATGAAATAAACCATTAGTTTTAAGAGAATATTTTCTAAGTCATTCATTATTCATGAAATAAAAAAGTTTTAAAAAGAAAACGCGAGGTCACTTAGTCAAGGCCACTTAGGTTTTGTTTGGTAACGTGCCAAATAGTGTCATTTTTTGTTTTCAAAATCAATTTGGGATGAGAATCGCGTTTGATAAAATTCTTGTCCCAAACTGATTCCGGGAACAAATTTGTTCCCAGAATCGGTTTGGGACAAGATTTGAGAATTAAAAAATATGATTCTACGTCCGAAAATCAAAAAAAGAATCAACACAATAAAATTCTTCTTCTTCCCTTCCGCCATCCCGCGACCACCACCCGCCGGTCTGGCGAGCTCGCCGGAGGCTCGCCAGGCCAGGGCAAGGTTCAGCGAGCTCGCTGGAAGCAAGCCCAGCCACCGGCGAGGCTTGGCCTCGCCAGATCTGGGAGGCCAAGCCTCGCTGGTGGCCAAGCAAGCCTCGACGGGGTTGGGCAAGGCCCGCCATCCACCGGTGAGGCTCGGCCGATGAGGCCGGCCTCGTCGAGGGCCGAGACCTCCGAGACTGGCGACCAGCCACAAGAAGAAGAAGATGAATAGGAGAAAAAGGAAAAAAAGAAAAGAGAAAAGGAAAAAAGAAAAGAAAAGAAACTAAAAAAAATTATTTAAAAATTAAAAAAATTAATTTGGAACAGAATCAATGAACACGTTATTAAATGCAATTCTATTCCAGAATCAGAAATTTTGGACATTTACCAAATGTGTTCTTTTACTCAAAATCGGGTTAAGGGAACGAATAAAAAATAATCATTTCTTGTCAAAATCGGTTAAAAAACGAATCGTTACTAAACGCGCTCTTAATTTTCCTCAATGAATTACTTTGTTATATTTTTAATTACTTTTGAATATCTTTCATAAAAAAAAAACATTTTGATTAGTTTTGTTTTTTCGTGCCAGATAACTTTCTTAATTAGTTAAAAAAAAAGGAAAAAAAAAAGGGGGGGGAAGAAAAACCGGGCCAACCGGGTCCTGACCCGGCCCGAGCCCGGTCCTAACTGGGCATGGGAGTTGGCGCCAGGGTTTTAAAAGCGAAACGAGCGGAGGGAGGGGATGGTCCTAAAACCCTAGCGGCCAGCCGAAGCACTGGCATCCGCTATGGGAAGTAGCAGGAGCGCAGCCGGAAGACGAGGAGGAGGTGGAGGTCCCAAATCCTCGAGACTCCCTCCCGAAAACCCTCGCTTCAAGAAGCAGAAGCAGCCGACTAAGAAGAAGAAGAAGGCCGACCGGAACGTCGACGCCGGCCGCGAAGAACCGACGCCGAGCAGCGAGGTCACGGCGGGGCGGCCGCCGGCGTCGGCTTCGGAGCAGCTCGGCTTCTTCCTCGCTCAGTACCAGTCGGCCAACGGCATCCACCTCTCTTCTCTCGAGCTCGATTCCATCAGAGGTCCGTGCCTTTTTGCTCCCGCGTCGTCTCGTCGTCGTTTCTACCGGTCTCTCTCGCTCGCGGCCTTGGCACCTTCGTGAATCGATCGCGGTCTGCGAGTACATTTCCCTTCCGCGCATTTGGGAAGATTTATGATGCTGTTCGTTTCTGATGTTGCTTTGCTGAATGTCGGACTGCAATGAGATGGAGACCGAATCAGATAACATTTTAGATTTTAGGAAAGAGGGAAGTCGTTGCCGGTTCTGTCATGTCGGAGGGTTTATTCGGGTCGTGCGGGTCGCGCATCCTATACTAATAATTGAATCGTGCTAAATGCTCATTTTATTTTTGACTCTTTAAGATTTATCTGATGAGGACGTGATCATTATACGAATACGCAGACACATGCATTCTGGAGTTATCTTGGGGCCCCGAACCAGATGTTGATACTTTGGGGAAACAGATAAAGGCAGCTTTTGGCCCATCATGGAAGGGAGTGCTCTATGAGGGAACTCTTGATCAAGGGAAAATCGATCCGGGAAGTCCAGCTGTCATTGCCATCACCGCATCCGCCATCAGAACGATAGAGCTTCTAAGGTCTGGTTACTTCTCTCCTTTCCCCTTCTTACAAGGAACTAATACCTTCTCCAAGACCTGAGAACTTCATGGCTTCTAAACTAAGATGGAATTGGAGTAGTATTAGGTCCTTATTTATCCGAGTGGTTAATTCTGTTGGATATACGATTATCCGCATTGAGCATATTTTTATGTGTTTTGTATGCAAAGTCATTTCTTAAACATGTTGCACATGTGTGCTCTGTAGCTCTTTTTTTCTTTTTAAATCATTGTTGGTCAATCTGTGTTGTACATAGAATTTGGCATGATCAATTTATAAGATGACAAAATGAATTTCAAACCTCTAGCAATAATATAGCATGATTATTTAATGCTTTTATTGGACGCTAACACTTTCATTCTATTTCTTTAGGGGCTTTAGGTCACTGACGAGGGAATGCCATGCAGCCAAATTGTTCTCAAAGCATATAAAAATAGAGGAACAGGTATGTTATCCATAATTAGCTCTGTTCAGCCACACTGAATGCCTGTGTGTGTTCATGCATTACTTGGTTATTGATAGTACCATGTGGGTTTTTACGTGTTCATGATTATTGCCTTCAAGTTTGTGAGTGGAACATTCTGCAGATGTGATATTTTTTAAGAAAGCATATGGAAAAGTAATTGTTTCTGCATTTGATTTGAGTTCTCTATTTCCATTCTTTCCATAGCGTGGATACATTGGGGGTCATTGGTGCAATTATGATTTTGATGTGATCTATTCTTATGTATTGTACTTCCAAGTTCAGCCATTTGCCCCATGTAATGCAACTTAACGATCATAAAAAGCTAGCCCTGTTCTCTGCATCCTCTTTTTTCTTTTCCAGATAGGTTTAGTACATTGAGGGAGATGTACCTTTATATGTCGAGGACTCAATGCAGAGCCCTCATGGGATGTGCCCATTCTCTTGCTTTATGTAGCTCTGGAAGCTCTTAATAGTGCTTATTAGAATATGTTCTGCCCTTTACAATCTAACTCTTCTATTCTTTGAGGGTGGCTCCCCTCCTACTAATTAGAATTGCTGGAATGGATGAACGCATGCAAGATTCTTCATACTTATGAAATTTGATGGAGTTTTATCATCGTACTTCGCAATGCTATTGTTGTGGGACATGTTACAATTGTGCAACATGCTTTCAAGTTGACGCAATATACCTATAAAATTTCGTCATTTTCTAAATCTGGCTATATCTGAAGTACTTGGATATGCATGTGAACTTCTTTTGATCTACCTGATCTTAAGTTGTTTCTGTTATTCCAAAATATCTTTTTGAGCACCCACATTATCTTCCCTCTGGTTTTCTTGTTTTGTGCCAGTTCAAAGTTTGGGATATGATGCCACCACAATATTATAATCTGAGGCAGCAGCATTGCTGAGTACATTTTTTGCACGTCAGTCTGATCCCAACTTCCCAGTGCTTAGTTTTCTATTTATGTTCCTCATGCCCTTATGTTTTTCTTCTTTCTCCCCATTCTTGGGATATGCTTGTGAACTTCTTTTGATCTACCTGATCTTAAGTTGTTTCCATTATTCGGAAATACTTTTTGAGCACCCACATTATTATCCCGCTGGGTTTTTTCGGGTTTTCTTGTTTTGTGCCAGTTTAAAGTTTGGGATATGATGTCACCACAATGTAATTATCTAAGGCAGCAGCGTTGCTGAGTACATTTTTTGCACGTCAGTCTGATCCCAACTTCCTGGTGCTTTGTTTTCTATTTATATTCCTCATGCCCATCCATTTTTCTTCTTTCTCAACATTCTTGGGATATGTTTGTGAACTTCTTTTTTTTTTTGGTAATGATGTTTGTGAACTTCTTTTGATCTACCTGATCTTAAGTTGTTTCTGTTATTCCAAAATATCTTTTTGAGCACCCACATTATCTTCCCTCTGGATTTTTCTGGCTTTCTTGTTTTGTACCAGTTCAAAGTCTGGGATATGATGCCACCACAATGTAATCATCTAAGGCAAGAGCATTGCTGAGTACTTTTTTTGCACGTCAGTCTGATCGCAACTTCCTGGTACATTTTAGTTTTCTATTTACGCGCCTCATGCCCATTCATTTTTCTCCTTTCTCCCCATTCTTGGGATATGCTTGTGAACTTCTTTTGATCTACCTGATCTTAAGTTGTTTCTTTTATTCCGAAATATTTTTTCGAGCACCTGCAGTATCTTCCCTCTGGTTTTTGTGGTTTTCTTATTTTGTACCGGTTTAAAGTTTGGGATATGATGTTACCACAATGTAATTATCTAAGGCAGCAGTGTTGCTGAGTAAATTTTTTGCACGTCAGTCTGATCCCAACTTCCTGGTGCTTCTTTGTTTTCTATTTATGTTCCTCATGCCATCCATTTTTCTTCTTTCTCAACATTCTTGGGATATGCTTGTGAACTTCTTTTGATCTACCTGATCTTAAGTTGTTTATGTTATTCCAAAATATCTTTTTGAGCACCCACATTATCTTCCCTCTGGATTTTTCTGGCTTTCTTGTTTTGTACCAGTTCAAAGTCTGGGATATGATGCCACCACAATGTAATCATCTAAGGCAGCAGCGTTGCTGAGTACATTTTTTTTGCACGTCAGTCTGATCGCAACTTCCTGGTACTTTTTAGTTTTCTATTTACGCGCCTCATGCCCATTCATTTTTCTTCTTTCTCACCATTCTTGGGATATGCTTGTGAACTTCTTTTGATCTACCTGATCTTAAGTTGTTTCTTTTATTCCGAAATATTTTTTTCGAGCACCTGCAGTATCTTCCCTCTGGTTTTTGTGGTTTTCTTATTTTGTGCCAGTTCAAACGTTGGCATATGATGTCACCATAATGTAATTATCTAAGGCAGCAGCATTGCTGAGTACATTTTTTGCACATCAGTCTGATCGCAACTTCCTGGTGCTTCTTTGTTTACCATTTATGCTCCTCATGCCCATCCATTTTTCTTCTTCCTCCCTGTTCTTCGGACATGCTTGTGAACTTCTTTTGATCTTCCTGATCTTAAGTTGTTTCTGTTATTCTGAAATATTTTTTTGAGCACCCACGTTATCATCCCTCTGGTTTTTTCTGGTTTTCTTGTTTGGTGCCAGTTTAAAGTTTGGGATATGATGCCATCACAATGTAATTATCTAAGGCACCAGCATTGCTGAGTAAATTTTTTGCACGTCAGTCTGATCCCAACTTCCTGATGCTTGTTTTTGTCTATTTATGTTCCTCATGCCCATCCATTCTTGGGATCAATAATTCCTCATCATCACCGGCTTGTCGATGCTATGGGTTGACTTATTGTGTCAGATTCTATTTCGAGTTGGGCTTCATTGTTTTAAATTCCAAAGATAATATAAGTGTGTGAATAGAAGTCGAATAGTTGCACATCATAGCTCTATTGATGTCAGGATATATCAAACTACTTCCATGATAAACCCATCATTTAGATGCTGGCGATAACCGTCAGATTTGCTTTTATTATGCTCATATGACCTACATACAGTTCTAAATGGTGAACTATGCCTAATCATCATCAGCCTAGTTGCTGACATTAGCGGCAGGTTATTGCTTTGGCTATAATTAGATTTGTCCCTCTGCTTGCCCAAGGAGCAAATTTTAAACCTCAAACTGGAACTCGAAATTATTCTCTCTCTCTCTCTCTCTCTCTCTCTCTCTCTCTCTCTCTCTCTCTCTATATATATATATATATATATATATATATATATATTCCTATGTGTACTAATATAATGGCTATAACTCCTTGCTATGCAACTGCAATATACACAACATGTGCAGACGATTTGTTTTTTTGTTAAGTATTGTAATTGTTCTTGTTTGCTCTCAATCAGAGTTGGATAAGTTGTACTTGGTATAAAATTTGCTTATCATCATCATTTCTTCAATCAGATGCTTATTAGTTTCAGATGCACTGAGCGCAAATTGTATGTGCTTTTTTACTTCGATACTTTTGGGATGTCACCCCGCACATCTTGATCATTGGCACAACATGGGATGTTCAGTTTGTTATATTGACTCCTAGTCAGGGAGAACGGGATGATTTATTTCCTCCACGTCTTCCCTAGTTCCTTTAATATGAGGAGCAGTTTGTTTTTGCATATGTACACGCATAAATATATTTATTTCATTTTGGTGGTTCTTTATTAGTGAGAACTATCGAGTTGTCTTTCTTTATTTTATCTCGTTGCTTCTAGAGTGGAATTGTATCTGTAAATTCTACCAGTTTAGCTTTAACTCTGGGATTATCTAAGCATATTTTGGGTATTTGGTCCCCGCAGGTTGCCATGTTAAAGAACCGTGTCAATATTGCATGTGGTACTCCAAACAGGTTTGTGTTTCTTTAAATTGAATATTTGTATAACTAGAAATTCCAATTGGAGTGTGAAAATACTGGAAAAAGTTCTCATCTTAAAAACAAAGTTGGTCCTATTCCTTGTCAATGAGTAATCAAAAAGTCTAAAAGATTTTGACAGAGGCTAGGAGTGGGAGCACAGGTTTATCCATTGATTCCATGAAGAATTGCTTGCTCAATTTAGCAATCTAGGTCCTTCTCTGAGTGCATTGGGACATGCATGAAATTACATTGAATACAGTTGAACTCCCATTGCGAAGTTAAAATTAGTTCAATGCCTTTAGTTCGATAAGGCTTGATGGTGCACCAGAGGCATTAGTATTGTCCATGCCTCAAACCTGGCAATTGATTGCCGCTGGACCCACATGAGTCCTGAAATCATAACTGTTGTGAAGAGTGCACCCCTGAACATTAGGAGCATGCCTCTCATTGTGAAGAGCATGCTCATGACCTTAGGGAGCTTGCCTCTCATCATGAAGAGCATGCTTATGACCTTAGGGAGCGTGCCCATGATCTTGAGGGGCATGTCCATAAGGGGGTCACCCGTGGCCCTGAAGAGCACATGCCTGTGGTCCAACAAGTATGCCTCATGCTCAAAGGAGCATGCCCCGCCCTGAACAGCTAAGTTTTTTCCCCATCTTTGAAGGTGCTGTTTGATACTATTAGATATTGATTATAATAGATTGAAGTTGAACCAAATATGTAGGTTCCAACACTAGTCTGTTTATAGTAATTGTTCAGGTACTTTTGAAGATGATTGGTGGCTCTGTCTGCTTTTGGCTCCTAATTGACTAAACTGAATGATGGAGTGGCAAGGCCAATAATTTCTCTCTTTTAGTATTAGGTTGAAAGAAATGCTTAATTAACGTCAGTGAGGCAGATTTGGGTTTGGCTGAAGTTGTACAGTCAACCACCAACAATGCCAATGAAATGGAATGTCAAACCTAGCTCATTTATGTAACAATAACCTCAATCAGTCTGAAGCCCATCAAAATATAGTTCTCCAGTTGATGTTCTTGAGTAAATAATTTGTTATCTCAGATAGACACATTAATTCAAAGTTTCTGGGATCCTCTGACAAAGCATTATCATTCATTAATTATGATTCATGACCTGCTTTCTTGATGATGACACTGATCTGATTGCAGAATAAAGAAACTAATTGACATTGAAGCATTGGGGCTTTCTCGCTTATCAGTAATATTGCTTGACATGCACACTGACGTGAAGGGCTATTCCCTTTTAACACTTCCACAAGTCAGGTACATGTTTTGCTTGATTGCATGCCCATGAACCTCCATTCTCATGCATTCTTGAGCATAGTTCTCATTCATATGGATTTTGTGTTGCAGAGATGAATTCTGGGATTTGTATAAGAACTACTTTCATGAACGGTTAGTCGAAGGAAATCTGCGAATCTGCCTCTTTGGTCCGATAAATATCAAGAATGAAATAAAGGGTAAAAGTAGAATCCACGATGAATAGGCGGCTACTTGTAAAGCAGCAAAGTGTAAACATTGTATGCCATTTGTTTGCAATCTAAATTTTTTTAAGTTCAGTTTGTGAATGCTCTCTTTTGGTATGGTCCTCTTTCCCCTGAGTAGGATAACATTTGGGTCTACCTTGCATGGGATCCTAGTAGCATGAAACTTTGTCAGCAGATACGAGGGGTTGAAGTCCAATCTCTGAAAGCCATAAACAGCTTTGCTCTATGAAATCTTGGGTGCTATAAATGGAAGGACCCCCGGCCCAAGTTGTCGCGGAGCTCGCAAAGAGGCCGGGTTATGCTCCCAAGTCAAACCTCAGTCCTTTGCCTGTTTCGTGCTGCTAGAATACGTAGTTGTACCCTTTGCTTGAGTGGTGAGCTCAAGCACTAGAATGAGCGTCGTGTTGGGGCCTCAAGTCTCGACTCAGCCAATCGTGGCGGCGTTTGCCAACACCGGCAGCCATTATCATCTACTCCCTTTCAAGGGATAAGAGTTCTTTCCCATAAACAAAGAATATTTTTTTTCGTGAGTGCCTCTAGGCTCTTTTTAGGCAATCAAAACAAAGTGTACGTTGCAGCCTTCGATTTACCCTACTTTTTCATAAAAAGTGTCGTCGAGTTTCTTTTTCAGATTTTCTTTGTATTATAGCAATGAGGACAATTTTCCGGACTTGTAAAGGGGGAGTATAACATCTATCATGAAAATTATCCTTTAAATCATTGTGGATTGCATTCAAATTCATCAGTTGCGCAGAAGAGAGGGAAAGAAAAGGGAAAAAGAAAAGAAAAGATAAAAAAATTCGTAGAATTCATAAAATTACTTTAAAAGATCAATTTTGAGTAAATTTCCATGTCAAGTTGCATATATATAGAATGGAGATGATAATTGAAACATCACGTCAACAATTCCAAGTAATAATTAGTTGAAAAAATTAAATTGAAATATAATGCAAATGCTAAAAATTACATTGAAACCATTAAGAGTATAAGCATTACATTGATATCCGCACAATAAATTTTGGATCTAAGTAATAACTTTAGAAGTCTAGGATTGGAATAATAATACTTTCCACATTTATCTACATGTTGAGAGGTAGGTTTTAGACCTTCCCTTTCATGTTGTTGCTGAAAGATTTCATCAAACTGATACAGTAGTTCATGCCATAAAACAGGTGATTGCATGAAAAGGTTTGGATTGTTTGATTTTGCTGCTCAAAGGAACTGAATATATGCATTTAATTTGCTATTTCAAAATTATGGATAAAGACAAAGCTCATGAACTTTTTTAAGTTTTATTATACAACTTTTGTTTTTTTAATCTGCAATGTTTGTACCTTTATCCTGTTACATATCTTTTCGTAACTTTTCCTAAGTGGACGTGTTTGTGGTTCTTTGGTTCATAATATTTCTTTAAAACTATTAGTCTATCTAAGTCAATAGTAAACTTATTTTCTTCTATTGTTAGTAATTGCCTAAATGATCGTGACTTTCCTTTTCCTCACATAGTTGTCTTCAGTAGTAGTAATTTACCTATTACACATGTCCTTTCGTAACTCTTTTAATTTTTAAGATGGCAAGTTCCTCTTTTGTTTTCATAAATTGATCGGTCCCGTGGTTCGTTATATTCCACAAAAAATAGGAGTCTACCTAAGGTAACAGTAAATTTCTTTCTTTTATTGTGAGTAAATTACCTAATTGATAGTGACTTTCCTTTTCTTTACATAGTTGTCCTCACTAATATTCATGTTCGCACATCTTTGATTATTTTTTACAGCACGTAATTTCCCCATTTATAAAAGTGGAATGAAATCAGGAAACAGAGCATCGAGACCCAATATTCTCTTCTATTATATTAAAAATTCATTTTCGGTTTTTTCACTATAGATCCCAGCAGGCGAAAACGGCAATGATAAGTGGGCTTTAAAAGCATTATTTCGGTCCGATTTAATATTTTGCAAATTCCAATACCCTAAAAGTGGGATGAAATCAGGAAACGGAGCCTCGAGATCCAATACACTTTTCTGTTACATTGAAAATTCATTTTCGATATTTTCACTACAGACCCCAACAGGCGGAATCGGCAAAGTCACAATTTCTTTGGGTTCGTAATATGCCATAAAAAAACAGGAATCTACCTAAGTTAATAGTAAATTTCTTTCTCATGCTATCAGTAAATAACAGAATCAATTGTAACTTTCCCTTGACCTTCATAATTTTCCTCATCGGCAGTAATTGAACTGTAACATACCTCTTTGTAACTTTTCTATACACATCTGACCAAAAAAAAAAAAAACTTTTCTATACACGATGTAAGTCCCCTTTTATCATCGTAACTTCATTCTGTTCATAAAAATTAGTAATTCGCTTAAGTTGATAGTAAATTTCTGCTGTCATACTTTTAGCAGATTACCAAATCGGTCGCAACTTTTCTCTGGCCTACGTAATTGACCTCATTAATAGTAATTTGCCCGCGAAATGTCTTTTCATGACTTTTCTTTAGCTATTATAGATAGTTACGGAACTCATGAAGAAGACTCGGAATGACATTTTGTATCTTCCAAAAGGTTATTAGTAGTGAGCACACTCATGTAATAAACAGGATATGGATTTGCCAGGACGAAGGGCTTCTTCTTCGTTGAATACTATTAGCAACAGAATCCTGGTAGAAGTCGGATGTAAATTTACAGTACACACACGCATGCACGCACGCAACTTATACTATGCACAGCATGAAGAAGTCGAAAGTCACCACCATGAGCGATCTAGGGTTGAGTTTCACTTTGAAAGCACCACCTCTGACGACAACCGTACGTTGTGGAATATGCATGGAAGATGTTCCATCGATCTCAATCTTCAAGACCTCGGAGCGGTGCGATCACTCCTTCTGCAGTCATTGCATGTCCTCATACATTGGGGAGAAAATCTACAATGGAGTGGTGAACGTGCGATGTCCCGGGTCAAATTGTGAGGTGATGCTGGATCCTCTTACCTGCAAACCACTTGTCCCGAGTGTATGGTTCACCCGATGGTGGGACCTTCTGTGCTAACCGGCCGTTCTAGGGTTCGCGAAGGGTTACTGTCCGAACTTGAGCTGCAGGGAGATGATTACCAACGAGTGTGGAGGGGGCAGTTGCGATCGAAGTGGCCATTTCCAGGACGATAATAATCGTCTGCTGAAACGTCTCGCGGAGAGGCAGCGGTTGTGGAAGTGGTCTACGAAGTGTAAGATTTATGTGGAGCGCCGTGGAGGTTACACGAAGATGATGTGCAGGTAGGTGAACTTCTTTTCCCTCCCTCCATGAAAGAATTCGTGCGTGTTTTGATTTGCCCTTTAGGAAACCTAAAAAATCCTCATCGTTCAGTGATGAAGATGGGTACAATCCTTTGAGAAGTTTTAACCCCATGGAAGTTAGGATAACTTTCCAATGCACTAGTTTTATTTGCCTTTTCACACAAAGGACCCCAAAAAATAGACAAGAAGAAACAAACAAAGGAAAACCAAGTGGAAACAATCAAGTGGTACATCAGTTTTTCTCACTTCAAATCTAGGCTTGACTCGTCTCATATTTACCTCTCTCTTTAGATAACTCTAGAGTATGTGAGTGTGTGAACTATACATACATACATACATACATACATACATATATATATATATATAATTTAGTCAAATCCTGCAATTAGATTATGCGGGATATTACTTTAGCATCTTCCACTTCTCTCACTTAAAAAAAAAATTGTATTATTTGAATTAGAGTTATATTTTTCTTTTCTTTTTTCAACAATTGAAGGTAATTTTGGAGTTTTGATTGACCTTACATCCATTCATGAATATATATTAGACATGGATGTAGTTGTGCAGGCATGAATGCGCAAGAGCACGTGAAATCTGGCTGGCTAACTCAGCTAATATATGTTAGATCTCCGTACTACAAAAACAACCTGGAAATGGACCCTCAAGTGTCGGTTTTTAATGCAGATGTTGAACTGAATTTTGCCATGGATGCGGGCGAAAGGGAGGTCACTCCTGGACATGCCTAGAACGGGAAGACATGAACATATGGACGGCCGTACTTTTGTTGTGCTATTACCGCTGTTGCGGCTGAGCGGAGAAAATATTGGTTGGGCCCAGGCTGGCACGAAGTGCCAAGACGGTCCATCTAAATTCGGAAACTGCGTAGGAATTTGCATTATTCGGTGGGAGTCTCGCTATTTCTCGCAACGTGATTGGCTTTGTCATTAAGACCAAAAATTAAAAATGGTGGTTTGTATCACATATAAAAATGAATGTATGAAAAAAAAATTACATCATTTATGAAAATATCTAAACATAAATTTTTGTTGTTGATTAAAGCAATTTTCATTGATTAATTATTTCAAGTGATACAACAGATTATTTTTTGGATAAATATATTTCAAAACATTTATTTTTGGTGAAACAAATAAAAAGAGAGCATGGGGTGGCATGGGTCCTAGGACGTACCAACAATGTGTGCGGTATGGGTCACAGGGCTTAAAGAGATGATTGAATCACTGCATCGGCAATTTCAAGTGATAAGAATTTAGCTTCTTATGACGGGGACTTTGCCGGTGGATAAAATGATATTAATAGATGATTACTGTTGTTTTTTTTTTATTGCACAGATGGAGTCTGGGGTTTATCTGATTTTGATTTCGTACTATTGCCAGACTTTTGAGTCATCTTCAAGGCGCTTGTGTATAAATTGTTCAAGGCTATTTGTTCTCCGTTCAAGGGAGGGGGGAAAATAAGAGAAGGGAGGAGAAGAGGTTTCATTGTCGAACGAGAGGAACTAAACATAGTATATGGATTGTTATTGAGAAGAATATTATTAGAACCATCATCTTTTTAGGATTATGGGGAGATAATCACAAGTTATCAAAAACTGAAATTGAAATTGAAAAATGTACGCGGACTGAATTTCATTTTAGGACTTATTTTTGGGGCTTAACCATGGCCGATGTAGTTTTTGTTAATTCTCACAGGGCATGCATTGACATTCCCTCATTATAATTCTATCGAATTGAGTTTCGAAGGAGGTGATGTTGGCAGACTTTGGGTGCAAAAGAAGAAACCTCGTGTGATCACGCATTCAACTTTTGCAGTTTAAGTGGTCAAATAGAGCTTCCGAGTTTGAACTTGAGAGTTGTGAATGTCATGCAGTTCTAGAAAAGATTGCTTATCAAGATTATAAAAGTCGGTAGCTCGATGAAATAGTAAATTTGATAAAAAAAATAATTTTAAAGAATCGGTAAGTAATCAAAGTTGAGAATCAGTATCCCATAACTATTTTGAAACCTAATTCGACAAAAGTTGATTAGTCATTCTAATTTAGGTAAATTGATAAAAGTTGACGAGTGAACACAAGAATTGATGATTACATTCTAAGATGAGATTTCATACCTCATCATTACCTTCTTCTTCTTCTGTTTTTTCAATTCATCTTTATCCTTATCCTTGTTTAGGAGGGGGGGACAAGTAAGAATCAACATCTTGATCTTCCCAAAGTTATTAACTATTTCAAAAACGAGTTTTTTGCTTTTAATAAAACTGGTGTGAAATGCAAGGGCGGGGCTTTACCAAAAAGTCTTGTTGGGGGGGAATTAAAAAGCCCAAACGCCATGCTTAGATAAGACTTGATGTCATCTTCTTTCTGGAATTTTTTTAGGGAAATCGCTTGGAAAAGGAAACAGTTGGCAATTGGCTAGCATGCACGCCTCAGCTGGACCACGACATTTATTTGCGGCCCAGCCGTCTTCTTTATACATTGATCGATAAAATTCATTTTCAATTTTTATTTTTATTTTTTTTTTGGGGGGCGTATGCAATTCGTGTTTAGAATTTGACTATTATAGAAACAGGGAACGCATCTGTAAACACGTGGATCGCCAGGGTCAATGCTGCTTCTTTTTTTCTTTTTTTAAAGGAGGAGAATATGAATGAATGGAGCCCCTTAAAAATGGATTGTTTTGTGGCGTTTACTGTCATTAACTTGGTCAAGGAAAAGATAATTAAGGAAGCGGAACCGGCCAAAGAAATATATTTCGTGATGGCTTATCCCCATTTTCTGCTATCGAAAGAGGAAAAAGAAAGGCGGCCCATGGTGCCTGAACAGTCATTTTCTTATAATATTTTACTTATTTAACGTGTCATACAAACACACACACACACATACAAATTTATATGCAGCGGATATAATCTTTCTGCCCCATTTTTTTGGGGGTATTGTCGAGAAGACCCTGTAAATGGTCAACGACGATGCACTAACGAGTTACAGCGAAGGCAACCGTCGGATTCGGGGGACAGCCACGATCGGAATGATAAAGATTCGACACGCAATGCCGTGCATCTCCAGAAGAGATCAACGTCTCCACACCGTTTTCGATTCGACGCCAAAAAGGGTCCATTCATCCTCCCCCTTCTTTCCTCTTCCTTCTTCGCTTCTTGTCTTAATGATAAAAACCCAAATGTATGTGAACGGAGGAGGAGTCATTCATGACCATGGGAGAGCATCACCCACTTGTCATCAACTCCTCATCCCCCCATCCTCACTTGACATCCAATTTGGAAAAAGAAGATTTCACCGATTTTCCAAAATGATGGCTAAAGAGATACGACAATCTTGAAAAAAATGTACTATTATTAGGAATAACAACCTGAAGTATTTACATTTATTGTTTCAAATATGGATATAAAATGGTCAAATTATCTCAAATAAAGATTCAAAGTAAAACTTATTTCAAATGAGAGTTTAAAGTGATTATCTCAATTTTAAAAAAGAACATAACATGTTTGGTCAAAAGGGCATCTTTGCTTTTAATTTTCCTTTTATTTCCTTTTGCTTTTGTGTTTTGGGTTAATACCTTGAAAAACCCTAAACCGGTACACCCGTGACAAATTTATCCCAAACTATTTTTTTAACCACCAAAAACCCCAAACCGATATACCTTTGACAAATTTACTCCAAACTGGTATACCCGTGACAAATTTACCCTATGTTAGTTTTATTAAATTTTATCGTCAAATTATTAAGTTAAATGACACGTAACAGTTGATTAATATACCAATTTAGGATTTTACGCTCCGTTTGTTACGTTTATAATTTTTTTGATTTTTTTTTTTGTATTAATCCAATTTAGCGAAGGGTATATTTGTCACAAATTTACCGTTTTGGAGTTTTGGGGTCGAATAAATTAGTTTAGGGTAAATTTGTCATAAATGTACCAGTTTAGGGTTTTTTTTTTTTAGTCGGGGTAAATTTGTCACAGGTATACCAGTTTTGGGTTTTTCATAGTCAAAAAATTAGTTTGGAGTAAATTTGTCACGGGTGTACCAATTTGGGGTTTTTAGGGTATTAACCCTTGTGTTTTTCCCTTGGCTCGCCAAGGTGGAGGTCACTAGACTTAAGCTCGGGCTACCCTTAGGGTCACCCTCGCTAATATTGGGCACCCGATGTTGGCGAGGGTGGCCCTCGCCCAAGGTCGGCAACCATCTTCAACCATCGACAAGATGTGACAATGGTTAGGGGAGGGAAAATGAAAAAAGAAAAAAGGAAAAAAAAAAAAAGAAAGATAATTTTTTTAAAATGTGGTTACAATTTTTTTTTTTGACTAAAATATCCCTATTTCAATGGTCGGAATAGTCACTAGTTGTCCAAAGACTTTTATTTGAGATGATTTGACATTTTCAATTCCTCATTTGAAACGATTTGGCCACTTCATATATTTTTTTAAAAATAATGGCACTTCATGCTTTTGCTTGAATTTTTCTTCAAAAAAATTGCAAATCATCACAAAGCCTAGCAATCAACAAAACAAAACTTCTTTGAAAAAAATCAGGGCTTGACTTGACATACTATATACTTAAAAAATTTCTTTGAAAAACCCCTTCTCTCTCTCTCTCTAGCTTCCTAGCACTCAACAAGCACTTCCAAAGGCTCAAAACTCAATCATTTGCACAAAGCAAATCATAGCAATCAACAAAACAAAACGAGTTCTAGAGATGAAGAAAAATCATTGGAGCTTGATCGGGTGGGCGACACACATTCGTGGGAGCATATCCATGACCACTTCGAATCAAAATTAGCAACCCATCACCAAATCTCACACCGTCGGCGAGGAGCACTGCTTGAGACCCCTGTCTCTCTCTCTCTCTCTCTCGCTTCCTAGCACTCAACAAGCACTTCCGAAGGCTCAATTGAAACTCAATCATCGTCTGTTCACTCAGACTAAAAACTAAGCCGAGCTAATTGGTAGGCCATAAGATTTTTAATCCATGCGTACGAAATCGAATCTCCACATTTGAGATCGGACACAAAGACACAATCCACAAACGAAGAACACCCAAATTCCACCACAATGCACACATTGACTTTCTGAAAAGGTGCAATTATTATTAAAATACCCACCGAGCCAAAAAAGAAAAGGAACCCAAATGGGGTTCGATCGCCCCATGATGGGGCGGAGGGCAAATAAAGGCCGGCCGAGGGGGGCAAAGGGGAGCGTGACGTCACGGTGACGAGCGGGTGACGGCAACGGACGAGAAATGCGCCGGGCCCCGCCCACGAACTCCCTTGTGCGTCGGACCAACCGACCCGCTTCAGCCCTTCCATCTCTCTCTCTCTCTCTCTTTGCTTTCTTTGCTTTCTTTTCCAATTCCATCTCCTTCGGCCGTTTTCCCATTTACGACTTGCCCGCTCTCCTTTTCTTTCTCCTTCCGCCCACCGCATTCTTCTTTCTTCTTTCTTGCTTGCCTTCGCTGTCCTTCCAGATGGCCCCCTTATAAATAAAGGCTTCCGAAGTTTCAAAACTTCTCACGAGTCACGCCCACCCGACACAGAGGAATTTGGCCAAAGTGGGATCCTTTTTTCTTGTTTTTTGTTTTTTTTTTGTTTTGTTGTATGAGAGCGAGGTGGTGTGATGGGCGGCTGCTGCTGATGGTCCTGTTTCTCGGGGTCACCCACCGGCTTCTTCTACTGTTCCATCGTCGCCTCCCTCACCCCGGCCCCCCCTTTGCCCTCCTCAGGAGCGCCATGTCTCAGCCCGATTTCAGCGCCCCCCGCACCGTGGTCAAGCGGGTCCTGGCCAAGCAGCAGCACGAGGGCCAGGGCGCCGTCGTCCGCAGAAGCATTGGCAGGTCTCTTTCGCTTTTCCTCTGTTCCTCCTTCTGCCCGCATTTGATCCGGTTCTTGGTGGGGTTCATGGGGCGGTTTTCTTGTTTTCCTTTGTCGTTCTCTTTCGTTCGCGAGATCCGAATGGTTGTAAACTCTGTTGGGTGGTTTGGATTTTCAGGAATGAATTGAGGAGCTTGGACCCCTTTCTCATGCTCGATGAGTTCTCAGGTTTGTTACCCAAAGACCCCCTTTTTTTTTCTTGTTTTTCTTTATTGGGTGATCACTAGTGTTCTCCAATTAACCCCGTCGGCTTGTCGAATTTTGCAGTGTCTCCTCCGGCTGGATTTCCTGACCATCCGCACAGAGGTTCGCACCTTTTTCGTTCGTTTTGTTACTGCTCTCCTGGATTGATACGAGAATGTTCAATGTTGTTGACCCGGTTCTTGCTGTTATCCCATCTCTACAGGGTTTGAAACTGTCACTTACATGCTCCAGGTGAGTCCGTCTAATTGAGTGCAGATTATCTGACGAGATGGGTTGAATTTCGCAACGCGAAGAGTGCTGAATCTTTTTTTTTTCTCTCTCTTTTGGGTGTTCAGGGTGCCTTCACCCATCAAGATTTCGCTGGGAACAAGGGAACCATACGAACCGGCGATGTGCAGGTCAATGAACTTCTCTGTCTCTGTCTCTCTCTTTTGTTCTTTTGCTTTTGTCATCGTTTCCTTTGTTAATCCCACCAAGCTGGTCCCATGAAATGAAGGGGATTGAGAATCTGACTTTTTTTTTCTCTTTTACCTTTCTGCAGTGGATGACGGCAGGAAGAGGAATCATCCACTCGGAGATGCCGGCGGGAGAAGGAGTGAACAAGGGGCTCCAGCTCTGGATAAATCTCTCCTCCAGAGACAAAATGTATGAGCATTCATCACTCTTCTCCAACTTCTCTGCACTCCCAATGACAACTACCGAAACGTGTGTTCATGTGTGCCTATATTGTCCTTAAAACTTTGAAGAGGGACTCACCATATAGATCGCTCATAGAATTTTCCTATCGACTTATCGCCCAAATTTACATGGTGATGCTGTAAAGTTGGGGCATATATCTTCGGACGAACGACTTTAGAAAACCTTAAATTATTGCTCTGAAAAAAGAGAAGAAAGAAGAAAAGAAGAAGAGTGAAATTATCTCCTCTTTTAATTTGGAATATGGGGTTTAGTTCTTGAATATATGATGACAGTGGGAAGGAGTGACTAGTTCAGGTGTTGGGTAGGTTGGATTCCAGTATATCCTATGGCAGCTGCTGTTGCCCGCTCCTGTAGATGTTCACGTTTAGTCTCTGCTACACTGGAAAAACGGCGACTTCTCTCTTGTCTTTTGTTGGCTGGTTAGTGAAACATACAAGTTAGATGATGACTTTGGCATTAAACCTTTGTCTTGTCTTTCTATACTTTTGTTCAACGGCAGGATTGAGCCACGGTATCAGGAATTGCTCAGTGAGGACATAGGCACGGCAGAGGATGATGGGATCGAAGTCCGGGTGATCGCAGGAGAAGCGATGGGAGTGAGGTCTCCGGTCTACACAAGAACTCCAACTATGTACCTTGATTTTACTCTCAAGCCAGGAGCAAGATTGAACCAAAGCATTCACGAGTCATGGACCGCTTTTGTGTACATCATAGAAGGAGAAGGTGTTTTTGGCTCCGTTGATTCGTCTCCTGTGCCAGCGCACAACTTATTGGTCCTAGGTCCAGGGGATGGGGTGAGTGTGTGGAACGAGTCCTCGAAGCCGTTAAGGTTCGTGCTGATAGGCGGGCAGCCGCTGAATGAGCCGGTGGCGCAACACGGGCCTTTTGTGATGAACACGCCCGCTCAAATTGATCAAGCCATTGAAGACTATCAATATGGCAAGAACGGGTTTGAAATGGCCAGGTACTGGAGGTCTCGATCCGTGGGTTGAAAAAGTCCCAAATCACGCAAGGGAAAAAAAAAAAAGGAGGAAATAAAAAAAAACAACACACTCTCTCTCTCTCTCTCTCTCTCTCCCCTTCTCTGAAAATGTCACTGTCTGTGCCCACAACGAGCGGGAGTTGAAAAGAAAGATGTGTTGCCGATGGAAGCAAAAGGCTTCTAGAAGATTTAAAGTGCAGGTGATACAGTAAATCTAGTGATCATTTGAGTCATGATGATCAAAGCTCATTTTGGTTAAATTACTTCTATTGCTTCCTACCACCAAGATATTTCTCCCTCCCTCCCTCTCTGTCTCTGTCTCTCTCTCTCTGCACGACACCTTTTGGTGGTCAATTTGCAGTGACTAGTGCTTGACAATGTTTTCTTTTTGCCTCCCCTTGCGGCTACGCATATACTACTTTTCTTTGCTTTTGCCCCCTCTTTAGTGTTGATGGTTGAGAAAATTGTTGTTGGTAGGGTTGGTTTTCCTCTTCCAGTGAGATTGGGTTAGTAATCATCAATACTCATATCAATCCCACAACCTCAGTTGACACTCCACCAAAAACTAAATTGCTTGAACCACTATAAATAAGGAAAAAAAGTTGTTCGAGTGACTTGGCAAGAACTGATGTTAACATCGGCTCGGGTATCGACAAATTTACGCTCACAATTCCGGTTAATGTTGATGTATAGTGGGGTCTGTCATTCTGAGAGGAAATTCAATATGGACAGCCAATGGATCGGGTCGTGTGTACCATCTCCTTTCAACAAGTTTCCCAGCAATCCACCAAACACAAACTCTACCCCCATAAAAATGACGTGGTAGTTTCCCGTAACAAATCACATGCCAATTCGTGCCATCGGCGAATTACTAGTCCTGTGATTCCAATATTTGCACAAACGAAAAAGGAAAGAAGCAATCGGACATAAAAATATAACTTACATTTATCTTGCCTCTGCCATGAACAAAATATGCAAACCTCTCAGCAAAAATATGTAGACATAATTCCCAATCACACAAACAGAACCCAGGTCCACATTATTCTTTGCTATGACATATATCTAGAACTAAAAGAAATCGATAGGTTAATATTCTTGAATAAAATTTGCTATAACAGCATTTTAAAAAACCCCTGATAAGAAAAAACAAGCAAAAACCAAACAAACGGACAGCTCAATCAATAGAATCGACAATGAAGTTTTCATCATCGGACTTGAAAGAATTACGCCTCTACAGAATCACCTGGAACAGCAAGAATAGCTCTGACCCCGCTTCGATCCATCGGCCCCATTACCAGCCAAGGTGACCCTGTTAACAGAGAGCTCTGCTTTATATGCATCTGAATTTAGAACCTTCCTGCTCACATTGTTATATATTTCTTTTATCACGATCTCGAAGGCTGTCTTCACATTTGTGGCATCCAAAGCGGAAGTCTCCATAAAGAACAACCCTTCTGATTCCGCTAAACTCTTCCCCTCCTCGACTGTCACATCCCTAATACTCTCCAGGTCACATTTGTTCCCAACAAGCATCCTTGCAACTGTTGTGTCTGAGTGAGCTGCAAATGGTTTCACTCCAGTTAAAACCCAGGGGAGACTTACGAGCAAATACAAGAATTTCAAGATATGGCAACAGATAAAACCAAGAATTCAGCCCCCCCCCCCCAAAAAAAAAAAAAAAAAGAAGAAAAAAAAGAAAAAGAAAAGGTTCTAGCTACCATTTCAAACAAAGATGATCCTAGCACTACCAAAGTTGTCGTTAATCTGCTAATCAAATTTTTGCTTACCCAAAGCATTTTGCAAACCACACCCCTGTCCCCCCAGGTGGCCTGAACCCCACTTGCCCAATTTTTTGGTTTACTTCGATTCAAAGAGATGCACTAAGAAGATTAGTAAATAACCAACTCAAAGTAGACTTTATTCGGTAACTTTGAAAGGGGGGGGGTGACTGGTATATCTATTCTATCATTCATTGCCAATTGTCATAATAAGGGAGAAGCAGAAACAACACAGTTCTGGCCGATGCAAATTTGGAGTGATGTATAGGTTTTGCAGTCCTAGAATTCAAGTAGTTTAGCAACAACAGAGGCCTAAAACAGTCGACAAACATCATGGAAAAAAAGACAACTGCGACATTCGTGTATGGGAACTTCGAATCATTCCTTCGGGCTTGTTAACTACTTTCTACATTGCTCACGCTACACTTTAGCAAGAAACTGCCTGACAGATTGAAACAGCTCTCCCCCTCTCCGTCTCTCTCTCTTCAACTGCTTCGCAGTTTCTTTCACAATGATGCTGCCGCCCTACCTGCCTCGACATCAACTGCAATCACCCTTCATTTAGTTCAATCATCGACTTCTCTGGGCTTTTCTCCAATTCTCATCGATGTAACCCATAACAGCCGCTAAACGGCATTTTCCTTCTGCTGTAGCTGAACACATACTATGTGCTTCTCGAATTTGTAACTAGACATCCGTTCGGGCAGATTTCTTTGGCTTCCTAGGACACCATTAGCTAAAGTGTCCATATAAAAACAGAGTGAGCAGGGGAAATTCGCGAAAATAGCAGTGATTCAGGGACTCAATTAGCTTCTTTTTTGCTCATAGGCAATGTTGGATTGGTGTGAGGGGCATGTACCTAAGCGGCGAGCGTGCCAATTCCCCAAAAGCATATAGTCAATTCTCATTCGGGTGCCAAAAGAGTGAGCTCAAGGCAGGCAGGATTAGATTTGCGCGATCTCTCGAGGCGGAAACCCACAGATCTACACTAAATATCCACCACCGCAAACATGGAAAGCGCAGATTACGAAGCGAGGACGGCATTGGGGGGAACCGGGGGGGAAGCATAAAGAAATGAAGAAGAAGAGTAGAACTGACTCTTGAGCTCGTCGAGCCAGCGGGAGACGCTGTCGAAGGTGGAGCGGCGGGTGATGTCGTAGACGACGAGGGCGCCGACGGCGCCGCGGTAGTAGGCGGAGGTGACGGCGCGGAAGCGCTCCTGGCCGGCGGTGTCCCAAATCTGGGCCTTGACCTCCTTGCCGTCGATGTCCATGGACTGGGTCTGGAACTCCACCCCGATGGTGGCCTTGGAGTGGGGGTTGAACTCGTTCCGGGCGTACCGGGACAGCAGGTTCGACTTCCCCACCGCCGAGTCCCCGATGATCACGATCTTGAACAGGTACTCCTCCCCTCCCTCCTCGTCCGACGACGACATCCCTGCCTTCTCTCTCTCTCTCTCTCTCTCTCTCTCTCTGTGTTCTTCCCCTGCTTTCTCGCTCTTCTGTCTCTCGTTTCTGCTGCTGGTTCCTTCAGAGGTCGATCCAATGCGCCGTATGCTTGGAATGCGGAGGGGATTGAATGGGAAGAGGGAGGAGGAAAGAGAAAAGACGTGGGAAAGTGGTCTGACCACCGACTGTGCTCGTGCGAGAAGGAAAAGAAAAGAAAAGAGAGAGAGAGAGAGATGGTGTGCGGCTACTACTAGTTGCTGGGACGGCATGGCATGGGGGATGGGGATGTTACAGACCTTAGCTGGCAAATCATGCCTTCCCCATCGCCATCCACGTCCCACTACTCCGCCTACCCTTTGGATCCCATAAATACAGAGATAACCCCCACCAAGATCCATGAAATTTTGCGAAATTTGCTGCCCCCCTTTTCAAAAGTACTTTTATACTGTAATAGAATCTCACTTTACCAAGCACCATCGTGCATTGCCAAAATTACTCTCTCTCTCTCTCTCTCTCTCTCTCTCTCTTTCTCCCCCAAAGTAGACAGACACTAACCTAAAATGGATGTTACGTGATTAATGATGCATATGGGTTGATTATAAATGGGGTCAAGGCTAATACCGACCCGCCCTGCCTCGTGTCTTTGTCGAATGACCTGCCCTGAGCAATTTTCAATGGAGAAAACTTGGCCCCCCCACTTTCAGGGCGGTCCCCAATGCCCGTGCCCAGTCCTCGGATGAAACGAAACTTGGGGGGGTAACGTGATGTTTTCTTTCTTTGGTTTTACTTTTACTTTCTATGGTCTGGTCAAAAGACAGGGCTGCCGTGACGCACGACTGATTACACATGGACAGAAGCATCCTTGCCTTTTGCCTGATTGACCGCGGCCTCTCCTCTTCCTCCCATCGTTTGTCTCTCGTTCCCCTAATTAATCTTTTCCCCCTTCTGTTCGAATTAGTACCCAGCAAAGCCGAACCCCCAAAAATAAAATATATGACAAATTTATTATTTATTAGTTTTATTTTTAAAATTTTATAGTGAAATTATCAAATTAAATAACATGTGACGATTAATAGATCGACTAATTTGGGGGCTTTATGTTTTTGGGTTTTTCAAGATAATAATCCAATTTAACAAAAACTAACAATTAAAAATTTTGACACGTGTGTATTGATTTTGGATCAAATGAGTACTTCTAATTTGAATGCTCTCTCTTTCTCATCAAACCCTCCTCCGATCGACAAACCATTGCACCACTCCGTCAGCTTGTCTTGTACACTCTTTTTCTCTCTCTTTGCCTAATGCTCTCTAGTTTGCCCCCTCTTTCTCCCTCCAATGAACCATCGAGTCCTCGTTTGACTGACAAGCCACCACGCTGCCCCTTCGACTTCAACTCCGGCTTGTTTGTTACCTCTATAGTCGCCAAATGGCTGCCCCCTTTCGGTTGTGCCCTCTCTGTCTCTCTCCCCCGTTGACTCATGACCAAGCCCTCATTGATAAAGCCAATTCACAACTACTATCTCCATCGAGAGAGTAGGGCGAAGAGAGAGAGAGAGTTCAATTGATTTAGAAAGATAAGCATAATATTACAACTTTAAATGTCATTCTAATGTGTTACGTTGGCACAACAAGTACAATCAATATTTTCTCAGTATTATGTTATCAAAAGCAAGATATTGAAAGCATTTTACTTCCCCGACATCCCTCGTGTTAGGATTAGCATTTCAATGCATGCCCTCTTAAGAGCTACGCAATCAGATATCATGTTCACCAATTGAAGCTTGTATCTCATTAAAAAAAGAAAATAAAATTGTTCCTATTTTTATGTACTTCGCAAGTCGAAGTTGGGTCCGGCCCACCAAGTAAGGACCGGGTTCGGATCGGACGGGCTAATCGGGCCACCGTCCCCGTTTAGTTACGGTTAGCGCCACTTCTAGGCTCTCTCTCTCTCTCTCTCTCTCTCTCGGTCAGCAAATCCCCCCAAAACCCCGCCGAAACATCGCCTAAAACCCTAGTAAGTTTCCCAACCTCCCATCTCTCGCCGCAGCCCGCTCGTCGCCGCCCCCGTCCGATCGTCCCCGGCCGGCCCCCCATGTCGCCGAGCTTCGTGTTCGAACCCCCCAGCGACGAAGATCGTCCGGAGGACCCGGAGGAGGCGGAGGAAGAGGAGGAGGAGCAGGAGGAGGAGGGCGGCGGAGGTGGAGGTGGAGGTGGAGGTGAGAAGAGGCAGTCCCCCTGGGACTTCGCCGCCTACTCGGAGTCCGTCGCCGAGGAGCACGCCCGTCACAGCACCACCTCCGTCGACCACAAGATCGCCAAGCTCCTCGCCAATCGCTCCCTCCCCGCCCTCCCCGACGACCTCAGCTCCGATTCCGAACCCGACGTCCAGGTTTGCCCCTCTCGTATATGTTCCAAACGTTTCTAATCATCGTCTCCCTCTCTCTGTGTCCCCATCACTTATGGCCCTGTTCCGTCATCCGTTGGTAGGAAGATTACAGGTCGGACGATGACGGCGACGGCGGCAGCAATGCTGTCGAAACTAAGCCCTTCTTCGACAAGGCTGAAGGAACCTCCTTTCACGCCAATTCCTTCATGGAGCTCAATCTATCTCGCCCCCTTCTCAGGGCTTGCGAGGCTTTAGGGTACACCAAGCCCACTCCTATTCAGGTCCCTTCCATAAACAATACTCATCGTTTGCGCCCATGATTGTCGCCATGTTTAGATTGCTCTAGTTGGCAAATGCGACATCTTTTTCACGTCTGATTGTCGGGGCCTCTTCAATTTGCAGGCCGCATGCATTCCCTTAGCATTGACTGGCCGTGATATTTGTGCGAGCGCCATCACTGGTTCTGGGAAGGTATTGACAAACCTCTTTAGTGTTTGTGTACACGAGTTTTTATTATTTGGAACATGACTACGTTTGTGCGGTGGGGTTTAGTATATCGATTTCAATGTTGGTTTGTGCAGACGGCTGCATTCGCTTTGCCTGCTTTGGAGAGGTTGCTGTTCCGACCCAAGAGAGTGAAAGCCATAAGGGTTCTTATACTTACTCCCACCAGGGAGTTGGCAGTTCAGTAAGTTACTGATACCTTTTTCTCGTGTCCACCTTTAACTTATGTGCCCATAACGGTTCATAGAAAACTTATCGGAACACGGCTTGGGAAATCAATTTCTTCTGCTCACTTTGTATTTCAATGGTCGACCTCTGTAGTTCCTCTTTTCAGAAAGGAAAGTGAGTTAAACAGAATAACGAAAGGTTAATATCATATGGAACGCTAATATTACCGCTAAACGTGGAGAAGTTGCCATGCATCCCGTTCCTGTCAAATACTCCTGAAGCTGCCCTAGCAAACTTCCCTCCTACAATCTTCAGAGCTAGTTCCGGAATTGAACAGGGGAATTTTAAGTAATTTATAGTCTATATAAGTTATATTTATATTGGAGCCATTACCTCCTGTTGAGAGAGATTTTACAAACCAGGAATTCCCATTGTGCATGATTACATGTTCTATTGGAAAACTTACAGGAAAGTCTGTTGGCATGTGTCTTACTGACGGAGTTTGTTCATGGGCCTAACCTAGTAGTGTCATTTTTTTAGTTTTTATTTTTAGTCTTTCGTAAGAGAAGCATTGAGAATTTTTTTCATTTATGCTTCTTAGTAGACTTTTGGATAAGAAATCGGTAAGAAGCTTTTTAATTTTAAATTCTTTTGGTCCAAGAAGTCGGTCTCAAAATGAAGCCGTTAATTTCTCCTGAATGGTTCTTTTGTTTGGTGATTGATGTTAAAACTGATTACTTGTCCTCGTTTCTCTATTACCTAAAATTTTATTCCAGTGATGCTAGTCCACTAACATCTGATGTATCGGTTCAATTTGTTTACTTACATTTTTGCAGGGTTCATAGTATGATAGAAAAACTTGCTCAATTTACTGATATCAGATGTTGCCTTATTGTTGGTGGGCTATCTACAAAGGTTGATTTCATTTTCTGTCCTTACTATTTATGCTTTGATGTTTTTGTTTTTCCTTTTCTGGAAAACATTGAAGCACATCTTGACATGCAAGCTCTGACACGTCAAAGAAGATTTTGGGTTAAATAGTAGCATCTTTTCATGCATAGAATGGATATGATGTTGTGAGTTTCGTGGCACTCGGAGTCATATCATGTCTTGGGACTGTGATTCTCAATCTGGAAGTTGAAATGTTAATTAAAATCAAGAATGTAGTAAAACTCCTCATAGGTAGGCAGCATGTATAGATTGATGTGTGTAGTGCATCTACATTTTTTTTCAGTTGAAAGTAGTTCTTCTGCTATTGCTTGTAAAAATGCTGATGGAATTGTGGTTGTAGTATGGAATTTCTGTCTGGGGAAACTCTCAACAGTAATGCTTCTTCCATATAGGTTCAAGAAGTGGTCTTGAGATCAATGCCAGATATTGTTGTAGCAACTCCAGGGCGCATGATAGATCACTTGCGCAATTCTATGTCAGTGGACTTTGAAGATCTTGCAGTTCTTATTCTTGATGAGGCAGATCGTCTGCTGGAGCTTGGCTTTAGTGCTGAAATTCATGAGCTGGTATAATCTTTTACAAGTGCTCTTTCCCATGAGATCCCATTGGAATGGTTAGCTTTTGCTGTAGGAAACGGAACATATAAAGGCATATGATTATTGTATCGGCTCACTTTTTATGTTATTATGGCCATCCATTCAATGACTTTAGACTGACTCATGTCTGTTGATTTTTCAGGTCCGTCTATGTCCTAAAAGGAGGCAGACTATGTTATTTTCAGCTACAATGACTGAAGAAGTGGATGAGCTTATCCAGCTTTCTCTGGTCAAACCTTTGCGCCTTTCAGCTGACCCATCAGCAAAACGTCCTGCCAAATTAACTGAGGAGTAAGTGGTATTTCAGTTATCTGTTGGTTAGTTTGGCTAATATAGATTAGCTAGTAACATTGTATTTCCCTTGCACGATAGCAGCTTCTTCTTCTGAAAAAAATTATTTGGACCACACATGAATTGTGCTATATTATGTTTCTTTTTCCTCCAGTTTTTTCGATCTTTGCTGGATTACTGATGGATTGGGGCACAGGGCTTAAGCTTCGTAAAATGCATCGACTTGCTTACTTTGTTTAGCTTCTTCCTAAGTACTTTATTTAGAATCTTAATTATCACTTACAATGATGGCTTCAAGAATTTTGAAACTGTGCTGCATGTTATGGTCTATCCCATAAGAGGACTAGGTTTTAACTTCTTTTGTTACTAGGTTTATTGCCATTCATGGGCTGATGTTGACAAAGTGAATAGAGACTGATGAATGGAAACTTGCCAATAGTGATTGCAATTTATCAGTCATATTACACTAAGATTTTATTGAAAAACCCCAACCAGACATTTTCTCCTGCAAGCAATGTTGACTACACTAGATCCGACATGATATCCAAGTATCCAACGTTTTTTAGCTCTCCATTATTGTTATTTGCTGGCGGTCTTTCCCTTCTTTTTCCCCTTTATTTTCGTTTTAGGTGAGAACTCTTACAGGAGCATCTGAAGTTTGCCTTTTTCCATGTTTTCAGACCACCTCAGTACAATTTTTGTCGATCTTAAATTGGCACCATGCCATTTTTTTTGCTGAATGTACTCATTTGCTGTTATAAGCTTATATATCACAATATTTCCCCTTATTTTACTTTTGTGTCAATTGGAGTTTCTGGCACAATTTTGTGAGCAAAATTGATTTTCTGGTAACCTCGGGCATACCTAGGGCAAAAAAAGACAAGGGCATAAAGCCCAACCTTGACGCACCTCTGTTGCTGTTGAAAGATGCTTTGTTATGCTTCCACGGGTCCTTAAAAAGGTCACCACCCCCATCAAACATGTTGTTTTTACTTGCTTATATGTAATACAAACTCCTTTCTTCTCTAAAAACCTCCAAAGCACTTCTCTAGGTAACTGTTGTAAGCTTTCTCCATATCGATGAA
The DNA here is from genome assembly GCA_014182555.1 of Eucalyptus erythrocorys. Taxonomy (NCBI): domain Eukaryota; kingdom Viridiplantae; phylum Streptophyta; class Magnoliopsida; order Myrtales; family Myrtaceae; genus Eucalyptus; species Eucalyptus erythrocorys. Next base: position 222,630 of record CM024597.1, on the reverse strand, counting down.
ATCACATGGAAGTCCTTTCTTACATTTGTCCTTGTGCTAACTAGTAGACCATGCATAAAATCAAATTGCTTCTCAAAGAATCTTGGTCTCTTCATGAAGGAAGGTCTGGATAGCCATGGAACTTGAATGATAGGATATGTTAAAATTATTCACTAGGCTCTTGAACTGGGGGACCTATAGCATTTTTTTGGCCAATGCTCAATTGGTCTTCCTACCCTTCCATTTTGTGACACATGATCTTCTGTCAATGGTACTGTTCTAAATGCCCCCTCTTAATTGAATGAGTTTTAATCTGCTCTTTCTCGACTTTTTTCATATTTGCAGCTCTCCAGTTCTTGTTGAATTGGCCTGTAAACCATGATATGTGTTTCTCTCCCCATAACCTTTGATGCTTCTCTAAGTGTGCCTAAGATTATATGGACAGCAGGGGTTTCATTACATGGAAATGTAAACGTTATCCTTGATTATAAAGCAAGGGACATTCTGATCATCCCCATCAATCCTTTGCTCTCCATGGTTATAGCTTGATTTCGTGTTTTGTACTTAGTATTGGTGCTTTTATCTTATTAGGGTGGTCAGGATACGCCGGATGCGCGAATCAAATCAGGAAGCAGTTCTGCTGGCCTTGTGTTCGAAAACTTTCACCTCCAAAGTCATAATCTTCAGGTTACACTCAGAGATTGTACTTAGATAACAATGGCCTTTTCTGTTCTGTACTTTTCCTACATTTCAGTGGTTTTATGTTGATGCTTGTATGTATTTAAGGCTGCAGATCCTAACGGTTTGTGATAGTCACATCACAATATCTTTGATAGAGGATGGGTATAGAGATATGTTCTAGTATCATTCATAGGAGTTTAGGATATGTTCTAGTAACCTGGAACTCAAAAAATGATTCTCTCTCTATTGCGCGGGCACACGCGTTGAGTGGGGGTAAGGATGTACAAGGAGATTGAGTTGGCAAATTCAGTCTTGATACTGTTAGAGGTGATTGAATGCTTGATCAGCGTCTAATTCTGTGTACAAAATTGGGTGCAAAACATCAAATGTAATGTGGTCTATTAATGAACTTGTAAGGTAGCTTCTCTGCACTTTGTTATTAATTTTCCTGGGTGTGTTTCCACATTTTTCTATAGGTCACACTCACTATTTCAATATAATTATTTTATTTCAATTTCAGTGGAACAAAGGACGCTGCACATAGGTTGAAGATCAAATTTGGTTTAGCTGGTTATAAAGCTGCGGAACTTCATGGAAATCTGACTCAAGTGCAACGCCTTGATGTGAGTCGGTTATTACCGTAGAAATTTCATTCACATTCTGTGGAAAGCTCTTTGATATGATTTAGTCAGAAAAGCTTGTCCTTTAATGTCATCAATCCTTATGTTTCCATGAACCTCATTTGTTAGAGCAAAGTATTGCATATAGATTGTTTTACTGAATTTTGTCTGTTCATTAACAGGATGTCTCAACTGACTTGCTCTCTCTCTCTCTCTCTCTCTCTCTCTCTTTCACATATGTAGGCATTAGAGCTATTCAGGAGGCAAGAAGTTGATTTTCTGATTGCAACGGATGTAGCTGCTCGTGTAAGTATTCCTACTGGGTTGCCTTATGAGGGTCTCCTTAAAAAATCATGCGCATGCATTCATGTAAATCATTCCTCTCTAGCCTAATGATTAGAATAAATTTATGCTTAGAATTCATCAATCATATATTTTACTGAGGTTTTAGTTTTGAGGTCCCTTCATCTGACCTCTACAACATGTTCTCCTATACTAGGAGTAATTATTTGGTATGATGTTATGTACTGGGCAATCATGCAGGGACTTGATATAATTGGTGTCCAGACGGTTATAAACTATGCTTGTCCCCGTGATCTTACCAGGTAATGACCAAGTCTGTAAATTTGCATGTGTACAAATATCTCTCTCTTCTATCTCTGCTGCATTCTTCCTTGATGAAACTGCTCTTAAGACTATATCCTTTATATTCTCAGTTATGTTCATCGGGTCGGTCGAACAGCCAGAGCGGGTAGGGAAGGATGTGCTGTCACTTTTGTTACTGACAATGACCGGTCCTTACTGAAAGCAATTGTGAGCATCATACTTCCTTCTTGATGGTGGTTTCATGAGCTTTACAGATTGGTTGTCATTGGTAACCCGCCATTTTGTCACCTGTAGAGTTGGCGATTAATTGCTTGAGATTTATCAATGATCTTGAACGGGGCAAAGAAAGAAATAAAAAGTCCTAAAGGACTATTGAATGGTCCATTCAGATTGCATTGACTGCAGATATTTTTAATACTTGATAAATATTCTTTGTTCTGTAAGTATGAATTTTTACCTTGACAGAGCAAAGAAACTTTTACACTCTGGTCCATTAATTACATGGGATGTTACTGATGTAGTCTACTAATCAAATAAGCTGGAAATGCCCAAGGTATTATATTATTATCAAGACGGGTGAAAAGATTTGTCCATGCCCTTTTTTTGTGCTCAAAGCCCACGGCCCACATTAATCAATTCTGGTACTTTGACTTATTATAGGATTTAACAAGATTTGATTTCAGCCTTTTTAATGAGTCTTCTGCCATAATAGTACTTGGAAAATTGGATTAGAGTTGTTAAAAGAGCAGTGATGTCATCATAAAAAATGCAATTTCTCATTTGCTGAATATAGTCTTCGATGACATATTTTTGCCCTTATATGAAAGAAAAATGAGTTTATCTACTGATCTGTTGCTCAATGGGTAGTGGTCTCATTTTGTTTTGTTTTTATTGTGATTTTTTTCCTCTTGTTTGTCTGCAAGCTAGAATTTTCCATTTATGATTTATCGTATGTGAATCTGTCAAGTGCAGAGCTGCAAAACCTAAATAAAAATGGTCGATGAAATTGTGAAAACATATTGGTCTTTTGGAGAATTGACTAATCTCAAGTTCATCTTTCTATTTTAATAGGCTAAGAGAGCTGGCTCCAAGCTGAAGAGCCGAATAGTTGCAGAGCAATCAATAATTAAATGGTCTAAGCTCATTGAGGGGATGGAACGTCAGGTAGCTGCCATTATAAGAGAAGAGAGGTATGAACTGTATGTCAACTCTGACATATTAGTGTCTCTAGTGGAATTGCTGATATAACGTATGTGCAGGGAAGAAAGGGCCTTGAGAAAAGCTGAAATGCAGGCCACCAAGGTAAATAATCACTCCCTGCATGTGTCTGGTACCTCTTCTTTCTGAATTATTCAACTGTGATTGCCCAAAAAAAATGGATCAAGGGATGTTGGGATACCCTAGCAACTATACCTTCTGTTTGTGGATCATTTTGAACTTCTATGTGTTGGATCTTCCATGAACCAATCAGTTTAATGGGGGGTTCTGTGTTGTTGCTGAACCATGTTTTCATGTGAACTTAAAATGGAATCACATTTTGCTGGGGCTACACATCTGGCTGGTAATGTTATATAGCTTTTTATTATTCTATGCAGGCGGAGAATTTGATTGCTCATAAAGATGATATATTCTCACGTCCTAAAAGGACATGGTTTGTGACTGAAAAGGAGAAGAAACTTGCAGCAAAGGCAGCTAAGGTTATCTATTTATCTGACCTGCTTGTTAAGTTTTTCTCATTTGTACATGTTGTCCATGAACATGATAGCATCCAATAACTGAATTCATTTTTTCAGTTAATTACTATTAAACGACTGGATGCAATTGTACTGCGAAATTGATGAGCTGATTACTTGAGGAGATGGGATGAGAGAAATTGCTGACCTAATCTATTGCCATATGAACAAACTCGATGCTGTTGTGCACATAGACCAGTTTCTTGTGGTATCTGACAAAATTAACTTGGAAAGGTCAAAATAGTTCCCCAGATTGATCTGAAGTTAAAAGTTCATCACTTTGTTCTTTTATTTTTAACTGAATTCTCACCTCTTGGTCAACCTTCTCAGAATCTAGTGAAGCATGTTGTAATGCTTCTCTTGATGGTGATTTGACTGGTCAACTTCATGGCATGTAGGATGTATTTGATTAAGAGTGGCAGAGGAGGCAGTGTAATGTCATTTTAAAAGTTGCTGCTATTGTTTGTCCTTTTGGCAGCAATAATACTATTTAATGAAGAAAGATAACCTATATGTTTCTTGGTGAGATGTGAGTAAGTGATTTAGCCACTTGCTCCTTTGTCTATGAAGTGTTTTGTCTGTATTAAACAATTTCTGTATTTTAGATTGGTTCATTTCCTCTCATCCCTTGCATAGTGAGCAAGTATCAGCATGACTCTTTTTGGACAATCTGTATTACTTCCCTCTGATGCCTCGCAGTAGTGACTGAGAACTATCTTCATTAGACTATTTAAATATCAGTAGTGACTGAGAACTATCTTCATGAGACTATTTAAATATTCAAGTCCATCTGGGGTAGCTATATACAGTTTCCTGATCAGAAGTATTATTTCTGTTGATTGGTATCCAGCCAGCTGTACTAACCAGGGAGCAATTATTCTTTTACCCAAATGTTAGAAGGTTTTCTATCAGATTGAATACTGGTGCTATTTATTATCTACGCTCGTATTCTTCTATTTGATTCATGTTAAGTTTTCGATACTTGAGTTTCTTTTGGTCTATCATCGATTTACAGTGTTGACATTCTTATAATGGATTTTATACTTTTAATTCACCTTAAAGTTGATCTTCTGGCATGTTGAAACTGATATGGTAGGCCTCTTCGGAGAAAGGAAAGAGTTCTGCAGATGTGGTAATCAGTGCCCAACAAGCTGAGGACCTTAAAATGAAAGAGAAAAGAAAGCGAGAGCGTGAGGTACGTGCTAATTTTTTCCTCATTTCGCGTTAGGATAAGTTTGCTGATTTGTGCTTTGTGTGGGCCTTTTTTCAAATCTTCGAACAGAAAAATCTACCTCGTAAAAAGCGTCGAAGATTGGAGGCAGCTAGAGAGATGCTGGAGGATGAGAATCAGACTGACAAGGTGGAGGTACATCTCTTGATATCTCTTCCCTGTTTGCAAAGTTTAGGTTCCAGTTGGAATTTAATAGAGCTCACAAAGGCTGAGTTGTTTGGGCTCCCGACCAGTTTGTGCTTGAATTTATCAAATGATCATGACATGAAATTTCATTTGGTGCAATGTTGTATTCTGCTGGTCAATACAGTCTAAACATGCAGAAGGGAACCAGAATGAGTAGCCTCTGTTTATGTTTTTCATTGAGTATGAGCCTTCTGTTTGGTTAGTCCTGTATGAATATCTGTTGTAACTGTCACATGCTTGTGAAAGATGTTTGCATATGGGGACCCACACTGCAATGTTGTTCATTTATATCAATTTTATATTCTTATGCGCTACCATAAATGCAAGTGTTCTTTAAAACACTGACTTCTCTATAGGGTGATGGAACTGGTAAAAAGGAGAAATCTGGATTATCGCTTGTTGATGCGGCATACCGTCGGGCAAAAGCAGCGAAGTCAGTGAAGAAGGCTCTGGATGCTGGTAAGATTGTCAGAAAACCCAGCAAAAAGGCAAAACGAATTTCTGAAAGAACTCCATCAAGAACAGAAGAGATGAAGGAACTTTTTCAGAGTGATATGAGTGAGCGAAAACTCAAAAAGAGAGGTGCTGTAGCTGGAAAGAAGAAGTCTAAATTTAAAAGCAAGTCAAGGTATGATAACTCCAGAGTTTACCCACCTTGATGTATAATCTAATTGAATAGGAAGCTAAGATTTTTTGTAGGACTTTGGAAGGACATTGTGATAAAGTTTTTGATAAGTCTAGTTTAGTGGAAACTTTGTTGTGGATGTTAATGCTTTGGTTGATGTTGTGTATGCTTTCACTTGGTTTTGAGCTCTTTTTGGAAGCTTTGCACCACCTCAGTGCCCTATAGTCATTTATTTTTTACCTATGAATAGTAGTTGAGATTCAGTATAAAAGCATACTAGCATAACTAAATTTATGATAGGCTGGCCTTGTTATTTTTTTACGGTCTTTCTTCTACATATTCATTTTCATTGGCAATCTTATTTTGGGAGCTGTCTCCTTGGATAGCATGTGACAAGTTAATGTTGTTATACGTGATTTTTCTTGGCTTCAACATGGCTGGCTCACATGTCCTTGAAGTTTGCTGCACATATATGTAGTCACCAAATTGGAATGCCTGTCCCTTCTGTTATTTTCAAGCTATGTTAGTGGATGTTGAGGATATGGTCAATTTAATCTTATTTTCCCCGGGATGAGTGTATTCCTTTTCATCACTCATTGTACTCGATATCCTTTATTACTTTCCTTTATGCAATCGCAAATGTTTCCTGTGTGGCATAAGACTGAATCTCTAACAAATGTTGGTTTAGCTACTTATGGTGTAGGTGATGTAGCAACATATGCACAGGTCCCATTTGATTTTGTAGATATCTGGTAGTTCATTCCCTACGTTTCTGTTTTACTTGTTAAATGGCATGACAATTCTCCTCCTGCTTTTTTTTCTTTTTTTGCAATAATGATTATGCTTTATTTTGTTTTATCTGGACTTGGTTTGGTAGTGCAACTGTTTAAATTTGTTGACAAACCAAGAATCTTTTGCCTTTTGGTGGTTAGAGTGGGCTTGAATGCTTAAAATTTGTGTTATCACCTCATATCCTAGTACTTTCATTCTCACTCCGCCCCTTCTTCAGGTACAAGCGGAGGTAGCAGAGGAACCCAGCACCCTGAATGTTATAAGATAGCATTCTTTGTACCTTTGAAGAGCACATTTGTGGTGGTAGCCCCTACGTGCTGCTTCTGGAAAGGATACCTGGGCAATGACCAAAGATGTGTGAAGCATGAGCTAAGTCTTTTAACATCTTTAGAGCGCATGGAAATCATCACGGGCTACTACGAAGTGAATAGTTGAACTTGATGGTCCGCGGAGTCCGGTATTTTATCCAGCACTTTGCTTGGTTGGATTTTCTTTTTCCCCTGAAAAGAGCTGAGCTGACTTCATTATATTTGTGGAGGATGGCGTCAAGGCAGAGAAGAGTATTTACTTAGGTCAGGCATTGGGATGGCCAATTCGCATGTGCTATACAACCGGATTTTTGCACTTTTCTTTTAATTGTAAACTGGTTTGGTTTTCTCCTTATTTATAATAAAAATGCAAGTGTAATCTTGCCTTCTATTGTTTTGACTGGTAATTTATGTTGCACAGCAGCACCATCTATTTTAGATATATGATATCTTCTACGTTAATAGAGTTGACAGTCAAATTGAGAATCCTTCCAATCACAGCAAGTTTACCATCGGTCGATCTGATCCTTATTTTACGATGGTGCTATGCTGCGCTTCGGGATATTTTCGTCCTGTCCCTGACCAATTTTCGCTGTGTTGCGCCTGCTTAATATGATGACAAGCTTGTTTTAGCATATTGCCTTCAAAAACAATTGTCGTACTTCACAGTCTCTCTGACCATCATTGAGAGTGTGAATGGGGCACTTTAATGTTTCTCAGATCATGGACATTCTACCCTAAACTGTTATTGAACATCAAGTGATCAGAATCTTTCATTTTGCAGCTAAATGCAAATTGCGACTTGCTTTCTAATCATCATATGCCTTCTCAAAACAGAAATCTTCCTATAGACTGGAAAGGGAGAGGATGGTTTAGAAAACTCTTCAGGTGTTTGTATTCAAAATTTGGTGTGCCGGATCAATGGACATGTTTGCAGTTCAGAGCGGACGAATTTTGGCTTGCATTGAGGCCAAGAGTTTCTTCAGCTCCTTTCAATTTTTACTGGAGGATGAAAATCCAGATGAGTGCTTAATTTCTACTTCTACTCCTCGGTTTTTTGGGTACACAGTAGAATAATATGAAATCTTCAAGCGTCTAGCCAATCTCAAGCAGGCATGAACTGAAGCACATGGATTCATGCGTGTGGAATTAGCATTCAGCTGGGGAGGGTTTGTGCAATGATTCCAACCCAGACTAGCGAGAAGACCCCCTCATCACTAGAGCAACCTCCTGGGTTATTCCTTGTACATTTATGACTCACATTACACTGAAATGCATTCGATTTCTTGTTTACTTCTAGCTTAGTCTCGTAAAGCAATGAGAATTCTGCGCTTCTCAGCTCATTGGTTCTCCCATACATCCCTGTGACATTGTCATCCTACGTCAAATTCCAACAATCAGGCAAGGAAAGCCAATGTGATTTCAACACATAAATACATTGTGACATCTATATATACCCTGCGACAAAACTTCACCAAATTTCATTAAGGAAAAGGATGCTTTCACAAAAGGCCGAAGATGAAATAAACTCTATTTTACACGATCCGCTAAGAGAGAGAAATTAAACTAGATCAACTTAGTTTCCCAATCGGCTACCTTGAAGCAATCAAGCTGTAATTTATGTACATGTCTGAGCTCACTAAAATCTGCATTATTCTGCCTAACTCGACAGCATGACAAAAATTAGTTCTGCTAGGTTCCAGCAACACTGCCGCCTTTTGCTTAGAAACCTTGCATCATCATCTTCCATCTGCAAATGCTATGAGCTTGGCTTGCACCCGCATGTGCAGTTATCAAGATCATGGTGAAGCTTCTGAAGATGCAAACACCACGCCAAATTAAAGGAATATCAGAAACACAGAAGACTTGGAATAACCATAAGACGAGGTTTATCAGTACCCATTCTTGAATACAGTATCATTTGAAAATGACTATTAAGTAGATTCATTTTACAGTTCAGATTGACCTAGAATTATTTTCTTGATTACCACTGGGTAAGAGTAGGCTACAGCCACCTACCTCATAACTTCAAGTAGGCATGTGAAACTGAATATAACACTTCTGATTTACTCACGAGTTACAACTTGTAATTGGAGACCAACTTAACTTTTTTTTAATTATTATCCTCTTCCTTGTCTCTTATGCAAGCCTGTCCTAGTACGTCACTTAATCTAAATTCTACGCAATTTATTTGCACAACATAGGAGAAATCCATTACAATAGAGTTCACTATGCGCAATTTAATAACTGGTGATGCAAAAGTAAAAGGTAGCCATTTCGGTCTAAGTAGTAAACCGGCAGGCCGCCTGCTGGGCTTTGTTGATTATGAAGACCATCAAACAATCCTTGTCTGATCATAGTGAAGTAAGCAGTTCCTCTCGCTCTAACAATTAAGAAGACATTTAACTTTGAAGTATGACAGTATCCCAACTTAGATTACATGGGGGCAAATTTCTTGACAAGAAACATGTATCCTTAATTCATTTTATCTTTATGATGAAAAAAATTCATTTCATCTGGACTGTCAAGTCATATTTATGAGGAGTGGATATTTATTTCATCTGGTGAAGATTTTCCATGTAAGCAGGCAGATATGATGCATCCACTTTCACTTAAACTTTGAATGACCTTTAACGGTCATTCCTGGGCATATTCACCAGTCAACAAAGAATGGATGAGATTCACACACCTGAACCTGATTCTGAAGGGTTTTGATATGCTGAACAGCCAAATCAAGCATGTCCGAATAGCTCGTTTGCTGCAGAGGGGTTCAAATGCAAACACAATTATGCTTTGTGAACTTTGATGAGCCAAATAACAAATAGCAGCATCATGCGGTATTAGGACTAAAAGAGATGATGAATCAAGTACAACTCCAAAGATCAAGACGTTAGCTGACATATTCCGGGCAGGAGTCCTTATTGCACGCATTTGCCTAATGTAGTTATGCCAAGCAACTCTTTCAGCAATTCATGCGTACCACACTGAAGTACATGGGTGCTTAAATTTAATGCATGACAGCATCAGAAATAAACCGATGATCACCTTATCCATGTTTGGGACAAGCTCCTGCAGTTTCTTCAGCCTCCCACTTATTCTTGTTCTTCTTTCCTGTCACATGGAGAGCCATAAATTGGCATAAGAAATACAAGCAGCACAATCAAGTTTGAGAAATGATGTAGCAAAGATAATATTCACTACATCTGCAGCAATATGGCAAAACTATTGGTTTGCATGTTGTCAAACTACTCTAACTGATGGCACTCCATTGAAACCGTAGAAGTGTGAGAAGATTATAACACCATAACATCAGTTTGCTCCATTGTGTGTAAGGAATCATTTCAATGACAGTCATTATCTTAAAAATGACTTTTTATTCTAACAACTAAAGCCTCATCTTTTCATCCTCAAAATTCAAATCCATCAAGTATAACCCTTAATTCTGACACAAATAATATGGAATGACACGAGCTTGCTGCCTCGTAGTGGAGACTAAATCTAGCTATAAAATAAATAGATATATTGCAAATCTAAAAATAATTGAATATTCTAGTTGCAAAAGTAGGTTAATATGTAGATGATAAAAGAGATGTCAAGACATTATATGAATAGAAAGAAGAGACGTCAAAAGTCACAATGATCTCAACAACCAATATTCCTCCTTGTATTCCATTTCTTCGCCCAATCCGTTGCAACCTGTTCCCCTACTTCTACCAAACTTGTTCTATGGGTGCACGTCAGGTTCTTCCTCTTGATTCTTGTAGGCCAACAATTCTGGCCAGGTTAACTCACACTAGCATATACTTCCTAAAAGATGCAGAAGATTGGAAATATAAGGACACTAAAAGATGCAGAAGGTTGTGCCCATTAACTAGGCCTATGTTACAAATTGATTGAGATCCTAACAGCTGGACTATAATCCATTTTATGCTACTTGGTCTGATTAATAGGGGCTACAACATAATGCCAAATCTAGATAGTAGTCTTCCCATCCATGAACTTGGAACTTTACCTAAAACGATTGAAGATTTGAAGAGATAAAGATGGTCCTTTTTTTTTTTTTTTTTTTTTTTTTTTTTTTTTTTTTCCGGTAAAGGGTAAATAGATAAAGATGGTTTCACTCATTCATCTCAAACCAAAATCAGTTTCATGGGGATTTAGGGGTGACTAATCCAAATAACAACTTCCAGGCTGCTACCAATATTGATTCAGGAAGACCAGAGACGATATAATTTTGCAGTATTGGGGTTAGCTGACTCCACTTCAAGTGAAAAGCTTCTGTTGGTTGCATATGTGGTTTGTACGTTCTTCGGTGTTAGTTTTTAAGGGCCTGTTTGATAATAATTCTGCTCTTGGGAACAATTTTTGCTTAGAAACAATTTTTTCTGATTCTATTCCCTGGATGAGTTTCTAAGCATCTATGGATGAGTTTCTTTGGTAACTATACAAAAGTTCTATTCCTGAAATAGAAAAAGAACAGGGATGCATTTGGTACGACTCTTAAATTTTTATTGTGATGTAGAAAATCTTTTAAATTTTAAAAAAATTTCTGAGATTTTTTCTTTTCTTTTCTTTCTTCCTTCTCTTCTTCTTCCTCTTGCGCCTTGGCAATGGCAGGTGACTGGCCAGAGATGAAAGCTGGTGACCTCGTCGTGGCTAGGTGAGGCTTGAAATCGCCAAATCCAGGTGAGGTCGAGCCTCATTGAGGGTTGGTGAGGCTCCAACGAGGTCGCCGACCATCGCCGAGCTTGGCGACCAACTAGAGGAGGAAGAAGAAGAAAACAAAAGGAAAAAAAAAAGGAAAAAGAAAAAAAAAAAAAAAAAAACTGATTCTAGATTGTTCCTAGGAACAAAGAAGTAACTTTTCTCTATTGCTTGATCATGTTCCAAATCCATTCTCAGGAATAGAAAATTTGCTAATGTTACGAAATGAATTTTTTTTTTTTTTTTTTTTTTTTTTTTTTTTTTTTTTTTTTTTTTTTTTTTTTTTTTTTTCTGGGAAACAAAAGGACAGAAATAGCAAAGAATTGGTCAATTACCAAATAAGCCCTAAATCGCCATGCTACTAATCATCAAATAGGGGGGGAAAAAAACTCCTCCTTCATAGCTTAAATGAGAATTATACTAAGCGGTTGCAACAATATGTCCAACCTTGAGAGTAATTTCAACAAGTTTTGTGGCTTGATCAAATAAAGTAGATCTTTCAATAATAGAAAAGGGCCTATAGATATACCATAAACAAAGCTGAATTTTAGTACATACTAAGTACTTAGTATACTACATATCTGCCAAAGGGAAGGATGTCTCTTATAGTCTACTTAGGAGAGGATAATATCTCATATTATTAGAGAATTAACTACCATTATTCCAAGCCACATCTCAGATGCTATTTCAGACTAATGGAAGACCTTAAAATGCAAAGGATGCCTAATGCAGTCCTTAGAATGATGTGGTGATAAAAGGCCTGGCTAATTTTAGTAAGGCTACTCACCCGTTCAGCGATACTTCGGGGGTGAGTTGCACAGCCACGCTTTGCACGAATTTTGCAGGGAACTGAGTCTTCAGGAATATGGAGGAGATTCTCTACAGTGGCCATCTCAAGAGTTGTCTGGGGCAAGCTAAACTGAATAAACATCAAATCAGGGAAACAAAATCAGATGAGCTAATAGGTCAATATTTCTGATGCAGATTTGCATGTATGTCATGATTAAAGCAACTAAACGTGTGTTTGAAAACTCATTTTCTGAAGATAAAACCCTCTGAAACTGGGTGAAGCAGTTGAGTTGCTCTAAGGTGCTGCATCTGGAAGTGTTTGCCAAACCTCTCATAAGGCTTTAAGCCCCCCAAAAAGATATACTAGGTCATGAACAAAACAAGTTTGGGAGGGAGATAAAGGAATCAAAATGCAAACCAAAATGATAAATGTTGCCACAAGAAAGTGTGAAGACTTGTATTAAGACATGTTTTTTCTTTTTTTTCTTAAATGAGAAAAATTTTGCTTAAGACTTTATTCTCATTCAGTAAATTGCAGGATATGGATGCATACGTAAAGGTGGAACAGGATGTAAACGAAGAAACAGAAAGTAATGAAAAATGAGTACCTGAGTTTCTAAGGGGTTAAAGCTGTACATATCTCCATCGACATTCTTGGCACGTTTTCCTGAGGGCGGAGAAAAAACGATGGAGTTACTGTTCTCCCAGTCTATGCCAAAGCTTGTAGTGGCATAGGAATGTGTAGTGCCTTGGTGGCCATTGTCTGGGCTTACACCTTCGACGGCATTTTCACTTACTTCAGATATATGAGAAAGCGACTCTTGTCTAGTGAAGCTCAATTGAGGCTTCAACCTGGAAAATCCATGACCACCATTAGAGCTTCCGGGCCCTTGGGTAAGTGAAAATCCTGCTGTTCAATATCATAAAGTTATTTAGTATAATATCAAAATCAGCGATAGCATAGCCAAGTCATAAGTACCTATCATCAGAATAATGGGAAGAGAAGTTCTCGGATGAACACATGATTCAGCCCAACTTTTACAAGAGTGAAATATACTCTTAACACGCAAAGTAAGGATAGAAAATCGAAAAGAACATGAAGACGCACAAGAAGCACACCAAATTATTCTGGTCCTAGAGGACCGGGGTAATTGTGAAATTCATCTAGTACGAAATCACAGATAAGTATCTTGCACTGCCCTAAAATTAGATATATGATGCTCTAGAAAACTGAACGGATAAATTAGCATAAGGTAATCCAGGACCAGAACATGGAGTGAACTAAGGTTTATTGACGAGACAATGAAGATACATGTTGGTCGACTGTTCAGTCATATCGCCCTTTATCACATAAGTAAATGTAATGATCAACTTCAACAATATCCAGCTGCAAGTTTACCCTTATGAGTCCTTTGATTTTTCATTTCATTATAAACTGGACTCTATTCCATAAGCTGTCTCCCAAGGATTGCAGAGAAAGGAGGGAAAATAGAAAAGACTGGGAAGGCAACAAGTAGCAAAAGAAGGAACGACATTTTAACGCCCCAGAACACGATCCATCCAGCATTCACAGAACAGGACAGCAAGCTCAGGACTTGTTCTGGCCACCACTGGTTGCATCATTTATTAAACACTACTTTACTAATAAAAGAAGAAAACAAAAGGAATTATAAATTAATTAAAAGACGATCCCATCCCATGTTCATAGAATAGATTAGCTATGCCTCCAAATTTGTGCATCTGACTCGGCCACAAGTTGCAGAGATTCCAGCTAGCCCAAAGATGAAACTTTTCCTTGTTAACTTTGAAAACTGAAAGCTTCCACCACAGTGGTTTTGCCGAGAAGTAGAAGAAACTCGTGGGTTGAGAAGATGCGAGCAAGTTGAGAGAACAGGGGAATGGAGGGAGCCAATTTACCATCTCTTGTCTTTACAAGAGATTCGCTGGATGGTTGGAGCTAGTCTATCCAACACGTAACGGGTACTGTCCCTATCAAATCCAAATGCTATAAGAAAACCTGACCACGATCCATCGACGCCATAATGAAATGGGTCAACGTTGGAAACCATAAATAGCAAAACAAGAAGCATAACGAGTGTCATGCTACTAAAGAAACCCACGCAGCAACATCCGACAGAACAAATTACCAGTATCAGGAAAACAGAAAGTAAACCTAAAAAAAGTACGAGCAGCCCGCTAAAAGTACCACGCATCGGACCCCTTGAAAGTAAGAGAGATTGAGAAGCAAGAAAGAGTAGGGACCTGTATCGGGAGTGTGGTGGGACAGGAAGCCAGCAGGGGAGCTTCTCTGCCTCAGCAGAGAGGAAGAGGAAGGACGAGGAGACGCGGAGGAAGACCCGACCCCAACCCCAAAGTCGTTCAACCCGAAGGCCCTCTGCAGCCCTGTGGACTTGTTGTCCTTCGGAGGGTGCTGGTGGTCGCCGTTGGAGGGGTTGACTTTGCAGGTTGACTCGGAGGTCAGGGAAGAAGAGTCCGCGGAGAAGTAGTGGTGGCCCAAGAAGGAAGGCGGGGGAGGCGGGTGCGGGTGGTGGCGGCGCGGCGGCTGGACGGAGGAGGAGGAGGATCCGAGGGCGGAGAAGTCGCCGTGGCCGCCGTTGGGGTTGCCAATGACGGAATCGACGGCGTTGGCCAACAGAGACCCTGGAGCTGAGCTGTAGCGGGTCAGACCACCACCCCCACCACTACCGCCGCCGCCGCCGCCGCCGCCGCTCGAGCCCATAGATTTCTGGGAGTGGGAGGAGGAAGACGAGGACGATGGGTGATGATGATACATACTTGATTTAACCAAACCAACCAACCGACCAATCTCCGTTGCTTCTCCTTTCCCTCTCTGTCTCTGCTCCAATCAATAAAGAAGAGGGGAATACCGGCGGCTGCAGCTGAAGCAGGAAGCAGCAGCCACTTGCCAAGAGCAAGATCTCTGAAAACGGACGTTGTCGTTCTTGTGGTGGGCTGATGTTAGAGAGAGAGAGAGGGGGAGAAGAGAGAGAGAGGATAACAGAGGAAAGCTCACTGTCCTTGGCCTTTTCTCCTCTCTTTCCTTTTTCTTTGTTCGTTTGTCGTGAAGATAGAGATACACAGATGCTTGAATGCGGAAAAAGTCTTAGGAGTGGGTTCTAGCCTCACCCGTTGGTGACCTTTTCTTTCGTCACCCCCCTCCTGTACTTGGCATGGACCCAAGCGCAAATGGATGATCTGAATTCATTGCCACCGTCGATCATGTGGACCTTGTATAAATAAGCCATATAATCAACAGTCCAATATTTATTTCGGTGTATAGACTCGGGAGCCCAATTCATCGTTTGAATCTCGTAAACCCTACAAAATTGGGATATGCGCTGCGAATAATCTATGTGGCACCGATACGAACACGCGACACAACATATCGATATATCATTTTTCAAAAATAAAAAAAATCTGCAGACGTGTTAAACACGTTATATATTAAATATATTTTTATATAAAAGTGCAAAAGAGCCTAAAATTAATTTACACTAAAAATATTAATCTAACATTAATTTGACGAATTCAACTACATTCATTTGCAATAATTCATAAAATTTGGAGGGAAAAAAATCCACATTTTGCTATTAAACTTAGGGATATGTGCACCACAAATATCGTGGTATTTTTAAATTAATTTATTTATCCTACATGGAATTTATATTACTTTTTTCTTTAAATAAGATTTAAAGAAACAAAACTGGAAAAAGCTAAAACAATTCTATAAAAACTGGGAAAAAAAAAATAAAGGTTGGGTTGTGTTAGCGGCTTAGCACACCGCTATTGCTGCCGCTACCACTACCACCATTGAAAGGGGCTAGCAAGGTCATTGGCTCTAGGTGGTAGGTGTGGCCCTTGCTGGCCCAAGTGAGGTCACTAGGTGAGGCTCACCTTTGAGCCAAGGCATTGCCAAGCTTGCCTGTGGTCGATGAGCCTCCCCAGCATTAGGCAAGCGCTGGCAACTCTTGCTAGGCCATAGCGAGGGTACGGTGTCACCTAGAGGCGAGCCTTGCCAACCCTTACCCGACAGGTGATGGCCTCGACCGAGCTAGCGAGGGCCGCCTCCCTCTAGCACCTAAGACCTCGCCTTGTCGGGCCCCCTTCAACAATGGCAACGACGGTAACGGCAGCCCCCAACCATGATCCCTACCCTTTTTTCTCCTATATTTTTTCTTCATATGTTTGTGTTTTAACTTTTTGAGTATTGAAAATTTTTAAAATTGATCATGTGCATGTTGGAATTATATGTCAAAATTCCAAACTCACATGTTGGGGAGAGTTGATCATGTGTTGGATTTTACAACACTCGTTAATGTCGTGTCAAAGATGTCAGATACATGTCGAAGTGTTGGATATGACACGAAAGCTTTCAGAGAGAGTTAATAAACTAATTTCTCCACTTATAAAAAATATCGAGGGTTCCAATCTTTAGAACATCCAATCTATTCATTACACAATACAAATACTTTACTGGTCTCGTTATAATTAAATAATTGCCGAGACAAAGAGTTCTTTCATGGTTTGCCAAGAGAAAGTCACCTCAAAATTTGATTGGAGGGGGACTTATTTGAAAATTTCCGAAAGTATGACTTTATTAGGCGAATTTAAGATTAACGAACTTGATCAGAAAAGGGTGAAAGCATAAGGACGAAAAATTAACTTGTCTCCATGTTAAAATTCGTTAGATGATGGAAATAAAGAGACCCTCGTTCTCCCTGATTGTATTGGTGGTGGATGTACTCTTGTGCAGGGAGCGAGTCTTGTTGGCGCCGGTGAGAATGAAAAATTAGGGTTTGGGATTTGCTTGTCAGAAAATTATCTTTTTAATCTCAGCTCGTGGGGGTCGTGTGCTCGAGAAAGGGACATGACAAGCCAAGCCAACCACTAGTTGGTGAAATAGTTTATTAATCGATCTCTGAGATTCTCTTTGAAATAATTTTGTGTTGAATACAATATTCCATCTTTTAGTGGGCAAAGCATGATAATTTTGACTTTATCGGTTAACTCTCTCTCCATGGCTTGAAATGAATGCGGCTATTCCTATTCACTTTATTCCGCAATGATACAAAGTTGCAAAAATATGAGGTTTAAAGCTTTCTGTTGTCGAGAGAGTAAGAAATTAATCAATCAATAATAAGGAGGTTTAGCATTATTGTTTCAAACAAATTAAATTATTTTTTATTTTACAAAAAACTTCAAAAAAATTTCCTTTTATCCTAGTATACTCGGGTCATGGCTTAAAAATATACGTGTAATATTGTATCATGGGTAATCATGTTTGAGATTTAGGTATTTATTATCTATATGTTGTGAAGCTAGATTAACATTGACAAACTACACAATATGATTACCATTTTGGAGTGGATGTTCCATTATGATTCAATTATGGGACCTCTCTCATTTGATTCGAGACTTTAGTGTTCATAAGGTGAGATTTAACATTCTCATTGCTTTTCATCATGCCGTCAACAATACTCTCTATCTATCTAATGTGGTATTTCCATCTCCTCTGCCACTCTTGGAAGTTTGTTACGAGTCATACATTTTTTCAATTTTCTCATCTCAACGATCGTTTTTCGCCGTCGTCCTTTCAAGTGTAGGCCTTGTCCATCCAGAAACCAATCATATACTAGAGGAGTCTTGCTCTGATATCATTACATAACAAGACAACTAGTTCCACACAAGCCGAACCTCCCAAAGGACAACCCTAAATAACCTCACAAGTTGGCAACTATTGAGTAGTGGAGACCTTAAGATATTACATGTTGTTCAGCGTAATGTAGTGGAAATAGGTATAAACAAATCGAAAACTAAATTAAATTCACAAATTGGGACCGCACATGGTGCCCAAGTTCGTTTTTCGTGGCATTTTAGTTGGGACGATAGAGGGGAATCAAGTCTCGCATGCCTCTTCCTCAAG
Source organism: Eucalyptus erythrocorys (assembly GCA_014182555.1). Lineage (NCBI taxonomy): Eukaryota > Viridiplantae > Streptophyta > Magnoliopsida > Myrtales > Myrtaceae > Eucalyptus > Eucalyptus erythrocorys. The sequence continues at coordinate 204,432 of CM024597.1, read as the reverse complement.
CGCTCCTCTCCTTGGCCGTTCTGCTATGTATGTAAAAGTGAACTATACGGGGGATTGGTCTCGTCCCTCAAGAGGGTTTTAGTTAGGGAATAGTATTCTTAGGGGAATGTGTAACCCACGAATCCGAGGACAACACTCAGACATGTGGCTCCACAGTGTGATCTGCTGTCGTCATTGGAGAGAAGAGAGGAGGAGCAAATATGCCTTCCCCCTCCTTGATTGGTCAGCAACTCCAAGTGACTCCACCTCAACTCAGATTCAGAAGCGCAGCGCAGCACTCTTGCTATCCATCAATATCCACGGCCACCATCTAAAATCAAGCGATGGATTACCGGAGGACCCACCGTTTACTTTGACCCAGCCAATGACCTCGCTCGTCTCGTGGACATGTCCCTCGGTTCTGATTGGACAGTGAAGGACGAAGGATGAAGAGATCTGATTGGTCTGTCAGCTTCCCAACCGGTGACACACCAATCATTCAAATGTATGCCCAGAAAGAAAAGTAATATGATAGTAATTCCCGTGAATCTTTCTGATCCATCACTGTCTCCAACCAATAAGAGTGATGGGTTAGCATTATAATATTTGTTATATGTATATTATATATTGTGGGGTTCGAGGTTAGCTGAATTTTGCCTCGGCCAAAAGGTTTGTCGCAAAGGTTCAATGTATTGGGTTGGGAACATTGTGGGATGTGATCTGCTTTAATAATGTCATTGACCCACCGGGAAGAGTGACCCACCCACACCCACGAGACTCTCTCTGTCTCTACTAGTTTCTTTAATTACTATATCCGCTTGGTATTCTTCTTGAGCTCATTCATATTATCTCTCTTGCGTTGATCATACGTATCTTGCGTAAAATCTATCAAAATTGAAAAAATAAAAAATTTGAGATGCATCGAATGGGTTATTTCTCTATCCGTTTCTTGTTCTACCGTTCATTGGCTAATTGCTTTGATTGATATATCTTCATTCCATATTTGCAATGACAAGGACAACATTTCATGAAAGTTTCCTCTCAAAGATGAATCGAGTCAATTGGAAATATGCAGTAAGTCACTTTAGGTAAAAAGACATCGCCCATCACTTTAGTACTGAAATTACCACTATCCTAAGGAATTGTGTAATTAATTAAAGGTCTGTGTGCATGCTTTTTTTTTTTTTCCTGAACTTGATGAAATTGAAGTCTATCCATGAATATGTGTAAGTATATGCACTTGCGCAACCACGTACCAATTATTGCTATACATCGAAAGATCCCTTTTAGAAGGGCGTTCATCCAAAGTAGTCTATTCACTGGGAAAGAATGGTTGATATCACTTGGCATTTCATTTCTTTTTCGACTTGGTACTAGGTTGAACCATTTGATCCTACATCTGCCGTGATTTTCAATGTTATATCATTTGGCATAGAAAAAACAGTCAATTAAGTAATATTCTGCATGGAACTAAAGAACTGAATCCTTATCACTCATGGGTGGGTTTAGGACCTCTGAGATTGCTGCTCGGAAAGCGACGACGAATTGCCGGCAACAACTCCAGTCCTTGGACCAAGAGTAGGCCTCACAATCGGGTCCATTTACCGCATTTGGAGATCGCAATCAAAGACAGCCTTAGAAAAGTTGGGCCGAGAGACGGGCCTTTTATAAAAAAAGGGCCCAGGCCGGTAATCACGGGAGGTCTCTTGGCCCAAACAGCTGGCCCGGCCACATTCAAAGCCCAAAAGGGACCGAGCGTGAGCTCACAAATGTGAAGAATTTCACTTGAGTGAGAAAGCTCAGACCTCCACAAGAGAGGATGCAAGGTGACGCAAAATCCTACTTTTGATGACGCAAATAGATGATCAACAAAGAAAGAAAAATAATAAAAAAGAAAGGGAAATTTCTGCACCCCATTTATGTGGAATGGACCTAAAATCCAACATATGTATTACGTTGGAAGATATAGAACAGCTGTAATAAAAACCCTACTGTAACAGCAGGACCTTATGGCATGCTACCGCATAGTCTTGTTGGGTCCTTGCACGTAATACGGAGATGCGTAACTGACATGAATACGCGCCTTCAAGTACCAAATTTTTAACTTAGGATCTCCATATGACAGTACAGTTCAAGGTCTAGGATTCAAGAGTCATGTTGTTTGGGACTCCTCCCCAATCTTAGTCCCTTCATCAAGTTACTTGCAAAGCTTCTGAATCTATTAATGAGGGCAGCTAATTCGATATTCTCTTCATGTTGTGTTGCGTCAGGATACGTGAGCAAGCTGATGTAGGTCTCCATGTCATGAACCCAGGAAGGGTTTCGCATGTCCAAGAACGAGCGCTGCCTGCGTTCAAGAGCTAACTCAACACCCACATGAGCATAAAACGAGCAGCTCCATGGAGATTCAGCACATGTCTTGCCCAAAAGCCTGAAATTCTCATTCAACAATACGCCAGGTAGTTTTGTCACGGGGTCATCACCATTCGCAATCCTCAGCACGTTGAGCCCCAACTCTTCACAACGTTTCTTGAAGCCCAAGTTGCCAACTCTTGGGCCTCCAAACGAGAAGACCGTCAGTGGTATATCTCGATGATCCCGTGTACCCACAATTCCAAGCTCGGCGATGTCGTATGCGAGAAGAAGAGCAAGTGCACTCCCCAAGCTGTGACCGGCCAATGTTATGCTTATCTCCTCCTCTTTGTGCTTGTTAACAAGTCGGGATACCTCGGATAGGAGCTGTTCACGACAGCTCCCCAATCCGAACTTATCACTTCTCTCTCTCGATGTGTACATACTGAGGAACCCGGATTCCACCTTCACTTCTGGCCGAAAGTTACGAGGGTCCAGTCGTGCTGGTGTAAGTGGGCTCATCAAGTTTGCAATCCACTCGCAGTTCGTCACGGTTCCACGAAAGGCTATCAGCAAATCTCTCCTTCCAAGCTTCTTGACCACTTCATCGTCGGATGATATTGCGACGTATCCAACCCAACGGCCACGAGCAACCCCATTTTGGATGGGGAAGTTTATGTCTGGGGTGGCGTAGATGTACTTGGTGACTTGGTAGCCAGAATCCTCCAAGCCAACCTGTCCAAGCATGTTCCCCTTCCCATATTTGCAGTTCAAGTGGCGTTTGGAGGTGGGGTCGAGATCAAAAGCCTTGTAACAGGCGTTGACAAACTTGGCGTAGCGGAGGATCTCTTGACGGAGAAGAGGATGTAAGGGATTCAGGAGGTTCTCCCAGTGGGTGGACCCTTGCAAATCTCTCCAGGTGCATGCATGTTGGGATAAGATCAGGGGGTCTGCAACTGCATTCGATTTAGGTGAAAAAGCAGAAGCTATAGGATAATATGGCGTAGGAGGAGCCCGAGAAAGTTTCATGATTGGAGATTTATTGCCCAGTGAATGACATCTGGCCATTATAATGTCCCATGAGAATGCACCGAGATTCATACCTGGGTTGAGACTTGAGAGAGAGAGAGAGAGAGAGAGAGAGAGAGAGATCCGTTGGATAGATCCAGATCATGCATGCATGCTTTTATATATGAAGCCACTTTAAATAAGAAGTTGAGGATTTTGGTTAGACCAATAGCAAATGGACGCGAGGCAAAGGCGACGCCACCTCTCGGTGGAAGTTTCTTGATTATAAAACAATCGAAGCCTTGTCAAAAAGAAGAGAAGATAAAAGATATTGTCTCCTGAGGCTACGGCCCTTCACTGGAGCTGGAAATGGACTGAATTAGTTAATTATTTGAGGCACAAAATGTTAGCAAAGTGACCCCACGATTGAAGAAGGTATTAAACCCGGGAGCAAACTTACGGGATCAGCGCCAGATGATTGAATCAGAGTGTGGACTCTGTGTTCTTTCATGAGACCAAGCAATTGTGTTACTTTATCAATGTCTTCTTGGATCTATGAAGAACTGATCAAGAAGAGAGAAAGAAAACTGCATTACAATCTAGAAGTATGAGGGACAAGTATGATGCTAATATGACGTACACCCTCCAGAAAAATCTTATGTTGGACAAGTTCGGCGAGGAATTGACCGGAGCTTTCAAAGTTGGAAGGGGTTATTTTATGTGGTCGGTTGGGTAAGGACCATTCTTGCGGGCCCCTTCTGAGTGTTTAGACGAAGACATGATGCTGAAAAGAACGCCACGAGGATACTTTTGAAATGTCTGTTGCCTCCCATGCGGTGGACAGCATAGGCATTCTCTTTGGTTGTGCAATCTAGAGTCTTTGTGCGGATGAGGATGCAGACGTAGCGGAGGGAATTAACAAAAGCATTCTTGTTCGTAGTGGAGAATATGTGACCAATAAAACGGTACGTAGTTTTCAGTTCCTTATTGCTTAAAATCTTTTATATTCATACCACTTGACCTATAGAATGGTCTTCTTAGAGTATTGTTACTTTCTACGCTCATTGAGGCAGTTGGAAATTCTAAACACATTTGATTTGGATGGCTCTTTGTCTCGATATGTTTATGTGCTTAACGTTGTGAACGCACTAAGGGTTTTTTTCTAAGAAATGTAGCTGAGTGGAATCTTGCATGATTGCCAAACACTCAAGGCAGTTGGGAATTCCAAACACCTTCGATTTGGATGGCTCTGCCTCAATATGTTCTTGTGGATCATCATACATGCTAGCTAGCTTCAGTTCCAATGTAGGCTTCTAGCGTGCCTACCTTTCTATACTTTAACCATTTTTATTATTTATTCCTTTTGTTATATACATCTAAATCAAACATCATTTTTCTCTCTCTTTGTGATTTTAATAATAAATAGGAACTGTTTGGTTCTTAACATGACCGACTCTGATTTCCACAAAGTAAAAACTCACCACCTCTTGTTAAATTAAGTTCTTACCTTATGTGCAATAGTAATGATGTAATTAAGCTTTGATGTCTTTGAAAAGATGAAACTCCAAATATTAAATTTATATGCTCTATTTAAAGAAGTTTATTTCAATAACACTCTTTATTATTATTATTATTATTATTATTATTATTATTATTATTATTATTATTATTATTATTATTATTATTATTTTATCTAGATAAAACATAAGAATATATTTTGTCATTTCACTTGCTGTGCAATGAAGATAAATTTTAGATAAAAACTTCTTAAGGCGTGAAAATACAATATTTTTTTAACCCAAATTCATTAATATCCGGCCCACCATCTCGTTTTTATCCAAAACAGAGAAATTATATATAGTCGATTGTGGGGGAGGGGGAGCCTAGAGTCTTAGCCCTAGGCCGGAGGAGATTTCTCATTAATAAAGTAGTGATTTTGCACACATGTTGCTAATGTTGTGCTTTGATTATTGCATACATGTCCCTCGTGTACATAAAGAAATCCATTTCATTTTCCTCCTCCGTCCACGGCATATGCCACAAGCTTATGAAGATTCTTCCCACGTCCCTTGTCCATTTCCAAGCAGGAACTTGATCAAACAATTAAAAGAGGGATTGAAATTGGTTGCCAAAAGAACACCTCAAGTGTCAAAACTTGGCATAATGGGACACTTAAGTCCCAAAAGTTAGGAAACTGACATTTAAATATCACTTTTTTTGACAAATGGGATACTTGAGTGGCACATTAGGCGAATCCTGCCGGAAATATTATGTGGCAATTTTTTTATTAATTTTGTTCACTTATGTGGCTCGCTGGAAAGTTGACTCAGTAAAGAAACACAAAAATAACGTCGCTTTGGCATAATTCAATTTTAATATAAAAATTAATTAATTACATTTAAAATCATTTTTTTAATAAAAAAGAGGAGGAAAATAAATAGTAGTCAATGGCTGAAGACTCAGCCCTCATCGCCGTCACCGGCCCACCGTCATTGGGAAGGTGGGGGAGGGTCGACCAACGTAATCGAATCCTAGCTAGGGGCCGACGACCTCAGTCGATCGGTGACGAGGGTTTGCAAGCCCTCGCCTAGATTTGGGGCGAGGGTCATTGGTCGTCGCTTGGTCGGGCCAAGGACCATCATTGGGCTGGGGCTCAGTTGACCCTCCCCCACCTTCCCGGCGACGACGGGGCAGCGGTGGTGACTAAAGCCCTTAGTTGTTGGTTACTGTTCATCTTCCTCATTTTTTTTTTAAAAAAATTAATAAATAAATTTGGTTTTAAATTTAATTTAATTACTTTTATATTAATTATTTACTCACATCCGTAGTAGAACGACGTCGTTTTGGGACTTGTCTAGCCATGTCAGAGTGCAAAACGACGTTGTTATACACTTGGCTTGCTAAAAAATCGCCATGTTAGCGTTTGGCCAAATTTTCTCACCGTTGGTACTTAATTAATCCATTTTGCTCAGATTTTGACATTTAATTGTCAGTTTCCTAACTATTGATACTCAAATGTCTCTTCGTGTCAAATTTTGGCACTCTATGTGTCATTTTCTTGAAATTGTTTTAGATAAATCTAGTAGGCACTACAATAATAAATATTATAGGTACCCTCTTTTGAGAGTTGACAAGATTGACCCACTTTTATGTCAAAGAGTTCCAAGTCGAGTTTGTAGGAAAAAAGATTTATTGTCTAGGATGAACGATTTTGCTACTTCGAAAGGCACAAATTAGAACACTGATCTTTAATATATATATATATATATATATATATATATATATATATATATATATATATATATATGTAAATCGACGATAATAGTCAAAACCTTTGTTATCAACATTTTGATCAAAAACTTATTTAGTTATTTTTGTTAGGATAAGTCTATTAAAGTCCTAAAATTTATTATGAAAGTGCAACCGAATCATAAAACTTATAAAAAATGTAATTAAGTCCTAAAACCTATTAAATTCATGTAATAGAGTTCTCCCATTAACTCTATTCAACTTGATTATCCGAAAATACTAATGTAAACTTTTTAAAATATTCTCTCTCTTATATAACGATGATGAATCTAAAACGGTGTTGTTTTTGTTCCACTCGATTTTTAATACATATTTTAATTAAAATAATTTAAAAAATAAGCTAAATTTAAAATATAAAATAAAGGAGAGAGGTGATAGCCAGGCAACAAGGGCTATGCCCCACCATTGTCGGGGAGGGCCGGCAGGGTGGGGGATGGCTGGTGGCCCTTGCCTGATTTGGGCAGGGCCTACCTGCGATTGTTGAGAGTTGTTGGCCTCGTCGATCACTAGCTGGCCATCTCTTACCACGCCAGCCCCTTTCTAGAGGTGGGGTGGTGATGGCAAGAGCCTAGCCAGCCTTTGTCATTTTGCCTTCTTGCTTTTTTTTTTTTTTTTTTTTTTTAGTTTATTTTATTAGTCTTGTTTAATAACTTTTAGATTAAAAAATTATATTTAGATCAAAACAACATCATTTTAAACTTATCTTTCATAACTCAACCACATCAATGTCATGTAGAAAAGATAAAATAATAAAAAAAAGGTAATGTTTCCATTAGCTAAATTGGATAAAGTCAAAAGAAGGATTTAATTGCACTAATTTAACAAATTTTAGAATTTGATTTTACTTTTTTAAAAAAAAAAAAAAAATTAAGACTCAATTACACATTTTTGACAAGTTTTATAATTTTCCATGCTTTTGTCCATTTTCTTTTGTTCAAAAATAAATATCTCATTCATATCTTATTATGCATGAGAAGTCAAAATAAATTATATCCTAAACAATGAAGCACAAATTGTTGTGATTAGGATTATTTCATCCTATAAGAACACATTTGTCCGAGTATCTAAAGAGAATGAACGATAGCTAATCACCGAATTTTGCACCATTATCAATGATAAGCATACATCACCATCTAATTGTCCAGTAGCTACAACTTACCCAATCGGCCATGTATGCCTATATTTAGCATCCTCAATACCATCACCGCACAGAAACACCAAAAAACAGGTTGAATAGTGTTACAAATCTAGATCTAGATTGGGTGAGGCTAGACAAGCATAGAAACATCTCTAAGTAACTTCCAAATCTAAACCTAGATTAGAAGAAAAAAGGTTTTAGATCTAGATTGGGAGATGAGATTTTCAAACTTGGAGAAGTTGTAGAAACACTTCCTATCACGATCCCAACTCCATCACCAGGGTCTTGAGTAGCAAGGGTTATTTTCACGACGTCACAAATGCATCGCCGTCCCTTTTCTTTTTACATTTTCATTAAACACATGCGGAAGCATACATACAACACCCGGACAACAACAAATAACTAGGAAAACAACCATTTAAAAATATACAATTACATCAATTATATTTACAAGCCCTTTTTGTCATGGGCTGTTATATTTACAACCATTACATGCTTTATGCTAAAAAAGGCCGAGATAAATCTTAGCTCCTCTATCGAGATTGCAACCCTTCCATACCTATGATCTGAAAAACAATGGGGTAAGTTATGGACTCAGTAAGTAAAATTACTAATTCTCTACTAGGAAGATATCTCATCATCAAAATCTAGTAGGTACAACACTCGCAATGCAATATCGATAGCAAATCATTAACAAACGTATTGCTACACCTTGATTACATGCAAATGTCTATTACTACATATTTTAATGCATGCTTACCTTCTGCTTATCAATGAACATATCAACATATCATGCTTATGCATAAATTGGTACTTGTAAATTTATTTAGCATCATCCTAGCTCAACCAGACTCTCTTGGCTTAACCAAGCCCTTCCGGCTCAACCGAAACATCTAGCTTCAAGTTAGGCATCTTAGCTCAACCAAGGGCTCAACCGAGGCATCCAGGCGCTGGCTCATCAAGGCATTCGGGCTCAACCCAAGCATCATAGCTCAACCAAGGCATTCTAGGGCTAGCTTACCTGAGGCATCTGGGCTCAAACCTAGGCATCCTAGCTCAACAAAGGCATCCCATTCAATGAACGAGGTATTGCTGCCAACGCTATGTGGCGACGGAGACTTTTTCTTCTTTAGGTGCATCATATAAGTGCATCACACAAGCCATTTCTTCATCTTCATCTTAGCCGATGCATACAAGGCTCGATGGTGTGAACGCATTCAATTATGCGAACATGAGCAAATCATACAAAAGAACATTACAACATACACGCAACTTATATGGGTGATCACACTATTAAACTCGATGACGTAGGCTATCGCTCTAGCTAGAGTTAGAGATTCTACTTACCTTCGATGAACCTTGATGAACTATAGGTAGTTTTACCAAGAAAGGGCCGTCCGATGAGGCAATATGCGAGCAACACCGAGAGAGGGAGAGAGGGCGACGATGAGAAGGTGTCCATCCGATGAGGCAATAGGCGAGCAAGGCCGAGAGAGGGAGAGAGGGCGATGATGACAAGGTGTGTGTGTGTGTGTGTGTGTGTGAGAGAGAGAGAGAGAGAGAGAGAGAGAGAGAGAGAGATGGGGTGATGGGTGGTGGGTGGTGTGTGTGGTATTGGGGGGGGATGCCTCTATTTATACATAAATCTTTCATTATTATCCTTCCAAATGGACCAATAGGATTTGTTTGGGTGGCAAGCCTAGGTTAGTAAGGTGGCAAGGCTAAGGAGGAAGATGTGGCTAGCCCAATCCCTAGGGCCACACTTGTTCCTTTTCTTATTGGGCCATTTGGGGGATTGAGTCATCTTTGTAATGATAACTATATTCATTAGGGGACACTTAAGCCTTATGACTCAACCTAGCATTAATGCACTATGGTCTAATAGCATTTAATGCATCTTTATCCCAATGCAAGAAGACTTTAGATGGCTTGCTCCTCAAGTTGGGCTGCTTCTGGCACGAGAGCATGACCTAGCGGGTTAGCATCGACACCTAGGTAATGTCGAACGTCCCGAAAGTTTTGTTTTCTTTAGTTAAGCACATGCGGTAGCGATCATAAACAATGCTTGTACAAACAAACATGAAAGCCGAGCAAGATATATGCAAGTCAAGCAAATAAAAGCAACATATTTATATGCATATTCACATATCAAAAGCTGTTTTGATTATATGCCCGTCCTATTTCTAAGCTACTTATTTTCGTTTCCATATATAGTCAATCAAAAGGCTGGGGTAATCTAGCTCCTCTACCAAGCTGCTCCTAGAAGCAGCACTCATGCTAGGTTCATTCCCTTCTAGGACCCAAGTTCACCCATCTTACACATATCAAATTGTGAGAACAACAATAGTGAGTTGATAACTAAGTAAGTAGAAATCCCTAATTCTACTATAGGAGGACATCTCACTCTCAATCGTCGGATACAAGGTCACCACCTACTTATCAATGGCAAATCAATAGCAAGGTTCATGCATTGCCTTACTTATGCATATGAAAGACTCTCAATTGTCTATGTGCTTTTAAGAATAAAGACAAGGAGTTAGTGCATATGAACAAGCTTTCCAAAGATCCATTGCTTATGATCATTGTGGTCACAAAAAGGGATGCGTGCATCTCATGAAACATATGCTCAAATTGATGCAAGGACTTTAACATATGCTCACTATTTAAACATATGCTCAAATTGACGCAATGACTTAACAATACATATCAAAACAAACCCAACTTTTGCAAGTATCACAAATGTATCAGTCATGGACCACACATGGACTTTCATTTTTTTTTCCCAGTATCATATTAGTTGAAATCAATTAACTCTTTCGGTAACAACTTGGCATCAATCTCCCCCTCGGCAACCGACATCATCCCAATATCATTATTAGGACGGCATCTAGGGCGACTCCCAAGCATTGGCCTCACCCGAGCCGGCATCGTCCATGATTTCAATATCAAGATAGTATCCGGGGTTTTACCCCAGGCAACGACCCGGCATCCCCCAGTGTCAGCATATAAATCTATTGTGTATCCATGCGTTTCAAGCATCGTTCAATTCATTTTATCTTTGAAATTTTCACCGGATGAAAGGCCCGAAGGTGTGCCATGCAAAGTGAATCAATGAATGACTCTTATGTCTTACTAAATTAAACTCATGCCAGATGCGACTTGGGTTCGTGGTCTGGACTAGGAATTGTTCGCTCCGGCTTCAGCATCGACCCATAATTTGTCTTGAGTAACAACACGCCTCAATATTGTCCTGGGATCAAGTGTGAGTCGTGCACCCACCTGGGCACACGTCTAAAGTCGCCGAGACCATTCTTCAACATCTAGGTGTGCTCGACAGTCACGCAAGATCATGAACTTACTCGATGCAACAATAAATAATAGAAACACAACAAGCATAATAATACAAAGTCAACACAAGCAAATGATGACATGATCTTAAAATCGATAAGTATAGCACACCGACCTATCAAAGAATTAGGAAAATCTACTTACTACTTTTTGGACCTAGCTCCAAGATGCTTCTTTGGTGATTGGTCGGCGTCTAGGGCGGCTTGGAAGAGAAAGGCGTGAAAGAGAGGAGAGAATGGGAGAGGAAAGGAAAGAATGTTTCATCCTTAAAATCTAAGGATGCATTCTCCTATTTAAAGGTCTTTTCCTCTTAGATTTTTATACAAACTCATGATTACGCCTAAATGATGAGTTGGCTTACCTATTTTCCTGAGTTGGCGCCTAAGTCATTTGGTGTTGGCTTGTGATTGGTCCACTTATTTGCTTGCTCTCCAAGGCTCAATCTAGACTCATTATTGCCTATAGTGCCTAAGAGACACATAAGCCCCTTTAATGCCTAATGTTTTCTTCTAATTGATTGGTCCTTACCTTGCTCACAAAGGCTACAATCTAGGCCCATCATAACTTAAGATTTTAGGGGACACCTAAGGAGGTGACTCATCTCTCTTATTAATTGCCAAGATTTCATGCGATCATTAGGCTTAGATGTGTTCACATTAGCCAACTTGCTCTACAAGTTTTTCTCTTCGACACGGTGTTTTTATCTCCAAGCTAAGAAGACTTTAGATGGCTTACTCCTCAAGTTGGATGTGCAGCCCATTTCTCTCCAAGTTTGGCGTGTAACCTCCCATTCTAAGTTGAATAACAATTTCGAGCAACTTTTGAAATAAGTGTCATTACCTTATCAAACGGGTTTGAAAATTATAAAATTTTATTATGTTATTGAGAAGATCTTAAGAAACATTTTTTCATGAAGAAAAATTAGCCAAATTCATGCCGTGGAAAGAGCATAAATTCACTGAACACAACCCAAAAATTCGTCCGTCAAGCAGATTCAATAGTCTCAGAGAGAGAGAGAGAGAGAGAGAGAGAGACTTATTTCGAAATCCAAATCTTACACCACTCTTTAAAATTTTAATATATTGTAGATATGGATGTCATTTAAAACTTTTGTGAAGGGAGAATATCCAGGTTCAAAAGGGAAGATTTTATAAGAATTCAATAAAGTAACTTGGTTTTCGTTCTTACTAAATCGGACAGGTTCTATACAAGTAATTGATTGGGCCTTCGTCTCATTCATTTCACCTTAGAAAAATCTGAAATTTAAGTATGTTATAGATTAAGATATTTTAAACAACTTTTATAAAGGAATTTTCTCCAAATTTGAAGCAAAAAGAGCTCTATAAAATTGGAAAGCAGGAAAAGTCCAACGATTTCAAAAAACTGAGAAGTCAAAACCTATGAAACTCAAGGTGGCAAGTCTATGGAGGAGAGATGTCGCTCTACTTAGCTTGCAAGATCACTTGCTATCATTCTCTTAGGCCATGAGTTCATTAATTTTTTGAGACACCTAAACCTCCATACGCATTGCCCTCATTTAATGCATTTGACTCTTATTCTTCAAGAAGATTAGCCTATCTAACTTGGCCTCTAGGTCTTCTTAATAGGCCTATGACTCACCCTCTCTTAATGTAAAACAATCCAAAATTTCATGATTACCTCTCCAAGGGCATGACTAATTGTGCAAAGTGTTCTACTTAGTCATCAGGCTTTAGTTAACTACCTTCCAAGAGCATTAAACGCATTAAGGGAAATATCTAAGTTTGAAGGCCATCTCATTGGACAAGCATTAATCAAGTTTGACCGCGACCAACAACCTTATTTGGCCCGAAATTCATGTCTAAGCCATGATCGGACGAAGTTGGACGCAACTGGAAATAACTAGCGAAACTGAATTCAGACTCCTCATCTACCATATAAAAGGATCGAAGTTGAAGATTTTACACTTCCAGTGCAACATGAACTCACTGTATTTCTTCTTAATTCTGTTAAACTTTTTGGTTTGGAGGATCTAAAGCAGTAGGTTGGTTCCTAATGATAGGAGTAGAAAATACTCCTAGCAAGCGAAGAAGAGCATTACCAATGAGCAAAGAAAACAAAAAAGAAAAAAAAAGAAAAAGAGAGAGAGAGAGACAAAAACAATAAAATGCTCCTAGATCAAATTAAGGGAGAAAATCTCAACTCGAGTTGAGAAGATAGAGCCTCCCTCGACTAAGAGTTATTTTTAAGTCAAGGTTGCTAAGAGTGGAAGGGAAAAGGGGAACCACAAAGAGGTGAGTGAGGGGAGAATGAGGCTAAGGCCCTATTTGGTCGGTTTCTATTTCTTCTAATTTCTGTTCTTTTGGGGTGCGCATGACAAAATTTCTGGAATAGAAATTGATTTCTAGCCAAAAATTGATTTCTCAATTTCTATTTTCCGGACAAGTTTCTGAGCAAAGAACCCATTTGAAAATAACTCAAAATTTTTATTTCTAGAATAGAAATTCGTTTGATAACAGAATAAAATTTCTATTTATAGGAATAGAAATTGATTAGATTACAACATAGGAAATCCTCAAATACAAAATAATAGTTGAAATAATAGTAATACATTACAAAAGTTGAAAATACAATTTCATAGAATTTCCGTCATATTATGGTCCCTTGCTAATTTATTAGCAATTTCATGAAGGGTTTTCAAGAATACGGTACAGGATATATATAGATTCTGATGGAGTTTTGGCCTCTAAAGCCTAAGCAACTGAATCGGTTATCGTCAGGAGATAAGACATCAACATCTTTGTTCACAACTCAAAAACCCTGGAGAACAAGAAATAACAATTTGATATTAGATGAATGCTAAACCAACAAGACATAACCGAAGCCAGAGTAGATGAGGGAAAAGTAGAAGAACTCGTGTAATTTGCAAAGCAGCCAATCATTCAAGTTCTTGACTAAATTCATCACATTGCAGTATCTGCTTCAATCCTCACATTATAAGATATAACATACATATGATAACCTTGTAAAAATCAAAATAACTTTCCAAGGGTTGCTTCGCTACAATAAGCAGTATTATGATTCCCATTCTTATCCTGATAAAGCAAATGCAAAGAAAAACTATACCATTTCTTATCATATGAAACAGAGAAAAGCTGCTCAAGGGAAAGTGCTCGTTGCCATAAAAACGTCACCCCCGATCACCTCTTGAAAGCACCAAATCAATTTTCGGAACAATCAAACGTATTCTAGTGACTAATATAGATCACTTACCTTCTGCCAATCAACAGTAAAACCAAAACCATCGCGACAGAAAATTCTGCCACCACCTAATGCATTACTTGCCAGCGTCGCCAATACTAAGCCCATAACAATCATGCTCACTTATCATCAACAAAATTCTTCTAAAACATAGCATGTATTGGTGGTAATGCAGCCATTCATGGCAATTTTCGCCACTAATACCAAAAAAAGACATGTTAGCTTCTAATGACCTAGGATGAAAGTCACAAGCGAAAATGATAGCTTTGGGACCTTCCCCCAAAAAGATATGCTCCATAACATCTCTAGACCTTGTTTTGAACAAGAAAAGAAAAACCTCTCTAAACCTTTTGAATAAACATATATTAAATAAACAAAAAGAACACAACATAACATCATCTGAAGACACTTCATCTTCCAAACAATCAACTCATGACTAAAAATCGTCTAAATCATCCGCCATCCATCACTTGTATTCAGTCAACAACTGCTGTTGCAGCCCAAAACTTGAAAATAATGCCACGAGCATAAAATTCTACATCAACTGATTAACTAAAATTTAAAAAATCATCCCCACCTCCTTCGGATGCTCATTCGTTCTTTGCTCAAGGGACTAAACGTGTTAAAAGACTCAATAACGATGATTTCTCAGATGATTTGGAGAGTGTATACCTGAATCAACTCGACCGTCTAACAAACGCCAAACAAGGTCTGCTAAGTCATAACCGTGCACAAAAAAAGTGAGGCGCGGAATCAAAATTACAGGATTGCAGCAGAACCACAACAAGAGGAAGACTGACGACGCGGCAGGAACAGAGATACTAAAATCGCTAGCTAGCCTACGATTCGCGATCTAGACAGACGGATTCGACGCTCGCCAGCGATCGAAGGAGAGGGCAAAAGAAGAGATCGGAGAAACCGATTCGAAACCCTAGCCGAGGGGGAAAAAAGGAAAGACTCCCTCCTCGTATTTGAGCTCTCGTTCGTTCAAGAAGACAAAGCATTGCGAATTGCTAACTTACATGCGTAAAAGGCGCTTAACAGAGTCTTCGCGAATCGCTCACCTCGTCGAGGGCGAGGTGAGCGACGATGTCACCGGCGAGAGGACGGAGTTGGAGTCGACGGCGAGGATGGACAGCTTCGGAGTCGACGACGCTAGGGTTTTTGGTTGAAGCGTTGAGGAGAAGGAATGCCCAACATACCCAAATTGGAGAAAATAAGGAATAATTTCTATTTCTATTTCAGAAACTGAGAAGCTAAAATTTTTAGCTTCTGATTTCTCCTCTAAATCAATTTCTGAAATAGAAATCTATTTCAAAAATAGAAAAATCAAATTACGTTACCAACCGAATTTCTGTTCCAAACCTATTCTGGGGAACAAGAAATTGAGAGAGAAATTTTATCATGCGCGGCGCTTTTGCTTTGTCAAAAAAAAAAAAAAAAAAAAAAATAAAATCTCTTTAGTAATGTCAATTAATTTTTTTATTCCTAGAATAAAAAAGTGGTCGGGGAATAGATTTGAAATAGAAACAAAAAATAGAAAAATAATAGTTTCTTATCCTCAAAAATTATTTCTATAAACAAGTTATTTCCTATTTTCTTATTTTCTTCTTTTTTGTCGACCGCCACACCCCACTAGCGCTTACTGACTGGTCGATCGCTACTGCCGACTAACCACCACCGGCGGTCGACTGACAACTGTCGATGAATGTTGGCCACTGTCACCACTGGCCATCCTCTGCTGTCGGCTAACCACCACCGTTGTTGTCGCTCGCCGACCGTCGATGTTGACCAACAACCATCACCCACCATTGACCGCCATCGCCAATGGCAATAGTCGGTGGTGGCAGGTGGCGGCGTTGGCGGTCATCAGTGGCGAGCAGTGACAAGCTATGACGGTCGGTGGTGATCGACCGCGACAATCAATGGTGGTGATAAGGAAGAATAAGGGGAAAAAAAAAATCTACTTTACAAAAATTTTTGTAAATTGTACCAAACGCATTTGTATTATTTTTTCATTCCGAGAATAGAAATTTTTTATAGTTACAAAATGCGTTCTTTTACTAATAAATTATTCCGAGAAATGGAAATGGAAAAATATTATTTCTGAAAAGAAGTTGTTCTTCGGAATAAAAGCGTTACTAAGCGGACCCTAAGATTAGATAATTTCATTGAGGTTTTATAACTTGTTTAGTTCTTAATATGTTGGTAAATACAAAGGATTACTAAATTGTTTGAAATTATCGACTATTTTAATAATTCACTAATGTTTACTTATGGTACTTATCATTGTCTTATACTAACTTTTAAGAAAATCAGATTGTCCTACACATGAATTGCACTTCTAAATGACGCTTTCGGATTGTCTTATGGTGCACTGATCGCACAAATCTTCAAGAACAAAGGCATTCATATTCCTGATGACATCGAGGAAAAGATGATCAGCCTAAAAATCAAAGAGATACTACGCACAAAATGCATCTATTAGGTTGTAAAGATTGCAGACGCAGACAATGAATATTTAAATTAATTTTGAGAAAAAAGTCGCAAGAGATGAGTATAGGCACGAAAAGGAAGGCACCTGTGCCTATATCAACTGCTGATAAGAAGAAAAAGGAGGAGAAGAAAAGAGCCGAGTCTGCAATGGTTCAAGGGGAGCCTTCGAGAAGAATCGATGTAGAGGAAAGCATGTATGAAATCGCCGAACTGAAGGAGGATATCAAGGGCTCGAAGGACACAATCAAACCTTGACTACTAATATACCTGAAAGATCAAACAGAAGAACGTGCTTTTTATTTGAGAAGAACGTGCATTTCACGTGTCTACACAATCTAGATAAGAAGACTCAAAACGTTTATTTTGACTATTATTTCTAAGTCTAAAGGAAATTGTCAAACCTCGGGATTGAAGCTCCGAAATAATATTTGAAGGAGAATCAAATCGATTTCAATCACTTTAGTGAAATGGATTATTTCCAAGTATAGCGAACCCTATTCATGAAAACTATACCATTATTAGGAAGATTAAATTGTATAAGCAGCCACATTTCTGGTGATTATGTTGATTATCTTTAAGGGCAAAATTGATCATCTTGGAGATTATCCAACAGCTCGTTTGTAGTTTAAATACTACATAAGAGATCAATGTATGCTGAAGAAGATATAAATACAAAAAAAAAAAATAAATAAAGCATCTTACTTGATGAGGACTTTCTAATGCAAATTAGTTTGTTGATTGGAAGACGATTAAGAGCACATTCTACTACAGCGCTACTGCTAGAGAGAAGTATGCTCGTCTTTCAATTACAGTTATCTCTAACACTCCTTTAATGCCTATGATTTCTCTCGAAGAAAACTTACACATATAAAATATAAAGGTATACATCTGATTTGTTTCAAATGTGGTCATTGTGGCCACAGATCGGATGACTATCGATCTAAAAGGGGTAAAATTGTAGAAGAAACCAGGAATGATAACTCTATGCATGATTCTCCTGTTGTAATAATAGCTACACAACAAGAAGTTCAAAAGGAGCCCCAAGATAAGTTTGGCTTGTGGATGGTTGTGCACAAAACTCGAAGGGGCTGAAGACAATAAGTGAAAGAAATACCAACCGATAGTCGAAAAGAATGAGGAGATATAGTTGCACCGGGGTCCTCATTGTCAATGTTGCCTCAAGCAAACATCCGTAAAGATTTGAATGGTTCTTCTTAGCAAGAGATACATATTTTGAAGGAGGAAAACGCCGTTAGAAACAAAGATAAAAATGAAGTTGTTAATTTTTATCCTAAGGGATTGTTCACAAAAGTTTGAGACTGTCTCAACCTCATGAGTAACCCTGGGGGATAAAAGACCCCATCCCAAAAAGGCAAAACGGTTCGGCCTTGTGCCCTCAAAAGTCAAAGAAATCTCTTGGACGATATGAGTAAGCACGATCCAATTCACCTGGTTATGAAAATGGGCCCGGTTGGTTGGCCGAACCCACCAAATGACTGTTATGGCTCACTATGCAATTTAGGGAGAGTGAATAGGTTGACTTATAAGAACTTAATACCATGGATTTTTGTTCATATTTTTTCAGCTCGGGTGTGCAATGAAGAGGGGGAAAAACAGTCAAAGAAGTAGACAAGAAGAGGAAGAGGCGGGAAGAGAGAGATGGGAATCTTTATAGGACGGCCTTTATTTATACCACAAATGTTCTATCTTTTATTAGTTTGTAACAGTACTCATTTCAAATTTGTCCATTATATTAAGAATTTAGCATAATGAACTTGAAGTGAACATGCTTTATTATTGGATGAACATGAAAATAACGTTTATACGATGACAAAAAGAAAGACAATAACAGAATGATCTAACAATTTCCATATGCTCCACATGACCCTAATATTCATAGCCGGCAATCTTCTGGTCATGGGATCCGCAATGTTCACCATCCACTTCATGCTTCCTATCGTGATCGCTGACAAGATACTTCTTGTTGATACACTTCGACCTTCAATAGCTTTCTAAATGGCAAAATCCCGTCCAAAAAAAGAAACTTCGATTGTTAAACTTGAGTTTGAACTTCTAACGATTGCTTATAAAAAAGGAAAGGCCCCAAACAGTTGACAAGCACAGATTGTCACCACTTGTGGAGCCCCTAAAACTTATTATAGAGGCCGAAAAGACCACTTATTTTAAATTCTTTAGGGTTGGAAATACGACTAAACCCCGCAAAATTACATGCTAAGGCGAGGCCATTCTTTTTACCTTCAACTATTTTTGTTATATATTCCTTTTATAATGCATATGTCAATCGAACGTCAATTTATTCACTTTTTTGTCATTTTAATGATAAATGGGAACTGTCACTTTTATAACACGATCAATTCTGATTTACACGAGTAATAACTTACTGCCTAAGTTCAATTTAAGTGAACAGTAATGAAATACTTTACTTTTGTTGTCTTTAAAAAAGATGAAACTTCACACATTAAATTCAAAATGCTTTACTCATAAAAAGTTATTTCAAAAACAATCTTTATTGTTTTTAGTATCTAAACAAAAAAATAAAAGTATGCTTTATCATTGCACTTTAACGGAAAAAAAGTTACCTATTTCATTGGTTTCAAAGTCATCATGCTATATAATTTACCCATAGTTAGTTAATACGCGCCTCAAATATAATATATGCTCTAATTAATCAATTAGATTGTAATTTTCTTAATGCCACAATGCATAAGTGAGGCATTAGCCTACAACCTATTCTGTTGAGGGACAAGTAACTACCCTTGTGAAAACTTCCTCCAACTAATCTTTTTATAAGCAGGTCATAAATATTGACGTCAACTATATTTATATTTTGTCAAGTTTACATATTGGTGATATTCATAACTCGTAAACTGCCAATAGCAATGGAAGTTGAGAACAAAGGAATTTTAGCAGCATACATCGTACTTCAGGTCATTGTTTTTCTTCTATGAAAGCAACTGGCAACTGACACTTCACTAGCACATACACCAGATAACAAGTTTCCAATTCAAGTAATTCATCTGAGGAGAGGCAATTTTCTTAGTTCTCTATACAAGAAATCAAATGACTGGAAGCTACACAGATAATTCTTTTGAAGTGTGTGAAGCTTACTTCCAGAAATCCTCCAGGTCAACTCGTGTACTTACCAGGAGTAATGACATGGCTTCGTCCAGAGGTCTTGAAAAAAAACTGCAGCCTATGGACATAATAACCCGTGTCTTTGTTGGTCTAACAAATGTTCCCCACAAGGCATGCCGGTTCATAAATTAGAGTCTTGAGCAGCCGATATTTTTTGCAGAGCATTGTGGCATCTGGTATACATATACTCAGTCAAAATGATAGCAACATACCACAATCCCATTAAGAAGGAAAAAACGCATGCAAGTACCTCCAAGGAAGATGGTCAAGAAACATTGAAGGGGAGACCACAAAATCTTTGAAAGTCTCTCTGTCCGCTATATATGCTTTAAATTTCCGTGGCATGTTGTTGATTGTCAAAGCTTTCCAAATGGGAGAGAGCAAGCTCCTCTTGTCAGGCACTATATGGACAATGAGACCTGGTAGAAACATCTCTTTTGGATCATCAGCTGAAACATGGTTAGAATTTGGGACGGTCTCCATGAATTCGGTCACAGGATCATCCAATGAATTTGCAATTGAAATCTCATCTTTAAAAGGGCTGGCGAGATTCTCATGCTCAACATCAACAACCATTTCCTCCACAATTGGCCTGCCTAAGAGGAACAAATCACTGAAACGTTCCTCCTTTCCTGCAACAAACTGATCATGAATGATTGAAAAAAAAAAAAAAAAAATACAAAAAGAATTGATATTTATACTGAATTCAACATGCACTGATCAGTTATGCTATTGTTAACAGGAACCACCTCAGTTTTTGGATTTATGTCTAAAATAAGTAATCAGTGCTCCACTTCAAGCTCAACAAGGAATGCACAAAGGACATACCATGAACTAAGAACATCTGATTTAGATCGGAGTTCACACATGTGACTCTTCAATGTAGTAAAACTTAACAAAACTAAATGCAGTCAGTTCCAATTATTTTTCTGTCAATTATCACATATGCTAATCTTGAGTATTCCTGTTTGCTGCTCATTTGTTTCCTTTGAATCAGCATCTCTTGAATGCATATGGCATTATACAAGCGTCCAGGTTAAGGATGAATAGTTCAGCTAGGCTACTATTAGAGTTCACAGAAACAAAAGAACAGCTTTTGCTTTATTCCTATCCTCCAACAATTTCTTACGAGTAGGAACTTCAGGAGTTCGAGAAAGAAGTAAAGACAGTGTTAAGAGACGATTACAGTTCATCTTCTTTTTTTGCACCATAGCACCAAATCTTCATGCTCCTCATGTTGAATTTATCAGTCCTAAGACAATCCTCTATAGAACAGTCTCCCCTAAGAGCCTCTCAACACAGTTCTAACTCCTTCTCAAAGAAATAAACCATTTACCTTAAGGGTCCCTCCCAGAACTATAAATTCATGGATTTTAAAACCAAATTAAGGGTAATAAGATGGGAGAGATATGGCAACAGTGCCATGTCCTATTCATGTTGACACCACATAGTTTTGAAGGATTAAAGAACTATACCTTTATCCTTATTAGAATATTGGTCCCCACCAATGTTTTGACCATATTCTCCAGATGAGACTGGATCAGAGTTAAATACTGAGCCAGGAGCCAGTTTTTTAATTCCCCATGATTGATACTGGCCAAGATATAAAAATCGACGGGCAAGTCTATATATCAATGCTGTATCAGTTTTTGAATCTTGAGAAAGTGTCATAATGGCAGCTGCACGAAGTCGGAGGATCGATCCCACTGAAAGGCGCGCAGAAAATTCATTGTCGTATACAATGCTGTAAAAAGCTCAAACCCTCAAAACAGAAAGTCAAAGGAAAACAAAGAAACATATTTTGCAGATTATGAGATTACCTTGTCACAAAATCTGAACAGGCTTCTGCCACCACTGAATCAACACATGGAAGGCTTCCATATGCATACACATGGAGATTTGGATAGCGATGATACAGCTGCAGTATGAACAGGAGTTATCAGTTAAATCTGATGAATCTCATCTCTTTTAAAACACTACACAATATGTATTCTAACCAACCCAAATTATATTTTCTTTGGCTCCAAACCTAAATAAAAGGGGAGACAAATCAGGTGAGAGTGAGGACCCCCACAAATATGTAAAAAAAACAAGTATCAACTTCTCATGGGAAAGACACCCCCATAACACATTAGATACTTGCACTTTGCCACATAAAAAGTATGTCCTCCCCACTCATTAGTCAAGGAAAATGCACCAAACAAATCACCAAATATTATGAATGCTTTTTTAAGTCCTAGGATTTCATAATTTTTAATTTCATTTCATCAATGCCTCATATAAGTAATCAACTATATCAAAACATCCACACGTGTTAAATTCCACAAAACTGAGCCAGGCACCTCATTATTCAATAGGGTTAATACCTTGAAAAACTCCAAATCAATACACGTGTGACAAATTTACCCAAAACTAATTTTTTAATCATGAAAAACCTCAAATTGGAATACCTGTGACAAATTTACCCAAGCTGATTATAAAAAACCTCAAACTGATATACTTGTAACAAATTTACCCCAAACTAATTTATTTAATCATTAAAAACCCTAAACTGGTACATTTGTATCAAATATACCCTCCACTGAATTAAATTAATACCACAAACATTCACAAAAATTATATACCTGTGACAAACGGAGAGTAAAACAGCAAATTGGTACACTAGTCAGTTGTCATGTGTCATTCCACCTAGTAATTTGACAGTAAAATTTAACGCAAACTAACAAAGAATAAATTTGTTACAGTGTACCAGTTTGAGGTAAATTTGTCAAAGGTGTACTAGTTTGGGGTTTTAGTTTAAAGTAAATTTGTCATAAATGTATCAGTTTTTGGTTTTTCAAGGTATTAACCCTATTCAATAAACTTTACCAAAAAAAAAAAAAAAAACCCTATTCAATAAATAGTCTATGCCTTGTCAAGAGGCATCACATCACTCCAAAATGATACACTAACTGACACAAACTTTCATTCTCAAGTACCATTAAAGGCAAAAGTGATGTAGGCCATGCATTTATAAAACATGGCCCATGTATGTTGATTTGCTCTATCTAGAGGTAAGTGTATAGGTCGGTCATTTAGGCCGCGTTTGTTTTTGTTTGTTTTTGTTTCTAAAATATGTTTTTAAACAGATTTTTTGTTTTTTTGTTCAAGGGAACAAAAAAGGAATAAAAACGCGTTTGTTTGCGTTTTTGTTCTAAATCTATTTTTTTATTCCCGAAACACATTTGGAACGAAACAAGAAACAATTTTTTTTTTTTTTTTTTTTGGTAAAGAACAAGAAACAAAAAAATTTTTCTTCTTGTTTCTAGAACAATTTTTTTCTCTCCTCTATTTTCTTCTCTCTTTTTTTCTTCTTTTCTTCTTCTTCTTTTTTCTTTCTTTTTTCTTTGGCTAGTCGCCGGCCTCGGCCATGGCCAGCAACCGGTTGTTGAGGGCCGGCAACCTTGCCGGAGCGTCGCCAGCCCCTGGCGAGGCTCGGCCTCTCCTTGGCTGGGCGAGCTCGATCTTGCCCTAATCCGGCGAGGCCGAGCTCGCCCAACGGCCGGCGAGGCTTGGCCTCGGCCGGGCCACCGCCGGGTCGGCGTCGCCAACCCACCCAAGCCTCACCGTGGCCGGGCGAGGCTGCCGGCCCTCGTCGGCCGGTCGTCGTCCATGGCCAAGGTCGGCAACCGGCCAAAAGAAGAAAAAAAGGAAAAAGAAAAAAAGAAAAAAAGAAAAGAAATAAGAAAATAAGAAAGAAAATAGATAAAATAAAATAAAAATATTAAAAAATTAAAAGAAATAAAAAAATTATACAAATTTACCAAATGTGTTTCTGTTCTTTTTATATTTATGACACAGATTTACCAAACGCGTTTTTTTATTCAAAAATTGTTCCCTGGAGCAGAAATATATATATATTATTTATATATATATATATATATAAATTTTGAAACAATTTTTGAACAAATGTTACCAAACGCACCATTAATTTAGCCCTCTTTACATAAGTTGAGTCATGCGTTTTAGCAATAAGACATAGCATAAGGGGACATTTGTCAATATGGTATATATCGATCATGTAACTTCTATAAATGTGTGTTTCCTTGTTTGTCATATATATGATATGTGCACTCACGTCGACACACATAATTTTCTGTCTAATTTCTACTCTCTATTGTCACATGGTATCAAAACGAGGTTCTGATCCCACAACCTGCGGGTTATGGGAAGTTGTTTGGGATTTTGTCTAGATGCAGTCATTCTAACCATTCTCTATTCTGCTAACATTATGACATGCAACACATGCCTCCAGTGGCATGTTTTAGTGAAATTTCCATCACGTGATATAGCTGGAATCACTCAGCTTAAAGCCATCTAGATTCAAAATTCCAAACCAAAGATTTGGTGCCTCTAAAGTATATGTTGAGATCGATGAATCTGAATGTGGTATCTATATATCTCAGAACATACACGTGCTAGATATTTTACAGGAGACTGGACTACTTAATTTGAAGCCTGTTGCTGCTCCAATGGCTCCAAATGTTAGGTTATTACCAGGAGAGGGGAAGCCTTTCTCTGATCTGGGTAGTACCACAGGCTGGTTGATTAGCTGAAATATATCAGAGTTACAAGATCGGACATATCTTTTGTTGTTAGTTTTGAGTCAAGTCTTGGATTCACCAAGTAAAACTCTTTGGAATGTAGAGAGCTGAATTGTTGTATGTTAAATGTGCAATTGAGAGAGGCTGCCAGAAAATTGTTATATTAATATATAGGCCATGCTCAAGTGATTGGTCGCATTGATGCGGACAGGGTTGGTTCAATGTCCGATCAGAGATCTACTATCGGTTATTGTGTGTTATCTGGAGGAAATTTGATCTCTTGGAAGAGCAAGAAACAGAATGCTGTAACTCATTTCAATGAAGATGCTGAGTATAGAGCTATGGCTATAACCACTTGTTAATTAAATTGGTCGAAAGATTTTTCAAAGGAGTTGGGCATGACACAACCTCGACCGATGAAGCTATTCTGTGATAATTACTACTTAGGCAGCTATGTACATTGCTTCAAATCCTGTTTTACATAGGAGGACCAAGAAAAAGAGGTAACCACTTTGTTAGAAAAGTTATAATCTTGGGAAGTTATAATAACATTAGTTAGGTCTGGTGGTCAATTAGCAGATATGTTCACTAATCTTGTTAATGGTCCCTGAGTAGAGCAAGTATTTAACAAGCTGGCATAAATGAAATCTGTACCCTATAGCTCAAGGGAAAGTATTAGAAATAGGACATAGCTTGAAGGTAACTCATGAATATGATATATACAGATTATGTAATATTCTATAATTGCAATGTATAAAAGCTTAAGTTGTTAGATAAAGGCATGGTTTATTATTTAAATATTCTAACACTCCCACTCACACTTAATTTGGTCTTCTGCCTAGCACTAAGCGTGGAAATTTAATCGGGCAGACAAAATGGGGCCTAAAAAGATTTGAACTCAAGATCTCTAACTTTGATACTATGTGAAATTTTGTGAGACCATTGTCAACTATTCTAAAAGCTTAAGCTTTTAGATAAAGATGTGGTTTATTATTTAAATATTTTAACATAATACACATGGTTAATCTTTCCTAATTCTATACTCTATCGATATAATATATATGAGCCACTACTTTCGTATGCAATCTCTTCAGCATGATTAGAAACAGAATGGGCAAAGTAGTATGAGAGCCAAACAAATAACTCAGTGGAATGTCATACTCGAAGGCCTAGCATTGCAGCGATGGCACCTCCAAGTGAGTGCCCCACTATCCGTAATTTGTAACCATCACACTCGCATCCTGGACCCATCAATGAGGACAGATAGCTCCTCAATGTGGGCTCCTCGTCTCCTGGTTCACAAATAATGCATGAAAGAAAGGACAAGTTAAATTTATTTTCATATGTTTTTTCAATGGAAAAAGCAGCTCTTGGAGTGAAAGAACCAGACAAAATTTCGAGTCATCTTTAGGATAGAATAAATTATAATTCAGTACATACAAGCATGAAATACTGTCACACTTCTTTATGAGAAATGAAATGCAGGAAAACCCCTTGGCTAATCTATGGCCAACATCTTGTTTTCCATGAAATCCATCCATCTTCAATGACCTTTATACATAATGAGTACTCAGAAAACATTAATTTTTTTTTTTCCTGTCTCAAATAATAAAGTTGACTGACAAACTCAATCTGATCCTTTGTAGGAAACTTTGGAAATCTGTC
Organism: Eucalyptus erythrocorys; assembly: GCA_014182555.1. Classification (NCBI taxonomy): domain Eukaryota; kingdom Viridiplantae; phylum Streptophyta; class Magnoliopsida; order Myrtales; family Myrtaceae; genus Eucalyptus; species Eucalyptus erythrocorys. The sequence continues at coordinate 178,158 of CM024597.1, read as the reverse complement.
AAAGAATTATAGGCAAAGGTGCTTTCTCGTGGTAGGAGTTGCAGATGAGCAAGTAGATTAGAATTTTAATACATAAAACAAGGAAAAAGACTTGGCTTACTTTCAGAGCATTTGTTCAGATTTTTAAGAAACTCCTCATTGAGTCTATGTCAGGACATAGCTCATGAAACACAACAGTTTGTCACTGGATGATACAGTACAGTTATGAAACTAATATTGTTCTGTTGCTGCATATCAGATAGGCACAACTTCCCCCACCCCCACACACCCCCCTCCCGCCCGGCTCTCCGGCGGGTGTGTCTGGACATGGTACATCTACACAGACATACATGCAGATGCCTGCCCACAAATAGCTCTTGATAGCAGTAACACAGCTAACCATCCAGTGCAGAATAGTAGCAGAAAAAGAAAGTAAACTAACCATTGTTTCCAGGATTTCCTTCAATTTGCAGAAAAAGTTCTCGTGCAGCCACGGCGATCCCAGAGTGCCCATAATGGGGGAAAGAGGTCTCAATGTTTTGCCTTATGTCAGAGCAAGGATGACTGCAGTTTCAGTTCAGTGTCAGCTTGTTTCACAAGAATGAGTGAAAGAAACCAAGATAGGTTTAGAGCAATCAACGTTTTCAATCACAGGCAGAGATTTAGGACCCTAATAGATTTAGAAATATTACTATGGGGCCAAGGACAACCAGGAGTATTTTGTGTTGTTTTTTTTTTTTTTTTTTGGGGGGTTTGGTTTGGTGAGGAGAAAAGAAAAATACACGACATAGAGATATGCTTTATTGCCACATGATAATGTGTCTGCATGGTAATATTGTGAGGGTAATTCAACAGTTAACTCTCCAGTCGCAAACCATCACCAAGTCAAGCTCATTGTGTCCAAATTCTCAAAGGAAAATGGTGTATCCTTCCCACCTTGTCCATAAAGTAATGTGATATCAAATTCAGCAGAGTAGATCACAGGAACTCAGAGGCATGGTGACAGATAGCCAAGTGACAGGTCACGTGGAGATGTGTATACATAGTAGTAGTACTTTACTACTAAAAACCAAATAGTAGTAGTAGCATTAGTAGGATCGGTAGACCGCTAAATACATCCAACGCTACTAAATAAGTTCAGTAGTAGTACTTAATAGTTTTGGCAATATTGTTATAGTACTAAATTTATCCAATACTACTAGATATTCTTCAATACTTGTATATTTTGGGTATATTTGGTTCATGAAAACATTTTCCATTTTCGTCTGCACAGAAAGTGAGAATGACAACAATTTTCATTTCTATTTTGTGTTATCTAAACATATTTGATATAGGAAAAGCATTATATTCTAAAAAGTAACATTATTAAAATGTGTTTGGTAAATTTTTTAATCATCCCGATATCGATATGATGTACTAATTAACTTTGTGTTAATTCTTCTTACACTAATATATTCATCATACATGCATTAAACAAATTTTTTTCACCAACAAAAATAAATTTTTAAAGCAACACCTGCAAATTATTAATCCTGAGAAGTGCCAACTTATTATTCCCACACTAAGGATTCAGATGATAGAAAAAGGGATGTGTAAAAATTAATTTTATATAGTAAAAACCAAAAACAAACATAAAGATTTTAACACGGAAACTTTCTCCAATATTGCAGAGAGCTAAAACCATTTCACCCTCATGATGAAGGAAGCAAAAGCTTCAAAGCATACTCCTAAGGCTAACAACTCCCCTTTTATTTGTGTGCCCGTGTGGACACTATGATCAGATGGTTTTGTGCTTCAGTCACCTAAAAGGTCTAATTAATCGTTAGGCTTCAGAGCAGCATATTTTAAGCTCAAACTTTTTAAAGAGAGACGGAGCACCCAGCTGAAGGTGAAGACCAAGTGAACAAATGCAAAGGAGAATGGTGACAGATGAAAGTAGACCTGTGCAGAACTAAATCTGTGCAGTAAATTAATAATTGCAATGACAAATTGGAGGCCCCGTGTTTTCAAATGAATTGAAGACACTGAAAAAAGTGATCAGTCTGCAAGCCTAAATTCCAAAACCTGTGTTTTCAATTTTGGATCTCAAAAGTATATCCCTCGTGTTTAGTCCAAAAGAAAAGGAAAACCGAATTTTAGAGAATCTTCATCAGATAAACAGACCTTAGCAATTTAGGAATTAGCTGTCAAGTGGTTATTGGTTAAAGTAATTGAGGTTTTGTGGGTGTCTCTGTATGCTCCATAATTAGATCTCTCATGCAATTCTGAAGTAAGCAATTTGCTGCATCACAATGCAAGCCATTTGAGTAGTAACATAGTCGTTTTGGGTATTTTCCTCGCCTCCTATTGTGACCCTAAAATCTTCACAAGAGATAATGGACATTCTTCTTCATCACCCCTAATCTTTTCCATTCTTTTACAATGGTAATTACACCCCTCACATGAGAAATGCAAGTTATTCAGTCACATGCATTGGGAGGAGGGGTGGGGGTGGTTGTGCTTGCCTCATCAATCCATCCAAATCTTCTGCAGAGAGAGTGCATTCTCTGCATAAACCATCTGTTATGAGGTCTTCAGGTGTCTCAGTTCCACGAACAGCAATTACAACCGTCCTTGCATGATGGAGAACAACAATGAAATATGCAGCCTGACATTTTGCCTGGAAGATTTAAGAATAGAAGAATATATCACTTGATGGTAGGACACCGTGAACATGATATACAACAGTTAGGCAAAACAATTGAGCTAGACACCAAGCATAAGAAAAAAGAGGAACACCACTTTTCTCCAAAGACTGGAATTTTTTCTTTAAACATGCAATCAAAATGCCAACACTAACATAACATACCAAATAAATAAAAGGCACCTAGTTATGTTAAAATATCACAACAATGTGATTTCCTTGGTTAGACTTTGAGTATCCAAGTACTAAAAGTGCCAGAAGTCAAGAGCACAGCACACCATATGTGAAGGGGATTAATGCAAGGCAACTCATACCCTTTTTCATGCTCATGAATTGTTCATTTGTGCATTGCCCGCAAAGCAAGCAGCCAAAGTTGCTTTAAGATGGTAATAAGCCAATAGGACTAGAGGGAGGCTAGGTGAAGTCATATAACCAATGGACTAAGCACTAGAAGTTGACGATGTTCGTCTTTCAGAGAATATCAAATCAGACAGCTAGAACAGAATATAAGAATCCATCAAATGAGCCCTACTTATTGACCACAGGCTTAGATGTTCTTGTTGCACTAGCATTAGCATAGCAGACCCCATTCTGTTAATTTTACTACGAGACATGAAAAACACATGCTGCTTCCCATATATGGAGCAGACGGTGTTCATTTTAATGTTATTGTGGAAATAAAATACTTTGCCGTGGGTGAGAATGAATTGGGAATATAACGGATGGAAGCAACTCAGCTGTTAAATAGCTTGATGTCAGTCCAACACCAGATGACACTTGTTGCTCCCACGATTGGTAGGTGACTGCCACCACGACTTTCACCTCCATGTCATTGTCTCCACACAATGTGGTCTGGCTGCTGGCATTTGGTACTCTCAACTATCAACTAATCACTATTACCACCGCAACCAGCTTAAACAGCTTTCACACGAACAATTGACCAAATGCTGCCAGAATTAGGTCCAGCCAAGATTGTCACACCAGCTTTATTATTTATCAACCTGTGTTTCCCCTCATCGTAGGTTACCCTAATCATTTATCCAAGTGCTCCCACTAGCCACCATCACCTCTGTTATTCCAAGAGTGGATATTATAACCATTGGCACCAGTGAGCACTTAACCAGTCGGTCAGGTCCCCCTTCCCACTGAGGTCAACCAACCAATCCCAACAATTTTGGCCACTACCACACATAGCAAAAGAACAATTGCGTCCACCAAAATCATTGGCTGGCCAACCACTCCCCTTCCTGTCCCAGCAACCTTTTCCACCAACATCTTGACTAGAGTTGGCACCACCATCACTGAGACCATCAAGAAATACTGTGTAGGTATGAGCACAGGGAATGCCTAAACCCGCTCTGTGCCCTGTGGGACAAGAAAGTAAATTCCATGGGCAAGCTGCGCCCAGCTCTGCTCAAAGCCATCTCTTTGACTCCTCTCTCTCTCTCTCTCTCTCTACACCCTACGTTGGGTTTAGGCAGGGTTTAGGCAAATTCTATGCTAGTAGCTCCCTCACCCTCGCTTCTATAAGAATGGCTAAAATTAAATCTGCATGCGCTGCCCTCTCTCTCTCTCTCTCTCTCTCTCTCTCTCTCTCTCTCTACGCCCTACGTTGGGTCTAGGCAAATTCTATGCTAGTAGCTCCCTCACCCTCGCTTCTATAAGAATGCCTAAAATTAAATCTGCATGCGCTGCCCCCTCTCTCTCTCTCTCTCTCTCTCTCTCTCTCTCTCTCTCTCAAAGCCATCTCTTTGACTCCTCTCTCTCTCTCTCTCTCTCTCTACACCCTACGTTGGGTTTAGGCAGGGTTTAGGCAAATTCTATGCTAGTAGCTCCCTCACCCTCGCTTCTATAAGAATGGCTAAAATTAAATCTGCATGCGCTGCCCTCTCTCTCTCTCTCTCTACGCCCTACGCTGGGTCTAGGCAAATTCTATGCTAGTAGCTCCCTCACCCTCGCTTCTATAAGAATGCCTAAAATTAAATCTTCATGCGCTAAAATTAAATCTGCATGCCTGCCCTCAGTCTCTCAAATTCAGCAAGCTCCCTCACCCTCGTTCCTTTAAATCTCATGCATTTTATCCATTTGCATTTTAATTTGCTGGATTACATCCTCAGAATTGCTTGTAACTTTTTTAATATTGCAATTATCTCCATCACCACCGATTGTGTAAGTCCACTCATCACCATCATCACCATGGGGCAGCGAATTAATATTAAGCTCTCTCTCCCTCCCTCCATCCCTCCCTCCCTCCCTCCCTCCCTCCCTCTCTCTCTCTCTCTAAGGCCACTCATCAACACCGTGCCACTATCCCCATAGTGCTTCAAATTGGTATTGAGCTCTCCCTCTACCTTTGATTTGGAAACTCAGCTTTAAGCTTGGGAAGCAATGCCCACAGAGATAAAGAGTGGTTCCCCGCCCTATGGGACAGTGATGAGGCATGATTTTCTCCATAAGGCAAGGACCCCAGTTGCAGTCCCAGCCTGGCCCATGCCCATCCCTCACTGTCAAGTTATGGAGGAAATCGTCACTTGTATTACATCATAAGCATGGTAATGAGCCTCTATATGGACCTTTAGCTGGTGGTGGAAACCAAAATCTTAAAAGAAAAGGCAGACCCGGGCGTAGAAGCAAGAAAAAATTTAATACTGCAGAGAATAATTCAGCTATGTGGAGACATCATGCAACTTATCCAAGTTCCTTATTCAAGCATTTTAATTCATAATTGGTACAAATCCTCAGAATGTAACTGTCTCACTAAGTATATTAGACTTGGTGTTGACAAATAAGACTTGAGTTTGTGCTTCTTGTACTTCCTCATTATCAAATGGCGACAGAACTCGATCAATCACTGCAACAGCAGATGCAAAAATAACACAGGGAACTGTGTGGTCTTCTTCCCTTAGTTACAAACTTGAGAGATATATCCTAAGCAAATGAGGTATCAAAGATGCAATACATTAGCATGAGTGAAACGGTATAGTTGTAATTTATTTTCAAGGACAAGAAATAACTTTCGAACTCATCACAAATACATAATAGGGAATTCCGTTCAGAAAACTCGAACTTCCCAGTTGCTAAATGTTTATCAGTTAAACTTACCATAGCATTTGAAGATTCCATTTTAACATGAATAGTAGCTAAACTTTGTTTCTGGTAATAATGAGATTAGACTCCTCAATTACAGTTATTTGACTTACGATTCCTCCTTCCAAGAGAACGTTCCATCCTCTGTTCAATAAGCAATTCCCTGGGAATACTGGCAGATCCACATGATCACCATGTTACCCGAGGGATTTTCCAATAACATGCATGCCACAATAAAAACCCTGCTCCCTCTAAGATATACCATGCAGTTGCTAATTGTCCATAAATTATTAACCTCATTAAGTACAGACTTCAAATTGAAATACATCTTCCTTGTTGCTACACACCTGACAATTCCAAAGTAGCTAAGCAGTTTAAACCAATTCTTTTACCTTGGCAACCCAGCTCAATTTTGCCAAGCCCAATAAATTGAAGTTGGTGAAATAAAGCATTATCCTACTATAAATGGCAGCAGGCAAGGATCAGTTGCCATCCAAATCTGCCATAACTGAAGCAAAATGCTGTGTTGCATATCCACAAGTGTCTAGAGAAAATCCAAACTTCAACTCGCCTATAACCCAGAGTCACCTATCAAGTGAATTTGCCACCAAAATATGGTCACATATATCTAGACATTCAATGGTAATTGGTAGGGGCGTGCACTGGAACTGCCTGGACCGGACCAGTCTGGCTGATTTTGGGCAGTTCCCAAAGAGGGCGGTCCACTTCCCAGTTCCTGCTTTTGGAACCAGTGGCTAGTCGGTCCGATTCCCGGTTCCAAGGTGGAAACCGGATCGACCGAACCGGACCAGTTAATATATATATATATATTATTTATTTCTTAAGAAAAAACCCTAATTCCTTCAAATTTCTCCCATTTTTCATTTTATTTTTGGCCCAAAACAGTAAATTTACCAGTTCTAGTAGACCGGACCGGACCGGTCGGTCGGTCTAGTTCCCGGTTCCAGGACCGGACGATTCGGTTCCCGATCCCGGAATTCGGGAACCGGTCCTCCTGATCCAGTCCTCGGATCTAAGGTGGACTGGACCGGACGAGGAACCGATCACTCCTAGTAATTGGGCAATCACAAATGTACAATTTCCAATAATGAGGATACATGCTGCTTTCTTTTCACTAGCATCTTGCCAAAGTTATCTAGATCACTACTTGGTTCATTGAATTTTAAAGCATAGGAAACAATTGATAGATAGAATTCACTCGGCATTAGGCACTAAATCTCGTGTTTCGGGTCTCATCAAAGCAAAAGGTAAAGGCTGGTAAGTGTCTTGGGTTAGATTGCTTCATAGTTCTTGGCTATCTTGGTGAAGACACCAGGTGGGATCTTGTAATCTTTGGCCCAAATAATTTGACCATGTCTTGTAATCTCTGGATGTCAAAATACATGACAATGTACATCCATAAAAGGTAGTAGATAACAAAAGAAAGTTTTTATGAACATATTGGTGCAAAAAAATCAGATGCCAGTCAAACTAACTTCACTTTTTGGTGTTTCCATTGTTCTTGCTTTCATGTCCATACTTAATGTAGCCACCTTTAACTGGAAATGTGTGGAAGCAGCCAAGATTTTGTGTTTAGTCAAAGTTGTGACTTGTGCCCATACCATGTTGATCTTCTTTTAGACCAAACAGAACCCATGGAGAGGAATACTACATTATTCAGACAAATTACACATACCTGACAGACACGGCCTTGGCGAAGTGCATCAGAAGGCAGACCAACATACTTCAAGAAGGCAGCTGCATGACCACGCCACCAATTGTCGCCATGAAGTTTTGGCCTCCTGGCAAGAATTAAGTTGAAGAGAAGAACGGGTGAAACAAGACAACATTAGCCTTGGAGGTAAGAGGCACTATATCCTTAGGCATTAAAAGACAAATGAAATAAGAACCTGTTGCAGGACCAGGGAGTCAAGATCCCTGCCTGTAGAGCCATGCACATGGAAAGATGAAGGGATTTCTTCCAAAATCGAGCAAAGGACCCTGTATAGTATGGCCATTAGAATTGAAGTGGACATGGTAATATTGATAGGGAGATGATTCAAAAACCAGAAGATCAAATACTGTGTAGGCAGCTTCAGCAAACTTATGAAGAATGGCGGCCTCCTCGATTTGTCCTCTAGGTGCATCCGTTAGCTCTTCATGACGTTTTGATGGAAGACTGTTCCTCTGAAACAAAGCTAGGCCTGAATATTGTCATGCAAAATGATATCATTCATACAATGCAAATGTAAACTAAAAGAGAAACGCAAAGACAATCACAAAAGTATATGCAAAAAAACTGACAATCAGAAAAGTTGTAAAAAAAAAAAACAATCAGAAAAATACGCGTGAAAGAAATGACCATCAGAAACGCAGAGTGGGGATGAAGTATATCAAGCATCCTTTATTCTCCATACAAGATAATAAAAATATGCAGCATAACTACAACGAGAAAGTTTCCCACTAGTGGAATAAGCATATAAGTATATGCACAAAAAAGGTACTGACAAGAGCTACAATATGCAATGCCCAAAGACCTCCTAAATTACTAAAAAACCAGAATTGACGAAAGACGTGTTGGGACAGTGGATGAACCCACATATAATCATCAAAGAGTAGAAGTATGCAAGTTCACAATTGCATACCACAAAGCAACTGTAAGCGTTGCCTATAATCTTAAATTCTCTATATATAAACCCTTTGAAATCCTCAACTATTTGAAGTAATCCTAGACAAGAGCTAAACCATTAAAAAGAGTTATTTTTTACAATTTTGGAAGAGCTAATCTCAAAATTCAGGTCATCTTCAGTCTCCATCTGATTGTGCCAGTTTCCTACTATGCTACTTCCGCCCTTTGCTCTGTTGCCGGGACTTCTATCATAAGTAAATGAAACTGTGGGCATCACAATTTAAGCTTTCAGCTCTGTTGGCAATGGTCGAGGATTGCGGGAGCAAATTTCCTAACCTAAGTATTATAGAAGCACAGTGTCATATATGTTCCAGAATCAGCACCAAAGCACATACTTTAAATTGTGAAGTATTAGAGCTCCAGAAAACCAACAAATTTCGACATCATATGAAAAAGGATTGCCCAAAGCAAGTGAACTTTTTCATGAACATCAGGGTTCGCCCATTTGTTCCATTGACCAAGAAATTTGAATAAACTAATCTGCAAACCTGCCAAAAGTTCCAGGTGGCCAGTGCCTGATGCACGATAGGCAACAAGATCCCCAAGTAGTCGTGCTACCGAATAAACTTCATCCTCCTCCATAACACTCCTGGAGAGAGAAGCATTGTGAAATAAGAAACCAATCATGCATGAACTAGGGGAATGGCAAATAAATTGGAGAAAAGCCTACAAGTATTTTACACGTCCAAGACAGCATAAAGCCTCGCGCATGCCATGATCAAATACCTCCCTATAATGGGCCTTCCATGCATTGTCCTCAGTTGCATAAAATGATCTCCATCTTAGAACAGCGGAGCCCGTAAAACACTGAAGTAGTGCAACAAAACACACCATGACAATGAATAAAACCAGCATATTCCGCTTCCACGTGCTTGCTTTGGAGAATATCCCTACATTTTAATAGCCTTAAAAATTGAGTGAAGATTCATGGATATGCAAAGCGGAAATCTTTAAATAACTTTTAGTAGAAAATAGTCAGATGAACACAAACAAAAGGATGCCCTAGATACCTTTCTAAGTCGTACTTCAATCAAGAATCAAACACAGAAATCCATCTAGAATTTACTTCTTTTTTCTCATGATCATAATGGCAAAAAGCAATATGCGATTATACTGCACAAGTTGATTCATAGATAAAAGCTAATACCAAGAGGTCAAACAAAGGAAATAAACATTTTATCTTCAACGAAACAATATTTCGTCAGTCTAGTGAGCAACAGCACTCAAAGACACCTTAAAAAATCAAATTGTGAAACCAGAAAACTCAATCGTCGAAGATTTAAGCAAGATATTCCCTCACCTAAGACACAGTCGCCCGTTGTTTCGTCGTGGGAAGTAGACTTAATTATCTTGAGCACAAGATAAGTTGCACCCACAAATTGCACCACCATGACAACTGTTGCGAACCGGGTCCACCAAATCCATTTTTTATACCTCATCTGTGCATGCAGAAGAGAAAGGAAAGATTTAGAATTGCATGGAATGTGCCCACAATCGGGTGAAGTTGATCTCTTCAAATTGCAGGCTGCTTAAAATCTTTGTCACGCTGGCTGCATAATGTAAAAAGAAAAAAGAAAAATATAGCATACTTTAGTTTCTTATCAAGATTGGCATGCCCAAACATGAAGGTAACACAGGTGAGTTCTAACTTGAATTGCGAAAGACACAAAGTCAGACACTCATGGAATGGGATACTGGATATCTGCAAAAAAATCATCTTCATGATGGAGTTCCGAATATACGGAACCAGGACAGTTGGAAGAAATCTGCAAGAACATCTGGACCTATAGTCTTAAAGAACTCATTTCAACAAGTTTCCACGTACTCATATTGCATCTCACAAGCCATTCCTAAAGAAAGAAGTTCTTTAGAGACCAAAATTTACTCCGTGTCTCTACTGAAGATTAAAGTACAGTGGTGCTTGCTTATAACAGGGTCTGGCACACTACTGTAAATCAAGTTTAATTTCCCTTGCTTTACAACAGACTCCCGGAAGCAAGTCCACGAGATTCAAGCATGCTTAGCGGAATTCGACAGCATTCCTTGAAATTCTATCTACGTAATTAAATTGAGACCAGGGAAGACCTCCAAAAACAAGTCAGCACATGTCGTCCTAGATATCTCTCCACTGAAGAAGAACGTCGACCCAAAACGCAATTCGTCCAACAATCTTCCATAAAGCTCTTCTATTTTGAAAAGAAAAATAAAAAAGAAAAAACAGAAAAGGAAAGAGAGAAAGAAGCCTACGAGGTAAACAAATTGAAAGAATTCCGAGCAAATGAACTTGTATTCGAGCACCCGATAACGATAAAATTGCGGGCTGAGGTTAAAGACACGAGAGAGAAGGAAAGAAGGAGTACCCGTCTCTGATGGCGACTAACGGCGTCGACGACGGCGCTCTCGGAAGACTCAACAACGGTCGTGGCCGTGGCTTGCTGGGCGATCCCCGTATTAACCATGGCGACGATCCTGACGGCGGCGGCCAAGGTGACCACCGCGAAAGGAAGCGTCCGGCGAGGGCCGCAGGAGGGGAAAGACGGGAGCAGGAAGCACCCGCCCAGGATCACCACCGCCGTGTTGGACACGCCCAGCACCATCGTCGAGTACCTCAGGCTCTTCACGCCCCACCCCCACCCCATTCCTCCTCCTGCAGCAGCTTCGATCGGCAACGTCGCTTCCTTCCAGAATGGATCGATCGAAGGAGCAACGGAGAAGGAAAGTTGGATGGCAAGACGATTGATGGATCGACAGAGCCCTTCTCCTTTCTCTGCCTGCCTGGGCTGCCTGCCTGTAGGGCTGGCGTAGAGAATAACGGCGAGGGGGGGCCCCACCAGTAAAACTGGTCTTTTTTGAACTCATCTTAATCATTTACATACGAAATTCCCACGCTCAACTTGCCTCGGCTTTGGGGTCTCGCTTCCTAGTAATTGGGTCTCGAAGCCCCCGCAAGATCTTTGTCTTATCTTTATGTTTAGATTTTGATACTACATGTAATCCACCATCTTAGTAGTAATCAATGAAGTATTTCCGACCAAAAAAAGAAAAAACTTGCCTTGGCTTGGATCAAGTAAAGTAAAGTAACCATTCATGATTTTCTCTAATTTCATTTTTTCTTTAAGCGACTTCTGATTAGATAGATGCTAAATCTCTACTTCTTTTATTCAAATTTTCCAAGTCTCATGGAGTCTGATGAATGGGATTCCAACGCTTCCATAGAAAAGCCTCCATGATGTTGTATATTATTTTCCTAATTCATAATAACGTGTTTGAATAAATAGCATTCCATTAATTTCGCACTTGATTTTGGGGAAGAATCCGTTTCTTTCTATTAATAAAAAGGGTTATTGCTTCAATCACTCTATATGGTAATTCTCTTGTCCTTTGAAGTTAGCATTATTAGAACTATTATTAGAATCTTATTTTGACAGTTATCTTGATTTTAATTTACATTCGATGAATAAAGTGGAAATCACCGGTTTTTATTATTCTACCCTACATCTACTAAAGAAAATTTCATTTTGTCCGACTAATTTTGCACGCATCTTGATCTACTTCTAAATCGTTGAAGGCGACGTTGGGATAATTCTATAAAGTTCCTTTTTATGCTAACAATTTTTAAATTTTAAGGAACTTGATATGGAGAGCAAGACGTAAATAAATAAATTTGTCATTATATAATATTTATAATATACGATGAAAGATATATATATATATATATATATATATGCATATATAATTCATTGTTGGATTTCTCACAGTGCACTATTATATATCTGGGTTATTCAATACTAAGTAAAATTCAAATCTTAAATGTTAAAAGACAAGATTTTAGGTTAATTTTTTTAAATAAAATAAAAGTCACCATATAAAGCCGCGATTGTTTTTGTTGTTTAACCATTTGGACCTTCGCATTGGCCTAGTTTCTTCAATAAAAACATACATATATGGCCCGATTTATTGAATCCTATTTTTGAATAAAAAGTTTTTTCAAACACGTCCGTCTTAAAAGGTTATCAAAACAAATTGCCAATCCCTATTTACGTAGTGGAAAAAAATTTACTCCCTCCATTTGATATTTTAAATTACAATATTACCTTATCCTTACTCATTAGGGGAACATTTTTATACTAATGGTATATTGGATATGTACAAAAAAAATTGACTTTATCTATTTAATAGAAGATTTTCCCTAATCTCACAATTTTAACAAAATCAAAAGAAAAAAACTCCATCAAAATTATCCTTTCCCCCAATTTTTTTTCCAAATTTTCCTAAAATAGCATTAATACGAACTTAATTAGGTTCCCATCTGCGCTCCCATTTTCTTTAAGGGTGGGGGGTTGCCTCTCCCACGTTTCCTGCGCGGCCTCCACGAACTCCGCGATGCTCATGCTCATGCTCAATAGTCATCATCACCCTTTCCTCTTACAGTAATCGCAGGGATTTCCTCTTTTTTATTCTTTCCTTTCTTCCTCTCTTTTTTCTTTTTTTTTTTTTAAAATCTCTACGGACATGTTTTACTCGCAGACGTTTCTGGGTCGGAAAGGTCCACTCGGCACGGTCTGGTGCACCGCCCATTTGCAACAGCGCCTCAAGAAATCTCATTAGACCTCCACGGATATCCTCAAAACCGTCGGTTAGTAATCCCCATTCCTTGCTGGGTGCTTGTTTCTCAAGATTTCTCTTTTGCCATTTTCTAGAGCTACGACAAAGTAATTGTTTCGGTTCATCCGTCAACAGGGCGAGCCTTGATGCAGCCAGAATTTAGTTTAGCTCTGAACTACAAGTGGGGCATGCGAATCAGCGCGAAAGACTTTTCCTCTCTGTGCTTGGGCGGGGGAAGACTGGTCTTTTTCTCCGCTCATCTTCATTTTTTTTGTGCTGGTTATGTGTAATTATTTGGATATCTAGCTCGCCAAGATCGTCAAATCTGAATAGTTCTTTTTGGTATTCTATAGAATATATCATGTATCCCAAAGTGCCAATTGCTTTGAGGATGTCCGGCCATCTTCGTTTGGATGTTGTTTGGATATATTCGAAGAAAGTGGATTATCTTTTCGATGAGTGTAATATTATCCTCACTAGACCGAGCAAAGTCTCTGTCCACTGGAGCTTAATTTGCCAGAGCATGCAAGACAGGCACCGGTACAATCTATCTCTTTGCCCAACACTTTTGAACTTGATGCCATGGATTTGAACAACTCATATGAAGAGGGGTATGAGTATGATTCGTCTCCCGCCTTCCTATGGTTTCCACCTTTGAAAATGTCATATATAGTGGATTTTATTGTTAGAATTTTCTTAATATGTGGACTAAATTAATTGACATTGTTATTTACCGTTTAACGTTTACCGTTTTACGGGATTTGGTTTTAGGTGAGATAGAAGATTTCTTAATTAGTCTAATATAGGGTTGGCTAGTATAGGCCGAGTTGAGTCTAGCCCGTAATGAGGGGGACTAGCTGGAAACTCTATAAATAGTACTCAAGTCTCTCCTCTAGCCCTAATCTCACATATCCTCACCTAAGGGACGTTACTCTAACGTCAATCGTGAGGGGCCGCCTCATTGAGCCAGTGATTCGGAGGGTAATAGAGGAGAATGATTTGCGCAAGGAACATTGTGTTTCCACTTCTACTCAAGAACAATGGATCCTAAATCAGGTACGTCAATCCTTCTACTTACAATTGCTTCTTCTTGTTCTGATTATGGAGATCTTGGGTTGTGCATAATCTGCACCCAACATGTGGTATCAGAGCCTCCATAACCCTAGAACATGAACGCAATTGGTTTTACCCTAATCTATACGAATTTGCCCTAAATTATACTGATTTACCCTAATTAGTATAATTCTTGCCATAATTTGTGATTTTCGAGATTTTAAGTTTGATAAAAATCAAATTAAATTACAAATTGGGACTCGGCTCGACGAGACGGTGAAAACCGTCGGCGGCGTGTCGCCGGGGGACGCCGCACGCGCCCCCACGCGCGGCCACGCGTAGCTGGGGGTGTCGAGCATGCGCCCACGCGCGGTCACGCGCTTCCACGCGCAGGGCATGCGCCACACGCGGCCGCTGACGTCAACGACCCGGGTCTGACCGATGTGTGAGACGCACGTGACCGCTGACGTCACGGTGACGTCAGCAACCCGGGTTGACCTGACCCGGAGACCGACCCGATGACGTCAGCGACCCAACCCAGGTGCCGACCCGTTGACCAACCCGACCTGGTCAATGGTTGATCGGTTCGGTTAGCCAGTCGGACCGGACGGTTGGACCGGGTAACCGGTCGAATCGGCTTCAGGCCGGCTACACATCAGGCGCGTGAGCCCCACGCGCCGCGCACTCAGGCGGCGCGTGCAGGCGTGTGGGGCCTCGTATCGGCGTGTGGCTGGTGGTGTTGGATTCGTATGGTTCTCCTCTATCTTGTGACATATTTATTTTATATGTTTGATGATTTTATGGATGTGAAAATACATATTTAGTCCTAAATACGTGTATTTTTTGCGTATTTTTATTGTATTTTCTGTTATTTTGAAAATACAACTGTTGGGTTATGGGTATATTAAAGGTGTGATTCATCAATAAAAATCAAGCTTTATTGTGAATTGATGCTGGCTTAATGAGATACAATCATTATGAGATAGTTATTGAATTACATCTTGAGGTAATGAGAAAAACTTTTGTTGCTCATGCATATTCCTTTTAACCTTTGAATGATGCATGTCTTAGGAATCTGTGACCAAACTGATTATACTAATTTACACATTTGCCGAATGTGGATAATGCATGTCAGTTAAGTCGTTGTGCATTGTACTAAAGAAAATCATCTGGTCACTAGTTAATATCCATCAAATTGAATATTTTTATGATTAAGGAGTATGGCAATATTTATGCAGAACAATAGTATCTACTGTTATAGTTTAGATATTTGGTTTTGTGGTATGATGTATGACTCGATTTATAGGCCACTGGTTAAAGTAATGATATTTATTACTTGAAATTGACTAATAAATTAGTTGTTGGCTTTGGAGTCATGTTTTGCCTTATGAAATTCATGAGCTATAATGGATCAACTGTCAGGCTTCTCGATCTAGTGTGCCATGTATTGCTATTGATGTTGATTGGTGATAGATTTTCTAGATCAACATTAAAAAGAATCATTGAAATTTGCAATTTTGGTGCACAAGAGAAGTTTCATGTGTTGCTGTGATTGGTGATCTCATTGGAATCTATTTTTTAGATTCTCTATATATATTTATATATATGTATGATTAATGAATAAGGCAATGTAATTAGCATGATATGTGATTTGAGTGATATGTGCCCCTATCACTGAAGTTCGAATCACATGTATATGGTTTATGTGAGGTATAAATATATCCCTGATATGAGAGAGTTTCAATGATTCAATTGAGTAGTGACCGCCAAAGTGGCACGCTTGATTGGGTTTGAGAAATTTCGGTCTCGTATGTTGGTTGGGATGTCTCCTGATCTAATGCATGATCATACTCCCAAAGGAGGTGATTGTCTATTAGTTCATGGAGGGATATATGATGGTGCGGTGGAGGAGTGATCAGTTCTAGTGGTTCATCTGCTCAAAGGTGATGAATTCACGAAGATTGGAACATATTCTCATAACCGCTATCATGTGGGGAGTGTACAACTGCATGTCATGTATTTTGCCCAAAGGTGATTATATGATTATGCATGTAACTCTCTGGATGTGTACTTGTACGTCAAGTTACACGGTGCTCACATGATGCTAATTATATACATTGCTTGTTTTTCAGTCACCTTTCTGTAATTAATAACTCCACTATAATTGAGGTTTTTTACTGTTTCAAATTTTAAGTTGTGGACATATGATTTGTTGCTTAAGAAAAGAGCAATAGTATTAGCTTATTGTCCATGAAGGGTTCCATTTTGGAACACTTGAAATTTAGTTTGCCTACTAACTGCACTGCTAAGAGATGATGGAAGCCTTAACGGCTTGTAATTATGTCTTGTCTAATATCGAAATTAAGACACATCTATAAAGATTGTATTTAAGTCCTAATGACATATACATCAAGTATATGGTTAAAAGGTTGTCAGGCTTAATAGTGGCCGTGAGTATTTTGGTAAGTATGACAATGCGAAATAACTTAAAGGATCATTTGTCGAATACTTGGTAGATTCTGGGGTGGTAACTTAATTACTATACCTGTAAATCCTGACAAAAGATTTGACCAAAAGGCATAATTGCACCATAATGTACATAGTGATGAGTATGTGTTTAGATGCCATAAAAGGCAATATACAATCTATGAAACATGTTTGGAAACTTACTGACTTGTCTAAAGATCACAAGTTTATTAGTTGCAAATTGGAGTTCAAAACTAAACTTATAGTTAAAGTTTTCACTCTGAAAGTGGGGTGGATTGTTAATAGTTAAGAAATAATCATTTCTTTAAAAGATTCTTTCAGAGTGAATGCGGCAATTGGAGGATTTTGCAACAGATTTAAGTAAACTTGTGTGTAGACTGAAAAGTCTTATTAATAATTTTATGTAAGTTTCCAGACAATATTAATAAAGTTTCATAGTATTGCTATTTTGTTCGATTGTAAACAAAGTTATTCAATATACTGCAAGGTCAGTGGGAAAAAAATTATTTTTCTCATATTCTATGTACATGATACATATTTATGTTAGCAGAAAGTACAGTGCAGTGAATAAAGTTCTATATCTACTATGAAAGTAGAATTTGTAACTTTATTTTAGGCTGTTACTTGAGCTATTATGCTTCGAAACCTTATGAAGGAGTTGACCGTTTTGACTTTATTGATAGACCCATACGGTTGAGTTGAGACAATAAATTTGTTGTTTATTAATAACAAATGTCTCAAGGGGTCTAAATATATGGTGGTCAAATATTTTTGACTATAAAGAAACGGTATAGAAAGGTGACTTATTATTATATAATATATTTTCACAGATGATGTGGTTGTAGATCCACTAACTAAAGGCCTATGCCCATGTGTATTTGAGTGACATGTCATTAGCATGGGCCTAGGAGTATCTTCGGATACTGTTGTTTAGTGGGAGCTACTTTGGCTTTACTTTGATAAAGTTTACGTCTGTGGTTCGTTACTTAAAGTAACGGTTTGATATGTATCAACTTTTGCATTCAATAAAACATTTTGAATGTGTTGTTATGTTGAATACATATTGATAAAGTCTCAAGGGATTACCTTGAGTGAAGGCTAGGGGTAATTCATTATTAGCCTTGTGCATATGTTTTTGTAAAAAGTTAACCATAAGAACAAGACATATGTGGGTTCATTAGAACCGTAACTTCATTCTCTTGTGGCACAAGCTTTTGTGTCGCCTAAGTAAGAGAATGGTGATTGACAAATGGATCTCTCTATGAGAGATGTTAGCCATTTGCCACACTACCATATTGGATCCATATCAATAAAGTTGAAAGTACTTGTGACCATGGAAGGCTCTCTATGTATACATGTAGTTACCGCCATGATTCGGTGTTGGAGGCTTTATGGGATAGGATTGACTATTAAGAATTATCTCTGGACTAATGTACGCACATACAATACAATTTCAATTAATATAGTCCAAGTGGGAGAATGTTAGAATTTTTCTAATATGTGGACTAAATTAATTGACATTGTTATTTACCGTTTAACGTTTACTGTTTTATGGGATTTAGTCTTAGGTGAGATAGAAGGTCTCTTAATTAGTCTAATATGGGGCTGGCTAGTGTGGGCCGAGTTGAGCATGGCCCGTAATGAGGGGGACTGGCTGGAAACTCTATAAATAGTGCTTAAGTCTCTCCTCTAGCCCTAATCTCACATATCCTCACCTAAGGGATGTTACTCTAACGTCAATCGTGAGGGGCCGCCACATTGAGCCAGTGATTCGGAGGGTAATAGAGGAGAAGGATTTGCGCAAGGAACATTGTGTTTCCGCTTCCGCTCAAGAACAATGGATCCTAAATCAGGTGCGCCAATCCTTCTACTTACAATTGCTTCTTCTTGTTCTGATTATGAAGATCTTGGGTTGTGCATAATCTGCACCCAACATTTATTTCAGGATCTAGGATGATCATCTACGAAGTAGCAAGGAGATTACTTTGATAGGTGACTGATTTTTAATTTAACAAACACAATGTTTACAACTCATTAGGCTTGAAGCTCACATGCTTAACACATGAGTTTGTGTACTTTCTGCTTTGGTTCTTAGATCAGATCCCAACTGGAGAAGATCCTTATATTGCTATATCTTTTCATGAGGTTATAATCTCTCACTTGATCATCTTTTTGTTCGGGTGACTTGTGGTGGCTTGTCCTTTAATATCTAGCAATTCTTCTGATACCTAACAAGGATGGCTTGCGTCATACTGCATTGGTCACAACACAAGCTGGTACCTATTTCTGTGGTTAGTTTAATGGGGGAGCAGTAAGTGTCCTTACAAGATATTTTTTCCCTCCATGTTATGCAGTTTACGGGAAGATATTGTAGTTTTATTATCATTTAACGATAATGTGATTGTTGTGCGTGTCTTGACAGTAGTTGGCATTCTAACGTCCTAATTGTAGTCACCCAGAATTACGTAGGGATAGAATGCAGGATCTCAGCGGATCATGTGGATGATGGAAACTCTCCCATGACAGATCATGTAGGAATGATCAAAGTGATATGAAGCTTTTTGGGGCAACGGGAGTTTTATGTATGTGCGTTGCTGCAGGCATGTGCATCGATCTTCAGAATGTATTCAGGGAGGATTACGTATCAATAAACCCACATCTTATTGGCCAAGATGATGTTGTTCCAGAGCCTGTGGATTCAAAGACTCCAGGTCCAACAATTGACGCTTTGCTTGGTCTTGGGTTTTCTCCATCTCCCGACGATGCTACTGCTTTGGACATAGAAATTGAACATTTTCAGCGTGAGACCAGACTGGCAGCAACTTCCTGGATTTTGTTTCACTTCCACCGAGACGCATCTGACTCTTCTCCTGGAAAAGATACCTTTGCCCTTGTATCAGGGAGTTTGGGATCAGCATCGGAGCTCACGGGGAAGTACTGTAGGAACTAGAGTTCTGCCAACGCCTGATGCTACCATGTCCAGTGGTCCTTTTAGGTCTAACAAAGTAACACCACTCACATTTATAGAGGAAAATCAAGGTGAAGAGAACACTTGCCTTTCGGATATTCCAGATATGACTACTGCAGAAGTAAGTCTTCGCTTGCTTTTCTGCGTTTTCTTCAAGTCATTTTAACTCTGTTGTTACTGATCAAATAGTAAAACAAGAAACAGAAAACCAGAAGCTATGGATTTCGAATAAGGAAGAGAAGCCAGAGAGAACAGAACATAAACTTGCATACATCAGTTCTAAAAGAAAACTGTCAAGTACAAGACAACTTAAACAAGAACAATAATTTCTTACAAACCACACACACGTGCAGCACATAACTGCACCTAAACGTGCTAACTTACTTCCTAAATAACAAAAATACCAACTGCATAATATAACCAACTTAGCAAGAAAGATAAACCATAAGAAGAAAACAGAACAGAGGAGCATCAGTCGAAAACCAGCAGCACTAAGACATTATAATCCAACAAACTCCTCCTTGGATCAGTTGCTGCTGCATACTCCAATTATCTTTCTCAATACTTCAAATCTTCTAGCTTGAAGTGGTTTTGTGAACATGTCTGCAAGTTGATCTTCAGATCTACAATAAACTAGCTTAACTTCACCATTATGTTGCACCTCACGTAGAGAGAAGAACTTAACCTTGAAATGCTTAGTTTTGCCATGAAAAACTGGGTTCTGAGATATTGCTAAAGCAGCTTGATTATGCACATTGATTTCGATACAGCCATTGGAGTTCAGCCATAAGTCTTTCATTATATTCTTCAGCCACAAAGCTTGATTTGCAATTGTAGTAGCAGCTATAAACTCTGCTTCTGCAGTAGATTGAGCTACAATTTATTACTTTTTAGAACACCAAGTGAAACAAGCTGATCCAAAACTGAAACAATATCCAGATGTACTCTTCATATCATCCATCGAGCCAGCCCAATCACTATCATAAAAACCTTGTAAAATTGAATTCTTGACCCCTCTGAAACTTTACACCAAAGAACAAGATTCCTATCAAATACCTCAAGATCCTCTTTGCTGCAATCAAATGAAGCTGACTTGGATCATTCATAAATCTGGATAGAACACTTACAGCAAATAGAATGTTTGGTCTGGTTGCTATAAGGTACATGAGACACCCTATCAGACTTCTATACATCGAGGCATCCATAGTATCTGTTCCATCAACTTTCTGCAACTTCTCTTTAGCTGCCATAGGTGTACTAACACTTCGACAGTCTTCCATCTGAAACTTCTTTAGAATTTCCTTCAAATATTTCCTCTAGCAAATGAAGATTTCATATGGACTTTGCTTAACTTCCAAACCTAAGAAATAAGCCATTTTTCCTAAGTCTCTTGTCATCTTAAAACCCGCAAACAAACCTTGCTTAACATTTTCTATCGGTTCAAAGATCATTTCCTGTCACCAATAGATCATCCACATAGAGTGACAGAACTACCACACTGTGATTTACTTTCTTGATATAAAGAGTGAACTCACTTAAGCTTTTTGCAAAATCAAAATCCTGTAAATATTGATCTATCTTTCCATACCAGGCTCTTGGAGCTTGCTTCAGTCCATATAGAGCTTTGTGCAATCTGTATACACTTTCCTCTTGCCCTTTAATATTGAAACCTTCAGGTTGTTCAACAAAAATTTCCTCTTCAAGCTCTCCATTTAGGAATGCAGACTTGACATCTAACTGAAAGATAGTCCATCCCTTCTTTGCTACAATAGCTAATAGAAGCCTTATTGTGTCCAGTCTTGCAACTGGAGCAAAAGTTTCAGAATAGTCTACTCCCTAGATTTGAGCATAGCCTTTCACAACCAGTCTTGCTTTTATACTTATTAACAGAACCATCACGATTGAGCTTTGTCCTAAACACCCATTTAACTCCAATCATATTCTTGTCTAGTGGCCTGTCTACTAATTCCCAAGTCTGATTTTTTTGAATCATTGCTATCTCCTACAATCCACTTCTGATCTTCCTTGGCTTATGCAAAGTTGGATGGTTCGAGCACTACCACATTACTTCTTTCATAGATCTTAGCAAGTGACCTTGTGCCTCTCACAGGTTGATCATCTATACTCTCTTCCATTTCCTTTGTAATTCCATTTGTCTCCACATCTGTTTCAGGCTGTCTTTCGAAGTGCTTCAATTTTGTGATCCTTCCATCTATCCAATTCCATTCATCTTCCTCTAAAAACATGACATCTCTGCTCACAGTTATTTTCCCTGTCATGGGATAGAAAATTCTATAAGCTCTTGATTGAATACTATATCCAACAAAGATCCCAGTCTCTGCCTTTTTATCAAGTTTGTCCCTCTTAACATCACGAACATGAGTGTAACACAAACATCCAAAAACCTTCAAGTTTTTCACAGAAGGTTTAATATCTTGCCAGCCTTCGAGAGGTGTTAATTTCTCTAAAGCTTTTGTAGGCAATCTATTTAATAGAAATACAGCAGTATTGGCTGCCTCAGCCTAGAACCTTTTAGGCAAATTCTTCTCTTGCATCATACATCTGGCCATCTCCATAATACTTTTGTTCTTTCTCTTACTGACCCTATTCTGTTGAGGTGAGTAAGAAGCTGTAAATTGCTGCACAATTCCTGCTTGTTCACAAATTAGCTTAAATTTGTTTGCTGTATACTCATATCCATTGTCAAACTCGAGAGCTTTAATTTTCTTCCCACTTTGATTCTCAACTAAAGCTTTAAACTTCATAAATACATCAGCTACTTCAATCTTTGCTCGCAGAAAATAAATCCAGCTCATCCTAGTCAAATCATCAATAAAGGTAATAAAATACATGCTTCCATTTAGAGAGGGGTTCAAACATAGGTCAACATATATTAGTGTGAACTAGTTCCAGCTTTTGACATGTCCTCGAGACTCCTCCTTTGAAGGGAAATCTAGCTTGTTTGCCAAGAAGACAAGTTCTGCATTGTGGAAGTTCTTCCTCCAAGCTTGGCTAGTCATCTACCAAGCCATTTTTCTGCATAAACAGCATACTCCTCCTGTGAACATGCCCAAGTCTTTTATGCCATAGCTCTGTATTTTCTTCTTTGCATTTCAAAGCCATCTGCTGCATCTCATGTGGCTTGAACATAAAACTTTTATCCCTCATTGGAATTCTCAAGACTTCTTTGCTATTAGCATTTTTAATGAGACATTCACTTCCTTCGAACTTCACTATATAGCCCTTCTCCACTAACTGACCAACACTTAACAGATTTTGGTCAATATTTGGCACAAAGAGAACATCCCTGATTAGCTTTACCCCTTGGTTTCCTTCAATAGCAGCTACACCTTTACCTTGAACTTCAATATGCTGTCCATTGCCAATTCTGACTCTGGACCTTACTGTCTTGTTTATGTTCTTGAATAGCTTTAAGTTGCCAATCATGTGATTGGTACAACCACTATCTATCAGCCATGTATTATTTTCAACTGAAGATTTACCAGCTGAAGCTACAAACATGTGTTCTTCATCAACTTCATTCACTGCCACTTGTGTTTCTCCTATTTGCTGATAAGTTTTCCCTTTGCAAATGGCTTCCATATGACTCAACTTGTGGCATCTTCTGCACCTTGCATCTGGCTTTTTCTAGCATCTAAAAGACTGATGATTGGTTCC
Organism: Eucalyptus erythrocorys; assembly: GCA_014182555.1. NCBI lineage: Eukaryota > Viridiplantae > Streptophyta > Magnoliopsida > Myrtales > Myrtaceae > Eucalyptus > Eucalyptus erythrocorys. The sequence goes on along the minus strand of CM024597.1, from coordinate 154,929 downwards.
ACCACAGTACTGACATGGTCTTTTATTATTCTTCCATTTGCTAGATCCACCAGTGTTCCCTTCTTTTGGTAAAAACCTCGAATCAGCAACATTTCCTCTAAATTGAATCCATTTCTTCCCTTTGCCTCCATCATTTTGCTTTACTTTGGCTTGCAATGCCCCCTCCACATGTTCTTCTCTCCTCATTAGTCTTCTGTGCTCCTGCCTGCAAAGCATTCAACAACTCTACAAGTTTTATATCAACCAAGTCCCTTGTGTTTTCCAGAGAAGCTATAGTAGCTTCGAATTTCTCTGGAAGAGACACCGGGATCTTCTGAACAAGCCTATCATCCTTCAAGTCAATCCCCAAAACTCTGATTTTATCAGCTATCCCCACTAGCCTATCAGAGTATTCCTTCACTGACTCAGACTCCTTCATCTATTGTCTCTCAAATTCTCTCAAGAGGTTCAGCACCTTCATACCTCTTATCTTCTCATCACCTTTATATTCTTCCTTCAAGAAGTCCCATATGGCCTTTGCAGAGTTACACTTCATAATTCTGGTAAAGATGGTAGGCAAGACAGCGAGCATACGTGCAAGATTTTGCCTTGGCTTTTCTTGTGGTTCTCTCTTTATGAAGTTTGATTTGATTCATGGTCGGATTATTTGAAAGTGGAGCAACTTCATAATCATCCTCCACAGCTTCCCACAGATCATGACCCTCCAGAAATGCTGTCATCTTAACAGCTCATGCTTGATAATTCTCTCCAGTAAATACTAGAGAAGCCATAGCAGAGAAACCACTCGACCCTGTCTACATCACCCTTTAACTTCTTTACACTTCGATACTTGCTTCACTTCACAGTCCCTCAAGATCATTTATGCTCTAATACCACTGTCGTTACTGATCAAACAGTAAAACAAGAAACAAAAAACCAGAAGCTATGGATTTCGAATGAGGAAGAGAAGCCAGAAAGAACATAACATAAACTTGCATACATTAGTTCTAAAAGAAAACTGTCAAGTACAGGACAACTTAAACAAGAACAATAACTACTTACAAACCACACACACGTGCAGCACATAACTACACCTAAACGTGCTAACTTACTTCCTAAATAACAAAAATACCAGCTGCATAATATAACCAACTTAGCAAGAAAAATAAACCATAAGAAGAAAACAGAACAGAGGAGCATCAGTCGAAAACCAGCAGCACTGAGACATTATAATCCAATAAACTCCTTTGCGGAGCAATGATGAAGAGTTACCAGGGAAGTGACGGTGAGGGGGAGTGGAGCCTCAGGCTGGTCAGCTCCCAGACTCAACTCCTTGTCTTCCTCTTTCTCCTCCGAATCCCGCATGGGCTGACAGAGCAAGATCAAAGCCGCCGCCACCCCAGTTCTCGGGTACGCATCAGAGGGAGAGGAGGACCTGTGAAATGAGAGAAAGATAGGGTGTATACCTGGACCTGTCGTCGCTGAAGATGGTTCTCCGTCTGCTCCTTAGACGTCCTTCGCCTGCTCCTTAGACGTCCTTCGCTTCAGTCCCACCACCTCCACTTTTTGCTCCCTGTGACGTCGCTGGAAATGGTCTTCCCCTTTTGCTCTTTCGAAGAAGAGCCAACGAGGCGCTCCCCCTTGTTTATTTATTGAGAATGATGAAATCACGTCGTTGCGGATGTACGGTTTCCCACATGACCGATCGACATGGACGGTGCCGCTCGTATGAGTGCATGGCGCTCTATCCTAGAAGGGAAAATGTTAGGTGTGTTTAATATGTAAGGTAGGATGATACCTTTGATCGACACGTGGCAAATGTGGGCCCACCTGTCAAATGAGCCGACTCGAGCTCAAGCCATGGCATACGTAAGGGGAAAGAAAAGAAAAGTAGAGAGAGAAGGGGGAGAGAGAGAGAGTCAAGGGCAGATACGAAGGGGAGGAGAGAGTAAAGGTGAGAGAGACGGAGCGTTAACGGAGAGAGGGGGGCAGAAATTTTGCTGTTTCAACTGACAGGTGCGCTCGGATTTGCCATGGTTTAATGTATCTGGCATATTAAACACACCTAATATTTTCTCATCCTTTCTTCTCTGTTTTTGCCTATGTTGTAAGGTGATATACAATACTTACTACTTATTAGAGGAGATTATCCGTAATCTCCTGAATTTTGAGATAGTACGAATTTGTCCTTAAATTTCCTTATTGTTACATGTACAGAGAAAATGCATATGTTAATGACGACTATTTTGTTGATAACCTTCATTTGACCTTGAAGTTGGCTAAAATGAAAAATTTAACCTTCTTAGATAATATTGAATTAAATAAAAAAATTAAATTGAACACAAAAAAGAAATCTATTCATAATTCAGGCAGTCGCTTTAAATTCAACCACCGAACCATGCCATTTAAGTCTAGAGTCTTCTAATAAAGAACTTAAATTGAATTAAATAACTTCACAAAAGTTTTAATAACTCCATGGCAATTTTTCTCAAATGATTGAGAGTAGTACCATAATCTTTCGTTGCAATGGGGAGGTGACTATTCTTTACTATATCCAATCCTAGTGGTCCACAGACATAGATATGGCACGATTATTCCTCCACCCATATTTTGTGTTTCTTTTGTTTTACGAATGAAGGTTGTTGGAAAATGTTTTTGCAACTATTTCTTTCTCCATATTTAATTATTCGGCTCACAATTTGTTCAAATGCTCTATGTATTGATTAAAAGAATAAGAATTGTACATTAATTTTGCGTAGCTAGTGAACAAATAAAAAAAAGACAACAGGGCAAAAACCTGCAAATCCAAACCATAGATTTGAAATATATATAGACAAACCTACAGCTAGCGATGCTCAATTTAGATTAACATCAACTTATGTAATATCTCAACTTATATATTTCTAGTAGTCATTCAATAGCTTCATTCCATGTGAAATCCTTAATACATCTAAATCACCCAAAAAATATTATCAATATGAGTAATGTGGTCCATACTTATCCTTCAACCTGATCAATTGTAATTTGGATTTAAGAATTCTCAAACAAACATTTATAATTTCTTTCTTTTATTTATTAACAATCACAACATCGTGGCACCATCTAATAATGTTAACCACCCCTCTAAATCTCACTTTATTGAATAATGCTCGTTTATTCCACGCAGTTGATAACAACTTAATTACTAAATCATATCGATGGAAAAACAATTCTCATGTTTTCTCCTCATGATCCATATAATATTTAGAATATCGAAATATTAATTATCTTTCGTATAACTTAAAGTAACTATTCCCCTTCAATAAAAATTTCAGGATGGGAGTTCTCAAGGGATATCTATCATTGAGCTATTTTGTTGATCACAGTGAGATTACGTAGGGTCTTTTGATAAACACTTCTGTTTCGATAAGTAATTTCTTTTTAGAAATAGTCTTTTTTATTTTTATTTTTATTCCTTGAAATAATTTCTAAGTAAAAGAACATGTTTGGTAATTATACAAATTTTCTATCCTTGGAATGGAAAAAGAATGGAACAATTCACAAATTTTTTTGTAACATATAATTTCTTTTAATTTTTAAATATTTTTTCCCTTTTTGTTCTTTTCGGCAGTTGACAAGTAGTGCCAGTGGCCGGTGATGGTCGAACAGCAGGGGCTGGCGGCAAAAGGTGGCGAGCAGCAAGTAAAACAAAAAAGAAAAAGAAAAAATAATTTATTTTTATAAATTATTCCTGGTAATAAGAATGTACTTTTTTCTACTTTTTATTTTTGTTTCAAATCTATTTACTTGCTACTATTTTATTCCGGAGAATAGAAAAATTAGTTGAAGTTACCAAATGGATTTCTATTTTTATTTTTAATTTATTCTAAAAAAAATAAGAGAATAGAAAAACAAAAGAACAAGAACATTAACAAATAGGCCCATCGTGTCCACAGAAATTGACAGCGAGAACTTTCTCAAAGCATCACTCCTCCTTAGTTTCCCCATTTGGAGAATTTTGCCTTCACCAGCGCTAGCTGACAAGGCCAGCTTTTGGGCTTCTTTGCTATGTGCTTCCGGCAATCTTCTTTTAATAAACTGAAGATCATCATTAGGCAAAGACCACAAGCAAGTTATGCATCGAGTGCTTGACATCTCTATCAGAAGATACCCATTTTCATTCTTCAGCTCAAGCTTTTTTTTTAAAATTAGAAGATTGAAAGATATACATGAAGGAAGAAGAATTGTCTACAAAAAAATTTTACAAAATTGACGCCATATCCTTTATATAGGCTTTACACCAATAGGTAATTACCACAACCCGCTAACTCAACACGTACAACAACAACCTCACATAATAGGAGTGCTTAACAGACTATTAACACATGAAAAGCGAACCAAAAAGAAATTGACTCATTTAACATTCCCTCCCTTAAATTGATGTTGCAAACAATCAGTTTAAAGGATCTTCTTTCAATTTGGAATATCCAACAAACGGACACCAAGAAGCTTTCTCAGCTTTTGAAACATGGGTGAATCCGCAACCCCTCTCTCTCGGTAGAGGGGGAATTTCTGCTGTCATCAATTACCAGAAGTTACATAATAAATAAATGGACCGCACGTTTAGAAATGATTTAAATCCAATTTTGGTCTCTACCGTTCAAATCCTTGTACTCTCACGTGCTGTCTATTAATTCTTTAAACTTGCATTATCTTGTAACTAAGTCCCTAGGACTTCAAGTTCGGTTGGTTGGAGCTCATGTGTCTGAGGATCGTCACGTCTATTCTTCGGCCTATACGGCATTCACCGTTTCGTAATGTTATATTTTTCTCTTGTGATAGATGGGTGCAGCAGCAAAATAACCAAACCACGAAGCTCAAAGACCACGTCAACTGATTACATTCTCTATATATCCCTAATCATTAGCATAACATTTGATGTCACAGTGGGCGAATTAATGCGGTGCTTTTTTTTTTTTTTTTCCCTTTGGAATTCGGGTGGAATGCTTCTGGGAAATTGCCCAAGGCAGATGATTACTTGAAGAATGTGATTACCGCTTTAGGTTTGCCCTGGGGGCTAGCTCAGTTGTTCTTTCTAATGGGCCATAACATTGGCAGCCAATCTATAGATTTGAAGAAAGAAGATATGTTGTTGTCAAATACAAAATTTTTAATCGCTACAATTCTTTGCCTTTTATGATGACCTTGGATAGGTAAACTGGTTAACTATTCCTTGGGGAAAATTATCTAAAAAATCCTAAACCTATTGCAGTTTTGCCAATTTAGTCCTAAACCTTTCAACCTTACCGATTGAGTCCTAAACCTTTTGTCAGTTTGCCAATTGAGTCAATCCGGCCAATTTTAGTCGGAAAATGCTGACGTGGACGTCGGCGGTGCCACTTAGGATTACCGGCGTTGACGTGGACAATTTTTAATAATATTTTAATATTTTTTTAATTTTTTAAAAAAATTTAAGTTTTTTTTAAAATTTTTAAAATTTTTCTTTTTTTCTTCTCTCTTTTTTTTTTTTTTTTTTTTTTTGGCTTTTCCTTTGTCTTTTCCGGTAGCCGGCCATCGGCCACAGGCGACGGCCGGCCACCAGAAAAGACAAAGGAAAAGCCAAAAAAGAAAAAAAAAAAAAAACAGAAAATATTAAAAAAATTAAAAAAATTAAAATTTTTAAAATTTTTGAAAAATATTAAAATATTATTAAAAATTATCCACGTCAGCGCCGGTAATCCTACGTGGCACCACCGGCGTCCACGTCAGCATTTTCCGGCCAAAATTAGCCGAATGGACTCAATTGGCAAACTAACAAAAGGTTTAGGACTCAATCGGCAAGGTTGAAAGGTTTAGGACTAAATTGGCAAAACCGCAATAGGTTTAGGACTTTTTAGACAATTCTCCCCTATTCCGTGCCTAGCAATATTTGCGTTAGTGACATTGTTGACCTCCTCAAAGGATGAAAACCAAAATGGCTATGATAGATCATCTGAGAAATGCTATTTGAGAAAACACCAAATTCCTTCGTTCTAAAACGCAGAGGGCTCGACCCCGGTACGTGGATGCTGCAAGGCTTTATCTGGGTATGCTCGAAATCAATGCAATTAAAGTAATACACATTGATCTTTTGTGGTGTTATATATTTTTTCTTAGTGTGCCATGCTAGTTTCAACCTCAACATGTATCTTTTGATTCAACAGTTCAAAAGTTATTTATTATAATACCATTCTTCATCTTGCTTTTTTCCATTTTCAAGTTTGTAATGAGCATCATCAATTATGCAGCTTTATTGTTAATTTCACAATGATAGTTTAGCGAAGTTTGAATTTTCGAACTAATAGTTTACTATGATAGAAGATCGACATGATCACTGGTTCATGTCATTCAAAAGCGCACAAGGCCACCAGCCATCTCATCCACGGACGAACAAAGGACAATATCTTTCTCTACAGTTCAATTTAATTAATGAATCTATTTAAATATTTATCCACGTGCAATGCGGAGTAAGTGATCAAGGGATGGTGATGATGCAAGGTCTTGCATATACCCAGTGAGAAAATATAAAAGCGCGAGGAGTGCACTTGCACCTTTTCTCGCTTCAAAAATCAAGCTGGAGCTTTGCTTGAGAAAGTATTTGATAAGGTTGGGCTTGATCGTGTAATTGAACCAAGTAAGGTGCAGTTTTGTGTGGCTACGGGCCAATGGGTCGGTTTCTTCGATATAAATTCACGTCTGAAATATATAGAAAAAGATTGAGGATTTTGTTTTTTTTTTTTTTTTTTTTTTTTTTTTTTATGCGGTGAGACTATTTTCATATCCTATTTAACTGAACTCACATTTTTTTTTAGTGAGCCGAGCAATCTGAACTTCAATAACATAAATATCTAGCCAGATATTTATTGCACTTGCTTATCTGGTCTCCGCACTCAAGTTTTTAGAAACAATAGCTTTTTTTTTCCTTCTTTTCTGTGTGTATAATTTTCCCATGTTCAGTGGTACTTTGTATTTCTTTGTTTATTCTTTGCTGATAACCTGTTCTTCTCCTTTTTAGTTTAGAAGCCAGGTGCACCTTGTCATGTACCACAAGTCGTAATCGTGTAGGAACATGGATCCTAGTAAAGCAAGTTGTTAAGTCTCTTCTAGACTGCTGGATTGCTCGTTAGTTATAGCTTTGGAATTTCAATATGAGAGATGCAAATTCTAGAAGTGCTGAAGAGTTCTTCTGGTGCAGACTGTGCATCTTGAAGCAATTCCCGGTGGGAAACCAATCTATATGGAGATCCCAAATGATCTCTCTGAAGACACTAAGCATGCACTTGATATATGGGAGAGACTAAATTGTATAGCCATCAGGTAAGAATTTGATGCTGATATCCGTTGCTGATGTTTTTATTGAAAAGTTGGTTGTCTGATTTTGATTTTATTTGTTGTTACTCCAGGCGCAGTCAATACAAGCTTCTCTTGCTGGGAAAAATGTTGCTGTGGCAGCAATGACATCGGAGGGAAATCCCTTTGCCACGATGTGCCACTTCTTGAGGAGCTCTTGAAGGCTCATGTGTTCTTTTTCTGTTTCCAACGAAGTTTAATGTTTGCATGCGTAAGGACATAGATCATGAAACACACAAGTAAAGGGCTTTGTTTTTTTCCCGAGCATTGTGCTTTGCTTAGGGTGACGACGTAAGCAGTTTGGTTTGGTTCCATTTGACAGTGGTGGTTCTGCTTCATTTGCCACTGAATACAAAAGTGGCCTCAGAAGGTTCAGCTCGAGGATATCCTAACCTGAAATCTGAAGGTCATAGCAATCAACGAGGCCTCCAGACATTGTTAAGACATGATTTATCATATGTCAGAGGTGGATAGCTAGTAGATCAGGAGGGAAGCCTGGTTTGTGGGCGAAAGAGGAAGCAGACTGCCGAGTCAGTTTTAGGGTTTCTGATCATTAGCCTGTTGGGTTTTGATTTTGTCTTTAGTTTTGGATGTTTCAAGGAAGAGGCATGTCACCTAAAAAGCATTTAAAAATATGTGAAAGAATCAGATGCTGAGCTTTGATATTTTAGCTGACTTGTTAATTCGGTTTGGGTCTGCCATGTTTCTCATACTGTATCTAGAGGTCGGTGGAACGGGCAATGCTCACTGATAAAGAAAAGCCGAAAAAACTGTACCAATATTGAAAAAAGAACTGGGTTTCTATTCAGTTTGGGTTTTCACCCTAGTTTTCTTTAATACTGCTACTCACATGGGTAGGAATTCGCTATTCGGGGGCTGAATTCTCATATCCTCTTATCAGGGAAGCTGTGATTGATGATGCTCGTTAGTACAAAGGAGCATCTGATTGTCATGACGCTCTTATTCTTAGGAGGCTTTGGTGGCTCCTCTCAAATGGTACCTTCGCTAAACCAGTTGCTAAGAGATGACATCTCTTGACGTTTATGCTCTCTTCATGCACTTCGGAGTCCAAACAACTATTTGTTTCACGGATGGTCCGCCGCAGTGATCCTTCGTTCATTTTTCCAACGGAAACTTCGGGAAACCCTCGTGAGCATTCCATAGTGAGATTTTGCACAACAATGTGACTTCTACATGTGGGAGAATGCTCGAAGTTGTCATTTTGTAGTTATGTCCTATTAGTTCCTTCGTTCAGTAAGGCTTTTGATGGCGGACAGTTGGCACAGCCTAGTTTGAACTCAACTATCTATCTATAGTACATATATAGTTGTTCTTTTTTCCCAATCATCATTCGAGTGTACCATTGCAAATGGTTGATCCCTTGATTTGGAAGCTGAAGAGTGATTCTTTAGGTTTCCACCCGAAAAGGTCGGATTCTATATGACGGTCCCTTCAAAAATTAGCCCCCAAAGCAACACCATGTACTTGCGGCATTTTTAGTTTTGATATCTGTGATTAAATTAACAAATTTTACAACCATTGTACTCTTTGGTGCTGCTTGGTATTTCAGGTGAAATGGTAACGTGACTTCTTTGATGATTCAGGAACTTACAAATCTATCATCATTGAAGCTAATTCAAAAATGACGTGAGTCCCTCTGCTCAGAAGCTTTTTATTTTATGGAATTCTTTCTCGGTCTTGAGAACGGTACCCGATTTATTCTGTAACATTGAAGGTTGTCTGCCACATTCTTGCTCACCAGTGATTTTCGGATGCAGGGGCTGCATGGAGATGAGAAACGTGTGGAAGGTTAGATTCTCTACATTCTCTTCAAAATATGAGCATTCTTCCTCATATTTCACAAATTACCAAAATATATCAAGCATTTCTGGGCAAGCCTTCATCTTCTTTTGCTCATTTCATAACTTAATGACCTAGATTTTGTCCCGCTCAAGTGAATAGTATGAACGTCTTTTCTTGATATTCATTCATGAATCTGTTTTGTAATCCATTCACATGTACGATTTTATACATAATTATTTCCAAAAGTCATACATGTATATGATGTATAAGAGATCTGCTCATTTTATCCTTATGCGCTCAAGTTCCAGTTACAATCCGATATGATTTAGCATAGACTAAGATGTATAGCCTTTTGTAGTTTTGTCCTAGAGGGTACATCACAAAAGCATTAAATATTAGCATCTCCGTGGCCTTATCTAATCCGGCATTATATGGCTGTTGTAAGAATTCATCATCATGTTAAAGCACGGTGGACTAACGGGCATTCATAATACGTTTTTCTCATTCCTTCCATCTATAGGAAAGAAATTCATCATGAGACAGATCCAAAGGAGTTCAGTTTAACACAAATCTTATTATTGTTGTTGACATACTATATGCTTGGTACGTTTTCTTGTTTTCTCATTTTTTTTTATTTGTATTTATGTAACACATTTACATAAAAAAATTCGTGTCATGGAAAAAAGTTTGTGGCGTTTTTTATATTAAAAAAAAATGTTTGAGAGAAATGTGTCACACAAATAAAAGTTTATGATATTTAGTGTCATAAGAAAAGTTTTTAGCTGTTTGTATTAGATTATCTCTCGAGTTAGATATCACATATAGATTAATTTTTTCTCAGGGTCGATCTTAACGATCACTTAGAGAGTATCTTGGTCTCTCATGTGGATGGCTTGATTCATTTATAAGAAGTTATGGAAACAATGACCCATTAGTAAGTGGTGCGCATGATAAAATTTCTGTTTCTCTATTTCTCTGTTTTTTATTTCTCGGAATAGGATTGGAATAGAAATCCGTTTGATAACACAATTTGATTTTTCTATTTTCGGAACAGATTTTTATTCTAGAAATAGATTTGAAGAAGAAATCATAAACTAAAATCTTTAACTTCTCAATTTCTGAAATAGAAATTGAGAAATCAATTTTTGGCCAAAAATCAATTTTCTATTCCAGAAATTTTGTTATGCGCACCATAAATGTTCATTCGTGCCAAGTTTTGGCACTTAGGGTGTACTTTGTCTATTGTTAATAAGTTCTTCTTGGAAATGAAGAGAAAAAGAAGGATGAATAAATTAAAGCAAACGGAAGTGAGGTGGCAACCAGCAAATGAGCCACATGTCAACTCTCCATAAAGCCCTGCACGGAGTGCCAAAATACCGTGATAGTACCAGATGAATTCAGCAATTCAAGCCAAGAGAGAGCGCACGAACTTTATATAAAAGGATTTAGTAATTCTCATTTGATATGAAAGGAGAAAAAAAACACTCAAAATCACCCCTAGATTGCAAGTTCTCTCAACATCATCCACCAGTCATACTATAACCCATGCAAAATAAAAATCTCAACCTTTTGCAATCCTTTTATTGGCAAGAAGTGTCCAAAAGCTCCTGCATGAGAACGTCGCCGAAAGGTAGTTGTACATGCACTAAATAATATAATTGAGACATTGAAGCAGAAGCTCCCATTCCACGAATCCTTTGTATGTCATTGCTATTCAAAGTCGTAAGGCTCCAGCTTTTACTAGAAGATAAAGCTGATATTGTAATATAGTTGGTTCACAATATTTGATCACTAATGACAAACACCTTCAGATGAATAAGTGATTATCTTTACTAAGGAGTTAGGAAAAAAAGAGTGTTAACATGAAATAAAAGGTTCGACAAAAATTTCTTACCAAAAAAAATTTTTCTTATTGAAAAAAAAAGGTTCGACAAAAATGAAATAAAAAGGAAAAAAGTATTCCCTAAATAGTTATTCGATCATGGATAACTTATTAGCTAATAAATTCTAAATGTGACATTAAAAGTATAAAACAAATGTAAATTGTTGAAAACAAAAATAATTTAAAGAGTGAGATCAATGTGATTTGGCTAAAGGGGGGATGACTCGATAATCTATTGGCAAGATATGATATTGAGAAATCTAGTTTGAAAAGTGGGGGAAAAGTGGGGAAAACTTGTTTTAGGGTTTGCTTGTCCAGAATCCTTTGAGAGAAAAAATAAGTTAAATTGTTCATTATAAATAATAATCCAACATGCTATGTTTTTGCGATTGACCCTTGTATATTGACGCTAGGGGAATGGGAGTATTGCTACTTTTCTTTTCTATTTCTTTTATTAATAAAACAGGCAAGTCAAGCCAAGGAGCAGGTTTCACGCACCTTCTACAAAATGCTGAGGAAATTACGTGTGCACGCCAGGGGCATGGGAGTATTGCTAGTTTTCTTTTCTATTTCTTTTATTAATGGAAAAGGCAAGTCAAGTCAAGGAGCAAGTTCCACGCACCTTCTACAAAATGCTGTGGAAATTATGTGTGGACACCAGGGGCATGGGAGTATTGCTAGTTTTCTTTTCTATTTCTTTTATTAATGAAAAAGGCAAGTCAAGTCAAGAACCACGTTACATGCACCTTTTACAAAATGCTGTGGAAATTACGCATGCATTGATTGTCCTTTCATTTTCTTTTCTATGGCTATCTGCTTTTTATTAAATTAGTTCGCTCGATGGTCGAGAGTATGCGACCATCAGAATTATCGGTTGATTTTCGTTTCTATTTTTTTTTATTAGTAGAGAAAGCAAGTCAAGACAAGAAAGGAAAATAAAATAAAAAAGAAGAAAAATGATACGACATAAATTTTATGCACCTCCCACGGATATTATTTGTGCATTGACTGTCCTTCTATTTTATTTTCTATTGCTATATGTTTTTTTATTAAAATTAATTGGTGGAGAATATGCTTTACTGACTTGGAGCATCCGAATTGTTTGTTGGTTTTCGCTTCTATTTCTTTGTTAGTAGAAAAAGCAAGTCAAGTCAACATAGGAAAAGAAAGAAAGGACATGCGTAAATTTTATGCACCTCCTGTGGAAATTACGGATGCACATGATAAAATTCATACTTCTCTATTTCTCTATTTCTCTTATTTCCGGAGCAGGTTTGGAATAGAAATCCGTTTGATAACGCAATTTAATTTTTCTATTTCTGGAAGAGATTTCTATTTCAGAAATAGATTTAAAGAAGAAATCAGAAGCTAAAATTTTTAATTTCTCAATTTCTATTTCAGAAATTGAGAAATCAATTTTTGGCCAGAAATCAATTTCTATTTCAGAAATTTTGTCATGCGCACCCTAAACAACCAAATCTCTTGTTATTTATGCCCAAGGTATCTAAAGTTTCAGCCATTTATATTAGATTATCTCTCAAGTCAGATATTGCATGCAGATTAAATTTTTCTCATTGATCTGATTGGAAGTAGGTCACTCACACTAAAATAAGGGCAAGATGTCACAAGTCCAAAAGTAGCGGAAGTCTTCGCGCGGGTCTCTCAATTTTGGCCTTTTTGTGGATAAAAAAAAAATATGAGATGCCATTTTAATGAACCAACCACAATGATGATTACACATGAACGATCGATCATGGCATGATGTGTGACCATTTTATTCCCTTTTCAACAAAAAATAATGCCTCAGTTTGGTTGCAGTTGTTAACATTATTATAGAAAATAAAAAAGAAAAAAAGAAAGGCAGCGAGAGGCAATATCTTGAGCATTTTCTCATTAGTCCAACAGAAACATCCACTGCAGACTTAGGAATTCTCTTGATAAATCATCTCCTCTACTATTGTATATCCAATCTAAACCATCCATTTAAAAAAAAAAAAAAATTCATGCCTATTCACAATTCATAGCTGGCTTTCTCGGACGGTGCAAAAATTTGGTGCATGAATCAGGAAGTCTAGAGTTTACACTAATGAAAGAGAGGTATCAAATCTTCATTATGTCGAAAGTGCAAAATATCAATGGCAAGACAGACATAGCAATAGCATACTTAATCTTAGTTGCCACTTTGTCTACACCTGGGCTCTCATGGGGATTGTTGATTTGTTTTATAAGAAAATGTTGTTGAAACAGTGACCCATCAACAAATCAGTGACTAGACCAATTAGATATGTCTCATCTAACTCACTTTTGAAGTATCTAGATTTTTTTTTTCTATTTGTTTGTGTTAGGTAATATCTCGACTCAATTTTTAGATTTCATGTTTACGTTTATACTCATAAAACTAAATCACTTTTTAAATTTTATGCTCCTTAAGCTAACAATTTTACATTTAACTTAAGATGATCTCTATAAAAATATCTTTCATGTAGGATACCATATTAGTTTGGAAAAAAAAATAGTTTCGAAAGCTCTTGGTAACTCACTTAAATTGCAAGCTAATGTCCGGAAGAGCACAGGAAGTGGCAATTCCTTGGTGACTCGAACACAAATACAAAATTTCCAAGAAAAGCACCAACTTGATACAACTACACTCAAAATGGACATGTTTTCGTTCATTTTAAATAAGAAACAATTTGTAATCAATCACATCATAACATTGGTCTACCGACACAAAATGACATAAATAACCAACACGAATATCTTGGCACGACACGGATTGCTAATGCTCTATTATGAAAGTTTGACCGAATATACATTCAAATGAACAAAAGCAAGGCCATTTCTATATGTGAATCAAGAGAGCCTTTACTCCAATCTCCATGGTTTCCATAGACAACGAAATTTTTTACGACGTTATCCACCATGTATATTAATTGGTTGTTCAATAGTATCTACTCATCTCAATTACATCTCTATATTACAACGGAACATTAATTCATTGCTGATGCATATATGGACAGATATAGGTTAGAATCTTCAGAAGAATTATAATTTTCATGAGCAAGAAAACAACATCTCCATATTACTATAGCAAATAAACATAGATCATAACCTTCACCTATGCATGTATAACTTTTCTCGACAAGCTACTTAAAGATAGGGCATTAAATATCTAGCTACATATTTTCTTGTTTGCAAGGGCCATTTGCTTGGAGTGGCACAAGAACCACGTACTCTTCTCATCAATGATCAAGTTCTTTATCACAATACCGACCAAAAACCTGACTCCAGCACCAACTAGCACGATTCTCCAATCCAAGTTGAAGAGACACTCTTCTTCATTATCCACTTTGAAATATGATGGTGGTGGTGGAGCGTTCTCACCATTTGTGCATTTATTTGGCAAGGGACTTCCACACAAACCATTATTCATCACAAATGAACTACTCCCGAATGTATCAAATTGCGTTCCATGTGGTATTGGTCCTAATAAACGATTGTGAGAGACATTGAAAATCGAAAGAAACGTGAGGTGAGCTAGTTGTTGAGGAATCTCTCCCACAAGATTGTTCCGAGAAAGATCCAATGCTTCGAGCACTGTCAGGTTGGCCAAGGAAGGAGGGATGCTACCATTGAGGAGGTTGTTTGAAAGGTTGAGCATGCGAAGTGATTCCAGATCTCCAATGAGTTTGGGAATGAACCCTTCAAACTTGTTGTTGGAGAGGTCAACTGCCATGAGGACATCTGGAATCTTTGCATATTCCCTTTCCGTGCCCTTATTCATCAATTTCGTTGCATAAGCAATACTTATGCTGAATGGAACATTAGGAAGCTCTTTATAAATATCCAAATATGCCAACTCATCTTGACCAACCATGACCTTCATGACGTATTGGAAATTGGCGACAAGCTTCCATGTAATTGTTCATGTCCTTTGATTTGACTCATAACTTCAAGGGTAAATTTCAAGTACAGAAGTTGTTCATAGTTGTTTGTTCATCCATATGGATAGCCTGTGCGTACTTCTATCTATAAGCCCATTTGTGGACTCATGTCTCTCTAACTTTTATCTTTGCTTGGATGGATGTTCACCGATAAACTCACTTGTACATCTGTCACCTCCCTACACTTACCACCAAAAAAAAAAAAACCAATTTTGTTTTGGGATTCATCAAGTTTAACACTGATTTTCTTAGTCATGGTTTCATTTTTAATTTTTAAGTAGTGATGTTTCTCTCTTAATTATATCATGCATGCTTACACCTGTCTAACACAATTTGTGTAAATGCTAGGTAATAAATGTAAATCCATTTAGAATTTTCATAATTTTGCATAATAGCACCATTGGTTCTAAACAATAACGTGACCAAAAAATATCGATAAATATTATCTTAATCATTAATTAAGTGGATTTTACTGTAGGGCTGATGTGATCCACGATGGGGATGACTTTGATCTACTGATGCAAAGGCCAGACGATACTTTCTCGGAAATGACGAGGAGACTCCAGAGTCCAAGCATAGATGAGGCATCATTTGTCAAAAAAGCTATAATTGAAAATTCACGTGGAAATTGAAAATTTTGCCATGCCGTGCTCGCCATTCATTGCCAGTATTATTGTACGGTCCCCTTCCCATTTATTTTTCACATAGAAAATAAAAGAAAAAGACAAACTTGAAAAACCTCGGATTTTCTTCCTTACGACAAACCAGTCATACCAACCAAACCACTGACGTTGGGATAACACTTCCCCATCAAGTGTTGAGTTGCCCAAAGACGCAGGTTCCTTTTTAGGTTCTTTGAACCTTCAGTTAACGAAATCAATTTCACGTCCTGTCGTTTAGTAATCAAGAAGGTCTTAAAGGAGGATTCTAGCCTTCTGGCATTTACCCAAGTCAAGAAGACTAGAATACTTAGACCTGTCCTTCAATATCCAAGGGGGTCATTCTTAGATGAATGAAGAACATTAAGGAAACAAAAGGCCTTTCTCATTATATAATTTGTGCCACTGCCATGAAACCTTCAATTATTCATTGTGTCTCCAAATAAGCAAAGCTGAAAAAGACTACCTAGTAGAATGACATCTACTGAATAATAACTTATTCAGGAAACCAAGGTTTCATTAGAGATAATAGTTCCAGGTGATTACTCCAATGTATTTCTGGAATAAATCAAAAAGGAAAACACGAGAGACTAGCATATTACCTTGTGTCCCAAATGGACAATAAATTTTTCAGGAAATTACATCAATTGCAATCAATTCATGTTGACACAACCCGTAGATAAGGTTGGAGGATGACTTAACAAAGAAGCTTTTTTCTTATCCTGATGCCTTGTAGGTGGCGGTGAACATTTTAACCGTGGTATTTCCATAAAGGAAACCGTTCACATCATTTTCCATGGAGGTTTGTTTGTGGAGGCTAATCATTTTCCACATCATACTCTAAAATCATTTGATTGCCACATGAGATCGAGTTTATCAAAATTGGTGCCGAAGATCAGATTTAATTAAAATTTTATGTAAATTTAAGGGATTGATTAATTAAATTAAAAATTCAAGAACTTCATTGAAAAAGAAAGTGCAAATTAAGAGAGGAAAAGTAAAACTTTACAGCTGGCATATGGTGGACCAAAACCACGCTGCACTGCTCATTCTGGAGTCCAAGCAAGGTTTCTAATCAAAAGTATTTTTTTTCCTCTGTCCTTAGCCTTTTACCTCTTGTACGACGGGAGAAGATAAAAAGCTTCCTAGACAAAACTTTCTTTTGATTTTTTAATCTGTTTCCTTTGTTTTGAACCAGGTGGAGGAAACGCGTTTTAGTATAATGTGTAGTTTCACGCGGATGCCTTCTGTATAGGTTTGAAGACTGCAGGATGTTAGACGCACGAACATTTATTTCGTTATGTAGGGCACGAGAGCAGCAAGCAGCAAGGGCTTGGCATTCTCTCTCTCTCTCTCTCTCTCTCTCTCTCCTTTTAATCTATATTTCATACTTTATTAAAAGTATCCATTCTTTTCTTTCAGCAACATATTGGAAATTGGCGAGAAGTTTCCATGTAATTGTTCATGCCTTTTGATTTGACTCATAACTCAAGTACAAAAGTTGTTCATAGTTGTTTGTTCATCCATATGGGTAGCCTATGTGTACTTCCATCTATAAGCCTATTTATAGGTGGACTCATGTCTATCAAACTTTTATCTTTGCTTGGATGGACCTTCATCAATAAACTCATTTATACATCTGTCCTCTCCCTACACTTACTACAAAAAAAAAAAAAAAAATATATATATATATATATATATATTTTTTGGGATTCATCAAGTTTAACACTGATTTTCTCAGTCATGGTTTCATTTTTAATTTTTAAGTAGTGATCTTTATCTCTTAATTATATTATATGTGCTTACACGTGTCTAACACAATTTGTGTAAATGCTAAGTAATAAATGTGAATCCATTTAGAATTTTTATAATTTTGTATAATAGCACCGTCGGTTCTTAACAATAATTCGAACAAAAAATATCAATCAATATTATCTCAATCATTAATTAAGTGAATTTTACCGTAGGGCTGACGTGATCCACGATGGGGATGACTTTGATCTACTGATCCAAAGGTCAGATGATACTTTCTTGGAAATGACGGGGAGACCTTAGAGTCCAAGCAAAAATGAGGCATCATTTGTCAAAAAAGCTACAATTGAAAATTCACGTGAAAACTGAAAATTTTGTCTTGCAGTGCTCGCCATTCATTGCCAGTATTATTGGTACGGTCCCCTTCCCATATCTTTTTCACATAGAATAGACAAGAAAAAGACAAACTTGACAAACCTCAAGAAAGGATTTTCTTCCTTACAACAAACCAGTAGTACCAACCTAACCATTGGCGTTGGGATAACACTTCCCCATCAAGTGTTGAGCTGCCCAAAGACACAGGTTCTTTTTTAGGTTCTTTGAACCTTTAGTCAACGAAATTAATTTTACGTCCCATCATTTACCCAAGAAGGTCTTAAAGGAGGATTCTAGCCTTCTGGCATTTACCCAAGTCAAGAAGAATTTTCGAACATTAGTGGACGGATCTCCAGGGGGATTTGGCCACCTGAGAAGACTAGAGTACTTATTAGACCTCTTCTTCAATAAATCCAAGGGGGTCACTCCTAGATTAATGAAGAACATTAGCGAAACAAAAGGCTTTTCTCATTACATAATTTGTGCCATCGCCATTGAACCTTCACTTATTCATTGTGTCTTCAAATAAGTAAAGCTGAAAAAATTACCCAATGATGTATTAGGAAATAAGCCTGAGAAATGATATCTACCGACTAATAACTTATTAGGAAACCAAGGTTTCCCCAAAGATAATGGTTCCAGGAGATTATCCAATGTATTTCTGGAATAAACCAAAAAGGAAAACACAAGAGACTAGTATGCTACGTCGTGTCCCAAAGAGAATAATTTTTTCAGGAAATTACACCAACTGCATTCAATTCACGTTGACACAACCCTCAAATAAGGTCGGAGGATAACTTAAAAAGAAGGTTTTCTTTATCTAGACGCCTTGTACGTGGAGGCAAAAATTTTTACTATGGCATTTCCATAAAGGAAAACATTTACATTATTTTCCATGGTGGTTTGTTTGTGGAGGTTAATTTTTTTCCACGTCATAGTCTAAAATGATTTGATTGCCGCATTAGATCGAGCTTATTAGAACTGGTGCCAAAGATCAAACTCAATTAAAAATTTATGCAAGTTTAAGGAATTGATTAATTGAATTAAAAGTTCAAGAACTTGATTGAAAAAAAAGTGTAAATTAAGAGAGGAAAAGCTTGCACATGGTGGACCAAAACAACGGTGCGCTACACATTCTGAAAGTCCAAGCAAGTTTTCTAGTCAAAAAGTTTTTATTTTTTATTTTTATTTTTTATCCATCTCTTTTTACCCCTTGTACGACGGGAGAAGAAAAAGCTTCCTAGACAAAACTTTCTTTTGATTTTTCAAAGTGTCTTTTGAACAAGGCGGATGAAACGCGTTTTGGTATCTGATATAGTTTTGCATGTGGATTAAATAATTTCACTCAAACTTAATATTCTTTAAGGACTAATATTTGGCATTGACTTGTGTGCTCGAACTTTGGCATGGTTGATTAGAAACATTATGCAAATTTAAAGACTTGATAAGATAAATTCTAAGAACATGGACTTGACTGTTTAAAAAAGAAAAAACTATGTTTGAACTTATCAAAATTTGTGTTTTTCAAAGGTTGAAAATAAGGACGCGCATTTTAGCACTTCATAGAAGCTTGGTGTGGATTGAATTATTATACCCAACCTAAATATTCATTTGAGGAAACACTTTTTGGCACTAGTCCACAAAAGCAAGTTTGTCTTACCCATTTTGTACTCTAAAAAGTCCGACAGACATGTAAATTCAAATTTATTAGAATCAGTTCTAGGGGCTAGATTTTTTATTAGATAAATTGAAAGTTGAAGATCTTAACCAAAGAAAGCACAAAAATTAAGGGTCAAATTTTCCCTTTAAGAGATGGTGGATGGATGTTCACACCGCTCGTCTTGGAATTATAGGCAAGTTTTTTAAATCCACCTTTTTTTTTTTCCTTTTCCTTTCTTTTTTCCCTGGTACAACGTGGATCTGACACTTCCTAGCCAAAGTTTCACGTGGACGGGCTAGCCTATAACTTTACAATTTCATTAATTTGTGTTCTAAGACATGCCCTTTATTAAGCATGAAGAAGCCCGTGACATGATCTTTATGAATCAATAGGTCATGGAGGATCACCCTTTCTTCATAAGCAATGCATTTATCAAACTCAAAAAATGAATAGGAAAGAGCAGATTCTATTCCGCTCTATACTGAAAATCAATGTACAATAGCATAACAATTTTTTTTCAAAGAAATCATCAAACCTTTCATTACACCAACTTAGCATGTCGCGTTTGGAATTTCCATTTCATGCGCATAACAGATTATTCTATATCTTTGTGACGTGTTGAGTCATATGGACTTTTTTTTCTCATAATTGATAATTTGGTAAAAATGTGTTTCGACATCACAAAATTCTATAGAAAACTTTTCCATGATTTGAAATGAAGTTCAAATTTTGCAAATGTAGATTTTTTAAAAAATTCACTGTTCAATATTAAATAATAGTTATATTCAAAAAACGCAAAGGTCATTTCTAAATTCTTATAAATCATTGACTTTTCCTTAGTAATTCCTACTTCTAATTACAAGTTTGTGAATCAGTTTCAATCTATCACTAATGTCATTTATTGGTACGAACTTAGTAAATTACAAACATATCTCTCCTCATTTGCCATATCTATTCATTGATCTTATTAAATGAACTGGCAAAAGTATAATCATTTTCCTCATCGTTCTAATAGCCAGCCTTGCCCCGCACTTTGCAGGGTGGGACGAGGATGGAGGTGGAGAATAATAGAATTACATTAAACAAAGCAAATCAAGTTACATATGGAACATAGAAATATTATTCCATTCCAAGTGGGGCCAAAGCAACTGGCCAACCAGGCTTGTGACAACACTTGTGCCTATTAAGTAGTAAAAGCCCATTCGAAGAGAACTAAGATGATTTGAACAAGTAGTTAGTCTTTCAATCCAGAATAACCATTTTCACAAAAGAGAAAGAATGACATAATAAGGGAGTAAACCGAACAATATCGTGTTAGATGACATCACTTTTTAGTTTTGTGGAGCAACAGCTTAAACAAGCCGAAACATGCTGAGCTCAAATCAGGATGTATTCCTAGACTGCTGAAATCCTAAATTCTCATTTACAGTACAAGAACCATGTCTGAATTTAGAATTACAATCCCCATTCAGGGCATCAACATTCTTGAACCTCCACACTCCCACTGCACCCTAGACAACAAAATGCTACGTCGCGAACAATCTCGACAAGCAGAACCATCGAAACTCGATTCCTACCTCCTCAGCCCAGAAAAAGGAAACAGGTACTTCGGCCAATGCATCACCTAAAACCTTTCGTCAACCCACATAAACAAGAATCCGATCGAGGGAAAACAAAACACAGCATTTACAACACAATACGTTCGGCAGGATAAAAAAAAAGACCGCGAATCAACAACATCTAATGGTCCAATTAGATTGGGCGAAGGCCATCCACAGATTGAGCTCGAACTCGGCAAAGCCGGAACGACGACTGCGAATGATGCCGAAACTCTCAACCGACGAAGCGGATAGAAACAGAGCGAAAGCAAACAGATGCGAACCCGACATGAATCGAAGCGAATCCAACGCGAATCAACCGGAGAAAGGGAGCGGCTAAGAGGCCAAAGATCGACACGGAAGCGGGAACACACACGATCACGCAACAATCAGCACCGAAAATTTCAGAGAATCGGCCTCAAACGGTACCTGCCTCAGCTCTTGGGAACCGAGTGGTGCGATGGTTCGACGGAGGGAAGCTGGCTGGACTGAGAGAGAAGCTTTGTATCGCTTCGTACACAAAACCCTAGGGCTTACATATTGGATCCGAAGAAGAAGAGGAAAGACGGGCCATGGGAAGTATGTTTAAGAAAAGATGCTTGGTCAAAGATTTGGTGATTGGGAATGATTCGGACTTAGTATCTTGTAATATCTTCTTATAGCGTTAACTTCGAATTGTGGGTTCTGTTAATATCCATGTTAGGTTACAACGAATTAAATTTATGAAAAGACCGGTATTGTGTGGTACCGGAGAGACAAGTACTATCGAGATCAAGGTTGGCAATGTAATCATTGAATTTGTCGCATTCCACTTCCTTCCCATGAGTAATAATCCTTGTTTTCACCTAGTGATGATTATGATTCGTGCTTTGGATAAACGCAAGGAGGACCTCATCGGTTGATTCCAAGACTCCTCTTGGGTTGTATCAAGGCCAATCTCTTGTCGACGTGACGCATTGAATTAGAAAAGCATGTGTTACACCAAGAAATGACTAACTTTTATTATTGACAAGTGATAAGTTTGGTTGACTATCCAAGAGATCATTTATGAACAAGGGGGTTGACTAAATGGATACTAAACAATCTACATTGATCATCGATGATTTGTCAATTGCAGATTTTGCTTAAGTTTTGGAATTAGAAGACAAGTGAAATGGATCGATTTCATCACCACATGACCACATGACTATTTCAATATTTGTAAGTGGAAGTAATAATTACATATATGGAACTTTTGTTAGTAGACTATAAATACTTACCATGAATATTATTGATACCTAAATTTTGGTGGCTTTGTCATTGATTTTTTACATAAAAATTAGGGATTAATTTTACCTCCTAAAAAAAATGCATAGCATATAATTTTAGGCGCATTTGTTCGGATAAGGAATAACGATTTGATATATTTAGTAAATTTTTTATATATTTAAAAAAATATACCGAGACTATATTTCTTTGAAAATTGGAAGTTTTTAATGTAATATTTCAGATGTGATATATATTTGGCGTTAATCTTCGGGTAATATGCATTTTCGACATAATAAAAAAATCATCAGATCTTTCAATTGTCGATCGGTGTGAACAATGGAAAGAAAATGAAATAAAATCATGAAGATTACGCTTTGGCCGCGCGAGATGCAATCAAAATAAAAAGGAAATTATGCTTATTTTATATAGGGCTCAATTTCGTTTCATATAAAAAGAGACTCTTCCGTTCGATCTTTTTTTTTTTTTTTAGGGGGATTTCGTGAAAAGAAAGAAGAAAAGCTTGAGGAGAGAATTCGCGAGGAAAAAGTGCAAAAAAAAAAAAATAAAATAATACAAAATGAGAGAATTTTTTGTTTTGTTTGGTTCTGAGGGGAAAAGTCAAGGTCAGCAACAGCAGGAGGAAGGCACGTACACGCCAGCAGCAGAGAGTGGACGCGCGAGTGGACAGGTGAGAGAGAGAGAGAGAAAAAAAAAAAATAGAAAAGGAAAAGTGCACTGTTCTTCTTCTTCTTCCTCGCGAGTCCCTTCGCCGCCGTGACCGATCCCCTGCGCCGCCGGTCTCCTCGCGCCACCGTCGCTGCAGCAGCAACCTGAGCTGGTCACCTCCTGCGAAGCCGCGCCGCCTCTGCTCCCCCCTCGGCCTCCGCCCTTCGCCGGTCGCACCCGCCCGCTCGCCTCGCGCGATCCAGCGCCCGACTCCCTGAAGCATCACCGCTGCCCTCCGCCTGAGCTCCACTGCTGTCGCTCGCCCAGCCGCGACACAGCCCGCGACCCCGACGCCGAGTCTCCGCCTGCAACCCAGCCCCATTGCCGACGCTTGTAGCTCACACCGACCCACGACCCGGCTGCTGCTCGCCGGTCACCGTCGTCCCGCCAGCGCCCGACGCCTGGAGTCCGCGACCGCCCGCGAAGCCCCCGCGACCCGCCGCTATCCGCCTGCGTATCTCCACCCGCAGCCATCGCGGGCACCGCCCCTGTCCGCTCATCACCTTCGCCGCTTCCCTCTGTCGGACTGCCGCCGCAGCATCACCTCCGCGTGCCTCCGCACCACCATCGCCGACCTGCAGCTTCCACCAGAGCACCTTGGCCGCCGCTAAACGACGCCCTTGCGGAGCCTCCGTCCCACGCCGTGCTGCTGACCCTGCTCAGCCGACGCCGCCCAGCCCTCGCCGGAGCTCCGACGCCGGCTGTCTCCTTCGCCCGCGCCTACCCTCTGTCGACGCCGCTGTCCTCCCCCTTAGATAGTTTATTCTTATTTTTTTATTCTTATTTTTCACTTGTTTTATATTATCTTACTTTATTTATTTTGTTATTATTGTTCAAATCAGAATATTTGAATGTGACCTTCTTTTATAAATCTGGTCGCTGTAGGGGTTTTGCACAAAATTATCATAATTATTAATTTCATCCGTAAGATATTGGATCATTTTTTTTAATTGTGTTAATTTTTGTGCATTTTGGTAGATTTTAATTATTAAATCATTATAATTATTAATTTGATCCGTAAGACTTTGAATAAGATTTTTAATTATTTTGAACTTTTTATATGTCGTGATATTTAGGGTTAGGGCAATCGTTAATTTAACTTGTGAGACAACGTATTATTTTTTCGGTTATTTTAATTCTTTATTTGTTGAATATCTCGATTGTTAGATATAATTACTTGTCCAATCAACTTACTGAAAACTGATTAGTGGCAACTCCTACTTGAACCCAAGTCGCAAATTGGTATAAGTTTGAGAGGGCTCGAGCTAAGTTCAAAACTTAATAATCCATTAACCTAAACTCTATGTAGTGCACCCGGAATTTTTAGGTCGCGACAAATATTATAAATTTTCTCACACTTTTTCCCAAATATTAGTTAACGAAGTTTAATTATTTTCCGTTCAATCTTATTTTTTGTAAATTTACTTTTGGCACTTTAAATTTTATAACTTGTTTATCATTTCATCTTTCAATTTAGTGGGCCACTTATGCAATTGTGATTGCACATGAACGATAATCACAGCATGAACGATAATTCAACCTAATATGTACCTTGTAGATGTGTGACCATTTTTTTTCCTTTTCAAAAAGAAAAATGCCTATTTACTTGTAACCCGTATCAATATATACAAATAATACATATACATACATATATATATACGTATGTATATATATATATATATATATATACATACATATATATATATATATACATATATATATAT
The DNA here is from genome assembly GCA_014182555.1 of Eucalyptus erythrocorys. Lineage (NCBI taxonomy): Eukaryota > Viridiplantae > Streptophyta > Magnoliopsida > Myrtales > Myrtaceae > Eucalyptus > Eucalyptus erythrocorys. Next base: position 130,214 of record CM024597.1, on the reverse strand, counting down.
ATATATATATATGTATGTATATATGTACAAAGTAGTGAGGCATACACAATGTCACACATAGCAAAACAATTAAGGCAAGACAAATACCCATACTATAGCCTATCTTAATCATCACTTTGTCAATACCTCACTGTCTTATGTGGTTTGTCAATTCACTCACTCTCTCTCGCAAATGAGGGGAGAGAGAGAGAGAGAGAGAGAGAGAGAGAGAGAGAGAGAGAGAGAGAGAGTGAGGAATGAGAGTGTGGCTCTTGGAGTCTTAGTCCCCCATCAGGTAGAAGAAGAAACTAACAAGTGGACTTCTTATTTAAGTAGAGAGGAACAAGAATAGTTTTGTTGGTCTATTGGGCACATGTGAAGTTGCTATCACCATTACAATAACGATTGCAATGAGGTGTGTGTGCGCGCGTGTGCGTGTGTGTAATAATCAATCTGGTCGGTCTGGTTTTCATCTTGGAATCGCGAACTGGACCGCCGCCCATGGGAACCACCCAAAACGACCGTCGGTCCTAATCAGTTCGGGTGATTCTCAATTCAAATTGTTCCTGTTGCATACCCTTACTCTCTAATACCATAACTTAGACAATGGGGACTTGGTTTTATTGGTTGATCAAGGGCATTTTCATCATTTTTTTTCTTATTGTCTTTCATTTTTCCGTTTTCTTTTTTCAAGATACGCTTAAAAAAGAAGAAGAAGAAAAGACGAAGGCTAAAATTGGAAAAAAAAAAATACAAGTTGCGCTCTTTGGCACTTTACAACAGTTTCAAGTTGACTGAATTATTACACTCAACCTAAATATTCGTGAAGGAAAGAAATTTTGGCACTAACTTGTCCCCAAGAGCAAGTCTTCTTTTCCCACTTCATACTCTCGAACAGTTTGACGGACACGTTAGCTCAAATTTATTAGGATTGGTGGCAGGGGTTGTACTTGATTAGATTAATCAAAAGTTCAAGACCTTAACCTGAAAAAGGCACATAAATTAAGAGACGGAAGGTAAAATTTTCCATCGAAGAGATAGTGGATTCACATTGCTCATCTTGGAATTCCAGGCAAGTTTTCAAATCAATTATTTTTTCCTTTCCTTTCTTTTTTCCCTAGTATAACGTGGAGCCAACGTTTACTAGCCAAAGTTTCGTGGGGATGACTTTACAATTTTCATTAATTTATGTTCTATGACATGCCCTTCATTAAGCATGGAGAGGCCCGTGACATGATTTTTATGAATCAATAGGTCTTGGAAAAATTTGTCTGCATCCACACTAACCATGCCATATAGAATGGTCAACATCCACATGAGTGATATCCGGCTAAAGTTAACCAAATGAATTTAATTGGAAAATTGTGAAAAATATTTAGAACTCAATTAGCATGAGTTTAAAAATTCACGACTGAATTAGAAAAACTATAATAAGTTTAGGACTTTTCGAACCAATTTTTTCTATATTGATAAATAATATGAAATGGCATAATATTCTTTTCAAGAAATTGTCGAACCTTTTATAACACCAACTTGACATGTCGCATTTGAATTTTCCAATTCATTTGTGTAATAGATTATCCTATATTGTTATGACATATCAGAGTCATATGAATTTTCTCATAATTTTGTAAAGGATGATTCAATAAAAATGTATTCCAACATCACAAAATTCCATAGAAAAAAAGAACCTTTCCAATGATTTGAAATGAAGTTAAAGAGTTCATATGTGTAGGTTTTTAAACATTCAGATTGATCAGTATTAAATAATAGTTATATTTTTAAAAAATTAAGCACAAAGGTCCTACTTCTAAATATAAGTTTGTGAGTCAGTTTCAATCTATCACTATTGTCATTAATTTAGTATAAACTTTAATAAATTACAAACTTGTCTCTCCTCTTTTGCCATATTTTTCGTCATTTCTTATTAAATGAACCGCCAAAAATATAATACTTTTTCTCATCGTTCTAATAACCAACCTTGCCCCGCACTTCATAGGGTGAGACGAGGATATAGATGGGGACTTCCTCGGCCTCTGCTCATTCAGATCCTATAAATTGGATTTTTATATTCAATTCAAGAAAGTGCTGTTAAAATCATTGACATTTTAGATTTTGTGTTTATGTTTATACTCATAAAACTAAATCACTTTTTAAATTATATGTTCCTTAAGTGAAGAATTTTACATTTAAGTTAAGATGATCTCTATAAAAATATCTTTCATGTAGGATACCATATTAGTTTGGAAAAAAAGATAGTTTCGAAAGCTCTTGGTAACTCACTTAAATTGCAAGCTAATGTCTGGAAGAGCACAGGAAGTGGCAATTCCTTGGTGACTCGAATACAAATACAAATTTTCCAAGAAAAGCACCAACTTGATACAACTACACTTGAAATTGACATGTTTTCGTTCATTTTAAATAAGAAACAATTTGTAATCAATCACATCATAACATTGGTCTACCGACACAAAATGACATAAATAACCAACACGAATATCTTGGCACGACTCGGATTGCTAATGCTCTATTATGAAAGTTTGACCGAATATACATTCAAATGAACAAAAGCAAGGCCATTTCTATATGTGAACCAAGAGAGCCTTTACTCCAATCTCCATGGTTTCCATAGACAACAAAATTTTTTACGACATTGTCCACCATGTATATTAATTGGTTGTTCAATAGTATCTACTCATCTCAATTACGTCTCTATATTACAACACAACATTCATTCATTGCTAATGCATATATGGACAGACATAGGTTAGAATCTTAAGAAGAATTATAATTTTCATGAGCAAGAAAACAACATCTCCATATTACTATAGCAAATAAACATAGATCGAACCTTCACCTATGCATGTATAACTTTTCTCGACAAGCTACTTAAAGATAGGGCATTAAATATCTAGCTCCATATTTTCTTGTCTGGAAGGGCTTTCCTCACCTTTTTCCATCCTTTTGCCATTTTCTTGGAGTGGCACAGGAACCATGTACTCTTCTCATCAATGATCAAGTTCTCTATCACAATACCGACCAAAAACCCGACTCCGGCACCAACTAGCACGATTCTCCAATCCAAGTTGAAGAGACACTCTTCTTCATTATCCACTTTGAAATATGATGGTGGTGGTGGAGCATTCTCACCATTTGTGCATTTATTTGGCAAGGGACTTCCACACAAACCATTATTCATCGCAAATGAACTGCTCCCGAACGTATCAAATTGCGTTCCATGTGGTATTGGTCCTGATAAATGATTGTGAGAGACATTGAAAATCGAAAGAAACGTGAGGTGAGCTAGTTGTTGAGGATCTCTCCCACAAGATTGTTCCAAGAAAGATCCAGTGCTTTGAGCACTATCAGGTTGGCCAAGGAAGGAGGGATGCTACCATTGAGGAGGTTGTTTGAAAGGTTGAGCATGCGAAGTGATTCCAGATCTCCAATGAGTTTGGGAATGAACCCTTCAAACTTGTTGTTGGAGAGGTCAACTGCCATGAGGACATATGGAATCTTTGCATATTCCCTTTCCGTGCCCTTATTCATCAATTTCATTGCATAAGCAGTACTTATGTCGAATGAAACATTAGGAAGCCCTTTATAAATATCCAAATATGCCAACTCATCTTGACCAACCATGACCTTCATGGCGTGGCAACTCTTCAACAAGTTGGAAGGAAATTTGCCATTGAAGCCATTGTTGGAGATGTCCAGGATGTGTAAACGGGTGAAGTTGAGCTCGCTTAGACTAGATTCTATGGGACCATGAAAATTATTGGATTGCAAGCCAATTACTTTTAGGTAGGCCAATTCCGATAGCCAAAATGGGAATGTATCATTAATTTGGTTGTCACCAAGATTCCAATACTCCAGCATTCCACAATTTCCTAAAGATCTCGGAACATTCCCACTTAGTCGGTTTTCTCTGAGGTCAATCATCGTCAATGCACAACTGTCTTGGTAAATGCGAGGAATCTTGCCGTTGAATTTATTTCTTGCGAGGTTCAATAAAATCAAAGGACCAATACTTCCCAAGCAAGGAGGAAGTGTGCCATTCAGAGTATTGTTGGACAAATCGAGCACGACAAGAGAGCTCACTTCACATATGGATGTTGGAACTTCCCCAAATAGGATATTGTTGGAGATGTTGTATATAATGACCGAGGGAGGTGGGATAGGGAGGGTTGTTTCTAGCAAGTTAGAACTAATGTCAAGATACTCCAAGTTTGGCAAAGGAAGATTGGTCTGGTTTTTTTCGAAGCCGGTTAATAGATTGTGAGAAAGATCTATATATCCGAGAGATTCTTTGCTATTGTTCCACATCCATCTAGGAATGATCCCTTGGATTCTGTTGTATTGTAATTGTAACTTCTCCAATTCGCTTAAGTAGCCTATAAACCATGGGAACTCGGTCAAGTTGCATGAATCCAAGTATAAGTAGGCAAGCTTCGATGTAGTGGCATTGATGAATGACTTGGTGAATGATATGTTGCTGTTGGACAGAACTAAGGTGCTCAAGTTCTTGAGTGTGAATAGATCATTCACATCGAGAATGCCATTGAGATTAAGCGACCCTAGATAAAGGCTTTGAAGATTCTTTAGATTCCGCAATGCGCCCAAAATATCACCGTGCAAGTCGTTGCCAAAAAGGTCGAGATAAGTCAATTGCTTTAGGTTTTCAAATGAAGATGGAAATCCACTGCTTAACCGATTACCATAAAGGTAGAGATAAGTCAACTGCTTCAGGTTCCCAAATGAAGATGGAAGTCCACCACTTAACCGATTATCAGAAAGGTCGAGAGAAGTCAACTGCTTCAGGTTCCTAATTGAAGATGGAAGTCCACCGCTTAACCGATTACCATAAAGGTAGAGATAAGTCAACTGCTTCAGGTTCCCAAATGAAGATGGAAGTCCACCGCTTAACTGATTACCAGAAAGGTCGAGATAAGTCAACTGCTTCAGGTTCCCAATTGAAGATGGAAGTCCATCGCTTAACCGATTACCATAAAGGTCGAGATAAGTCAACTGCTTTAGGTTCCCAATTGAAGATGGAAGTCCACCGCTTAACCAATTACCATAAAGGTCGAGATAAGTCAATCGCTTCAGGTTCTCAAATGAAGATGGAAATCCACCGCTTAACCGATTATCAAAAAGGTCGAGATAAGTCAACGCCGGGTTCCCAATTGAAGATGGAAGTCCACCGCTTAACCGATTACCAGAAAGGTCGAGATAAGTCAACTGCTTCAGGTTCCCAATTGAAGATGGAAGTCCACCGCTTAACCGATTACCAGAAAGGTCGAGATAAGTCAACTGCTTCAGGTTCCCAATTGAAGATGGAAGTCCACCGCTTAACCGATTACCATAAAGGTCGAGATAAGTCAATCGCTTCAGGTTCCCAAATGAAGATGGAAGTCCACCGCTTAACCGATTATCAGAAAGGTAGAGATAAGTCAACTGCTTCAGGTTCCCAAATGAAGATGGAAGTCCACCGCTTAACCGATTACCTACAAAACAGAAAAGGAAAAAAAAAAAAAAACAAGAAAGACACAAGACAAAAGAGCGTTAGTTACCCCCATCAATTTCAATTTCCTTTGTCTATTTGGCTAAATAATCTCCTCACTTGAAAATATTAGGCCCAAGTCATTATGCACTACTAGCCCACTTAGACAAATAGACAATGAGAGGGGCCCACCGTAAAAAAATTGGAAAGTCTCTCTCCCTCTCTCTCTCTCTCTCTCTCTCTCTCTCTCTCCTCCTCTCTGCACCGATCTACTGCTCGCTCCCCCTCGGACCAGGACCACCGCCCAAAACCCCTGCCGCAACAGCCACGGGAAAAACCAGAGACAAGGGACTTCCTCCTCCGCCTCGAGGCCTACCTCGACAATGCTCTCAAGATCTCCAGGTACGCCACAAAGATCATCCTATCCTCCTCCCTCCTTCCCAAAACCCTACCCCTCCATCGCCGCCTCAGGAGCTTCGAGTCCAGCATCGGGCGAGGGGACATACCACGTCGTCGAGTAGCTCGTCTGATTGGCAAATCGGGCTTCATCGATGGCCACCACTCGCGTGTTCGATTAGCGCGTAGGCCGAGTTCTCCGGGTACAGTGGGAGCGTCAATATGAAAATTAGGGATTTGAGGAGGTTGCGGGAGGAGGAGATGCACGTCGATTTGAGGGGGATTAACTGAGGGACAGTTTTTTTTTTTTTTTTTTTTTTACTTCTTTCGGTCAAAAAATTGAGGGAGTTGAGGGAGAAGAAGTTGATGAGGAAGCTGTTCGTGGTTCAGGACCTGGCTGAACTTGCCGAGCTAGAAGGCCTTCCGGCTCAGGCCCTTGCCGGAATCGAAGCTCTTGAGGCGGCGATGGTACTTTTGCTTGTGTCTGTCGCAGCAGGGGTTTTGGTCGTGGTCGGGTTGGGAGCAAGCAGCGATGGAGCTCGAGAGATCGGGTTCCATGGAGTTGTAGATGGAGGAGGAAAGAGATCCGTCCAAACTGGCAAAGAGAGACTTCTAATGGTGGGCCCTCATAAGTCGTCCATTGAGTGGGTTAGTGCATAGATGATGTGACGTTACAATTGTGCTTAATATAACCAAAAAGAAACTATTACCTGAAATGTCCAAGACGGTGAGTTTTGTCAAGTTGACCACCCACTCCAAAGAATCACCGCTCAAGTTATTGTAAAATAGCTGTAGCTCTGATAGCTGGGTAAGATTAGCAAAGGAAACAGGGATTTGACCTTGCAAGTTATTTCCATAAAGGTCTATTCTAGTGAGACGAGAAAGATTACCCATTGAAGAGGGAAGCGATCCTGAAAAATAGCAACCCCAGGCTACTAACTCATTCAAGAGACTAAGATTTCCAATTGAAGAGGGTATTTCTCCCGAGAAGTTGGTCCCAAAAAGGTATAAGGATTTCAATGGAGAACCCCAGTGCGGTTTGGGAAAAAACCCGGACAGGTTGGAATTGGAAGCAACGGAAAGGACTTGCAAGTTTGGCAGCTGAAAAATGCTGACTGGAAAGTTTCCACTCAATCTACAATAATCTAGCCTGAGAAAGGTCAAGGAAGAGAAATTCGCTAGCATAGGTGGGATTGGTGATGACAAGCTTACAGCAGAAAGATCAAGTTCTTTTAGCCCGGTCAAGTTATGAATGAAGCCACCCATGTTGCGCATATGAAGTGTTTCAGATAAAGAAGAGGACAAATCGAGAGAAACTAACTTGGAGAGTTGCGAGATATCATGAGGGATTTCACCAGAAAATTCAGAGGAGGAGAGATTGAGGTATTGTAACTTTGAAAGATTGCCGAAGCCATACGGAATTGAGGAGAAGTTGAAGTTGTTGAAAGCGAGATTGAGCGACTCCATGTGAACGAGTCGAAAGAGAGTGGTGTTAGGACTCATGGTGCCTGAGAGACAACTGCTACTGAGGTTAAGGGCGATCACTCAGCTGGTGACTTCATCACATTCAACGCCCTCCCATGAATAACAATCTGCACTTCCATCCAGTGGCCAGGAATCAACTTTTGAATAAACGCATAGCCCATCTGTCGTGTTGGTTCTGAAACTTCTCTTGAATTCCATCAAGGCAGAGCTCTCGTCCGCATGACAAAGTACCTCAGCAAACCTAGCATGGAAGAGAGAAAGCAAGAATATCCAAGTAAGCAGCAGATATAATGATAAGGCTGCCATATTTTCTACTTTTGTTTCTGTTCTTTTGGTTACTGAAGTGAGTTTTCGAGGGAGAGTGCGAGGTAGAAGGTTTTTATAGGCAGCAGCAAGTGGTTCTGGCAATGGAAATTTCTTGCTACTTGGCCATTCATAGTGCTTGACCTCAAAACTTTAAATGATTTTACGTATGCCTTCTGTATGGGTTTGAAAACCGCAGGATCTTATACGTATAAACATTTCTTTTATTATATAGGGCACAAGCGCAGTGGCTTGGCATTCTCCTTTTATCCATATTTCTCTGTCATACTTTTAATATAGAATCCATCCGTTTCTTTTGGTGACATATTGGAAATTGGCAACAATCTCCCATGTAAATTGTTCATGTCGTTTGACTTGACTCATAGGTTCATGGCTAAATTTCAAGTACAGATGTTGTTCATAGTTGTTTGTTCAACAACATGGGTTGCTTGTGCAGACTTCCATCAATAAGCCATTTGTAGGTGGGCTCATGTGTCTCTCTAGTTTTAAACTCACCTATACATCTGTTTTAAGTGTGAAATGAGAAACACCCAATTTAACATAAAAGTATCGAAAAAAATATCAACACAATCAGAACATAGAAAGATGAAAGATCAAATTATATTATTGACATAGATGGATGTGCACTTAGAATTTTCAAATAAAGACTTTGAAATAAGTGGGTACTGCACCTTAATTAGATAAAAGCAGGGCATAGAAGGAAAAAAAAGGTCGTATGTGCGCATGTGCACGAATGAACAGAAACAGAGAGTTATGTGCGTGTGGATGTATGTGACCAAAATATATTTGAGCCAGTGATTAAATTTCTTAACAACCTAATGTATTTTTGCTATCCATAATCCATATTGCTTTTGGATTAACTTTTCTGCAAAAAGGTTGCCTTAGTTTTATTTTTATGCTGCATTAGTGTTATCTTTGTTCATCTTTTCATTTCGTAAACCTTTCTATTTGATTCAAATTTATAGAAAGAGCAGATACGGCTCTAAAAGGGGGCAACATGAAAACATTGATTTTATGGAAAAATCTTAAGTCGTACACCTCATTCAAGACTGCAACGCTAAACTGAGGGCTACGAAGAGGGTAAAAACTTGCTATTCTTCAAGCTTTCATTAGCCATTATTAAGAGACATTAGACAGCGAAAAAAATCACAGTAAAAACAGTACATTAAGTTCTTCTTTGACCGGACAAAACTCAAAAGCAAGCGTCCACATAGTTTCCGAGGGTGAAATAATTTCTCTTATTTTGAGGTAACTTCTATCTACAATTCATGTTCTAATTGGTCCTGGCAATGGAATTATCTTGTTACTTGGCCATTCATAGTGCTTGACCCCAATACTTTCAACTGATTTTAGGTATGCCTTCTGTATGGGTTTGAAGACTGCAGGATGTTAGGAGCATGAGCATTTCTTTCATTATGTAGGGCCAGAGCAGCAAGGGCTTGGTATTCTCTTTTTTTTTTTTCTTTTTTTTTTAATCTATATTTCATACTTTATTAAAAGTATCCATTCTTTTCTTTCAGCGACCTATTGGAAATTGGCGACAAGCTTCCATGTAATTGCTCATGTCCTTTGATTTGACTCATAACTTCAAGGGTAAATTTCAAGTACAGAAGTTGTTCATAGTTGTTTGTTCATCCATATGGATAGCCTATGCGTACTTCTATCTATAAGCCCATTTGTAGACTTATGTCTCTCTAACTTTTATCTTTGCTTGGATGGACATTCACCGATAAACTCACTTGTACATCTGTCCCCTCCCTACACTTACCACCAAAAAAAGAAAAAAACAATTTTGTTTTGGGATTCATCAAGTTTGACACTGATTTTCGTAGTCATGGTTTCATTTTTAAATTTTAAGTAGTGATGTTTCTCTCTTAATTATATCATCTATGCTTACACGTGTCTAACACAATTTGTGTAAATGCTAGGTAATAAATGTAAATCCATTTAGAATTTTGATAATTTTGCATAATAGCACCATTGGTTCTTAACAATAACTTGACCGAAAAATATCGATAAATATTATCTTAATCATTAATTAAGTGAATTTTACTGTAGGGCTGATGCGATCCACGATGGGGATGACTTTGATCTACTGATGCAAAGGCTAGATGATACTTTCTTGGAAATGATGGGGAGACTCCAGAGTCCAAGCATAGATGAGGCATCATTTGTCAAAAAAGCTATAATTGAAAATTCACGTGGAAACTGAAAATTTTGCCGTGCCGTGCTTGTCATTCATTGCTAGTATTATTGGTATGGTCCCCTTCCCATTTATTTTTCACATAGAAAATAAAAGAAAAAGACAAACTTGAAAAACCTCAAGAAAGAATTTTCTTCCTTACGACAAACCAATCGTACCAACCAAACTGAAAATTTTGCCGTGTCGTGCTTGTCATTCATTGCCAGTATTATTGGTATGGTCCCCTTCCCATTTATTTTTCACATAGAAAATAAAAGAAAAAGACAAACTTGAAAAACCTCAAGAAAGAATTTTCTTCCTTACGACAAACCAGTCGTACCAACCAAACCACTGGCATTGGGATAAGACTTCCCCATCAAGTGTTGCTTTGCCCAAAGACGCAGGTTCCTTTTTAGGTTCTTTGAACCTTCAGTTAACAAAATCAATTTTACGTCCCGTCGTTTAGTGATCAAGAAGCTCTTAAAGGAGGATTCTAGCCTTCTGGCATTTACTCAAGTTAAGAAGAATTTTTGAACATTAGTCGATGGATCTCCAGGCGAATTAGGCCACCTGAGAAGACTAGAATACTTAGACCCGTCCTTCAATATCCAAGGGGGTCATTCCTAGATGAATGAAGAACATTAAGGAAACAAAAGGCCTTTCTCATTATATAATTTTTGCCACCGCCATGGAACCTTCAATTATTCATTGTGTCTCCAAATAAGCAAAGCTGAAAAAGATTACCTAGTAGAAATGACATCTACTGTATAATAACTTATTCAGGAAACCAAGGTTTCCTCAGAGATAATAGTTCCATGTGATTACTCCAATGTATTTCTAGAATAAATCAAAAAGGAAAACACAAGAGACTAGTATATTCCCATTGTTATTCTTCAACCGTTGAGTTAAACTCTTGGGTCATGCCTCAATACTTGGTATTTGTTTATGCTATGCGTAAATTATGTGATTCAACTTCTTCAGTTGCATCAAATCCTCCCCCTTAACAAAGGCTAAGAAAATAAGAAGCATATCGCCAACCATCAACGATAACATAAGCAATTAGCGCAATACTCATAGAATTATGACGGAGAATTTGAGGCACTTGTCATGCCTATGATCAAAATCCTTGCCGTGTAGGTGAAGTTGATGTTTGCATTTCATTAACTTCGCGTTGTAAGTCATCAACCGCACCTTGACTCGAAAGTCATCTTCCAAGTCTTCCTCTAGCCGAGAATCTGGGGCGGCCGCATCAGTTTGCACATTGCACACGTCTTCTCAATGTAATCTTGTACAAAATTGCCAATACCCTACTTGTTTATGTATATCTATTGGTTAAAAACAAAAGTTAAAGTATAGCAATTCTTTTGTACCACGCCTCCTAATGTAAGTTTCAGCTTTGCAACTTGACTTTTGAGTTCTACCAACAAAACCCATAACGACCACTCCTACGTAACTTTCCTTTTTTGTAATTTAGTAGTGAAGTGTTATCCAGAGGAGCTTTCGTGCACTTCAATTAGTTCATTTTGTTGGGAGATCTTAAGGGTGCACTACATCATATCGACTTGGTGGAATTGGGATTTTATTTCTAGAGTGCTCCCAATAAGGTTTAAGCCCAAGTCTACAAGGAAAGTAGAAAATTTCTAGCCATCTAAACCAACTAAATAGAGATAAGACAAAGATCAAATACGTATTGTATTCAATAATTTGTTCGATCGTGCATGATCAATACAATCATTTGTGAAAACATTAACTTTTTGAAAAAAAAAAAAAAAACTGTAGAATGACCCTTGTTTGTCAATTCATAGGGGCAAAAGTCTTTTTGTGGGTCTTTCAATTTTGGCCTATATGTGGAAAAATAAATGAGATGCCATTTTAATGGACCAATTATGCAATCATGATTGCACCCGAACCATTAATCACGGCATAAGAATTTGACCTGGAATTTTTACCTTGTGGATTTGTGACCATTTCTTTCCCTTTTTTGCACAAAAAAAAAATAAATAAAGAGGCCTCAATTTGCTTATGAATATCAACATTATTTTCAACAAAGAAAGGCAATGAGAGGCACTATGTTGAGTATTTTCTGATTAGATCAAGAGTAACATCCCATGGCAGACTTAGGAATTCTCTTGATAAACCCATATCCTAGCACTATTGTATGGCATTCATAGTAGACTGATCTTAATTGTCACTTTGTCAACCCTCAGTCTCTCGTGTGGATTATTGGTATCTTTTATTAGAAGATGTTGTGCTGGGGAAACAGTCACCCATCAACAAATCAGCGGCTAGACCAATTAAATGTGTCTCATGTAGTTTACGCTCAAAATGCGTAGAATTTCCATTTTTTATGGTTAGTGCCCGACTGAGCTTTCGTGCACATAGTAAATTGACCTCTTTGACATGATCAAAAATAGGCCTTAGAACTCATCAAGGACACTTCTTGTTTTCTTAGCCTTATAGTTAAATTGGTCAAATTGTAAAGTTTAGGACTAAATTGACTATTGTACAATAAATTTATGATTTTTTGAACAAATTTCTCTACAGAATTGTATCGGCGATGTAATTTCTTTAAGAAAGATAAAATTTGACAATCTCAAATACTCTCTTTTTTTGCTTCTCTGTCATCATATATCTACGAACACGTCAGTGTGTTTCAGATAATCATATACATCAAACACCATTCAATCTTCCATGTCATTCCGTCACCAATTCAATAATCCATCGTCACATCATCAATAATTGAACTAACCAATTCAAGTTGTATATCTCGAAACTCTACTCAAAGCGTCGTGTGATAGTTTTAGATATTGCACTTAGATGGATTCCTATAGTATTATGCTCTGTTTATTGAAAAATATTCATTTATGCATCACCGAAATCAACACATACATTCTACTTATTTCGAGATATATGAAGGGCCATCTCCCTAATCTTGAGCGTTTTCAGTGTCCAAACTTTGATGGAATGTTACCCAAAAGGTCTTTAACAAGTTCTAGAATAGAGGAATAAATAACAAGCCATAGATACATTAAGATCCATTGTCAAGCGATGTGAGATAATGAAAGTCCAATTTGAAAACTTAACGAGCATATAAGACTCGTTATCGATCGATGCGAGATAATTTTTCAACATGTTGCTCCTTTCCAAGCAAGGCCAAAGCATCCGTGCAACCATCTACTTCTCTAAATACGTGCTTGATTTGTATTCCTGGCGCTCCACGAGCAAGTTCCTATATTCAATCAAAAGAGATTCCATCAGTAAATTATGCTCGTGAATGCCTGTAATTGCATGAATAGCAGACGTGGCGTCCATTTCAATGTGTAAATGAGTAACATTATTGGCTACTTCTAATCTAAGGCCCTCTCTTAGCGCCATATATCTGCCATGATGTGTTTATCATCCATTATAGCTTCTATAGTTCCTAAGAGATTCTTGCTCATTTGCGGTTTATGGTAATCACGGATATTTTGTCTTTAATTTTATACAAAATTAGGTGACAATTTACAAAATCAGAAGATATTTTCAATCAATGATAACCTTAATTTCTTTTCGTGATTTGAGGACTAGAAATATTCCTAGGTACTGGAGAATGACTCATGTTGGTCAATCTAAAAGATAGGCGTAAGTCTTTACTTCGGTCTCTCAATTTTGGTCTATTTCGTGGAAAAAATAAGAGATGTCATTTTAGTGGACCAACCATGCAACTAAGATTGCACATGAACCATCAATCATGGCATGCACGAGAATTCTAAGAATTTGCACGTTGTGGATGCATGGCTATTTTTTTTTTTTTCAATTTGAAAAAAAAAATGCCCATTTCCTCATAACCCTCAACATCACTTAGGAAAAAAAAAAGCAGGGAGACTTAGGCAATATGTTGAAATTGCAAATCATCTATGGCAAGACATACATAAATGGTATGGTTGATCTTAATGATCACTTAGAGAGTACTGCCTATGCTTTCTACTTGGGTCATTTTGACCGTGATGTTTCACTTTTCATGCTCACTTTGCTAAGCCAAAATGTCATGTCGAAGAGAGCTTAGCCTTGGTGCTATTCAAAGAGGCGTTTCTCGTTGTGTTTATCTAAAGCTCGAATTGAGGTCATGACGCTAGCAATGGAGACTGTTGCTTATGGGACGGCGTGGACCAAGACGACAGTCGCATCACCTGCTTTGGCCTTGGTAGTAAGTTGCCTCTCCAATACCTTGACTTCTGACAGTGGACTTTTTAATCAGTCTGCACGCAATCACTCAATCTTGCTTACCACAACTTCAATCTCTACCCAGCGCCATAGGGCAAGGGGAAAATGGGGTCGTTATGTCATTATAGCACACTTTAGTCAACATAAATAATCACACATGAGAGAAATGAATGAAAAAGTCACATCAATGTTTTTCATTAGCTAAACTAGATGGGGTTGATAAAAGTATTTGAATATACCAATATGACATGAGACTCTATTGTATTTTGTGAGAGTTTTAAATTTCAATCGTACTCTCAAGATAATTTTTTGGACTTTCCGATGCACTTAATCCCTTTTTGTGACCCTAGCTATATGTATTATATTGCTTGATGGAATGGAAGTTACATGTTTTCCACCATTTCTTCATATCATTGAAACATGTTAATGTTGTGAAATTACTGAGTACCATTGATAAGAGAGTAAGAATTCATCAACATCTGACACATGCAAGCACTGTAGTGCTAATGCACTTCATTTTTCTCGCCTCTTTCATCCAAAGCGTGGAGACCACGGAGATGGTCTGAACATGCCAAAAATGAAACGCAATTATGCAAAAGACTTTGACATGTAAACCCGGATTAGGTGATGCCTAGTGGGACTGTGAATAGAGAAAGAAAAGCTAGAGGGATAAGGCAAAATCTTCAAAAGAAGTTGTCGCCAGATGAACTCATCTATAGGCCACTATCAGTGATCCCAACGTGATTGTCGAATCAAAGTTCCAATCTTCACGTTGTAAGACTATATTTTAAGCAAGTTTCCCTAAAAAAAAAAGGGAAAAAGAAGAAGAATATGTGATTGAGTGGTCAAACACGTGGTAAACACGGAGCAGATTTCGCATTCGTTTTGTAGTCTCTTACTCAAAGTAACTTTAGAGGCCAAGGCTTCATTGGTGTAAAGTCTTACTCAATGTGCAATTGATAAAGCAATTTACGGATATTGCAAACCTTGGTGGCTAGTGATGCCCCAAACTGTCATGTCCGAAATTCCCTAATTACAGGTAAAAAAATTCCCAAAAAATTATTTATAATGATATCTTGGTGAATTTACTTTTTTTTTTTTATCTAATTTGCCTAACCTCGAATTCTTGGTCCGCCACTAGTTTACTACCATTTGAAGACATAAGCTGAATTGGAATTTTCGAATAGAATATGTTACTCGAAAGGAAGATGAACCTTTGAGAAGTTATGAAGTAGACCAAAATATGCATGTATCAAATTGCATCTAAACCATTGAAGATAGTAGACTCCATACAGATCCCTCACATCTAACAGTTCAGATTTAATAAATTCATATACTGAATTCATTGGATAATTTGGAGGAATGTCAGGTTATTCTTATACTACCTAAATGTGGTTTGGACAACATTGTGTGAACACATATGATATAGTTTCACCATTCCGTCATATTAATAGATCCAGTATTACTTTTAGAATATTGATTTCAATATCAATCCACATATCAAGACTTTGGCCCAAGCAGAATGAAACTTCGATGCTCGAATTTCTTATCGTTGGCTACAAAAGCTTCTCCACTGAAAACGAAATCTACCAAAAAGAGGTAAGAACAAAACAAAAATATGGCCCCCTCATTATTTTCCCTATTTTGTACCATGAACGTTTTCCTCCCTATGTTTCCTACTTCCGTCGCTAATTATCTTGTATGGCATTGACTCCTCATTAAAGGGCCGATTACTCATCAAATATAAAATATTTTAGATTATTGTTTTTTTTTGTGTTGTAAATATAATTAATTTATCCACCCATAATTTGATACACGGGTAAATCAACTAAACAAATATCTCGGGAAAAGCTAAAGTATAACAATCTCAACTCTCAAATACTTTCTACGGCAGTGCATCACCATATATTTACGAGTACATGTGACTGTTGTTTCACATGCTCATAAACGCCGAACGCCCTTTATCTTCCAAGTCGTTCCTTGACCTAGTTTTAGCCACATCATAATAAATAAAATCGATCAATTCCAGTTGTTTTTCACTTGGGCACCCCCGCCGACAGATGCAAAGGGACAATTGCCAGTTTCCCATCACGAGACCGGGCCTGGGATTCGATTAGGTGGCCCAATTGCAGGCTGAAGGCCCATTACGTAGCGGGCCCATTTCACTCCGGATTCCAGCTCCTCACCTCGCCCAAGAAAGCACGTCGACCTTCGTCTTGGCGTCGCTTGCTCATCGTGCTCGTGGCTCGTGCTGACGTGTATTTTCTCTTAAAAAGGGAAAAATGCGGGTCGAGTTTCCAGCAGAATTCTAACCTGTCTGGAAGTTCACCTGAGCTGAGCGCCCACCTTCTGTTCCGCTCCTTCAATTCCCCCCACCTTCTCTTCTTCCGTTCGATCTTATCCGTCTCTCTCAGCAATGGCAGCTTCCAGCTCCAGCGGTTCAATCCTGGTGTCCGCCAATGCTCATAGCTCCCGCTTGCACGATGCGATTTCTCCGAATCTCTGTCTCCTCTCCCGTCCGTGTCATTTCTCGCCTCTTGAATTTCTCTTGCTTTGGGATTTGCAGAGGCCATTCAGATCCGATCTGGGTCACTTTTCATTGATGTTATATGGTGTAATATACTAAATTAAGGGCACTACAAACGCTATAATTTTTGTACGGTGCTTACCCGAGTGTCATTTTTTTTTATCACTTGAGTGCCATAATTTTAGTACAGCACTTACTTGTGTGCCATTACTTTTTTTCTAATCACTTGAATATTGTATAATTTTTTAATTAATCACTTGAATGTTATAATTTTTTTTTTTTTTTTTAAACGTTTACCAAGTATTATGCCATTTCGGATTTCGACAATTGGGTAAATGTTTTTTAAAAGTTTTGGCAAGTGATCCATTGAAAGTTATGGCACTCAAAGTAAATATTTTTTAGAAATAATGACACTTAAGTGGATGAAAATAAAAAGTTAGGGCACTCAAGTAAAAACAGTACAAAAATTATAACACTTGTAATGTTTTTATTTTCTTAGTTTGTGAGTTTAGATTCAATCTATCTCACTCGTGTCATTTAATAATACTTAAATTTCAAAAAACAAAATTTGAAAACAAAGTTCTATTATGAAATCTTATAGATCATTGCCTATTTCCTTAGCAATTCCTACTTCGAAATATATTTCGTGAGTTCAGATTCAATCTATCTCACTCATGTCACTAATCAGTATGAATAGTACCCTTTTGTCTCTCCTCTTTTTACTTATTTTTTTGCCATTCTTATTAGAAAAATCTAAAAACTGTTCTCTCCCCTCTTTAAGTTCGAAGCAATCGTACTGTTTTGCTTGAGTCAAGCTTCAAGTCATTAGTGCATAAACCAATAAAGAAACTTTGAAAGAATCGAATAAATGCAAACATAAATAATGGGTTGAGTCCATAAATACTTCTCAAGTTAGGGTTAAAAATATATCCACTCGAGTCACATAAAGCTTTTTGTATTTTGTTGACACTTGAACTTTAACTACCCTATTCAATTATTTGCCGCATTGAAAATAAGATGTTAACCCCAGTTCCAAAATAAAATTGCTACTTGCATAATTCACATTTACATTTTATTTATGTCATGAACCATATCTGAGTTACGTGGCTCTTAGATGAGGTTATCATGAATGGTTGCACACCTGAATGAAGTGTTATAGCCAGCCATGTGAAAAAAAAATAAAAAACATTACTCTTACGAATTGTCCTTAGCCAAATCAATTTAACACCAACATCCAAGTCTTAAACAAGGACCAAGTCTTAAACAATAAGAACAGATGAAGACAAACTGCAATAAATTAGTGGGGCAACTTACTAGTTTTCTAACCATTGGGATTTACCTCAGTGGTCATCCTTCCAATATGAAAGGGGGAGGTGTGGAGTTCAAATCCCCACCTTCCCAAGGGGGATGTGATGGGGACACGTAAGTTTCAGGAGCAAAAGTCTGAGCGTGAGTGTTATAATAAGAAGAGAATAGGACTGACAAAAGAAAAAAAAAACTTACTAGTTTTCTTGTTTGAGGTAACATCAAAGTCCCACAAAATTCAATTTTGATCGGCCCGCAATAAAACCGCTTTTATGATAGTTGGGCAACCTTGAGAAGTCCATACTCGTCATTAACTCTTCCTTCCATCAATGAAACATTTTCAATATGAGAATAGTTGATTTCCATTAATGCTTTGACTTACCTGAATAGATATTTCCATTGGCCGCTAGTGCAATTGCCAGTCATGACTTTTAACAAAAGAATTGACAACACTGATGGGTCTCAACCTCCAATTCCCAAAATCCATTTTTAATTAGCAAAATCCATCAGCAAATTAATAGAAAGAATCATTTTTTCTTCAAATTACTAATATGTCTTTGATGTTGATCTACCCAAATATCTTTGGGAGATTTTCGTTTGAAAAATGTTAAAAGAGTACCCTTGAGGCACTTGTCAATAGTCATTTATTGTGCTTTGGTAATATTAACATTACGAAATGTACGTAATGGATGCGGTCAAAATGCACTAGCTAAATTATACTGTAGTCTTCGACACTATCAAAGTGATAAGCCTCACTAAAAAATTTCCACAAATTCCATTTCCAACAGTAGTCTATCTGCGTGGGGAGGAAAGTCAAGGGAAAAAAATAATTCTAACTCACGGGAAAAAAAGAAGTCAAAATACAGATGAAACTCTCAAAAACCAAGGTTGTCTGAAAATTGACTGCGTTAAATACTCATTAAAAACATGCTTTTAACCAAAAAACGAACCGGCCTCACTACTTCTTATCTCCCTTCTCGGCCTCAGCGGCCTTTTTCATCCTCGCGGCCACGTGACGTTTGTTCATGCGCTCCACTCGTAGCTTGGCATATGCGTTGACTGATTTCATCTCATCTGTGACCGCCACAAGTTCCACCGCTGGCTTCTCTCTCACAATGGGCAGGTAAGTTCCTTGGACTTGAGTTGCATTTGCAAGCTCTTCTGGAGTAGAATCACCAGCCTGCATGGAGAGGGAAGATGAGATGCTTTCAACAAGAACAAGGATCGCACAACATTGATATGAATTTTGTAAGTAGTTAATTTACCTTGAATTTCTGTGTGCGTCTCAGGAAGACAACTAGCTTCGCCTTGTATGTCTTCAGCCTCTGCACATTAGCATGTAGACCTTCCAGTGACTGATTCTTGTGGTGATGATCAACTACAATTCCAATTGTTGGAGCTAATTTCTTTGGGATACCTGCTGCCTGAGACATGCAAATTGCAAGTTAAGCACGAGGCTTACACCGGATGTTGAAAACTGTAAAAGGATATCCTTGAAGGAAAGACAAATCAGGGAAGGCGTTTTCGTTATCATAAAAATACTAGCTATAGTAATTCCAAACCTTTGTGGAAAAAGCATGTTTAGAAAAATGAAAACATGCCAACTTAACAGACAGAATCTGGATGAAACAATGAAAAGGCTAAAAAAAAAAAGTTCCACGTTCCATTTAAAGAGCTAAATGAAGTGAAGGACGCAAGTCTACTTGGAACCTGCCACTCCAATAGCCAAATGTGACTTTGACCACAGCTAGGAGTAATATACCAGTAAAACAACACGGGCATTAACAATGCTTCATATGCAAAAATGTGGCGAAAATAATGCTGGTGGTCTGAGGGGACCTGCTGTTGGCTGTGGGAAAATCTTCACAGCCTTCTTTTGCCGAGCTGGCATGAAATAAAGAACATCAGAATGCTCTGATAATAAGAATGGAAACCAATGATTTCACTTCAATAACTAGGTAAGTAGTTCAATTACCTAGGCGTCTTCTAGCCTTTCTCGCAGGCTGGTTAAACCAGGTCTTGACGTAATTTTGCCAATGCTTTCTGAAGTGCCCATTTGGCACGACATTGTTATGTTTAAGCATGACTTACCTAAAAAGGAAAGAAAAGACAATGCTTTTAAGGTTAAGATGGCTCTGAAATGTGGATATATCTTATCAGCAAAAGCAATATGGAACCATGCAATGTCATGGATTCAATTCATATCTAATGACACTGGTCCAGGAAGTGTGAAATACCTTAATACCAGCATTAGTTGCTTCCTGTGAGGCTTCAAGCAGAGGATCAAACATGGGATTAAAGGCCACTGTAAATGCACAGTCGACTATAAGCCCTGCAAATTGAGTAGACTTTTGAGATAAGATCAGTAAGGCAAGGTACTGATACAAGTCATGCAAAAATGAATTAAGATATAAGCAGCAAGCAAAAAAAAAGTTTCGCTAAACAAACTCAGTAAAATTACCATCAATATGAGTCCCAAAGTCCAACTTCATCACATCATCATACTGAAGAACAGTCTTACCTCCCATATTTGGAGTCCAGTGAGCAGCAACCCTAAAAAAGAGAGGAAGTGAGAAAGAAGATACATCCAACAAAATCAAGTAAAGTTGAACACAAAAGCCATCACTATACCAATTTAAAGAGCATCCTGTAGGGAAAGCGATCCCTGCTTGCAAGCCATTTTCAGATATTAGCTTACAAACCATGTTCTCTAAGGTCTCACATAAGTCAGTCATTAGCATTCCCGGTTTCAAAATTTCCAACCTGCTTAGAAATAAATCAAGCCAAAGTCAAGAATTAATAAAAAAATTCATAGCAAAAGTGGTCGATATGTTTTTCCCTTCACCATACAGTCTCATATGCATTTTGAGCAGCAATAAGAGCATAAGCAGACGGAGATTGCAACCTGTCGATGAACCTCTGCTGCTCGTCAAACTGAATTATATATTGGTTTTTGAAGGCGCTCCAATTCCCTCTTCTCTTCAGACGTCACCCTCCATAAATTACTATAAATGAATTGAAATTTCAGCACATAAGATTTCAGAAGTTAGCAATACCTAGAAAAGCTACGTGATTGAACTAGAGGGAAGACTGGCATGAAATCTTTCTCTACATGTCTGTGTGTCTATCCATTTGTATTTTTCACATAACCATATAGAATTGAGAAAAGTAAAAAGAACTTCTGATGGTGACTAGTGGCTCTCGCATTAAAATTATATAAAATGCTTCAATGGCTTTATAAGAGTTAATATCTTGTCAATACTTGAGCTCCTCACGAAAATGATCATGAAAGAAACTTAGATTACATCAAAAGAAAAAGCTAAAAGCCCAGCCAACACATATTATTGATGACTGAAACTTGAGGGCAAAAAGAAGTAATGTGGCACAGTGGAAATATAGAAAGATCAGAGACAATGGCATAGGTTATTCTCTATATTGTCTACCATCAACAAATCATCATAGAATAGAGTAGTGAATTTATATAGGTGGATGCAAAAGATCAAGATGTGCATCACTTTCAGATTTCAGGCCCATGGCAAACCATTCCAAGAGCTAGCAATTCATGTTCTCGTGTCATCACCATGACATGTCAATTTAAGATGGTTATACTTTATTTGTTTGAGCCCACAACGACACATTAATCATTTCACATTTTTGAAGCCCCCATCATGACACATCTACTAACAAGCAAGAAGCGACACAGAATGCCATGTATAACACATTTGACAAATGATTTTCTACGTAAGTATTAAAAAAATGTGTCACAAATTAAAAATGTTCAAAGACATCTTTGAGCATCTGTAAAAGAAGAGTACATAGAAAGGCCATCGCCACAACATCATCCTTTTAGAAAGCGCTACAAGTACATAAAAAAAAATTCCCTTTCCCAGTGCCAAGGTAGATTAAAGAAAATGGACCAAAAATATGATGCAGGACAACGAGTCCCACAACAAAGAATAAACCCTCAGGTTTCACACACAAAGCTTCCAAAGCAACACTTCAATAAGTTCTGTCCCTTGAGTCGAAAGAAGTTCATTTAGGGCATATTTCGAGTAAAACTCCTGACCAAACTTCTTGTGATAATAAAACTAGTATGGTATCATGAAACCAACATTTTCAACTATGTTTGCTTGATCTTCAGAGCCTCTTTGAACTGGTGCTTCCTTGTTTTCCCCAACATGCACCCTCAATGAACATTGACAAGCAACATGACTGAAATCTTCAAACCAGAAGCACTAACTTTCAAGCCATCGTCGACCCATTCATATTTCATCTCTTTCGTGCATTCAACAACATCGTTTCACTCAAGATTTTCCTTCTCGAGTTCAGACTCTTCTAATACTTGAAAATTTTGAACACCTCTAATATTTTCATCTTGTGGAGGGACTTGATTGACAGTTGTCTCCCTTGGTTGCACTCCCAGGGCAATAAACTTCTTTATTTGCTCAAAGATTTTATCAATTTAGCTGTTTGTTGCTTAAAACGGCATCCATGATCTTTGTGCATAGTGTCCAACTTGGATGTCAACTCACCAACCTTGGAATTCAACTCAAAGTTGGTCATTATTGTGGGAGAAGGTGTAGAAGCCTTCCCTCTGATACCATAATTGATGTAGGACAGGAAGATCGACATCAAAGAATAAATCTTTAGGCTTCACACCTGAAGCTTCCTAAGCATCATACCTAGAGTTTCTTAAGCACCACACCTAGGAGAAGCATTGCATCACACACTCCCAAAATATATAATTGCAAAAACTCTATTACAAAGTTGCAACAATATTAATAGACTCTCTACAGTTCTACTCCAAGTTGAAATAGGAAAACTCATAAAAAAAATGTAAGACTGCCAATTTATCTATGAGTAGAAACATAATAGCTGCATCAAAATACTCCATCTAAAGACCTGAACCAATTGTGTATCTCTCTCTCTCTCTCTCTCTCTCTCTCTCTCTCTCTCTCACATGCCCAAACACACAATTTCATACTCTGTGATACCATTTCTTAAGAAACCTTACTCTTTGCTGTTGACAAAGAGAGCTTTGGACCACTTTTAAAAGAGCAAAAAGATGATGATTTGCTCTTTCCTAGAGGAATAGGTGGCCAAGTTAAACACAGATCGACTGGCCTTGCAGAATGATAAAATCAGAGTCCCAAGACTGACTAAAAATAGGCGAGGGACATGGCTGATAAAGTTCTGGGGGGTCACCAGGAATTCAATCAAGCATAGTTGTGGTCCAGGTATTGGTTTGAGCAGCACTCCGAGACTATGCTCTTTGGTCACCTCCACCTTCCTACTTCAATTGGAAGTCCCATTCTAAGACTCTAGTTTCTAATGATAGAGAAATTTCTCTCAATGATAGACAGGAGAGAACAAAGTAAAGAAAGGTCTCCAGTTGACAATACAAAGTTCTTGCGGAACCTCACCTGGTATCGATTGTAAGTTTAAGAAATCTCCTAGACATGCTTAATGCAGCTACAACAAGTAATTAACAGAAGATTCTGGCAACTAGAAGGGCAGGAAGGAAACTATATAATAGTCCATCCAACCAATAGACTCCGCAACAATTACAAATAAAATGCACGATAAGTCAGGAACTCACTCATCCTTGTACTGTTGAATTTCACCCTCCGGAAACTGCTCAGATGGAAAAAGTTCAGCAACAGGAATTGAGGGCGGATTAGTCTGCTCGGGCAATTCTTTCTTTTTCCTAAGAGCGAAACAACAGGTTTAAAATTCTCAAACTGCACTAATTGGGAGGGAAGGGTAGGGGATGAGGTAGAAAGAGTATTACTTGCTTTTTATTCTTTTTCTTTTTCTTCTTGGTGACTTCTCCTGTAGGAAAATCGAACAAAATTAAGTCACGATCGATGCAGACCAAAAGGGAAAAAAAGACAACGACCTAATCTAGATGCAGCAGGCAGGAAATGTCCACCAATCCCCAATAAGCACAACTAGAGAAAACGCGGCCAAGGTGCTCTCCAAAGAGGAGGGCTATTGGTAGCAGCAAGAAAAGAGAGAGGAGGACCATTATCCTTGCCGTCGTCGTCGGCTTCGGTTTGCAGCGCGTCAAGGCGCTCGGTAGCCTCCTCTACGCCATTTTCTTCGGCAGGAACCGCTGCCACGGGCACGTTCTCCTCCTCCATGGACAAATGACCTGAAATCGCAGACGAGGGCGCGACGTATGAAACACTCGGAATGGTTTTAGCAAAAGTCGAGCAAACAGAAGGTAATATAGTATAGCGCCCATTGCTAACTCGTCGTCAATCAACGCGTGACGAGTGGAGTGCGGAAGAGCAAGACGGAAACGGTCAGAAGCAGGAAAAGCAAACGATCAAAGTTCGTCATCCACAATAGCAAGTTCGACGTAGCCCCAAATATACATCGAAAGATTGACAGACCCTCAACTCCGTTCCTGAATTCGGCGTGGTTGAATCGAATCCCTCCCTCTCTCTCTCTCTCTCTCTCTCTCTCTCTCTCTCGCGTGCTGTACGTGCAACTGCTCGCCTTCAGCACCGACCAGACAACCCCCTCTCCTCAACACGAACCCAAAATTTTATATAACAGAAATACAAGGCGGCTCTCGCCCCCGCCCGCCGCCCCTTCTCTTCTTGGTTTTAAGGGCGAGGCGTTGAGGCATTATTGGTCAACAAAATCAGAGGAAAAACCGAGAGGGCGAGGAGCTGCCGAGGAGTTGCTCCCTCTTTCTTCCTTTGACTTTTCTCCGCTCCTACATTTTTTTTATTTATTTCTTTCGATATAAAAAAAGTTCTTTCTCCTTTTTCATCAAAATTACAAATTAAAGCACATGAAGAGCAAGATTTAGATCGAGTGAAAAGTAAAAGCAAAAGGTTCATTCGAATAAGTTTTAAGTCTTAAGGCTTGTCATCTTCCTCTATTTTATTTCCTTTATAAGTTATGGCAAAAATTTCGTATAAGTGTTTGAAATATCTTTATTTTTTCAAATAAGAGCTTGAAATGATTATATCGATATCAAAAAATGACATGAAGTAATTATAGTTATTTCAAATAAGAGCTTAACTTCATTGGCTTGCTAGTCAAAAAAAACAATTCCAATCAATCAATAATATTTTTGTCCAAACACAATTTAAAATTAAATATAATTATATTAAAACTTAAAAAGAAAAATTAAAAAAGAAGGGGAACACACAGACGGGAGCCCTCTCCCCTGCCTATGACTACCGCCCCATCGCCGGTGGGGCGGCAACGACGGCTTGCTACCGACTAGAGGCAAGGGCTCGCCCAATCTTAGGAGAGGGTCATCGCCCTTGCCCAAGTGCTAGTGATCTTGTCGGTTGTTGCCATCACCCCATTAGTGATGGGGCAATGGCCATAGGCGAGAGAAAGCGCTTAGGCCTATGTTTTCCCTTGCTCTTATGTTTTAGTTTTTTCTATTTTTTATGAAAAAATAAAGATAGAAAAGAAAAATTTAAAAGATAAAATTATTTTTCACAACCGATGAGTTCAAGTTTTTATTTGAGATTGATATGATTACTTAATGTTTTTATTTAAAATAATGTCGACTTCAGGGCTTTATTTGGGAAAATGAGGATATTTCAAGTCCTTATTTAAAATAATGTTCACTTCAGACATTTATTTGAAAATATGAGAATATTTCGAGCTCTTATTTAAAAATTTTCCTAAATTATATTATCTCTCAACGAAAATATAATAAATTTGATTTGACACTTTCATTAATTTTCTCATCTACATGGCCATTAACATGTCGATGGGGCTATATAAACTGCCATCGAACCAAAACGATGCCTTGTCGTTTTCATGTTAAAGAAAAAGAGTTCGAAAAGTAAAGAAAAGAAGATGGAATCCGAGGGAAGAGGTGACAGTGCAAAAAAGGCAGCGCCTTGCCTTGCCCTCGCGCGGTGGTAGCCACTCGCGACCAAACGGGGAGGACGAGCCAGGCCCTCGCCTCGCCTCGCCTCGCCTCGCCTTGTAGCAACTGCTGCTTCGTGTAAACCCCGTGCGAAGATTCCTGAACCCTCGACGACGTCAACGATCTCTCTACTGTCCTTTTTATTTCCTTGTCTTTTAATTTCAGTCTATATAATAAAATTAGAACGACCACTTCGAATAAACTGAGAGTTATTCGAGGAGGGATATCTATATGAGAGTCACGCCGCCCAGGTCAGGTCGGTGCTGTTGCGTTCGTGTTGCTTCAAAGCGTACCCCTTAAGTAGATTCCTGAACCCTCGATGACGTCTACGATCTCTCTACTGTCCTTTTTATTTCCTTCTCTTTTAATTTCAGTCTATATGATAAAATTAGAACGACCTCTTCGAACAAACTGAGAGTGATTCGAGGGATATCTTTTGGTCCCCCCAAAACGAAGTTCCGGGCTGCCATCGGAGCAGAGGCTCGGACTGACTGCTGATGTGGTGAAATGGAGAGGCTGAAGTCGATGGTGCCCGACACTCTCAAGGCGGTGGTGGGTGCAAGCAGCGCCGATGATATTCTCTCCATCTCCTCTTCTCTTCTCCACTTCTTTCTTGCCCTGCCCAAGTTTCAGCTGGTGATTTCCTTTTCCTTTTCCTTTTCCCTCTCCATTATATATGCTCTGTACCTCTTTCTTTAGCTATCATACTGAGCTTTGATTCGGATCGTTTGTTATATGGTGCGGGACTTGGTGGATCCTGAGAGGTGTGTTTGTGGTAAGGACAAGGATGCTGCACTGGATGCAAAGCAGAAGGGCAATCGCTGCTTCTCCAGTGCAGACTTCTCCGGGGCATTAGCCTTCTATTCCCAAGTAACGTTAACCTTCATGTTCCTCTAGCGTGCCTCGGTGCTTTCCTTATTATGCCACTTCACTTTCGCTTCCCTCCTTATTGAGAGGCGCTCATCATTGCTCCCTTTGATGCTCGCGACAAGGACAAAAATCTCGTCTCTGTTTTATATGTGAATCGCGCGGTCGCATTGAATGTTAGTTCTTGTGCTGTACGCCCTCCTTTCATGCTTTTTCTATATTATATTGCCCATGGCAGTTTCTTTGTTCTGAAACCCATATCTTTAACTTTTGGGGCTTTACAGTATTTTCAACCGGGTTATACCAAAGGAAGTTTCTTGATTTTGTATGCATCTTGGTGATTACCTTTTGGATTTGTAGTGAGATAATGTGGCTGATGTTGGACTAAGGCTTGGCCCTTAAAGCTCAATTTCAAACTTCTCTCTTCTTGTCTCATTGCTATTTCCTCTTTGTACAGAAACTCGGCTTTAAAATAGAGTGTCTTCGAGACTGTAACAGGGCGCTCCAAATTTCCCCAGGATATGCAAAGGTATATGAAGCTATGACTCCAATTGCAATATCCTTCTACTGTTAATACGGTGATTGGAATTTGCATCATAGACTATGTACGTGGCATATTTTTTGTCTTGCATCTGTGACGTCGTCTATGGCGAGTGCGGTCTTGCCAAAACCAAGCTGGTGATGACCACTCCTCACAATGAGAGGTGCGAAGGTCATAGAGCCATGGCCGGTGGTTGCTTAGGTGGCGACGTCCCTACACAAGCACACTCTCTTAGCATAGTCAATTGTGTTAATGCAAAGGGACTTCGTTGTGAAATCATACAAAGTAGAAGAGTTGATTGCACCAAAAACAGTCCAAAGAACAAGCTGCACAGATAGCACAAGTAAGAGAATAAAAGAGAACTATCCCTTCATGTTACATGAAAGTCTCTTTTATTCTATAGAAATAGTAGCGGTTTGACTTAAGTGAACTTTGGCTGTATTTGACTTTTGAAATTGTTTCAACTTACATGAGCCAGAGATGAGTTGAGCTCAAGTATGCTGAGTTTCTCTTGATTGAATCTCTAATTCAAAAGGATGCCTTGGTTTGAGCTCAAATCTTATTTTAAGCATTGACTTATTTAACTCAACTCAAATTCAGTTACTAAACTATGCCACCCAAAAATTTCGGAGGATGCCGACCCTTATTGTGCCTTGTTCTTTCTTTCTATGCTCAGAGTAGACAAAAAGACTACGCAGATAAGCGTAGGAGACCTTTGGAATTTAATGTAGGAGATCATGTATTCCTTAAAGTGTCCCCAATGAAAGGAATATCTCGATTTGGAGTGAAGGGTAAGCTAAGCCCTAGATTTATTGGACCTTTCGAGATACTTGAAAGAGTAGGGAATGTGGCTTATCATTTGGCATTGCCACCAAAATTGGGAAATTTACATGATGTATTCCATGTGTCTATGTTGAAAAAGTATCAACCATATCCTAGTCACATACTCGATTATGAAGCCATCATAGTGGATGACAAAGTAAGGTATATTGAGGAGCCTGTGCAAGTATTGGATCGAAAGGAGCAAATTCTCAGGACCAAGAGAATTCCATTGGTTAAGATCTTGTGGCGACATCATGATGTGGAGGAAGCTACTTGGGAGAGTGAAAGTGAGACAAGGAAAAGGTACCCTCACTTATTTGAGGAGACATAGGTTTTGTTTAATTTCGAGGATGAAATTCTTTAAGGAGGGGAGAGTTGTGGCATCCAAGAATTTCAACAATCTTCAAGGAGGTGATGACTGTGGCCAATCGATAGAGACGCTGATGGATTTTAGTCAGTAATTTCATAAGTCACAATTGAGCCAAGGGCTGGACATTTGATGGATTATAGTTTTGTATGTTCACTTATAACCATGATGTGTACTAGAGAATAAATTGATAAAACCGTGAGACCATGAGGACTAGTGAGCTACAATCGAACTAACCTTGATTGACATTGTAGTCTTGTGATATGGCCAAAGATTTTAAGGCATTTACTTGAAGGAAAAGGTTATGTTTATGTGAGATACGAAGTTGAAATTTAAAGTTCAAGCTAGACTTAAGCTTATAGATTATTTAAGCTTATGATTTTACTTAACTAAGATTTAATTTATTTGAGGATTAAACTTAGGAACTTTGGGCTTGAAGACTTGGGCCAAGCCAAGCCCATGATGGACCGGCCAAGCCCAAGGAGGGTCGGCCAAGTCTTCTTGAGGAAGCCAAGGGGTGGCTGAAAATGAGAGGGAGAGTGAGGGAGTGTCCATGTGTCCTCCAACTTTGCCAAGTGTCTAAAATGCATGTAATTTAATCATTACTTCTAATTATAATTAGAGAGGCATATAAAAGGAGTGGCCGGTGATTTGTGAGGGTCTTCGACCGGTTTGGAGAGTGAGAGGAGAGAGAAACAAGAAGAAAATGTAAAGAAGAAGGAGAAGCAGCTACCGTCCATGAGCTGGCCGAGGGACTTGCTGCTGATTTCTTCACATTTTAGCTCAATTCTAAGGCAAGATTGATCTCTTGATTGCTCATGCATGCTGTGGTCTTGTTGTTGTGCTGATTGCTGGTCGAAATTTTGGGTTTGATGGATGAAAATTGAAGTCTTGAGGCCGTTCTTGCTGTGGTTGTCATTCTGGCCGAATGAACTTGCATGTACCCGAATCTTGTTTGAGTTTGTAGCTAAGCTTAGGATTAGAATTTGGCTTCAGTTTCTAAATGAAAGTTGTAGAACAGGTCTTGAATTACAACATATTCAAATTTGAAGTAAATTGAACAAGATTTGAGGGGTGAAATCAATTTTCTAAGGAACCGGGTGAAAATAGGCTTGCATGTCGACCTTTGTTGCTTGTGGGTTGTTGCATGTGGTTTTCTGTTGGATATTTCTCTTTGACCTCTTCATATGAAATGTTAAGGAAATCCTAATAAACATCATACTAAAATTTGAGGCAAATATAACCGGTATAACCTAGGGAAAAGCTTGATTTCTTACGGACATGAATTCTGGAGTATTTCGGTGGAACGTCAGTAGATTGTATGGGTTATAAGGTGACTTTTTCTTGAAAATCTTGCTCCGACCTCTAAAGGAAAGTTGTAGAAAATATGCTAAAATATAACATATCCAAAAATCAGGGAAAAAGAAGGAGGTTAAGTTGTTCAATTGAGGAGATTTCATTGATAGTTGATTCTGTACGGTTCAGGAATTGAATCAGAAGCTTGTGATTTTTATAGTAAATTATGTAGGATGAATTTGGCGATTATGTTTTCATGAGAAATGTTCTTTAGACTCTTGGCTATGACATACTGAAATTTCGTAATTTTTGAATGAGATTTGAATATTTAAATTAATGAAATTCGAGAGCAGTGTAAACTGGGAAGTCCTATTGATCCTGTATGGTTCGGTAATTGAGACAGAAGCTTGTGATTTTTATAGAAAATTATGTAGGACGAATTTGATGATTATTTCTTCATGAGAAATATTCTGTAGGATCTTGGCTATAATATAGTGAAATTTCATAATTTTTGAGTGACGTTTGAGTATTTAATTCCATGAAATTCGAAAACTGTGCAAACTGGGAAGTCCTAAACTCTAATCTGTCTTGCCGAGTTTATATCTTTTTATGTGAGAATTTTTTGAACATAGTTTCTTAATGAAAGTTGTGCCTTAACGTCTCCATGGTGATGTGGTGAAATTTCAGGATTTTTAGTGGCAAATTGGATGGTCAATTTAGATTTCTTTTGTGATTGCGCAAACTGTTTTGTTTGGAATTTGCTGCGTTGACATGGCTGAACAATATCTTTTTGTATAATGACATCCAGAACATACTTTCTTCATGAAACACATGTCATTTTGTCTTGGCTGTATGTGGGAGAGTTTTATAATTTTTGGAAATTATTTGGCATTTAATTTAGACGTTTCCTTGGAATTGTGTGTGCTGAATTTCATGCACTTATGAGGAAGGGATGGAAATTGGTTGAATGAAGTGTTTCATGTGAGTTCCATGCCATATGAATGAGAATGTTGGCATTGCATGATGTTATGAGTGATGAGTACTATGTTATATGCCATGAACCATGCATGTGAGAAGGCCATCGGATGGTGTGAGCCGATGATGCCTCGGGAGTTATCGGGATGCCCGGCCAGGGAGTGAAAATGCCAGATGCCCAGTAGCCCCGCGTGCGTAAATCTGGATGGCCTCGGAGTTGAGATGCCCGGAGCGTAGGGGATGCTGGAAGCACGGATGGTGTGTGCCATGAATTCCTCGTGATGCTAGTTGGGGTGCGAGATGTCCGGCCAGGGAGTGTAAATGCCGGAAGCACGGATGGTGTGTGCCGTGAATTCCTCGTGATGTCAGTTGGGGTGCGAGATGCCCGGAATGTGTGGGGCCGGAAGCTCGGATGGTGTGTGCCGGGAATGTATTAAAAGCTTACTAATATTGTGAAAATTGAAAATGTGATGTGCATATGGTGAAAATGTGGTATGCATGGACATTGAATGGTATATGTGCACATGGTGAAATGTATGCATGGTATTGGATGATATATGTATGTGCATATGATGAGATGTATGCCTGAGTGCTGATGATTCACATACATGGTACGTACTTGAGCACTGGATAAAAAGTGCATGAATGATTGAGTGTCTATGGCTGAATGGTTGGCACATGCATGACTTTATCTGTTGATATTGTTTGATGTTACTGTTATGTGATGATGTGACTTGTCTGATTGTCTTGTGTGTTGTATGAGTAGCCATAGAGATTATATCTTTGCTGAGTCGATATATTCACCCCTTTTGGGGAAATACTTTCAGACTAGATATGCCGCTTGCTCTAGTTTCTCCGGATACCTTCTACGGAATCCCTTCTGATGTGAAGGTGGGGATCACTCAGATAGACAGCCCGATCGTTGCTGGGTTGATCTTTTTCCGTGTTCGAGTGATCGTACAGTTTGAGGTAGGGCTTGAGGATGGCCCGGTATTTCAGGAGTTCGTCTCTGTTTTTATGCAGCAAGATGGAGTCATGAGAGGTATGCTACCGCCACCACCGTCTAGCGGATCGGGGAGGAGGAGGTAGGGCCTGAGAGATGAGCTGGGAGAGAGCTGAGGACTGACATTTTTTGACAGACCAGGACCGAGAGATGGATTTAGCCAGTTTTGAGGGTTTTTTGGAAGGGTAGATGTGTTTACTCCTTTTGAGTTTAAGCCATGTCAGCATGAGTTGGCTTTCTGATGTACCTACCCCGATAAAATCCATCTTTTAGTTATATTAATAAAAGAGGTCCGGTTTTATTATCCTTTGATTGTTAGTGTGTGCATTGCCCTTCTCTATTTGTTGGAAGGGAGATTTGAAGGGAGATGTATTCGCTTCCACAAAGAGTCGAGTGCGCTTGGGACCGTTTGTAAAAAAAAAAAAAAAAAAAAAAAAAAAAAAAAAAAGAAGGACCTAAGGATTTACAGCTCAAAGTTGGATATAAAGGAGTTATGGGATGACTGTAGCGACCTCAAGGGGGTTATAGGGGTGTTACATTTTTGATTACATAGATTCATTTTTATCTCTTCCCACATATATCACATCTTTTGAAGGCTTCTTCAGTTTTTAGTAGCTTTCTTCTATCATGTAATTGACATGTTTATTCCTTTATTTGGTATCAAGGTTGCATCTTAAGCCTATGTGTCTCCCTTCTAGAGAGATTCTAGAATTTCATCAACCAGCTGTGCATAGAGGTGGCAAAAGTTGGTCACACTAGTGAAATCTATCTGACCTGGAATGATTCAATTCATACTCGTTTTGGCCCATATTTGTTTGTTTTTTTGGTTAAAGAGCTGATATTTCAAATTCTCAAAACCTAACATCATTGATCCATTACGCATGAACTTGAGCCAACCTTATTGGATGCAAAACTCGAGGTTGTCCTACCAAAACTTGAAGAGTTGAACCAAGAAAGTGGTGAAATCTTGGAAAGAGACCAAAGCTAAAGGAAACTTTTATATTATGTACATTCAATTTGTGATTGGTTATGCAAAATTTTCTTTGAACAAGGATACATGGCACTCCATAGTTCTTTAATACTTCTATCAGGTATTATGTTAAAATCATGTTCAGGAAATGGGAATCAAAAATCTAAAAATTTCATATATTCGTTAGTGAATGAGTGGAATTACAAAAAATGTAGGACCACAACCCTCTGATCTAAAAGTTCAAGCTATTGAATGAAGGCATATGAATGCTCTATTATTGTTTAGACTGGGATTTGACCTAGGCTTAGAGCTTGACCTATTAGTTAGAAATTGGGTGGCAAATAAGGAGTCTGGCGATGAGATCCCCCAGTTGCTCTTCCTCTCATGCTATGTGGATGTGGGACCATTGATCTAGAATAATTAGCTATGAGATGAAGACATGGTTCAATATTTAGGTGCCTACCGGAAACAAATTCTTCCATTTGAAAAGATTGTTCATTTCTTCAATGAGGATACATAAAGTTGATTTTGCCGGTCTTTGTCTTCTAATGACTAAAATTTGGTCAGACTATTGGTCTCCGTTCTTCAGTTCCTTCATTACCTATGAGGGAGGATGAGTGAAAAGTCCAACAATAAATTTTGGTCGACCTTTGTCCTTATTTTGGGATATAATTTTAAGTTGGGTTTTAGGAGGTGAATGTTTTCCTTGGTTAATATGTGAAGTTCCTTTTTTGGTCACTAGATTACTTGATGATTGGATACCTTATCTGGTTTACATAATCAAGTACAATCTTTGCTACTATCCATTCTTTTCCTGGATGGTGAGAACCTTGTTTGTTGGTGATCTGTAAGTAACACCTAATTCTCAATCATTCTCCTTGTACTTGTTACTTCGATAGATCTGCTGCACGAGGTAAAGGTGAAGTCCATTGTGGTGCCACATAAAGGAAGGGGGATGGCTTCAACTGGTGAAATTCCTCCATCTTATTTGGTTCATGGTGAGGAACCTTACGCTGCGGTAAGGATTTTTAGCCTAGCTTGTCTCTGGTCTGTCTACTTTCCCAGATTGAGTCCTAGCATGCCAAGTGTGACAGAATTTTTGTAGTTCTCTGTTGACACATGGAATGACATATGCACATTGGTTTAAGGCATAAATTTACCTGTGAAAGATCAGCAACTTGATACGACTACACTCGAAATTGACATGTTTTATTCATTTTAAATAAGAAACAATTTGTAATCAATAACATTGTAACATTTGTCTACCCACACAAAATGACATAAATAACCAACACAAATATCTTGACATGACACGGATTGCTTATGCTCTATTACGAAAGTTCGATCGAATATACATTCAAATGAACAAAAGCAAAGCTCTTTCTACTTGTGAACCAAGAGAACCTTTGCTCCATTCTCCTTGGTTTCCATGGACAACGAAATTTTTTACAACGTTGTCCACCATGTATATTAATTGGCTTTTCAATAGTATCTACTCATCTCAATTACATCTCTATATTCTTGAGAGTGATTTGGCTAGTAATATTACAATAGAACATTCATCCATTGCTGATGCATAATGGCCAGACATAGGTTAGAATCTTCAGAAGAATTATAATTTTCATGAGCAAGAAAACAACATCTCCATATTACTATAGCAAATAAACATAGATCAGAATCTTCAGACATGCATGGATAACTTTTCAACAAGCTACTTAAAGATAGAGCATTTGTTATCTAGCTGCATATTTTCTTGTCTGCCAGAGCTTTCCTCACCATCTTCCATCCTTTTACCATCGTCTTGGAGTAGTGCAAGAACCACATACCCTTCTCATCAATGATCAAGTTCTCTAGTACAATACCAACCAAAAACCCGACTCCAGCGCCAATCAGCATGATTCTCCAATCCAAGTCGAATAAACGCTCTTCTTCATTATCCACTTTGAAATATGATGGTGGTGGTGGAGCATTCTCACCGTTTGTGCATTTATTTGGCAAGGGACTTCCACACAAACCATCATTCATCGCAAATGAACTGCTCCCGAACGTATCAAATTGCGTTCCACGTGGTATTGGTCCTGATAGACGATTGTGAGAGACATTGAAAACCGAAAGAAATGTGAGGCGGGCTAGTTGTTGAGGAATCTCTTCCACAAGATTGTTCCTAGAAAGATCCAGTGATTCGAGCATTGTGAGGTTGGCCAAGGAAGGAGGGATGCTACCAATGAGGAGGTTTTTTGAAAGGTTGAGCATGCGAAGTGATTTCAAATCTCCAATGAGTTCGGGAATGAACCCTTCAAACTTGTTGTTGGAGAGGTCAATTGCCATGAGGACATCTAGAATCTTTGCGTATTCCCTTCTTGTGCCCTTATTTGTCAATTTCATTGCATAAGTCGCATCTATGTTGATGCGTGAAAAATTATTTGGATCCAACGCTTTATAGATATTCAAATATGCCAACTCATCTTGACCAATCATGACCTTCATGGCGTGGCAACTCTTCAACAAGTTGGAAGGAAATTCACCATTGAAGTTGTTGTTGGAAATATCCAAGATGTGTAAAGTGGTGAAGTTGGGCTGGCTTGGATGATATTCTATGGGACCATGGAAATTATTGGACCGCAAGCTAATTACTTTTAGGGAGGCCAATTCCGATAGCCAAAATGGGAACGTATC
The DNA here is from genome assembly GCA_014182555.1 of Eucalyptus erythrocorys. Lineage (NCBI taxonomy): Eukaryota > Viridiplantae > Streptophyta > Magnoliopsida > Myrtales > Myrtaceae > Eucalyptus > Eucalyptus erythrocorys. Next base: position 94,884 of record CM024597.1, on the reverse strand, counting down.
ATTAATTTGGTTGTCATCAAGATTCAAATACTCCAGCATTTTGCAATTTCCTAAAGATCTCGGAACAATACCACTTAGTTGGTTTTCTCTGAGGTCAATCATCTTCAATGCACAACCATCTGGGTAATTGCAAGGAATCATGCCATTGAATTTATTTCTCGCGAGGTTCAATAAAATCAAAGGATGAATACTTCCCAAACAAGGAGGAAGTGTGCCATTCAGAGTATTGTTGGACAAATCGAGCATGACAAGAGAGCTCACTTCACATATGGATGTTGGAACTTCCCCAAATAGGATATTGTTGGAGATATTGTATATAATGACCAAGGGAGGAGGGATAGGGAGGGTTGTTTCTAGCAAGTTAGAACTAATATCAAGATACTCCAAGTTTGGCAAAGGAAGATTGGTCTGGTTTTTTTCGAAGCCGGTTAATAGATTGTGAGAAAGATCTATATATATGAGAGATTCTTTGGTATTGTTCCACATCCATCTAGGAATGGTCCCTTGGATTCGGTTGTGTGGTAAGTCTAACCGCACCAATTCACTTAAGTAGCCTATAAACCATGGGAACTCGGTCAAGTTGCATGAATCCAAGTATAAGAAGGTGAGCTTCGATGTAGTGGCATTGATGAATGACTTGGTGAAAGATATGTTGTTGTTGGACAATTCTAAGGTTTCCAAGTTCTTGAGTGTGAATAGATCATTCACATCGAGAACACCATTGAGATTAAACGACTGCAGATAAAGTGCTTTGAGATCATTCAGATTCCGCAATGTGCCCAAAATATCACCGTGCAAGTCGTTGCCAGAAAGGTCGAGAGAAGTCAATTGCTTCAAGTTCTCAAATGAAGATGGAAATCCACCGCTTAACCGATTACCTACCAAACATAAAGAAGAAAAGAAAAAAGAAAAAGAAAGACAAGACAAGACAAAAGAGCGTTAGTTACCCCCATCAATTTCAATTTCCTTTTTCTCTTTGGCTAAATAATCCCCTCGCCTGAAAATATTAGGTTCAAGTCATTATGCACTAGCCCACTCAGACAAATAGGCATTAGAGGGGCCCACTGTAAAAAATTGGAAAGTCTCTCTCTCTCTCTCTCTCTCTCTCTCTCTCTCTCGCACCGATCTACTGCTCGCTCCCTCTCGGACCAAGACCACCGCCCAAAACCCCTGCCGCAACGACCACGGGAAAAACCAGAGACAGGGACTTCCTCCTCCTCCTCGAGGCCTACCTCGACAATACTCTCAAGATCTCTAGGTACGCCACAAAGATCATCCTATCCTCCTCCCTCCTTCCCAAAACCCTACCCCTCCATCGCCGCCTCAGGAGCTTCGAGTCCAGCGTCAACCTGGACCGAAAGACCTTCCGGCTGGGCTTAGTTGTTGAGGACGTGAACGATCGCCGGGCCTCGCACCTCGACTCTGGACAGGACCTGATCCTCCCCCTCATCACCTATGGCGGCAAGGGGACATACCACGTCATCAAGTAGCTCGTCTGATTGGCGAATTGGGCTTCATCGATGGCCACCACTTGCGTGTTCGATTAGCGCGTAGGCCGAGTTCTTCGGGTACAGTGGGAGTTGTCAATATGAAAACTAGGGATTTGAGGAGGTTGTGGGAGGACGAGATGCACGTCGATTTGACGATCAAGATCACGACGTCTAGGGGGATTAATTGAGGGACAATTTTTTTTTTCTTCTTTCAGTTAAAAAATTGAGGAAGTTAAGGGAGAAGAAGCTGATGAAGAAGCTGTTCGTGGTTCAGGACCTGGCTGAACTTGCTAAGCTAGAAGGCCTTTCGGCTCATGAGCTTGAGGCGGCGATGGTAGTTTTGCTCGTGGCTGTCGCAATGGGGGTTTTGGTCATGGTCGGGGTGGGAGCAAGCAGCGATGGAGCTCGAGAGATCGGGTTCCATGGAGTTGTAGACGGAGGAGGAAAGAGATCCGTTCGAACCGGCAAAGAGACTTATGATGGTGGGCCCCCATAATGTCACTTGTCGTCCACTAAGTGGGCTAGTGCATAGATGACGTGACGTCACAATTGCGCTTAATATAACTAAAAAGAAACTATTACCTGAAAGTTCCAAGACGGTGAGTTTTGTCAAGTTGACCACCCACTCCAAAGAATCACCTCTCAAGTTATTGTAAGAGAGGAATAGCTCCGATAGCTGGGTAAGATTAGCAAAGGAAATAGGGATTTGACCTTGCAAGTTATTACTGAGAAGGTTTAGTTTAGTGAGATGAGAAAGATTACCCATTGAAGAGGGGAGCGATCCTGGGAAATAGCATTGCTGGGCTTCTAACTCATTCAAGAGACTAAGATTTCCAATTGAAGTGGGTATTTCTCTAGAGAAGTTGGTGAAGGAAAGGTGTAAGGATTTCAATGGAGAACCCCAATGTGGTTTGGGAAAGAACCCAGAAAGGTTGTAATTGTAAGCAATGGAAAGGACTTCCAAGTTTGGTAGCTGAAAAATGCTGACTGGAAAGTTTCCACTCAATTCACAATAATCTAGCCTGAGCACTGTCAAGGAAGAAAAATTCGCTAGCATAGGTGGGATTGGTGATGACAAGCTTACAAAAGACAGATCAAGTTCTTTTAGCCTGGTCAAATTATGAATGAAGCCGTCCATGTTGGGCATACGAAGTGTCTTATTCCAATAAACTGATAAATCGAGAGAAACTAACTTGGAGAGTTGCGAGATATCGCGAGGAATTTCACCAGAAAATTCAGAGTGGGAGAGATTGAGGTATTGTAACTTTGAAAGATTGCCGAAGCCATACGGAATTGAGGAGAAGTTGAAGCTGTTGAAAGCGAGATTGAGCGACTCCATGTGAATGAGTCGAAAGAGAGTGGTGTTAGGACTCATGGTGCCTAAGAGACAACTGCTACTGAGGTTGAGGGCGATCACTCGGCCGGTGACTTCATCACATTCGACGCCGTCCCATGAACAACAATCTCTACTTCCATCCAGTGACCAGGAATGGACTTTTGGATAAATGCATCGCCAATCTGTCGTGTCGATTCTGAAACTTCTCTTCAATTCCATCAAGGCAGAGTTCTCGTCCGCATGACAAAGTACCTCAGCAAACCTAGTACGAAAAAGAGACAGCAAGAATATCCAAGTAAGCAGCAGATATAATGATAAGGCTGCCATATTTCTGCTTTTGTTTCTGTTCTTTTGGTTACTGAAGTGAGTTTTCGAGGGAGAGTGCAATGCAGAAGGTTTTTATAGGCAGCAACAATTGGTTATGGCAATGGAAATTTCTTAACAACCGAATGTCTTTTTGCTATCCATAATCCATATTGCTTTTGGATTAAATTTTCTGCAAAAAGGTTGGCGTAGTTTTATTTTTATGCTGCATTAGTATTATCTTTGTTCATCTTTTCATTTCGTAAACCTTTCTGTTTGATTCAAATTTATAGAAAGAGCAGATACGGCTCTATAAGGGGGCAACATGAAAACATTGATTTTATGAAAAAATCTTAAGTCGTACACCTCATTCAAGACTGCAACACTAAACTGAGGGCTACGAAGAGGGTAAAAACTTGCTATTCTTCAAGCTTTCATTAGCCATTGTTAAGAGACATTAGACAGAGAAAGAAATCACAGTAAAAACAGTACATTAAGTTCTTCTTTGACCGGACAGAACTCAAAAGCAACCGTCCACATAGTTTCCGAGGGTGAAATAATTTCTCTTATTTTGAAGTAACTTCTATCTACAATTCATGTTCTAATTGGTTCTGGCAATGGAATTATCTTGCTACTTGGCCATTCATAGTGCTTGACCCCAATACTTTAAACTGATTTTAGGTATGCCTTATGTATGGATTTGAAGACTGCAGGATGATAGGCACATGAACATTTCTTTCGTTATATGGGGTCGAAGAGCAGTTGGGGCTTGGCATTCTCTTTTTTTTTTTTTTTTTTTAATCTATATTTCATACTTTATTAAAAGTATCCATTCTTTTCTTTTAGTGACATATTGGAAATTGGCGACAAGCTTCCATGTAATTGTTCATGTCCTTTGATTTGACTCATAACTTCAAGGGTAAATTTCAAGTACAGAAGTTGTTCGTAGTTGTTTGTTCATCCATGTGGATAGCCTGTGCGTACTTCTATCTATAAGCCCATTTGTGGACTCATGTCTCTCTTAACTTTTATCTTTGCTTGGATGGACGTTCATCGATAAACTCACTTGTACATCTGTCCCTTCCTTACACTTATCAAAAAAAAAAAAAAAAAAAAACGATTTCGTTTTGGGATTCATCAAGTTTAACATTGATTTTCTTAGTCATGGTTTCATTTTTAATTTTTAAGTAGTGATGTTTCTCTCTTAAATGTGTGCTTACACTTGTCTTAACACAATTTGTGTAAATGCTAGGTAATAAATGTAAATCCATTTAGAATTTTTATAATTTTGCATAATAGCACCATTGGTTCTTAACAGTAACTTGACTAAAAAATATCGATAAATATTATCTTAATCATTAATTAAGTGAATTTTACTGCAAGGCCGATGTGATCCACGATGGGGATGACTTTGATCTACTATGCAAAGGCTAGACGATACTTTCTCGGAAATGATGGGGAGACTCCAAAGTCCAAGCATAGATGAGGCATCATTTGTCAAAAAAGCTATAATTGAAAATTCACGTGGAAACTGAAAATTTTGCCGTGCCGTGCTCGCCATTCATTGTCAGTATTATTGGTACGGACCCTTCCCATTTCTTTTTCACATAGAAAATAAAAGAAAAAGACACTTGAAAAACCTCAAGAAAGAATTTTCTTCCTTATGACAAACCAGTCGTTCCAACCAAACCACTGGCTTTGGGATAGCACTTCCCCATCAAGTGTTGAGCTTCCCAAAGATGCATGTTCCTTTTTAGGTTCTTTGAACCTTTAGTCAATGAAATCAATTTTACGTCCCGCCTTTTAGTGATCAAGAAGGTCTTAAAGGAGGATTCTAGCCTTCTGGCATTTACCCAAGTCAAGAAGAATTTTTGAACATTAGTCGATGGATCTCCAGGTGAATTAGGCCACTTGAGAAGACTAGAATACTTAGACTTGTCCTTCAATATCCAAGGGGGTCATTCCTAGATGAATGAAGAACATTAAGGAAACAAAAGGCCTTTCTCATTATATAATTTGTGCCACCACCATGGAACCTTCAATTATTCATTGTGTCTCCAAATAAGCAAAGCTGAAAAAGATTACACAGTAGAAATGACATCTACCGAATACTAACTTATTCAGGAAACCAAGGTTTCCTCAGAGATAATAATTCGTGATTACTCCAATGTATTTCTGGAATAAATCAAAATGGAAAACACAAGAAACTAGTATGTGTCCCAAAGGGACAATAACTTTTTCCAGGAAATTACATCAATTGCAATCAATTCACCTTGACACAACCCTTAGATAAGGTTGGAGGATGACTTAAAAAAGAAGTTTTTTTCTTATCCGAACGCCTTGTACGTGGCGCTGAACATTTTAACCGTGGCATTTCCATGAAGGAAACCGTTTACATCATTTCCATGGTGGTTTGTTTGTGAAGGCTAATTATTTTCCACATCATACTCTTAAAATCATTTGATCGCCACATTAGATTGAATTTATCAGAACTGGTGCCGAAGATCAGATTTAATAAAAAATTTATGTAAATTTAAGGGATTGATTAATTAAATTGAAAATTCAAGAACTTCATTGAAAAAGAGAGTGCAAATTAAGAGGGGAAAAGTAAAACTTTACAGCTGGTATATGGTGGACGAAAACCACGCTGCACTGCTCATTCTGGAAGTCCAAGCAAGGTTTGTAATCAATAGTGTTTTTTTTTCTCTGTCCTTAGCCTTTTATCTCTTGTACGACGGAAGAAGATAAAAAGCTTCATAGACAAAACTTTCTTCTGATTTTTTAAACTGTTTCCTTTGTGTCTTTTGAACCAGGTGGAGGAAACGCGTTTTAGTTAATGTGTAGTTTCACGCGGATGCCTTCTGTTTGGGTTTGAAGACTGCAGGATGTTAGACGCATGAACATTTATTTCGTTATGTAAGGCACGAGAGCAGCAGGGGCTTGGCATTCTTTTTTTTTTTTTTTTTTTTAATTTATATTTCATACTTTATCAAAAGTATCCATTATTTTCTTTCAGCAACATATTGGAAATTGGCGAGAAGCTTCCATGTAATTGTTCATGCCGTTTGATTTGACTCATAACTTCAAGGGTAAATTCTAAGTACAGAAGTTGTTCAGAGTTGTTTGTTCATTTATATGGGTAGCCTGTGTGTACTTCCATCTATAAGCCCATTTATAGGTGGACTCATGTCTATCTAACTTTTATGTTTGCTTGGATGGACCTTTACTGATGAACTCATTTGTACATCTGTCCTCTCCCTACACTTACCACAAAAAAAAAAAAAAAAAAAAAAAAAAGGATTTTGTTTTGGGATTCATCAAGTTTAACACTGATTTTCTCAATCATGGTTTCATTTTTAATTTTTAAGTAGTGATGTTTCTCTCTTAATTATATTATATGTGCTTACAATTGTCTAACACAATTTGTGTAAATGCTAAGTAATAAATGTGAATCCATTTAGAATTTTTAGAATTTTGTATATTAGCACATCGGTTCTTAACAATAATTCGAACGAAAAATATCAATCAATATTATCTCAATCATTAATTAAGTGAATTTTACTGTAGGGCTGACGTGATCCACGATGGGGATGACTTTGATCTACTGATCCAAAGGCTAGATGATACTTTCTCGGAGATGACGAGGAGACTCCAGAGTCCAAGCAAGGATGAGGCATCATTCGTCAAAAAAGCTACAATTGAAAATTCACGTGAAAACTGAAATTTTTGTTGTGCCGTGCTCGCCATTCATTGCCAGTATGATTGGTACGGTCCCCTTCCCATTTCTTTTTCACATAGAATAGAAAAGAAAAAGACAAACTTGACAAACCTCAAGAAAGGATTTTCTTCCTTATGACAAACCAGTAGTACCAACCTAACCATTGGGGTTGGGATAACACTTCCCCATCAAGTGTTGAGCTGCCCAAAGACACAGGTTCTTTTTTAGGTTCTTTGAACCTTCAGTCAATGAAATCAATTTTACGTCCCGTCGTTTACCCAAGAAGGTCTTAAAGGAGGATTCTAGCCTTCTGGCATTTACCCAAGTCAAGAAGAATTTTTGAACATTTGTCGATGGATCTCCAGTGGAATTTGGCCACCTGAGAAGACTAGAGTACTTATTAGACCTGTTCTTCAATAAATCCAAGGGGGTCACTTCTAGATGAATGAAGAACATTAGCGAAACAAAAGGCCTTTCTCATTACATAATTTGTTCCATCGCCATTGAACCTTCACTTATTCATTGTGTCTCCAAATAAGTAAAGCTGAAAACATTACCCAGTGATGTATTAGGAAATAAGCCTGAGAAATGACATCTACCGACTAATAAATTATTAGGAAACCAAGGTTTCCCCAAAGATAATAGTTCCAGGAGATTACCCCAATGTATTTCCGGAATAAACCAAAAAGGAAAACACAAGAGACTAGTATGCTACCTCGTGTCCCAAAGATAATAATTTTTTCAGGAAATTACACCAACTGCATTCAATTCACGTTGACACAACCCTCAAATAAGGTCGGTGGATGACTTAAAAAGAAGCTTTTCTTTATCTCGAAGCCTTGTACGTGGAGGCAAAAATTTTAACTATGGCATTTCCATAAAGGAAAACATTTGTATTATTTTCCATGGTGGTTTGTTTGTGGAGGTTAATTTTTTTCCACGTCATACTCTAAAATAATTTGATTGCCGCATTAGATCAAGCTTATCAGAACTGGTGCCAAAGATCAAACTCAATTAAAAATTTATGTAAGTTCAAGTAATTGGTTAATTGAATTAAAAGTTCAAGAACTTGATTGAAAAAAAAGGTGTAAATTAAGGGAGGAAAAGTAAAACTCTGCCGCTTGCACATGGTGGACCAAAACAACGGTGCGCTGCTCATTCTGGAAGTCCAAGCAAGTTTTCTAGTCAAAAAGTTTTTCATTTTTTGATCCATCTCTTTTAACCCCTTGTACGACGGGAGAAGAAAAAGCTTCCCAGACAAAACTTTCTTTTATTTTTTCAAAGTGTCTTTTGAACAAGGCGGAGGAAACGCGTTTTGGTATTTTTTCCACGTCATACTCTAAAATGATTTGATTGCCGCATTAGATCGAGCTTATCAGAACTGGTGCCAAAGATCAAACTAAATTAAAAATTTATGCAAGTTTAAGGAATTGATTAATTGAATTAAAAGTTCTAGAACTTGATTGAAAAAAAAAAGTGTAAATTAAGGGAGGAAAAGTAAAACTCTACCGCTTGCACACGGTGGACCAAAACAACGGTGCGCTGCTTATTCTGGAAGTCCAAGCAAGTTTTCTAGTCAAAAGTTTTTTATTTTTTGATCCATCTCTTTTTATCCCTTGTACGACGGGAGGAGAAAAAGCTTCCTAGACAAAACTTTCTTTTGATTTTTCAAAGTGTCTTTTGAACAAGGCGGAGGAAACGCGTTTTGGTATTTGATGTAGTTTCGCGTGTGGATTAAATAATTACACTCAAACTTAATATTCTTTAAGGACTAATATTTGGCATTGACTTGTGTGCTCGAACTTTGGCATGGTTGTTAGAAACATTATGCAAATTTAAAGACTTGATAAGATAAATTCTAAGAACATGGACTTGATTGTAAAAAAAAAAAAAAAAAAAAAAAAAAAAAAAAAAAAAAAAAACTATGTTTGAACTTATCAAAATTTGTGTCTTTTGAAGGTTGAAAATAAGGACGCGCATTTTGGCACTTCATAAAAGCTTGGTGTGGACTGAATTATTATACCCAACCTAAATATTCATTTGAGGAAACGCTTTTTGGCACTAGTCCACAAAAGCAAGTTTGTCTTTCCCACTTTGTACTCTAAAAAGGTCCGACAGACATGTCAATTCAAATTTATTAGAATAAGTTCTAGGGGCTAGATTTTTTATTAGATAAATTGAAAGTTGAAGACCTTAACCAAAGAAAGCACAAGATGTTCACACCGCTCGTCTTGGAATTCCAGGCAAGTTTTTTAAATCCACCTTTTTTTTTTCTTTTTCTTTCTTTTTTTTTTCCCTGGTACAACGTGGATCCGACGCTTCCTAGCCAAAGTTTCACGTGGATGGGCTAGCTTATAACTTTACAATTTCATTAATTTGTGTTCTAAGACATGCCCTTTATTAAGCATGAAGAAGCCCGTGACATGCTCTTTATAAATCAATAGGTCATGGAGGATCACCCTTTCTTCATAAGAAATGCATTTATCAAACTCAAAAATGAATAGGAAAGAGCAGATTTTATTCCGCTCTATACTGAAAATCAACGTGCAATAGCATAACAATTTTTTTCAAAGAAATCATCGAACCTTTCATAACACCAACTTAGCATGTCGTGTTTGGACTTTCCATTCCATGCGCATAACAGATTATTCTATATCCTTGTGATGTGTTGAGTCATATGGACTTTTTTTTTTTCTCATAATTGATAATTTGGTAAAAATGTGTTTCGACATCACAAAATTCTATATAAAAAAAAACTTTTCAATGATTTGAAATGAAGTTAAATTTTTGCAAATGTAGGTTTTTAAAAAAATTCACTATTCAGTATTAAATAATAGTTATATTTAAAAAAACGCAAAGGTCATTTCTAAATTGTTATAAATCATTGACTTTTCCTTAGTAATTCGTACTTCTAATTACAAGTTTGTGAATCAGTTTCAATCCATCACTAATGTCATTTATTGGTACAAACTTAGTAAATTACAAACGTATCTCTCCTCGTTTGCCATATCTATTCATTGTTCTTATTAAATGAACTAGCAAATATAATCATTTTCCTCATCGTTCTAATAGCCAACCTTGCCCCGCACTTCGCAGGGTGGGACAAGGATGGAGGTGGAGAATAATAGAATTACATTAAACAAAACAAATCAAGTTACATCTGGAACATAGGAATATTATTCCATTCCAAGTGGGGCCAAAGTGATTGGCCAACTAGGCTTGTGACAACACTTGTGCCTATTAAGTAGTAAAAGCCCATACGAAGAGAACTAAGACGATTTGAACAAGTAGTTAGTCTTTCAATTTGGTCATAGTCCAAGTCATTCATTCTTACAAAGCAAAATGAATGAACTAGTGGTACTCCCCTTTTCCAAGACAATGAAGTCCATCTTAGATAGGTGAATTGCAAACGCGAGAAATTCTCATGTACGGACAAAATGAGTCAAATACCAAGGTGGATGACCCTAAAATGGAATTATGTATTCCCATTGTTCTTCTTCAACCGTCGAGTTAAACTCTTGGGTCATGCCTCAATACTTGGTATTTGTTTATGCTATGCGTAAATTATGTGATTCAACTTCTTCAGTTGCATCAAATCCTCCCCCTTAACAAAGGCTAAGAAAATAAAAGGTGTATTGCCAACCGTAACGATAACATAAGAATTAGAGCAATACTCATAGAATTATGATGAAGAATTTGAGGCACTTGTCATGCCTATGATCAAAATCCTTGCCGTGTAGGTGAAGTCGATGTTTGCATTTCATTGACTTCATGTTCAGCGTAAGTCATCAACCGCACCTTGACTCGAAAGTTGTCTTCCAAGTCTTCCTCTAGTTGAGAATCTGGGGCGGCGGTATCAATTTGCACATCACACACGTCTTCTCAACGTAATCTTGTACAAAATTACCAATACCCTACTTGTTTATGTATATCTATTGGTTAAAAACAAAAGTTAAAGTACATCAATTCTTTTGTACCACGCCTCCTAATGTAAGTTTTGGCTTTGGAACTTGACTTTTGAGTTCTGCCAACAAAACCCATAACGATCACTCCTATGTAACTTCCCTTTTTTGTAATTTAGCGGTAAAGTGTTATCCAGAGGCGCTTTTGTGCACTTCAATTAGTTCATTTTGTTGGGAGATCTTAAGGGTGCACTACATCATATTGACTTGGTGGAATTGGGTGACTAGAAGATAAACATCTCCTAGAGATTAAAAACTGAAGAACCAATGTCCATCAATACCAGTAATTTTTAGTCTATTGCCCGGTCTTAAAAGTGACCAAACACTAGATCATCATCTCAACCCTATAAAGACAGCAAAAGGATCATCGGTTCTTCAAAAAGCCCAAACACTTAGTTTTATGGAACACACTGACCGGTGTCATTGTATTCATGGTCCTTGACATCCTCAGACAAAAAGTTCGCTCCAAGGGGAAAGAAGCCACTGCAAATTCACCAAATAACAAAATCCAAGAGCAGCTCGTGGATTGTATGGAAAGTCAGTCAATGGATCGATAAAGGATTGGAGGAGCTAAACCAAGCACTTCCCATAGCAACATCCTCAGACGATAGAGATATGATTCAAGAGGAAAGAAGGTACACTGCCAATTCACCGACTAACAAAATCTAGAATAAGCTGGCAAAACAATCAAGGAAAGATTGACTGAGGACGAGGCTGTAAACCAAATAATTCCGGTAACCAGAGGAGTCGTAGGCTGGGCAGCAGAAGCCATGGGGAGACAAAGGTAAGCGTGAGAAGACCTATCCTGCAAAGGGAAATATGCAGGCTTTTAAGGTAACAATTGAGTAGAGCAGATTAAAGAGCCTGGCTTGCCAGCAACCGTAATACCAAAGTAATCCCCATATTTGGCTCTGATGTGTTTCACCTGCATTAATAACCAAGCAGATCCAGAACAAAAACAATAAACACAAATAAAGAGCAAATATTGGGGCAGTTACCGCTGCCAATCCGGTTTGTCAATGCACTTGCTTAAATGCTCACTTGCCATATGACTAGTCAATTTCTAAATCGAAGTTTGTAAAGAGCAATACAAAACCACATACAAAGCATGGTATGCAAAAGCATTAATTGTTACATATGATTTGTTGTTTCTCCAATTTAAAAAGACCCTCTTTTATCATGAGAAATGGTTTATTTTGTATATAGATATTGTACACCAAACTCATGAATGACTAGGATATCTAGCATTTCTCTTTTCTAGGTTTTAAATGCCTACGGGTGAAAATTTAGGGCCTTACATGGGTAAATGAAGCTGTTAATCATTGAGACAGAATTCAGATCAAACTTTGAGTGAAAAACAATTAGTAAAGTTTTGACAAGAGATAAATGTTACTGCAGCGAAAACAAATATTTTTTTGGAAAAGAACCTGTCCTGTAAGTTCCAAATAACATAGAAAAACAAGGGAAATAGGTACTGCCAAAATAACAACTCAGCATAAGAAAACCAATTTAACATATTGACACAAAATTCAAGCAGACAGACACACCAAGCCAAAACAGATGCATATGCAAGAAATCTATTACCAAGCGAACGTGCGACAAAGTACATTGAAAGGAAAAAGAGTAACAAATAACATACAGAATAGTTCCATCATGGAAAAATTCTTTGCTTTAACCTATTGATAACCTATTATAGAAAGAGAACTGAACGGTGATCATCTTGCCTTAATAAAAAAAAAGAAAAAAAAGACAGAGAAAATAGAGTCAATACTATTATAGTCATTTACTGTCAAGAATCCAATAAATGAGAGCTTATACAATCTCAAACAAAACCTGGTCTCCACAATTCATCCTCTTAGCCTTGCAAAATAAGGCAAAGGATCAGCACTTCTCAAGTTCAGTGAACCTTCAACCTAAAGCAATTAGAACTAGACGATTATCATCTCGATTCTTGCCACTACCCAAAGATAATGAATGAAAGAATGAATTTTGAAAAATAAACATAAGTGTCCATGCAGGAAATTATTAAAAGTTGCAGTTCATCACCCAGTACTCCTAGTCCATCAACTCAACATTAGACCACAAAGGAATTGTCAGTTCCAAAAAATAGCTCAAACACTTTATTCTATGGAACGATTGACCAAACTCATCATATTTACTGTTCCTTACATGAAGTCCTCGAAAGTAGAGATCACTCCAACAGAGAAGAAGTCACTTCCGATCATTAAATAACAAATCCAGAATCTGCTCCTAAAAAAACTGAATAGAATGACCAACTAATAAATTAATACATGGTTAAAGGAGGACAGTAGACCCTAATGATGTCCCTGACCATGGCAAAGTCCCAAGGAGGCAACTGGAACAGAAGAAGTTAAGCTCCTGGAACAAACCAGATGCTTCAGAAATTAGACCGAGAAAGTAATCAGCTCATCAATCGTCAAGAGATAAAAAACAAACTAAGAAAGATTAAGAGTGCATATCATAATTGATATCTGAAGCACATCGTTCCAAATAAGATGCAACCAGTATGCACTGAAGTAAAACCAATTCTGTCAACAGTAAGCCTTCAGTCCCAATAACCAAAGAAAACCTACAATGTAGACATTGTATGGCCATTGACAGAGTCCAACTCAAACAACCTCCCATACGGAAAGAACACAAAATGACCTCTCGTTCTACACCAAATGAAAACACACAAGTTGTGTAAGAAGGAAAGCGAACCAAACAAGGTAATGCCTGGTGCCACTTCCAGGATTAGAAAACAGACCATATTGAATAACTGTAACATATGCTATCACCATGATTTAGAGAGATCCAATTAGTGATCATAGCACACAGATAAGAATGAAGAGAAACAAGATAGAACTTGCGTGGACCTTTCCAGGAAAAAAGAACTCTGAAAGAAGAGCTTGTCCTATTAATTGATGCTTATGCAGCAAGAAAGAACCATCACTGATCACAGGCACTCCATATTGAAATTGATGAGGTAAAGTATTGCCTCAACCAAACTCTGACCTGCGAAGGAAAGAGAACACCTGATCGTTCCACCTTAACTAGAAGATAACAGCAGTGGAAGACAAATTAGGAATGGATGCATATGCACCAACAAAGAACATCACTGATACCAAACACTCCATACCAAACTTGGCTACGTAAAGTATTGCCTCCACCAAACTCTAATCTGCGAAGGGAAGAGAACTAGATCTGATCTTTTGGATTAACTAGAAAATAACAGAAGTAAGGGACAAGCTTCATTCAAACCAATAACTGCCTAAAATCCAAGGAGCAAGAGATTATCCGATTTCAAACAATTATCAACTCGGCCCCACAGAGAACTCATAAGATCACCAGTTGTCAAAATCCAGTAAAACTATCAACTGGTAAAAGAAGCCTAGAATGTTGTCAAAATTTCAGTCCATCATTTTTCCTGACAACAAAGGCTTCTAGATCATCAGCTTAACCACAAACAGTGCAGGATTGATCATTAGTCCTCCAAGAAGCCCAAATGTTGTATTCTAGGTAACCAACTGACCAGTTGCATTGTTCTTATTGCCCTACAACATCCTCAGACAAAATGATCGCTCCAAGAAGAAAGAAGCCACTGCCAATTCACGGAATAGTGAATACTAGAATCAGCTCATAATACAATTAAACTTAGAAAGATCAGTCAACGACAAATCAATCAATCAACGATCAGAGGAGTGCAAACCTTAACAATGCCCACAACATGGCAAAGTCCTGGAGACAGCAAAAGGATCATCAGTCCTCCAAAAAGCCTGAACATTCGTATTTTATGAAACAAACTGACTAATGTCATAGAATTCATTGTCCTTGACATCCTCAGCCAAGCAGTTCACTCCAAGGGGAAAAAAGCCACTGCCAATTCACCAAATAACAAAATCCAGAAGCAGCTCATAAAACAATTGTGAAGAAAGTTGGTCCATGGAGCAATTAAGGATTGGAGGAGGAGCTAAACCAACCACTTCCCATAACGACCATCCTCAGATGAAAGAGATATGATCCAAGAGGAGATAAGCCAGAAAGTCAATTCACCAAATAAAAAGAATCCATAATAATCTGGCAAAAACAATAACGTAAAGACCGATCGGTCAATCAATCACTGAGCATAAACAAGATAATTCCGATAACCACAGGCATCATCCCAAAGAGCCCAGGCGAAACCCTCAAGGATCTCCACAACAGGGGGTTTCTGCAACCAGAAGAGGTTTGCATCATAGCCAAGCTACTTCTCACACACCCTATCATTAAAGCATGACCAAAATATCAATTGATTAGGGATTAATCCATATATATACACATGGAGAGTAAGGACATCACAAGAACCAAAATCCAAGAAGTGGGAACTTATCCAATTTCCAACAAAGCCCAGACACTGCAATTCATCAACTCAGCCACACAGAAAAGGCGATAGATCAACACCTCCAGTATTTGGCAAAACACCTACCCAGCAGGAGTTTATCCAAATTTCAGTTCTTCACCTGGTCCTGAAGATGATCAAGGACACTGCCCATCCACCAACCCAACCAAAGATAGATGTGAAGAGAACGTTGAACTCAAGAAAAGCTCAGTTATTCTAAGTAATAATTGACCAACCTCATCATATGTACCTTTCCTTAAGACAACACCCTCAATCAAAGAGATCACTCAGTGAGAAAATAAGCTACTGCCAATCCACTGGATTATAAAAATCTAGAAACAGCTGGTTAAACAACAGAATAGTACACCAAAGGTTCTGCACCAAAAGAAAACACATCAATCATGTGAATGAAATCCCTGTGTATTGTGTGAAGCTAGAGTTCGGGGGGAAAAAAAGCAAGACAAATAACATGCAATATCTGCATGATTTACCAGCAGTTGACCTTGGGATTGCAGCATGCATTAAAAGAATGAAGAGAAGAAACAAGCCAGAACTTAATGGACCTCACGCTTTCCAGACTCACTGGCAATCCCTACAATGGAGGATAGTCAATGATTATTCATCTTCCAAATACAAGAAATGCCAGTAAAATCCCAAATGAAAGAAGACCTTGATAAATGAAATAAAGATTATGGAGCTAGAAAGAACCATCACAGATTGAAGACAGTCCACATTGAACCAGAAGAGGTTTGCATCAAAGGAAAGAGCAAGGACATCAGACCTCGCTGGTTCTTGCACACCCTATCATTAAAGCATATAAATATACATGGAGAGTGAGGACATCAAAAGAACCAAAAATCCAAGAAGTGGGAGCTTATCCAATTTTCAACAAAGCCCAAACGCCAATATTCATCAAAACCAACACAGAAGAGGTGACAGATCATGACTTCTAAAATCTGGCAAAACACCAAGTGCATACGCAGCAGAAATTTATTGAAATTTGAATTCTTCACCCGGGCCTGAAGATGATCAAGGACAATGCCCATCCACCAACCCAACCAAAGATAGATGTGAATAGATCGTCGAACACAAGAAAAGCTCAGTTATTCTGAGTAATAATTGACCAACCTCATCATACGTACCATTCCTTAAATAACATCCTCAATCAAAGAGATTGCTCCATGAGAAAAAAAGCTACTACCAATCCATTGGTTTATGAAAATCCAAAAACAGCTAGAAAAACAATGGAAGAAGCACCTTCTTATGGTCATTAATGATAAGGCTCTTACCTTCAAGAATGTGGAGGACTCCTCAAGAAATAGAAGATTGCAACGCTCCTGGGAAATGGACCCGGCTATCTTCTCCTCTTCTGATTGTCATCCGTCTGGTTAGGCATTTTGGTGTCTCTTGGTGTTTTACCTGCGGTGCTCTGCGTAGGTCTTTGGTGCTCTTTTTCTTGCTTTGGCCTTTTCCTCAGCTTCCTTACACTCATAATGAGCACGTTCATCTTGAGTGCAAGCTTTTGAAGCCGTCTGTTGTACAGTTTTTATCTTCCCCAATATATTGCTTACTTTCACCAAAAAAAAAAAAAAAAAAAAAAAAAAAAGAACAAACAAACAAACGGAAAGATGGATCAATCCATCAATCAGATCACAGAAGGAGTGTAAACACTAATAATGTCCATGACAACTCCTCAACAACCATCTAAAGCATAGAAATCACCTGATAAATGAAAAAGTTCCACCAAAGGTTTTGTACCAAAAGAAAACACATCAATCATATAGAATGAAAGCCCTGGGTATAATCTGAAGCTAGCATTTTTTTTTTTTTTTTTGGGGGGAGCAAGACGAATAGCATGCAATATCTGCATGATTTGCCAGCAATCATTATCTGCATGATTCGCCAGCAATCAATATCTGCATGATTTACCAGCAATCAGTTCTGTGATTGTAGCATATGCATTACAAGAATGAAGAGAAACAAGCCAGAACTTAGTGCACCTCAAGCTTTCCAGACTCACAAAGGATCCCTAAAACGGAGGATAGTCGATGATTAATCATCTTCCCCTAAAGAAAGAAGATCTTGTGAAATGAAATAAAAATTATGGAGCTAGAAAGAACCATCACAGATTGAAGGAAGTCCACATCGAACCACAAGAGGTTTGCATCAAATGGAAGAGAACTAGGCCCCAGTCATCTCACCATAACCCATAAATATGCAGAAGCAGGGAGCAAACTTCATTCGAATCAATGACTGTGTAGAATCCACTAAGTGACTGCTTGTCCAGTTTTGAACAATCATCGATGCAGCCCCACAGAAGAATGCGATAGATCACCATTTCTCAAACCCAGCAAAACTTCAACCTGTAGAAGAATTAGAACTTGACGATATTTATAACATTGCTCCCCGAAGATAATAAACTAAAGACAAATCTAAATCAAAATTATGAAAAGCCTATAAATCTTCAAAGTTTCAGTACTGCCAGAAATCCATGAAGCTGCTGATTGTCCAATTGTAAACAATCACGAACTCAGCCCCACAGAAGAGAGCACTTCTCAAAACCTGGCAAAATTTAAACCTTTAAATGAATTAGAATTTGACAATACATCTCACTGCTCCCTGAATATAATTAACCAAAGACAAACTTTATTCAAAACTGCAAAAAGCCTAGAAAGCTTCAAAATTAGTCCATCGCCCATGCTGAAGATGTAAACAAAAATACTTCAGAACTCAAACAAAGACTGCATAATAGATCACCACTCCTCCAAGAAGCCCAAACACCTTATATCATGCAAACTGACCATCTTCTATGTATTTATCATCATTAGATGACATGCTCCAATGGAGAGATTGCCCTCTGAGGAAAGATGCAACTGCCAATCCACCACGAAATACAGAATCATCTCGTTAAATAATTTAATGGAAAGATAAATCTATTGATGAGCCTTCCACAACATTGCTTTATAAATGAAAACACAACATATTATAACCTTTGCAAAAGTTTTGGCAAAAGGAAAACGTTACCACAAAAAAAAAGTGTGAAAAACATATATTCTTTTGGAAAAGAACCTATCCTGCAAGTACCGGATAACATAGAGAAAAAGAGCAATAAGTAACACCAAAATAATAACTCAGCATAAGAAATTACCATCTAGATGACATCAATCTATCTAATATAAACACAAAGTACAACTAGAGAAAACGCGGCCAAGGCGCTCTCCAAAGAGAAGGGTTATTGGTAGCAGCAAGAAAAGAGATCAGAGGACCATTATCCCTGCCATCGTCGTCGTTGATGATCTAGAAATTGTTCCCGGGAATAAGAAGCTATTTTTTTTCTTGTTTTTGTTCCAAATCTATTTCCCGGAATAGAAAAATAGAATTTTGTTCCGAGGAACAAAAGAACATAAATTGGGAGAAACAGAAACGTTACCATGCAGGCCGTTAGCTGCCAGAAAAGATCAAAGTACAATTGAGTTAACATCACACAAATCAACTCTTCCGGATACACTAACAAGCCAACCAAATTAACACACATCATTCATGGCAATGGAAGAACTGCATTTAATTACGCAACTACCTGAGTAAGGGAGGTACCTTGAAAAGTCTTTCCATTAATTTCAACTTCGTATGACTCCATGACCTCTTGGATTGCAGCACCAACATCACAAAGACGAATGTCTATTCCAGATTCCTATAAAACCATAGGTTATGATCGACATGTCTAGATCTTGAAGAGAGATGACGAATCCATCTCATGCAATGAAATTCTGCCCGATGCTTCTTATAAATTAGGAAGTAAAAATGCCAAAAAAACATTATCCTTTAAACACAGCCAGGTACAGCAATAACTCTCTCACCATCACACTCCTTTCTAGAGCTGAGAAAAGTGAGTAAAAACAAAACTTGATCTATGATGAATCAACAAAAGCAATACGGAACCATGCAATATGTCATGGATTCAATTCATATCTAATGACACTCTGGTCCAGGAAGTGTGAAATACCTTAATACCAACATTAGTTGCTTCCCGTGAGGGCTTCAAGCAAAGGATCAAACATGGGATTAAAGGCCACAGTAAGTGCACAGTCGACTATAAGCCCTGCAAATTGAATAGTCTTTTGAGATGATCAGTAAGGCAAGGTACTGATACAAGTCATGCAAAAATGAATTAAGATATAAGCAGCAAGCGAAAAGAAGTTTCGCTAAACAAACTCAGTAAAATTACCATCAATATGAGTCCCAAAGTCCAACTTCATCACATCATCATACGGAAGCCCAGTCTTATCTCCCGTATTTGGAGTCCAGTGAGCAGCAACCCTAAAAAAGAGAGGAAGTGAGAAAGAAGATACATCCAACAAAATCAAGTAAAGTTGAACACAAAAGCCATCACTATACCAATTTAAAGAGCATCCGGTAGGGAAAGCAATCCCTGCTTGCAAACCATTTTCAGATATTAGCTTACAAACCATGTTCTCTAAGGTCTCACATAAGTTGGTCATTAGCATTCCAGGTTTCAAAATTTCCCTGATGTACTTCCTAACCTGCTTAGAAAGAAATCAAGCCAAAGTCAAGAATAATAAGAAAGTTCATAGCAAAAGTGGTTGGTATGTTTTGCCCTTCACCATACACAGTCTCAAATGCATTTTGAGCAGCAGTATGAGCATAAGTAGACAGAGATTGCAACCTGTCGATGAACCTCTGCTGCTCGTTGAACTGAATTATATATTGGTTTTTGAAGGCGCTCCAATTCCCTCCTCTTCAGACGTCACCCTCCATAAATTACTATAAATGAATTGAAATTTCAGCTATTTTAGGAGTTAGCAATACCTAGAAAAGCTACGTGATTGAGCTAGAGGAAGACTGGCATGAAATCTTTCTCTACATGTCTGTGTGTCTATCCATTTGTATATTCACATAACCATAGAGAATTGAAAAAAGTAAAAAGAATTTCAGATGGTGACTAGTGGCTCTTGCATTAAAATTATATAAAATGCTTAAATGGCTTTATAAGAGTTAATATCTTGTCAATACTTGAGCTCCTCATGAAAATGATCATGAAAGAAACTTAGATCACATCCAAAGAAAAAGCTAAAAGCCCAGCCAACACATATTATTGATGACTGAAACTTGAGGGCAAAAAGAAGTAATGTGGCACGGTGGAAATATAGAAAGATCAGAGACAATGGCATAGGTTATTCTCTATATTGTCTACCATCAACAAATCATCATAGAATAGAGTAGTGAATTTATATAGGTGAATGCAAAAGATCAAGATGTGCATCACTTTCAGACTTCAGGCCCATGGCAAACCATTCCAAGAGCTAGCAATTCATGTTCTTGTGTCATCACCATGACATGTCAATTTAAGATGGTTATATACTTTATTTGTTTGAGCCCACAACGACACATTAATCATTTCACATTTTTGAAGCCCCCATCATGACACATCTACTAACAAGCAAGAAGCAACGCAGAATGCCATGTAAAACACATTTGACAAATGATTTTCTACGTAAGTATTAAAAAAATGTGTCACGTTAACACCTCATAAAAAAATTACGGGACTAAAAATGTTCAAAGACATCTTTGAGCATCTATAAAAGAAGAGTACATAGAAAGGCTATCGCCACAACATCATCCTTTTAGCAAGCACTACAAGAACATAAAAAAAAAAAATCCCTTTCCCAGTGCCAAGGTAGATTAAAGAAAATGGACCAAAAATATGATGCAGGATGACAAGTCCCACAACAAAGAATAAACCTTTAGGTTTCACACAGAAAGCTTCCTAAGCATCATTTCAATAAGTTCTGTCCCTCAAGTCGAAAGAAGTTCAATTAGGCATATTTGGAGTAAAACTCCCGACCAAACTACTTGTGATAATAAAACTAGTATGGTATCACGAAACCAACATTTTCAACTATGTTTGCTTGATCTTCAGAGCCACTTTGAACTAATGCTTCCTTGTTTTCCCCAACGTGCACCCTCACTGAACATTGACAAGCAACATGACTGAAATCTCCAAATCAGAAGCACCAACTTTCAAGCCAATGTTGACCCATTCATATTTTATCTCTTTCGTGCATTCAACAACATCATGTCACTCAACATTTTCCTTCTTGAGTTCAGACTATTCTAATACTTGAAAATTTTGAACACCTCTAATATTTTCATCTTGTGGAGGGACTTAATTGACAGTTGTCTCCCTTGGTTGCACTCCCAGGGCAATAAACTTCTTTATTTGTTCAGAGAGTCTATCAATCTTGCTGTTTGTTGCTTAAAACAGCATCCATGATCTTTGTGCATAGTGTCCAACTTGGATGTCAGCTCACCAACCTCGGAATTCAACTCAAAGTTGGTCATTCTTGTGGGAGAAAGTGTAGAAGCCTTCCCTCTGATACCATAATTGATGTAGGACAGAAAGATCGACATCAAAGAATAAATCTTTAGGCTTCACACCTGAAGCTTCCTAAGCATCATACCTAGAGTTTCTTAAGCAGCACACCTAGGAGAAGCATTGCATCACACACTCCCAAAGTATATAATTGCAAAAACTCTATTACAAAGTTGCAACAATATTAACAGACTCTCTACAGTTCTACTCCAAGTTGAAATAGGAAAACTCAAAAAAAAATGTAAGACTGCCAATTTATCTATGAGTAGAAACATAATAGCTGCATCAAAATACTCCATCTAAAGACCTGAATCCATCATCTCTCTCTCTCTCTTCTCTCATGCCCAAACACAGAATTTCATACTTTGCAATACCATTTCTTAAGAAACCTTACTCTTTGCGGTTGACAAAGAGAGCTTTGGACCACTTTTAAAAGAGCAAAAAGATGATGATTTGCTCTTTCCAAGAGGAATAGGTGGCCAAGTTAAACACAGATCGACTGGCCTTGCAGAATGATAAAATCAGAGTCCCAAGACTGACTAAAAATAGGCGAGGGACATGGCTGATAAAGGGGGGTCACCAGGAATTCAATCAAGCATAGTTGTGGTCCAGGTATTGGTTTGAGCAGCACTCCGAGACTATGCTCTTTGGTCACCTCCACCTTCCTACTTCAATTGGAAGTCCCATTCTGAGACTCCAGTTTCTAATGATAGAAAAATTTCTCTCAATGATAGATAGGAGAGAATAAAGTAAAGAAAGGTTTCCAATTGACAATACAAAGTTCTTGCGGAACCTCACCTAGTATCGATTGTAAGTTTAAGAAATCTCCTAGACATGCTTAATGCAGCTACAACAAGTAATTAACAGAAGATTCTGGCCACTAGAAGGGCAGGAAGGAAACTATATAATAGTCCATCCAACCAACAGACTCCATAACGATTACAAATAAAAAGCACCATAAGTCAGGAACTCACTCATCCTTGTACTGTTGAATTTCACCCTCTGGAAACTCCTCAGATGGAAAGAGTTCACCAACAGGAATTGAGGGCGGATTAGTCTGCTCGGGCAATTCTTTCTTTTTCCTAAGAGCGAAACAACAGGTTTAAAATTCTGAAACTGCACTTATTGGGAGGGAAGGGTAGGGGATGAGGTAGAAAGAGTATTACTTGCTTTTTATTCTTTTTCTTTTTCTTCTTGGTGACTTCTCCTGTAGGAAAATCGAACAAAATTAAGTCACGATCGATGCAGACCAAAAGGAAAAAGAGACAACGGCCTAATCTAGATGCAGCAGGCAGGAAATGTCCACCAATCCCCAATAAGTACAACTAGAGAAAACGTGGCCTAGGCGCTCTCCAAAGAGGAGGGTTATTGGTAGCAGCAAGAAAAGAGAGCGGAGGACCATTATTCTTGCCGTCGTCGGCATCGGTTTGCAGCGCGTCAAGGCGCTCGGTAGCCTCCTCTACGCCATTTTCTTCGGCAGGAACCGCTGCCACGGGCACGTTCTCCTCCTCCATGGACAAATGACCTGAAATCGCAGACAAGGGCGCGACGTATAAGACACTCGGAATGGTTTTAGCAAAAGTCGAGCAAACAGAAGGTAATATAGTATAGCGCCCAAAATAAAAAGGCCCATTGCTAACTCGTCGTCAATCAACGCGTGACGAGGGGAGTGCGGAAGAGCAAGACGGAAACGGTCAGAAGCAGGAAAAGCAAACGATCAAAGTTCGTCATCCACAATAGCAAGTTCGACGTAACCTTAAATATACATCGAAAGATTGACAGATATGGATAAATGGAAAAGCGATCTAAACACGAACCCAAAAATTTATATACGAGATATACAAGACGGCTCTCCCCCCCGACCGCCGCCCCTTCTCTTCTTGGTTTATAAGGGCGAGCCGTTGAGGCATATTGGTCAACAAAATCAAAGGAAAAGCAAAATGCTCATTCGAATAAATTCTAAGTCTTAACACTTATCCTTATTATGCCACCTCACTTTCGCTTCCCTCCTCCTTATTGATAGGCGCTCATCGTTGCTCCCTTTGATGCTCGCGATAAGGACAAAAATCTCGTCTCTGTTTTCTATGTGAATTGCGCGGTCGCATTGAATGTAAGTTCTTGTGCTGTACGCCCTCATTTCATGCTTTTTCTATATATTATATTGCCCATGGCAGTTTCTTTGTTCTGAAACCCATATCTTTTACTTTTGGGGCTTTACAGTATTTTCAACCGGGTTATACCAAAGGAAGTTTCTTGATTTTGTATGCATCTTGGTGATTATCTTTTGGATTTGTAGTGAGATAATGTGGCTGATGTTGGACTAAGGCTTGGCCCTTAAAGCTCAATTTCAAACTTCTCTCTTCTTGTCTCGTTGCTATTTCCTCTTTTTACAGAAACTCGGCTTTAAAATAGAGTGTCTTCGAGACTGTAACAAGGCGCTTCAAATTTCCCCAAGATATGCAAAGGTATATGAAGCTATGACTCCAATTGCAATATCCTTCTATTGTTAATACGGCGATTGGGATTTGCATCATAGACTATGTACATGGCATATTTTTTGTCTTGCATCTGTGACGTCATCTATGGCGAGTGCGGTCTTGCCAAAACCAAGCTGGTGATGACCACTCCTCACACTGAGAGGTGCGAAGGTCATAGAGCCATGGCCGGTGGTTGCTTAGGTGGCAACGTCTCTACACAAGCACACTCTCTTAGCATAGTCAATTGTGTTAATGCAAAGGGACTTCGTTGTGAAATCATACAAAGTAGAAGAGTTGATTGCACCAAAAATAATCCAAAGAACAAGCTGCATAGATAGCACAAGTAAGAGAATAAAAGAGAACTGTCCTTTCATGTTACATGAAAGTCTCTTTTATTCTATAGAAATAGTAGGGGTTTGACTTAAGTGAATTGTGGCTGTATTTGACTTTTGAAATTGTTTCAACTTACATGAGCCAGAGATGAGTTGAGCTCAAGTATGCTGAGTTTCTTTTGATTGAATCTCTAATTCAAAAAGTTGCCTTGGTTTGAGCTCAAACCTTACTTTAAGCATTGACTTATTTAACACAACTCAAATTCAGTTACTAAACTATGCCACCAAAAAATTTCGGAGGATGCTGACCCTTATCATGCCTTCTTCTTACTTTCTATGGTTCGGATAGCTTGCCATACTTGGTCGTCTGGAAATAGTTAATTTCTGCTGCAGGCATGGTATTGGAGAGGTAAGATCAATGCTTCTTCGAAAATTGTGAAGATGCAACGGCAGACTTGCATGTAGCAAATTTGAGGAGACATCATTGGGTGGCAAGAGATAGATTGAAGGTGAGATGAAGTTACTTCAGGTCCAGTTCACAAGGACGTCTGGTTCATTAACTCAGCATGACAAGAACATCTTCAAAATTTCAGGTGTGAGATTATTCTTAGTTGTCCATGCATAATATAATGTGGAGGTGAATTCTTGTTGTTGCCTTTCTCCCGAGACTTGTTTCTGCAGCTACGTGAATGATGTCAAAGTTCCTTGTTTGTTTTCTGCTGTTTCTTGATATGATATTAACATTTATATTAATATAGGAGAACTACTGATCTATGTGCTAAATATTTACCACGTGAAAACTTTGCTGGATGGAGATTATTTAGAGGGAAATGTAATAACTATATTAGGATGGAAAAAAAAGAAGAAAAGAGATGGAGTTGTCATACTGTGTTTTTAGTGTTAATTAGAGCAAAGAAAAGGTATCATGACCTTAATGCTCTTCTATGTCGTCAGAATTGGAAAAAAAGAGAAGGTTACACTTGGGAAATAATAACATATCTATTACCAGCACCCCCTACCCTAGAAATCCATCCTATTCATATGGATTCGGAGGGATTTAAGAACCACATATTTGCTATTAAGGCAAAATATGTATACCTCCTCATCCTTTTCTTACTTCTCCCTTAGTCCTTCTAAACAAGTTACTGCATTGAAGCCTTTCTCGTTCTTCCTGATCTTTTGAACCAAACAAGCTAAATTTTGTAATCCTGCTGATGATGTTGGGAAGGGTTTTTTGATTGCATAGATTCATTTTTATCTCTTCCCACAGATATCACATCTTTGGAAGGCTTCTTCAGTTTTTAGTAGCTTTCTTCTATGATGTAATTGACATGTTTATTCCTTTATTTGGTATCAAGGTTGCATCTTAAGCCTATGTGTCTCCCTTCTAGAGAGAAGTTCTAGAATTTCATTAGCCAGCTGTGCATAGAGGTGGCAAAAGTTGGTCACATTGGTGAAATCCATCTGACTTGGAATGATTCAATTCATACTCGTTTTGGCCCATATTTGTTTGTTTTTTCGGTTAAATAGCTGATATTTCAAATTCTCAAAACCTTACATGATTGATCCATTACGCATGAACTTGAGCCAACCTTATTTGATGCAAAACTCGAGGTTGCCCTACCAAAACTTGAAGAGTTGAACCAAGAAAGTGGTGAAATCCTGGAAAGAGACCAAAGCTGAAGGAAACTTTTATATTATGTACATGCAATTTGTGATTGGTTATGCAAAATTTTCTTTGAACAAGGATACATGGCACTCCATAGTTCTTTAATACTTCTGTCAGGTATTACGTTAAAATCATGTTCAGGAAATGCGAATTAAAAATCTAAAAATTTCATATATTCGTTAGTGAATGAGTGGAATTACAAAAAATGTAGGACCACAACCCCCTGATCTAAAAGTTCAAGCTATTGAATGAAGGCATATGAATTCTCTATTATTGTTTAGACCGGGATTTGACCTAAGCTTTAGAGCTTGACCTATTAGTTAGAAATTGGGTGGCAAATAAGGAGTCTGGCGATGAGATCCCCAGTTGCTCTTCCTCTCATGCTATGTGGATGTGGGACCATTGATCTAGAATAAGTAGCTATGAGAAAGAAATTCGACCAGGATTCTCCACCAGCGAGCTTCAGTCCACGTTCTTCTTCCATTTCGTTGCTTCAACCATCACCGAAGACGCCAACTGCTTCCCACTGAGCTCTCCCACCTGTGCTGCCACGCGTTTCTTCTCTGCCCATCTTTCGTCGGTAGCCGCGTCCCTTTCGTCCAGCGATCAATGCCTGAAGCTGCTTCCTCCATCTCTGCCACGTCCCAGTCAACAGAAGCAATCTGAAGACACGGAAGTTGACTCGGCACTGAACAAATTTCCCCTGCAGCCCACGCGTCCACCAGCGCCTGCCACCTTCGGCTCTTCGTTTGCCATCAGCTCCGAGAGAACCAGGCCCACGGATCCTCGTCCGTTCTCCTTCGCACGAAGCTGCAGCCCATCGTGTCTTCAAGTCCGGCTCATGAGTTCACAGGATTCCTGCAGCAGCCCATTAATTGAAGCTTTCGGCCCATCTTCAATTTCCAGCTTGTCCAATTGAATTCAGCCCAAGTCTTCACTCCATCAAGCTGTGAATTTCAGCCTTTGAAGTCCTGCAGCCCAAGAGTAAGCCCAGTCCAGTGCAAGAACAAATCTCAGTCGGACTGAGATCTGTTGGGCCCAAGTTTTAAGGCTCGGTCCAAGCCCGTTTTCAGCCGCCGTAGCATCGTCGTTGCCGTGTCCAGGTCTTCGCTTTGCACAAGTGAGTTTTACTCACTGATGTCTTCTTAATTTGCTAATTATGCCTAAGGGTTGATTAGATTTAATTATTTGCAATTAGGTGGATAGATTATATTAAATTAAATAAATTAAAGACTCATTGATGCATGTTAATTGATTGTGCATTTAGCTAGTAAACATGTCCTATTATTTATTGGATGCTTCTTGGGATTTTTCTCGTCCCTTATCGGGTGTTAATTAAGCAAATCGGGCCTAAGTAGAATTTTTAGGAATTAAATATTAATTTTCAAAATTAATTTAATTAGTTATTTATTTTTCGGAAATTCAACTGGGATGGTCGTAATCGGGATTTTATGCTGATGATCGTGGTGCAGACCGTTTATTTAATTGAGCTTTATATTATGCTAAATTGAATTTATTTATTTATTTAATTTTCGAAATTAATTATTTAATTATTTATTTTCCGGAAATTCAACCGGGATGCCAAAGTGACCAGAATTTCATGTTGATCGTCGTGGAGCAGTCCATTTATTTATTTGAGCTTTAATTCGTGTTGAATTGATTTAATTATGAATGTTTAGGACTTATTCATATTGAGTTGATTGTTAATTATTTGATTGAGAAATCATTGGGTATTGGCTGTCGGTATTGAAAGTAAGTTGGTAATCACCTGAAAGAAGTTACGTGGGCTCGGTGAATTGGGATATCACTTGGAGAATGCACGTGAGTTCGGTGGTTGAATATGTCACCTTGGCGAAAAGGTGACCTTAGAGAATGCACGTGACTCGGAGACTCGGTATGTCTTCCTGGAGAATGCACGTGGCGTGGTGATAGGTTATGGCATCGTAAAATGGGCACGTGGGCTTGGTGACTTGATGTATCACTTTGGCTGACTTGACGCCTAAAAGAAGGCACGTGGGCCCGGGCATCGTAAAAAGGGCACGTGGGTTCGGTGATTTGATGCATCACTTTGGTGAACTAGTACCTAAGAGAAGGCACGTGGGCCCAGGGACTTAAGTGTGGCATCATAGAAGAGACACGTGGGCTCGGTGATTTGATGCATCACTTTGGTGAACTAGTGCCTAAGAGAATGCACGTGTGCTCGACATCTTGATATGCATTGTGGGGATTGTATGGTCTGTTTGATGTGTGATTGACTAAGTCGATTGATCTTTACTTTGATATGATGTTGTGAATTTATTGATTGAATGGAAATGACCGTGAGTGGTCTTGTTGGCGTGTGATCGACTAGGTCGATTTGATCGATGCCTCGATTAGTGATGTGATTACTTGGGTGCCTATTTGATATGTGCTAATATGCAGGTGGAATCTGAGACCAAAGTAAGTCGACTCATGTTGTGCATAGGCAACCCTAAGGTGTATTAGTTTACTAATTGGGTCTTAGGGGGTAGAACTTGCTGAGATATAGTCTCATCCCGTTTGTGAGATTATATTTCGGGCCCCTAGATTTCTCGAAGACGAGTCGGCATTTGAAGTCGAGGATGAGCGAGAAGAAAGAGATGAAGAGTTTGAAGAAAATGAGCCTAGTGGTGAAAGACTTGAGGAGGACTGGGATGATGATTCCGAGCATGGTCCTATCCTCTTTTGTGAACTCTGTACATGTGTAGTTGTGAATTTCAATAAGTAAGATTGTGGCCTGCCTTTCTATCCCATTATTTTATTGTTTGGGGATTTATAACAGCTTCCACATGTACATATAATTAAAAAAAAGGGGTCGGCGATACATAGTCCAGGGATATCGCATTTTAAAATCGACCAAAGGTAAAGGATGTGCACGTACCTAAGGATCAGGGCGTGACAGTACCAATATGACATGAGACTTTATTGTATTTTGTGAGAGTTTTAAATTTCAATCGTACTCTTAAGATAGTTTTTTGGACTTTCCCATGCACTTAATCCCTTTTTGTGACACTAGCTATCTGTATTATATTGCTTGATGGAATGGAAGTTACATGTTTCCCACCATTTCGTCATATCATTGAAACATGTTGAAGTTGTGAAATTACTAAGTACATTGATAAGAGAGTAAGAATTCATCAACATCTGACACGTGCAAGCACTGTAGTGTTAATGCACTTCATTTTTCTCGTCTCTTTCATCCAAAGCGGGGAGACCGCGGAGATGGTTTGTACATGCCAAAAACGAAACGTAATTATGCAAAAGACTTTCACATGTAAACCCGGATTAGGTGATGCCTAGTGGGACTGTGAATAGAGAAAGAGAAGCTAGAGGGATGAGGCAAAAGCTTCAAAAGAAGTCGTCGCCAGATGAACTCATCTATAGGCCATTGTCAGTGATCCCAACGTGTTTGTCGAATCAAAGTTCCAGTCTTCACGTTGTAAGACTATATTTTAAGCAAGTTTCCCTAAAAAAAAGGGAAAAAGTAGAAGATGATGCAAGAGCCTTAATATGTGATTGAGTGGTCAAACACGTGGCAAACATGGAGCAGATGTCGCATTCGTTTTGTAGTCTCTTACTCAAAGTAACTTTAGAGGCCAAGGCTTCATTAATGTAAAGTCCTACTCAATGTGCGATTGATAAACCAATTTATGGATTTTGCAAACCTTGATGGCTAGTGATGCCCCCAACCGTCATGTCAGAAAATTCCCTAATTACAGGTAAAAAAATTCCCAAAAAATTATATATAATGATATTTTGGTGAAATTTGCTTTTTTTTTTTTTTTTTTTTTTTTTTTTAATCTAGTTTGCCTAACCTTGAATTCTTGATCCGCCACTAGTTTACTACTATTTGAAGACATAAGCTGAATCGGAATTTTCGAATAGAATATATTACTTGAAAGGAAGATGAACCTTTGAGAAGTTATGAAGCGGACCAAAATATGCATGTATCAAATTGCATCTAAACCATTGAAGATAGTAGACTCCATACAGATCCCTCACATCTAACAGTTCAGATTTAATAAATTCATATACTGAATTCATTGAATAATTTCAAGGAACGTTAGGTTATTCTTGTACCATCTCAACATGGTTTGGACAACATTGTGTGAACACAAATGATTTAGTTTCACCATTCCATCATATTAATAGATCCAATATTACTTCTAGAATAATGATTTCAATATCAATCCACATATCAAGACTTTGGCCTAAGCATAATGAAACTTCGACGCTCGAATTTCTTATCGTTACCTTCAAAAGCTTCTCCACTGAAAACGAAATCTACCAAAAAGCAGTAAGAACAAAACAAAAATATGGCCCCCTCATTATTTTCCCTGTTTTGTACCATGATCGTTTTCCTCCCCGTGTTTCCTACTTCCGTCGCTAATTATCTTGTATGGCATTGACTTCTCATTAAAGGGCCGATTACTCATCAAATATAAAATATATTAGATTATTGTTTTTTTTGTTGAAAATATAATTAATTTATCCACCCATAATTTGATACACGGGTAAATCAACTAAACAAATATCTTGGGAAAAGCTAAAGTACAACAATCTCAACTCTCAAATACTTTCTACGGCAGTCCATCACCATATATTTACGAGTACATGTGACTGTTGTTTCACATGCTCATAAACGCCGAACGCCCTTTGTCTTCCAAGTCGTTCCTTGACCTAGTTTTAGCCACATCATAATAAATAAAATCGATCAATTCCAGCTGTTTTTCATTTGGGCACCCCCGCCGACAGATGCAAAGGGACAATTGCCAGTTTCCCATCAGGAGACCGGCCTGGGATTCGATTAGGCGGCCCAATCGCGGGCTGAAGGCCCATTACGTAGCGGGCTCATTTCTCTCCGGATTCCAGCTCCTCACCTCGCCCAAGAAAGCACGTCGACCTTCGTCTTGGCGTCTCTTGCTCATCGTGCTTGTGGCTCGTGCTGACGTGTATTTTCTCTTAATAAGGGAAAAATGCGGGTCAAGTTTCCAGCAGAATTCTAACCTGTCTGGAAGTTCACTTGAGCTGAGCGCACACCTTCTTCCGTTCCTTCAATTCCCCCCACCTTCCCTCCTTGTTCGATCTTATCCGTCTCTCTTGGCGATGGCAGCTTCTAGCTCCAGCGGTTCAATCCTGGTGTCCCGCAATGCTCATGGCTCCGGCTTGCATGATGCGATTTCTCCGAATCTCTATCTCCTTTCCCGTCCGTGTCATTTCTCGCCTCTTGAATTTCTCTTGCTTTGGGATTTGCAGAGGCCATTCAGCTCTGGTCCGGGTCACTTTTCATTGATGTTGTATGGTGTAATATACTAAATTAAGGATGCTACAAATGCTATAATTTTCGTACGGTGCTCACCTGAGTGTCATTTTTTTTTTTTAATCACTTGAGTGCCATAATTTTAGTACGGCACTTACTTGTGTGTGGTTACTTTTTTTCTAATCACTTGAATATCGTATAATTTTTTAATTGATCACTTGAATGTTATAATTTTTTTTTTATAAAACGTTTACCAAGTGTCATGCCATTTCGGATTTTTGACAATTGAGTAAACGTTTTTTAAAATTTTTGGTAAGTGATCGATTGAAACTTATGGCACTCAAAGTGAATGTTTTTTTTTAGAAATAATGACACTTAAGTGGATGAAAATAAAAAGTTAGGGCACTCAAGTGAAAATGGTACAAAAATTATAACACTTGTAACGTTTTTATTTTCTAAGTTTGTGAGTTTAGATTCAATCTATCTCACTCGTGTCATTAAATAATACTTAAATTTCAAAAAACAAAATTTGAAAGCAAAGTTCTATTCTGAAATCTTATAGATCATTGCCTATTTCCTTAGCAATTCCTACTTCTAAGTATGTTTCATGAGTTCATATTCAATCTATCTCACTCATGTCATTAATCGGTATGAGTAGTACCCTTTTGTCTCTCCTCTTTTTACTTATTTTTTCACCATTCTTATTAGAAAATCTAAAAACTGTTCTCTCCCCTCTTTAAGTTCGAAGTAATCGTACTCTTTTGCTTGAGTCAAGCTTCAAGTCATTAGTGCATAGACCAATAAATAAACTTTGAAAGTGTCGAAATAAATGCAAACATAAATAATGGGTTGAGTCCATAGATACTTCTCAAGTTAGGGCTAAAAATATATCCACTCAGTCACATAAAACTTTTTTGTATTTTGTTGACACTTGAACTTTAACTATCCTATTCAATTCTTTGCCGCATTGAAAATAAGATGTTAACCCCAATTCCAAAATAAAATTACTACTTGCATAATTCACATTTACATTTTATATATGTCATGAACCATATTCGAGTCACATGTCTCTTAGATGAGGTTATTATGAATGGTTGCACACCTGAATGAAGTGTTATAGCCGGCCATGTAAAAAAAAAAAAAAAAAACATTACTCTTACGGATTGTCCTTAGCCAAATCAATTTAACACCAACATCCAAGTCTTAAACAAGGACCAAGTCTTAAACAATAAGAACAGATGAAGACAAACTGCAATAAATTAGTGGGGCAACTTACTAGTTTTCTTGTTTGATGTAACGTCAAAGTCCCACAAAATTCAATTTTGATCGGCCGCAATAAAACCGCTTTTATGATAGTTGGGCAAATCAATGCTTGCACAACTAACCTTGAGAAGTCAATACTTGTCATTAACTCTTCCCTCGATCAATGAAACATTTTCAATATGAGAACAATTGATCTCCATTAATGCTTTGACTTACTTGAATAGATATTTCCATTGGCCGCCAGTGCAATTGCCAGTCATGACTTTTAACAAAAGAACGGATAACACTGATGGGTCTCAGCCTCCAATTCCCAAAATCCAGTTTTAATTAGCAAAATCCATCAGCAAATTAATAGAAAGAATTGTTTTTCTTCAAATTACTAATATGCCTTTGATGTTGATCTACCCAAATATCTTTAGGAGATTTTTGTTTAAAAAATGTTAAAAGAGTACTCCTGAGGCACTTGTCAATAGTCATTAATTGTGCTTTGGTAATATTAACATTATGATATGTACGTAATGGATGTGGTCGAAATGCACACCCAAAGCATAGCTAAATTATACTGTAGTCTCCGACACTATCAAAGTGATAAGCCTCACTAAAAATTTTCCACAAATTCCATTTCCAATAGCAGTCTATCTGCATGGGTAGGGAAGTCAAGGGAAAAAAATAATCTAACTCACGGGGAAAAAAAAGTCAAAATACAAATCGAACTCTCAAAAACCAAGGTCGTCTGAAAATTGACTGTGTTAAATACTCATTAAAAACATGCTTTTAACCAAAAAATGAACCGGCCTCACTACTTCTTATCTCCCTTCTCGGCCTGAGCGGCCTTTTTCATCCTCGCGGCCATGTGACGTTTGTTCATGCGCTCCACTCGTAGCTTGGCATAGCATTGACTGATTTCATCTCATCTGTGACCGCCACAAGTTCCACCGTTGGCTTCTCTCTTACAATGGGCAGGTAAGTTCCTTGGACTTGAGTTGCATTTGCAAGCTCTTCTGGAGTAGAATCACCAGCCTGCATGGAGAAGGAAGATGAGATGCTTTCAACAAGAACAAGGATCGCACAATATTGATATGAATTTTGTAAGTAGTCAATTTACCTTGAATTTCCGTGCGCGTCTCGGGAAGACAACTAGCTTCGCCTTGTATGTCTTCAGCCTCTGCACATTAGCATGTAGAGCTTCCAGTGACTAATTCTTGTGGTGATGATCAACTGCAATACCAATTGCTGGAGCTAATTTCTTTGGGATACCTGCTGCCTGAGACATGCAAAATGCAAGTTAAGCACGAGGCTTACACCGGATGCTGAAAACTGTAAAAGGATATCCTTGAAGGAAAGAGAAATCAGGGAAGGCGTTTTCGTTATCATAAAAATACTAGCTATAGTAATTCCAAACCTTTGTGGAAAAAAGCATGTTTAGCAAAAATGAAAACATGCCAACTTAACTGACAGAATCAGGATGAAACAACGAAAAGGCTAAAAAAAAAGTGCCACGTTCCATTCAAAGAGCTAAATGAAATGAAGGACGCAAGTCTACTTGGAACCTGCCTCTCCAATAGCCGAATGTGACTTTGACCACAGCTAGGAGTAATATACCAGTAAAACAACACGGGCATTAACAATGCTTCATATGCAAAAATGTGGTGAAAATAATGCTGGTGGTCTGAGGGGACCTGCTGTTGGCCGTGGGAAAATCTTCACAGCCTTCTTTTGCCGAGCTGGCATGAAATAAAGAACATCAGAATGCTTTGATAATAAGA
This sequence comes from Eucalyptus erythrocorys, assembly GCA_014182555.1. Lineage (NCBI taxonomy): Eukaryota > Viridiplantae > Streptophyta > Magnoliopsida > Myrtales > Myrtaceae > Eucalyptus > Eucalyptus erythrocorys. The sequence continues at coordinate 60,521 of CM024597.1, read as the reverse complement.
ATGGAAACCAATGATTTCACTTCAATAACTAGGTAAGTAGTTCAATTACCTAGGCATCTTCTAGCCTTTCTCGCAGGCTGGTTAAACCAGGTCTCGACGTAATTTTGCCAATGCTTTCTGAAGTACTCATTTGGCACGACATTGTTATGTTTAACCATGACTTACCTAAAAAGGAAAGAAAAGACAATGCTTTTAAGGTTAAGATGGCTCTGCAATGTGGAAATATCTTATCAGCAAAAGCTATCGGACAGTCAATACATGACAGATTATGATCCAAACATTAACGAAAAGTAAGAAAGCACAGAAGAACCGAACCAACACATGAGCTACTGTTCACGGGTTCCTCCCCGCTGGAATTCCCGAGCTACTGTTCACTGGTTTGGTGAGATGTTTTTTTCCGGAGTTCTGCTCATCGGATTGGGCTGATTTTCGGAGGGAAGCTCCCTCTCTACCTCCTCTACAATCCCACCGAAGGATTTTGCTAGAGCTGGTCTACATTTGGAGAAATCAGCTGCCTTATCTCTGTTTTTCGGACTCTAGCTGCTGTTAAGGTTTCTGCTGTGTTCTGTTCGTCCCGGGTGTTATGCTGGTCCGTTTGAGCTGATTTTGGCTGGTGGCTTCCTCTTACCCATCTCGGCTTACCCTCCAAAGCTCATCTCGTCAGCTGCCTTGTATCTCGAGATCTGCTGTTCGTCCAGGTGCACGCAGCAGGGCCTGGAGTGCGTATCAGTGCAGGTTTCGAAGTCGCCTGGTGGCCTTTCTCCCTTGTTGCTTCCAGAGCTCGGTTGGGGTTGCCTTCCATCCTTCGCACCCTCCCCTGGTTAAGTTTCGAATCCCAACCCTGTTTCGATTTTCTACTGGTGCGAACTGCTTTGCTGCGATTTTCTCTGGTGCGAATTGTGTTGTGCTGGTTTTCTCTGCTGGTTGGAGGAGTGTGGGTGATTGTGGATGGTCCTAAGCTAGTTTGGTGGATTTTAGCTTGGCTTTACTCCCTCATGATGGTTCTTCAGCTGCTGTGATTGGGGTGCAATCCAGGTGTTTGTGGAAATGCCTCAAACAGATTCTGAGGCTAGAAACAGCATTTGTTTGGATAGGTTCGCAGCAGGAACCTCCAAGGGGATTCCAGCTCCCTTGGATGGTTTCATCTCCTCTAAGAACCAGCTAGAGTTGATTGATCCTCCCCCTGCTGCTGTTGGTGGATTTCCGCTGAAGCAAAAGGATGCTTGGGAACCTCAAGGTTGGAGCAAATCAAGGGGGCGTTCGAAGAGCAAGGGCCGTTTGCGTTCCTCTTCCAGGTGGCCTCAGCCAGCGCAGGCCCCTGTGGGACAGCAGCCCCTTCCTGCTCATTCTTGGGCTAATGTTGCTCGTCTTGCGGCTAGAGGCCCAGAGCTTTTGTATACTCCCCCGTCTTTCGTAGATGGTGAAGCTATCATTAACTTGCCGGATGAAGTGCTTGATGTAGTAGATCCAAAATGGCACAAATGCTTGGTTGGGCATTTCGTGGGGAGGAAGAGACTTCCTTATGGTATGGTGGAGCACTCGCTTAAACACCTTTGGGGAGCTAAGCTTGGAGACATCATTACTAATGACCAAGGATTTCTCAGCCCAGAATCGGGACTCCTCTGATCAGGGATCCCATCCCGGAGCCCCAAGCTGTGGCCCCCCATCCTGCGGTGCAAATCCCCTCCGAGCAACCAGCGTCTTGGGACCCCATTCTAGAGTCCCAGCCCACGGCTCCCCAGCTTGCTGAGGTGGAGCCACCTCGCCCTGTGTCCATGGCTGCTCAGAAGGCCTCGGTGGAAGCCTGCAGTGCTGTCTCGACTGATCCTCCAGCTCAGACTTCTTCAAAGCCTCCTTGGAGTCAAGTTAAAAGCAAGAAAAAGAAGAATTCCGGCCCAAAGACGGGCGAGCCATCCCTTCCACTTGCTGTGGTCGTTGAGGATTCCACTCTTTTGAAGGATCTTCTTGTGGAGAAGCCTCCCCAGTCTGTCCCCAAGAAGACTTCTAAGGGTTCTGTGCCCTCTAAAGTTGTTCCATCCCTCGTGGCCAAGTCTTGCTCGGCTCTTGACTGACCCCTCAGCCCGGGGCGTGAAGGTGTCCCTCAAGTGGCGGCCTCGTTTGCAAGCTTAGATGAGGATACCAACACTGTGGGGACCTCCTCCATCCCTCCTCCTTCGAAAGCTCCCCCGAGCATGGAGGCCATCCAGGAGCGCCTCGCCTCCCTAGAACTGGCCCCGGGTCCCGTTCCCAAGACAGGCGATCCGGTTAACCCTCACCGGAAACCGCCCAAGCAGAGGTAGCCCCGCCTCTCTCCTTAGGTGTTTCTTTGTAAATATTGCTTTGTCGTTATTTATATTTTTCGGAGTTTGGAATGTTAGAGGACTCATAGATCCGTTAAGGAGAGCTGAGGTCAGAAACTTTGCTTGGTCGAATAGTCTTTGTTTGATCAGTTTGTTGGAGACCAAGGTGCCATATTATCTATTTCGGTCCTTAGCGGATGCACTTCTTCCAGGATGGAATTGGATAGCCAATTATGATTACTCGCCTAAAGGGAGGATTTGGGTCGGATGGAACCCTTCTTTTGTTAAGTTCGAATTGATCTCGGCTAATGACCAAGCGATTCATGGCAAAATGTCCCTTCTTCGGTCTAGGTCCTTCTGCTACGTTTCGATCATTTATGCGATGCATTCATTCGCAACTCGGAGGCCTTTGTGGGCGGATTTGGTGAGGATGAGCTTATGTGTTCAAGACTTGGCTTGGATGGTGGCGGGAGACTTCAATGCCATTAGAGGTCCGTCTGACAGACTTGGTAGCTATGGCTATTGGCCCCCTTCCTTTGATGAGTTCAACCAGTGTTTGATTCAAGCGGAGCTAGATGATTTGAGATATGCAGGTTTGCATTTCACTTGGACCACATCCTCCGGACCTAACCGCAAGGCGAGGAAGATTGATCGGGTTCTAGTGAATGCGAATTGGTGTTCTCAATTCTCCTTCTCTCTTGTGACTTTCCTCACTCCAGGTATTTCCGATCACTCTCCTATGATGGTTGAGGTGATTCATCCCTCCCATCGGAGGAAGCCTTTCAAATTCTTTGATTTTTGGATGGAGCACCTGTCTTTTAATGACATTGTGGAGCAAGTATGGGATACACTGTCTATTAGAGTTCCCTTGTATAGGCTTGTCTGCAAGTTGAAGGCTCTCAAGATCCGTCTCAAACAGCTTAACAACTCTTCATTTTCCAACATCTCTGAGAGGGTCGGGGTTGCCAAAAATCTTTTAAGGCTAGCTCAGCTTGACTTACAGCAGGACCAGACCAGCGTCCTCTTGGCGGAATTGGAGGTAGAGCACCGAAGATCCTATGTGGAGCTGAGAAATCAGCAGCGGGAAGCCTTCTTCCAGCAGAAATCCAGAATTAGATGGCTTGAGAGTGGTGATAAGAACACTAGGTATTTCCACCATTCAGTCAAGTCTAGGCAGTTGAGGAACAGGATCCTCACCGTCCTTGATAGAAATGGGAACTTAGTTATAGAGCCTACTCTTGTGCAAAGTACCTTCACTTCCCACTTCCAGGATTTGTTTGTAGCTTGTCCCAGTATTAGACCCTCTATGCAGGACCTGCTTCAAGTTATTAGAAGTCCCTTGCGACAAGACCAGGTTAGCCTTCTCACTCAACCTTTTACGGATTGTGAGATTTGGGATACTTTTTTCTCCTTGGCTCGTGGTAAGGCCCCTGGCCCAGACGGCTTTGGGGTGGAATTTTTCAAGCACAATTGGGAGCGTAGGTTCCCTGGTTATTGAAGTTGTTAAGGACTTCTTTACCACAAGTAGACTTTTGAGAGAAGTTAATGCAACCATATTGATGATGATCCCTAAGATTCCAAATGCGACGTCGATAAATGATTATAGGCCCATTGCATGCTGCAATACGATATACAAATGCATCACCAAGGTGCTAGCTAATCGTATTGCAGCGGTCCTTCAGGAGTCTATCAGCCCTTATCAGAATGCCTTTGTCAGAGGCTGCCGCATTCGGGACAATATCCTTCTAGCTCAGGAGCTGTTTGCAGGGTTTCACCTCCACCCATACTTGCCCAAGTGTGCTGTGAAGGTCGACTTCCAGAAGGCCTACGACACCGTTGATTGGGACTTCCTTGAAATGGTCCTAGTTGCTTTTTGCTTCCTGGATCATTTTGTTCGCCTCATAATGGTATGTGTTCACACTCCCATGTTCTTTATTTCCTTGATTGGTGATCTGCATGGATTCTTCCCTAGTGGTCGCGGTCTTAGACAAGGGGACCCCATATCCCCTTATCTTTTCACCTTGGTCATGGAAGTCCTTTCTGGGATTCTAAGTATGTGGGCGTCTCAACCTAGTTTTAACTTCTTTTGGAGATGCAAGCCTACAAGACTTTCTCACCTCTTTTTTTGCGGATGATGTCTTTCTTTTTTGTCGAGCTGACATGAATTCAATCTCTCTCCTTAAGGAGGGGTTGGATACCTTCTCAGCTTGGAGTGGACTGAAGCCGAACAACAACAAAAGTGAGATCTTCCTTGCAGGTGGCTCGGATGAGTTGAGAGCTAGTATTAAGGAGGCACTTGGTTTCATGGAGGGTGTGCTACTGGTGCGTTATTTGGGAGTTCCTATCATTACTTCCAGGCTTGGGATGGCGGATTGTGTCTCTCTAGTTGATAGGATAATGGCCAAGGTGCAATCCTGGACTCACCATTTCCTATCCTTTGTTGGAAGAGTCCAACTCATAAGGTCAATTCTTCATGCAATCCAAGTATATTGGGCTAGCATCTTCACTATTCCTCTTGCTGTGTTGGATTGAATTGAGCAGATTCTTAGGAAATTCCTTTGGAAGGGACCCAGTCTTGGAAAGGGTGGTGCAAAAGTCTCTTGGGACGATGTCTGTTTACCCAAGGATGAAGGAGGGCTAGCTATTCGAAGGTTGCGTGACTGCAACAAGGCGGCAATGCTGAAGCACATATGGATTCTCTTTACCGACAAGGAATTCTTATGGTGTAAGTGGATCCATACAACCTTCTTGAAAAGAAAGAGTTTTTGGGTAGTAGGGCAGCTTGCTTTCTGTTTGTGGGCTTGGAAGAGAATTCTCCACCTTAGATCAGAGTTTTGTCTTCGTTTTCGGTGGCATATTGGGGATGGCCAGTCGGTTTCCCTCTGGTTTGATCACTGGCATCAAAGAGGTCCTCTCGACCACTTCTGCTCAGAGACGACTATCTTGAGTTTGGCCTCCCTTCACATGCCACGGTTGCTAATCTCTTCTCTCTAGCGGGGCAGAATTTCAGGTCAGTGATTGACTCTTGGGAGATTCCACTCCCTTACCTTTTTGCGAATCCAGATTGCTTTACTTGGGCTGATAGTCCCGATGGTATATTCTTTGTTGCTTTTGCCTGGGATATCATCAGAAAGAGAAAAGACAGAGTTATCTGGGCTTCCTTTGTTTGGAGCAGAGTTATCACATCGAGGTGCCAATTCAACTTCTGGCTCTTGGTGAAGAATCATTTGCCCACCCAGACTTTTCTTATGTCCTATGGTAGAATTGGGTACAAGGTTTGTCCGTTTTGCAAGCTTACTCCGGACTCCTTGGATCATCTCTTCTTTGGGTGCTCTATCACTACTAGTATGGCTTATTTTTGGGGAGCTAAGTGTAATCTCCCCTGGAGGAACAAGACTTGGCCAGAAAATCTCCTTTGGGCTATGAGCTTCCTTTCCGGTAATGACTTCCACCGTTTTGTAGCCCGCTTCTCTTTTGCTGCCCTGTGCTATCTCGTTTGGAAGTATAGGAATGATGCTCTTTTCAGAAATCCTGCAGTCTCTCCTGCGACAGTTAAGAATCATCTCTTGAGAGTGGTCAGGGATAAAGCTTTAACTTTCAGGTATGTCGAAGACAATCCTAGAAACCGAAGACTTCAAAGAAATTAGGGTATGGATCCTACTATCTTTGCTCCCATTTGACTATTTGGTGCCTTCTCCTGATGTTCTTGACTTCCTCTTCGACACTTGCTGTAGGGTTCTTCTCGGTTTGGCTCGTGCTGCGTTGCTGGAGGATTGCTGCCTCTCTTTGGTGTTCCGCTTACTTCCGTCTTTTGTTTTGGGAGTTAGGTATGGGGCCCTGCATGGTTTCCTTCCCGTTTCTAGTTGCCTTTTAGGCTCTAGCTTGCTTTGACCACTCTTGCGGGTTTCTCTTGCGTCCGACACCCTTACACTCGACTTGACGTTTGTCTTGTTGAGTGCAAGATTTTGTGGTGCTGGACTTTGTATATGTTGGTTTAAAGCTTATATTACTTATTACCTTTTACCAAAAAAAAAAAAAAAAAAAAAAAAAAAAAACGAAAAGTATAGCAAATTTGTTATTTCAATCTTTGAAATTTTAAAAGTGGTTTTCAGTGCCTAGATAGAAATTCAGAAAACTAGATATCAAGGGCACACAATCTGCCACATTGTCGACGTGATAATTTCAATCCGGAATAACCACTTTCACAGAAGAGAAAGAATGACATAATAAGGGAGTAAATCGAACAATATGGTGTTAGATGACATCACTTTTTAGTTTTGTCAAGCAACAGCTTAAATAAGCCGAAACATGCTGAGCTCAAATCAGGATGTATTCCTAGACTGTTGAAATCCAAAAATCTCATTTACAGTACAAGAACCATGTCTGAATTTAGAATTACAGTCCCCATTTAGGGCATCAACATTCTTGAACCTCCACACTCCCACAGCACCCTAGACAACAAAATGCTACGTCGCAAACAATCTCGACAAGCAGAACCATCGAAACTAGATTCTTACCTCCTCAGCCCAGAAAAAGGAAACAGCTACTTCGGCCAATGCATCACCAGAAACCTTTCGTCAACCCACATAAACAAGAATCCGATCGAGCGACAACAAAACACAGCATTTACAACACAATATGTTCGGTAGGAAAAGAAACACCACGAATCAACAACATCTAGGGGCTATTTAGTAACCATCTAAACAGTACCCGTCTTGAAGTAATTTTGGAACAAAAATACGTTTAGTAAAATTTTTGTTCCTGGAAATAGATTTGGAGTAGAATCAAGAATAAAAAAAAAAAAAAGTTGATTCTTTGTTTCCGGAAACAATTCTAGAATCAAATCTACCTAATTTTTCCTTTTTCCATCTCTTTTTTCTTTTATTCTTTTTTTCCTCTCTTGTTCTTCAAGCGCCATTGCCGTCTATCGCCGCCCCCCGCCGAACGCCGCCGTCTGCCGCCCATTGCCGCTGCTTGCCAGCGAGGCCGTCAGTCGTCGGAGGCTCGCCTAGTCGTCGGCAAGGCTTGGCGAGCTCACCGGAGGCTCGCCCAGCTACCAGTGAGGCCTGGCAAGCTTGCCGGCGCCTCACCCAGCCATCGGCGAGCTCGCCTAGTTGCCGGCAAGGCGGGCCTCCCTTGGCCATTGGCAAGCCTCCCTTGGCCGAGCGAGGCTCGGCCCAGTCATTGCTGGGCGAGGCTCGACCTCGACCAGATCTAGCGAGGCCAAGTTCGCCCAGTCAAGGCTCAGCCGATGAGGCACGGCCTCGTCAAGGGCGAGCGATGCTTCAGTTAGGTCACCGGCCCTCATTTGACCAGTCACTGGTCGTCCCAAGGCCGGCAACTGACAACCTTGAAGGAGGAGGAGGAAGAAGAAGAAGAAGGGGAGGAAGAAAGGAAAAAAAAAAAAAAAAAAAAAAAAAAAAAAATTAATAAAATTATTTACTAAATAAAAAATGATTTGAAGTATGAATGGAAATTTTGCTATATATAGAATACATATTTAATTTTGTATTTTAATTTATTATTCAATATTTATATTTATAGTTTATACTATAGTTTATACTATATGTTTATTACTTAGTATAAATATAATTAATCAACAAAATTTCTATAATTTGATAAACTTTTAGAATTGGAATAGAAATTTTATAAAGTTACCAAACACATTTCTCTTCTTTTTCTATTCTAAAATCAGAAATTTTATATAGTTACCAAACGCGTTCTTTTACTCAAAAATTATTCTCGGGAACAGAATAAATAATAATCATTTATGATCAGAATTTGTTCTCGGGAGCAGAATTGTTACCAAACACGCCCCAAATGGCCCAATTAGATTGGGCGAAGGCCATCCATAGATTGAGCTCGAACTCGGCAAAGCCAGAATGATGACTGTGAATGATGCCGAAACTCTCAACCGACCAAGTGGACAGAAACAGGGCGAAAGCAAACATATTCAAACCTGACATGAATCAAAGCGAATCCAACACGAATCAACCGGAGAAGGGGAGCGGCACGGAAGCGGAATACACATGATCACGCAACAATCAGCATCGAAAATTTCAGAGAATCGGCCTCAAACGGTACCTGCCTCAGTGCTTGGGAACCGAGTGGTGCGATGGTTCGACGAAGGGAAGCTGGCTGGACTGGGAGAGAAGCTTTATATTGCTTCGTACACAAAACCCTAGGGCTTACATATTGGATCCGAAGAAGAAGAAGAAAAACGGGCCTTGGGAAGTATGTTTAAGAAAAGATGCTTGGTCAAAGATTTGGTGATTGGGAATGATTCGGACTTAGTATCTTGTAATATCTTCTTCTAGTGTTAACTTCGAATTATGAGGTCTGTTAGTATCCATGTTACATTACAACGAATTAGATTTATGAAAAGACCGGTATTGTATGGTACAAGAGAGACAAGTGCTATTGTGGTCAAGGTTGGCAATGTAATCACTGAATTCATTGCACTTCACTTCCTTCCCATGAGTAATAATCTTTGTTTTCACCTAGTGATGATTATGATTTGTGCTTTGCATAAATGCAAGAAGGACCTGATTGGTTGATTCCAAGATTCCTCTTGGGCAGTATCAAGGCCAATCTCTTGTCAGACATGATGCATTGGATTAGAAAAGCATGTGTTACACCAAGAAATGACTAACTTTTATTATTGACAAGTGATAAGTTTGGTTGACTATCCAAGAGGTTATTTATGAACAAGGGGGTTGACTTAATGGATACTAAACAATCTACATTGATCATTGATGATTTGTCAATTGCAGATTTGCTTAAGTTTTGGAATTAGAAGACAAGTGAAATGTGTTGATTTCATCAACACATGACCACATGATTGTTCCAATTTTTGTAATTAGAACTACTAATTGCATATATGGAACTTTTGTTAGCAGGCTATAAATACTTACCATGAATATTATAAATTTTCTCGCACTTTTTCCCAAATATTAGTTAATGAAGTTTAATTATTTTCCATTCAATCTTTTTTTTTTTTCGTAAATTTACTTTTTGGCACTTTAAATTTTATAACTTGTTTATCATTTCATCTTTCAATTTAGTGGGCCACTTATGCAATTGTGATTGCACATGAACGATAATCACGGCATGTACGAGAATTCAACCTAATATGTACCTTGTAGATGTGTGACCATTTTTTTCCCTTTCGAAAAGAAAAATGCCTATTTGCTTGTAGCCCATACCATTATATTCAAATAATATATATATATATATATATATATATATATATATATATAAAGTAGTGAGACATACGCAATGTGTTGACATTGCAAAACAATTAAGGCAAGACAAATACCCATACTATAGTCGATCTTAATTATCACTTTGTCAATACCAACTAATTGAATGTGCCCTTTATTTATGTAAAAAATATCTACATTTTTCACTTGCTTGGATTAGGTGATATTTCAAGTCCGACTTCTCATATAGATCAAATTTGCCTCTTTGGTCCGATTGGAGGTAGGCCATTGACAGTGAAATTGAAGGTGATATAGGCCACCCAAAGTAAAACATTGAGCTCGAAAGACTTTGACATTTTGCTTTCAGTCACCCTAAGTATCTTTCCACATCAAACTATGGAGTGGCTAAGGAGATGCCCTAGAATTCCGATCCATAAAATTGCTTACTGTGAAGGCTACGGCATTACGGTCTTCTCTGTCTCTTCTATGACATAAGTGCTAAAATAAAAAACGCAAAAATTATATTAAGAAAGAAAGACCAGATCATGTCACCCTCATTATTGTTCACCGTTTAGCCTTTGGTCATTTTCATCTTGATGTTCCATGTTTCACTCAAAAAGTGAAAATCTTTCACCAAATATGTTGATGTTGGTTTTTTATAAGGATTATGTATTGATATTGTACAAGAAGTTATTTAGCTACTCATATTTTATTTTATTTTGAGTGTGGCTTGGCTAACCGTCCTCCATCCAATGACGGAGTGACGGTCAACAAATGAACACTGATTTTGTGACGAAATCGAATGACTTTTTCAGCTGGTTTCATCTCACCCAAATTTTTTTATATTTATTTATTTTTATTGTAAGCTTAAATTGAAAGATAAAATCTTAAGATGGCCCACACAATCAATTTTCATGAATATGATAAAAAATAAATTAGATACTAAAATTTAAATAAGTAGGTACAAAATATTATCATCTACTAAAAAGAAATCGTTAATATGATTATATAGATCTAGTAAGTTTAAAAGATGAAAAAACACTTGAGACGTTGGCTTTGCAATTAATAACAATTCATTGTTGGCTTTTTAGTCCTTTCGCCAAAATCAAATTACTTTAGAAGGATTCTTTGGTAATTTAAAATTAAGACCAGTGATATCGATTATGCATGAAATGAATGAAGTGAACAAAATAAGAATAATGAATTAATAGAAAAGAAAATTTACCCCATTGATCCAAATCTCATAGATGAAGGTGTGTTAGGCCTAAAACGAGACGCGGATATTTGGAGTGCCAAAACTTGACATAATGGGACATTTAAGTATCAAGTTAGGAAAGTTACACTTAAGTACCAAAATTGGATTATAGACTAATTAAGTGCTAACGGCGAGAAAATCCAACCAAAATATTGACTTGACTTTTTTTCGGCGAGACAAGTACAAAACGATGTTATTTTGCATGTTGACATGGCTACATAACTCGAAAATGATGTCATTTTGTATGTTGACGTGGTTAGATAAGCAAAAAATGACATCATTTTATCTCGGATTTGAATTTTAATATAAATATTAATTAAATTAAATTTACAAGTAATTTTTTTTTTTTAGAAAAAAAAAGGAAGAAGAAGAAGTTGCAGAAGGCATTAGGCAAGAACTATGCAAGCCTTCATCATCGCCACTTCCCCACTACTGTCGGGAAGGGATGGCGACAGTGGGGGAGGGGTCAGCCAAGGTTGCTAGCTTGACAACGGTGGAGAGGTGACGATAAGGGCTTGCACAGCCCTCACCCAATGCCTTCTGCAACCTTTTTTATTTTTTATTTTATTTTTTTAAGTTTTAAATTAAATTAAATTAATATTTATATTAAAATTCAAATAAGAGGCGATGTTGTTTTAGCTCTTCTTTGCTGACTCAACTCGACTTATATTATTAAAAAATGCCATGTGGGATTTTTGAGAGCCTTCATTGGACTTGGCACTCGGATGTCTCAATTTTAAAAAAAAAGTGACACTTATATGTATTTTTCGTAACTTTTGGCATTTAAGTATCTTCCCATGTCAAGTTTTAGCACTTCTGCTATACTTCTACCGGCCTAAAACATTACAAAATCAATTTTATTGTCAAGTATTTTTTTTATATTTTAAATTTAATATATCCATATAATGACATTAACGATTTCTTTTTAGTTGGTAATAATACTTTTTACTTGTAATATTTATATTTTAGTATCTAATTTATTTTTTCATCATATTCATGAAAATTAATTGTATGGGCTCTCTTAGGATTTTATTTCTCAATTGACGCTTGCAATTTTAAAAAATAAAAAAAATTGGGTTAGAGGAAACCGGTTGAAAAAATCAACCGGTTTCCTCACAAAATGAGCAGTGCTAATGTTGATCATTACTCCGTCACTTGATGAAGGATGGTCAGCTTAGCATTTTTCTTTTTTCTTTTTTTCCACATAAAAGACCAAGATGAGACACCTACAAAAAACCGTTGATCATCTTTTAGATTGATGAGTAGGAGTCACTAAATTAATACATCATTGTCACCGATTGAAAATATTTTTAGATTTCGTATCTTCACCTCATTTTACATAAAAATAATGACAAAAATATCTTTGAAAATCACGAATATTTATTCATTTTTTGCATGGAGTCCATATAGTACTGTTCAATTGTAAATGTAAATTGTATAGCATGATATTCAATGGGCACAGTATTAAGTTAGCTAAGTCATTTGTAATCAGTGGAGTTAAATCTAGATAATTAAAATGTTCGTTTCATCCAAATTGTATTGAAAATGGCTAAGTAACGATGAAAGCTTACATGAAATACATACATAAACATATTATAATTATTCATTCATTCATAACATGTTGGTATAAGTTATCTAGGCCAATCACTTCTATGCAACTTTTTATTTATTTTAAATTTAGCAATGAAGTGGTGTCACGCCCCGAACCTCGAGCGCGCGCACATCCCTTGGTGGTCGACTAAATTGCGACGTTCTTAGGACGTGTCGCTGACCCAATCGATTATGCACATGTGGAAGCGTATAATAAATAATCCCTAGATAACACAAACATGGGATAGAAAAGCAGGACAACAATTTTCACAAAACACACTTTCATAAACAAACTAGTTTATATACAATACTAGTCTATTAAACAAGGGTCAACTCCGAAAAGAAGAGTCACTAAGCCATCTAGGCACAAGACTCCTCAATGGAGACCTCCAAGACCTCCGAGACCTCTGGGGGTTTTGGGTCTACCATGACACCATCAGAGGGGTCAGCTACCCCCTCATCTGCCGCGGCGTTGACCGCAACGGTAGGGATGTTGAAACCCTACAGGGGACCTTCGCAGACCTCATTAGGCCTGTCGTGACCAAATTTTTCGGGTATGAACCACCTAGGATTTGGCTAATGGATTGTTAAGCCTAGACTTAACTCGGGCTTTCCCAAGCTCATACCAATTCGCGACTTAGGTTTGAATTCTTAATATACAAATAATTTTCAATTGGGAATCGCCACTAATCTATTTTTGGTGGGTCGATTAGAAACCCAAGTAAAGCAATGGGAGTTTTACTTTACTTCTACGAACCAGAGATTCTAGACACGGGGACTTGGTTACACTAGATTTATCTAACGCCCTTTCGGTACCTTTTCTTTTTATTTTTGAAAAATGTTTGGCAGACAGCTTGAATTGATTTTAATTTATCTCCCTAACATATAGGGTGATCATGCGGGTGCGCAATCCACCAATTTAACACCCAATAAATAAATAAATAAATAAATAAATAAATAAGTGGATGGCAAAACTTACCTTAAAGCAATAAAAGCACCTGCGATGTTAAATTAAAATTCACATCATCAATCCAAGATATGGTTTCTAATTAACACGTAATTTTCTGATTTTTATTTTCACTTTATTTAATGGAATTTAATCTAAATGCAATGCATGCTAACAACCTAATATGACATGGCAAAATGATCTAAATGACATGAACAAAGTAGATCCTAAAGAAGTGCAGTAATTTAAATAGCAACCTAAAATGTCTTAATATGCAAATTTTAATTAAATGGCCCTAAAATGCAAATTACTTAACATGCACCTAATTTTTGGATTTTTTTATCTGGAATTTTGAATTAATAAAAGCCCTAATTGAACTACCTAAAATGAATAATTTTCTAATTCATGTATAGGATTAATTTAAATTAACCCTATTTTGACTTAGAAAACCATTTCTTTATTTTTTGTTTTTTTTTTTAAAAAAAAAAAGGTGCCAAGTTTTCTAAGAATGAAATTATCTAAATCTAATCCTAACCTATTTAAAAAGAGATTTCTAAAAAATATGATCCTAAAAATGTGATTATAAAAAAAAAAACTAATTTACTAGCCTAAATGTCTTATTTACTAAATCTACATATCTAATTCTTCATGCTCATGCAAGATTTTTGATTTTTTCTTTTTGATTTTATGATTTTATGATTTTTTTTTTCTAAAAATTGCAATTTATCCTAAAAAGGTGGAAGTAATCTATCCTAAGATATTTGAATGAAATTCCTAACTAAATTAAAATTTTGTCCTATTTAAACTAGGAATTAGGTTATCCTAATTTAAATTAAGACATTGTTTTAATTTAGTAATTTCTAGCCTAAGATGCAATCTATCTAAAAAATGATCTAAGCTTAAAATTAAATATGCAATTCTATTCTAAAAATTGATGATTTTTTGTTTGCTTTTTGCCTTTTTTTTTTTTTAAAATTTGACATGCAATTCAACTAGCATCCTAGGTGAATTTTGCTTTTTTGTTTTTTTTTTTTTTCATGACTTAATTAAAATCCCTAATCTAAATATGCAAGACAATAAAAACTAATCCTAGTTTAAGTTTTTTTTTTTGATTTTTTGATTTTTTTTCGAAATTAAAAATTTCTAATAATTGAACATGCAACCTAAATTAATTGATTTTTTTAAAAAAAATTCATGATAACTAGAATGCTTAGCCTAAATGTGCAAATAAACCTAAACATGCAATATTCTAACTCAGACATATTTCAATATAAACAAGGCAATCAAGACCATCCAAAATTATCCAGAAAAAATTGCACATCATTCAAATCAAGGGACAATATTTCGCTAGTAAAATCGATAAATTGATCTTAAGCCTTAAAAATCAAAATATCAATTTCATTCCCGCATAATTAATTACTTCGTCTAAAGCCTTATAGACGAAATAAAAAATCGGTGCGGTTGCGAATTGAGGATAAATTGGAATTTCCAATCACATATCAAGGCCTAATGTTGTTAAAAAAAGTAGAATAACAATAAAACAATAACAATAAAACAATAAAAATAAAATAAAGTAAATAAATAAAAGAAAATCTACATAATTGATTTTTTTTTTTTTTTTTTTTTTTTTTTTTTAGGGGAAAGTGGCCGCCGGCTTTGGGGAGGAGGGTTGCTAGCTAGGTTTCCGGCGGAGCTCCGGGGATGGCATGATGGCGGCGCGACGCCAGGGGGCTCGAGCGTGGTGGATCGGCGACGGCAGGGGCGCGCGGATTGAAAGGCCGACGGCGGAGGCGGCGTCGGAGATCTTGGGGCACGGCGGATCGGCGCGGGCTGGACACGGACGGATCTCGAGCGGCGTCGCGGGATTGGCTCGGCTTCAGCGGCGGGCGCTGCGGGGACGGCGTGGGCTAATTTGGTGCTCGGCGAGGAGACGGAGCAGCGAGCGGCGATGGAGGAGGCGCGGCAGAGGCTCGGCGAGGGGGCTTGCGGAGGCAGCGCTGGTTGCTCGTGCGGCGAGGGCTGCCGGAGTCGCGGAGATTGGCAGAAGCGACGGCGGGTGTGGCGATTTGGGGCTAGCAGCCGGATGCGGGCGATGTAGGGGCGCCGGAATAGCGGCGGCTGGCGGCTCGGGCGGCAAACGGACGGTGGACGCGGCTGGGTCGCGGACCGGCGCGGCGAGGGCTTCCCCGCGAGGAAGACGATCACCAGTAGCCTCCTTTCTTTTCCTTTTTTTTTTCTCCTTTTTTTTTTTCTCTCTCTCCTCAAATCCCTCTCACGTCGCACGTCCCTCTCTCGTCCCTTCTCTCGCTCCTTTGCGGACTTCTTCTTTTCCCAAGAACCGAAACCCTCTTTTTCTTTTTTCACTTTTTGACCTTTTTTCGTTTTTTTTTTTGAAAGAAGAAGCCCCCACGGACGACTCTCCCTCCCTTTTCGGCTTTCCTTTCTCTTTTTTTTTTTGAAAACCCAGAGAGTCCCCCTCCTTTTTTGCCCTAATTTTTCAATTTCCGCCCCTTCTTTTTTGATGGAAGGACCCCCTTTTATAAGCCGAAAAATCGAATCTTTGGGCATATTTTATTTCTAATTTTACTTACGCACGATACTCCTCAATATATCGTTGAAATATTTTTGCATATCTTATCCAAAAATTCCCCTTTTTGCGCAAAACTGCATCTCCTAGTATATTGTCTAAAATCTTGACGGAATAAAATAAAACTTGCCTAAACTAAACTACATGCCATGTGATGATTTTTTTATTTTTTAGCAAAAATGGTCCCCAAAATTTTAGGTGTCAACAGCTGCCCCTCTTTGAAGGTGAGCTCGCAGAGGTTGCCTTCAAAGACAAATTGAGACCTAAAATTTTGGCCATGCTCAAGTAATGAATGATTTTTTGTTGGAAATTGAATTCCATTTTTTAAATGCAATTTATATAATGCATGGAAATGCTAATACAAATGTATGATGCGAAAGGAAATAATGTACCTATAATTGCTCACCAATCAGTGTTGTAGAGCATCTTGAGGTACATGATAAATACCTATTTGCTTCACAAGTACCCAATTCTCACTCAGGTTTCTTGAAAAGCCTAACAAATAATAAATTGAACATTCACATCCAAAGTGAAATGTTCAAATCAAGACATCCAGGTCCAAACTGAGTTGTCAAGAGTTTTTGGGCTCGAAATACCTAGATCCTGACTAAGGTATAACGAGAAAGATTAAAAACATTCACATCCAGAGTGAAATGTTTAAATCGAGACATCCGAGATCCGGACCGAGATGTCAAAAGTTTTTGGGCTCGAAATACGTAGATCCAGACTAAGGTATAACGAGGAAGATGAAAAGTTTAAATCAAGACACCCAGATCCTGACTAAGATGTCAAGAATTTTGGACTCAAAAACTCGAAATACCTAGATCTAGACTAAGGTATAACGAGAAAGATGAAAAACTTAAATCAAGACACCCAGATCCTGACTGAGATGTCAAGAGTTTTGGACTCAAAATACCTAGATCCAGACTAAGGTATAACGAGAAAGATGAAAACATTAAATCAAGACACCCGGATCCCGACGAGATGTCAAGAGTTTTGGACTCGAAATACCTAGATCCGGACTAAGGTATAACGAGAAAGATGAAAAACTTAAATCAAGACACCCGGATCCTGACTGAGATGTCGAGAGTTTTGGACTCGAAATACCTAGATCCAGACTAAGGTATAACGAGAAAGATGAAAAACTTAAATCAAAACACCCAGATCCTGACTGAGATGTTGAGAGTTTTGAACTCGAAATACCTAGATCCAGACTAAGGTATAACGAGAAAAATTAAAAAACATTTACATCCAAAGTGAAATGTTTAAATCAAGACATCCAGATCCAGACTGAGATGTCAAATGATCTTACCTTTAATGAGGATAGTTGGTGTTACATGTCTAGGACCCGTACCATTCTACGGTCGCCTAGACTGAGGTTTCGCTTGGCTAGGACCCGAACCATTCTTCGGTCGCCTTAATCAGATTGAATCTGGAGAAAAATCTTTGGGGGACAACTCAATTGAGTATCGATATACTTAAAATGGAATACCTACACAATGACAAATATTCAAGGTATGGATAGAGATATACTTATCTGGTAAAATCTCTGATCTTCAGGGATATGTCTCCTGCAAAACATGGTTATAGGAGAGGCAACAGGCGTTTGCAATCATAAACATGCATGACTTTAATGGATGTTCATGATAATTTCCATTAATCTTGCATCATCTAATTTCCATTCTGAACACATGAGTGTCATGAATGTGTCAAATGAGGGATCCTTTGGTCTGAAAGAACTTTTCTCTCATCCTCATTAAAATGGCTATTTTATCCTGACCTTTGATGCAAGATTTTGTCAATCACTCTATCTCACCATCATCATGCTAAACAAGGGTCCAAGCGATCTCGCAAGTGGTACGATCTTACCAATCTGAGAGGTCTTTTAAGAGGGACCGTAATGTGGGCTTGGTCAATGGCTTAACAAAGGGGACTCTTTGAGTCAAGCTTGTTTGAAAAATATTCTGCAATCATCTTGGGGTTTACAAGTCAAGAAACACAAGAAATGAGGCAGACATTATCTTACTCACACTTCTTCGAGCAATGCTTTCGAACATATGAACCTTCACGTTAATTTAAGTACCATAATCTGAAGAGACTTTGCAAGGAACGTAACGTAGGCTTGGTTAATGGGTTAAGAAACGAAAGGATTATTAGGCTCAAAAAGTGTTTAGAGGGTAAAGTTGGTGATCATCTTGACACTTCCACTGATTTGCTTCCTTAATGTCGAAGATTTCCTTTTGCACTCATTGATTGCAACAACATTCGAGCCTTTTTTTTTTTTGTACCGCCTTGTTCAGGGTATGACTAAGCATAGCAGGCATTTTTTCTTTTTCTTTTCTTTTTCTTTGGGCATCGGCCTTGCTTTTACCAGGCACACTGCTTTTTATGCCCCTTTTGCACTTTTTTTTTTTTATCAGAACCTTCATTTTTTGTGGGCATCCTAGTTCATTCCACTTGAATTTGTCTTGCCCCAGTGTAGGGGATGATCACCAACTGGGTTTAATATGAAATGAATTCATAAGCTCAAGTGGGCTATGCAATGGATAAAAGTGTATAGGATAGAGAAATGACTGCTCTTCATCATCTTAAGGCATTTTAATTATCGTACAAGTTACACTGCGAAAGCAATACCCAAAGATTGACGCAAGTGTGAGTAAGAAAATTCCTACCCTTGATTTCAAACTTGTCCCAATGTGGGATGATCCTTGACAGGGGTAATTTGAAAGTTTTTCATGTGTATGGGCTCAAAGGGCTAAACAATAGATATACCTGTAGTGTTTTGGGTAGAGGAAGAAACCGCCCCTCATCACTTTGGATGACATACCCTTTGCGAGACCGCCCTTTTCCTTGCGGGCATGGAATTTTTCACACAACTTACTGGGGATTAGTGTATGAAATAGTGTATGGAATAAGGCTTGCCTTTCATCATTCCAAGATATCCCATTTGACACATTCAATTTTTCTCACGCAATTCATCATGGAGAATATGCAAAATTTGCAACAAATTTGAATAATTGAATTTGCAACTCATTGAGGCAAAAAAGTGCTTGCAATTCAAACATGACACAGCAAATTCAATCATGGTAATACTTCCTGATAGCATGCGAATTAACTAGAGTGGAAAAACTCACGACCATCCTTTTCTGCCAAGATTGAAGCACCTCCAGAAAATTCACCACATATGGTCCACTATAATTTGGAGTAAACTTGCCCCTAAGATTTAGAATTGGATTGGACCACTTCCACATCTTTACATGCTATAAGATTATCCCTGAAACATGAAGTAGATAAATTAGAAAAACAAACAAACAGTAATCTGTATTTTTTGAAAGATTTTTTTGAAAGACTTTTTGAAAGACTTTTGAAAAGGATTTTTTTTTAAACATTTTGACACGAGGAAGCATGATGAAGCCCGGGCCTCGAATTCTCCTTGGATTTTTCTTTTGTTTTATCGGCTGGATATCATCACCGGGTTGGTTTGGTGTACCTCATCATGCCCTCAAAATAAAACTTGTAATTTTATTGATATTCATCAATCAATTACATTTATTGAATGGAAAGTGCAAATCCAAGTCCTAAAAAGAAAACGAAAACAATCGCTAGATAGCGATAATTATTCCTAGAAAGCAATAAAAATTCCCACATAGGGGAATGCGAGAAATCGATAAATGAGCTACTCTTGTGGGCCAGGGCCCATTTCTTCGGGGGATCCTTCGTCAATGGCTCCTATGACGATGTCATCGAACAAGCTTGTTACTCCTTCCAGCATGTCTTCAGGGTCCTCGGTCTTCGGGGGTGTTGGATCATCCATGCCACCCCATCCATCTGGGACAACGCTACGAGGATCAATGTAGAAGCTTGGAGGGGCAGAATACTTCACTAGGTAGTCAAACTTGCCGCTCGGCTGCCCTGAGTGTCTATTACTTCCGCCTTATCCCGCATCATTATTGGAGGACCAGGGAATGTCTCGTGAATGCTTGGGGGCAATGGGTTTTGCCTCCCTTGTCTTTGGTTAGGTATCGGGTTCGTCCTTCCCCGTCTTCGTCCTCCGAGATTTTGTCCCCCTCTTCCAAAGAAGATGGGATCTCTCGAAGGGCTTCATTGGGACTTTGAATACCCTGACCATTCCTTCCAAGGCTACTATCAGGAACAAAATCATTCCCATCCATGACCCCTTCCATCATAAAGGTAGCATTTGAAACTTCAAGAGTGGGTGGTGGTGAATCTCGAGATGCATCAACTGAGTGATAACTCGATTCGAATTTAACGTCTGGTTCCAGGATAGCATTAACTATACCCTCATGTTCCGGTAGCGGATTCTTCCGGGACATTCGGCCGAGCGGTTTGGAATGAAAAGGCCTTCGTGTCCGGAGGTTTTGGATCTTGTGCTTGAGGGTGAAACACTCATCGCTTGAATGCCCCAATTCCCCACTATGGTAATCACACTTCTTTGTTGGATCATAACTACGAAGGGTTTCGCGGTTAGGGCGCTTTGGTTCGCTAGTAAGCAAACCTTTCTTTCTTAAGATTGCCAACACCTGGGATGGAGATCCAGGGAGAGGAGTGAACTCCCTTCTATCCTTTGCAAATGGTTGACGACCAACGATTTGTTGCTGCCTTGCATTGATATGGACAGCCAGGCCACGGTTGGTACTTTCTTGGCTATAAGCCACATTCACGTCTTCAACAGCTTCTTTCTCCTTTTTGGCGGAGAATCTCTTACTTGACGGTTCAAGAAACCATCCTTCCCTTATCCCCATCTCGACTTGTTCTCCCACAGGAATCAGTTGGTTGAAACTCTCGACATAAGTGCTTGCCATCCGATTACGCAACTCAGATGGGAGGGTCTTTATGAACAGCTTCATCAACTCCTTGTCAGTAGGCTCAGGAGTGATTTGAGCAGCTAGATTTCGCCACCTCACGGCGTACTCCTTGAATGACTCGCTCCTCTTTTTCTCCATCTTCAAGATCTTCTCGGGAAGGTGCGATGTCCATGTTGAACTTGTACTGCTTGAGAAATGCATCAGCCACGTCATTCCAAGTCTCAAGAAGGTTCACATTCTTCATAACATACCAGTTCAGCACGGGCCCAGTCAAACTTTTCAAACTCTGGCATCTTGAACTTGCTAGGCATCTTGACCTTTTCATAAATCGAGAGGTCGAACGGGAGTGGGCTCTATGACTCTTGCAGTTGCTTTATTTTCTCTTCGAGTTTCGCGAAGCGATCATCCTGCTCCGTCTTGGGAATGTTGATAAGCTTAGGCGTTTCCACATTGATCGAGATTGAGTCTTCTTCCAAATCAGGCATGTTGTCATCACCCAATTGGGTCTTGTCTGTCCGCTTCGGGGCAATAATCTGGGGAAGAACAGGTGGAGGACTCGGATTGACTTGAAGGGATTTGATTTGAGCTGTTATAAGCTCCATAATGGAAGCTAATTGACGGAGTTGATCTTCCATGTTGGACATACGATCATGCATTTCATTTTGGTCGGTCATTCTTGCTCTTAATCGTGTAATAATAGATAAAGGATCCGTTATCACCTAATTTGAATGAATGAAGATATGTCAGCACGAGGAGCAGATAATGAACCAATCCATAACAATGATCTAATCAATTTTTTTGATTTCATGAAAAGCTTGTACAAGAATGGAATTTCCTAAAGAAAGCTAGAAAAATAGACACCCTAGCAAGATTAAATTTCCTAGACATGAATTGAAAACAAATTCTCTCTTTTTATTTTTATTTTCCAAATGGCTCATTGCATGACAATTTCCTCATTTCATTCCTAATTGACAAATGAATTAAATCAAATGACTAACCTAGATTATCATGGACCAACCAAAAGCACGACAAAATAAATTGCAAGGTATAGGGATAGAAGACTTACTTCACGAAGGAAAATCAATGGCAATCACATAGACATGCGCATGAGATGTGAGGTTCGATTTCTAACTAGGAAGGCTAAGCAAGGTGGAGCTAAAAGGGTGGGATGACTTAGTTGCAGCCTCGCATACTAAGTCAAGCCCTTCTAACTCCGGCTCGATTAAGAATGATACCCCAATGCGACGCAGCCTCGCGGGCGAGGGTAAACATTCTTGACACCAAGAAAGAAACTTTCGGGATTGAGTTGGGCAACCTCTACTATGCGGCCTCGCGGTCGAAGTCGTATCCAACTCAATACCATCCTAAATATCCTAGTGTAGCCCAGGTCCGGCGGCAGGTTGTGTATGCAAAAGTGTAGTGTTAAATACAAAGCATGCACAATAGTTTATATCAAGCAACACTTCATACATAAAAATAAACCATTCATTCCTACACCTCCCTGCAAAACAAAGGTCAGCAAACACTTCCCCTTATACCTCCCAATCTGCAAAAACATTTAACACATTAAATGTTAGGGATGTACTTGGGATCCTTGCTGCCAAACAAAAACATTTTTCAAAAGAAAAGAAAAATTGGCCTAAGTCCACTAAGAGTTTTAACTCAAGTCCCCAGTGGAGTCGCCAAGCTGTCATGGCCAAATTTTTCGGGTATGAACCACCTAGGGTTTGGCTAATGGATTGTTAAGCCTAGACTTAACTCGGGCTCTCCCAAGCCCATACTAATTCGCGACTTAGGTTTGAATTCTTAACATACAAATAATTTTCAATTGGGAGTCGCCACTAATCTATTTTTGGTGGGTCGATTAGAAACCCAAGTAAAGCAATGGGAGTTTTACTTTACTTCTACGAACCAGAGAATCTAGACACGGGGACTTGGTTACGCTAGATTTATCTAACACCCTTTCGGTACCTTTTCTTTTTATTTTTGAAAAATGTTTGGCAGGCAGCTTGAATTGATTTTAATTTATCTCCCTAACATATGGGGTGATCATGCGGGTGCGCAATCGACCAATTTAACACCCAATAAATAAATAAATAAATAAATAAGTGGATGGCAAAACTTACCTTAAAGCAATAAAAGCACCTGCGATGTTAAATTAAAATCCACATCATCAATCCTAGATATGGTTTCTAATTAACACGCAATTTTCTGATTTTTGTTTTCACTTTATTTAATGGAATTTAATCTAAATGCAATGCATGCTAACAACCTAATATGACATGGCAAAATGATCTAAATGAAATGAACAAAGTAGATCCTAAAGAAGTGCAGTAATTTAAATAGCAACCTAAATGTCTTAATATGCAAATTTTAATTAAATGGCCCTAAAATGCAAATTACTTAACATGCACCTAATTTTTTGGATTTTTTTATCTGGAATTTTGAATTAATAAAAGCCCTAATTGAACTACCTAAAACGAATAATTTTCTAATTCATGTATAGGATTAATTTAAATTAACCCTATTTTGACTTAGAAAACCATTTCTTTATTTTTATTTTTTAAAAAAAGGTGCTAAGTTTTCTAAGAATGAAATTATCTAAATCTAATCCTAACCTATTTAAAAAGAGATTTCTAAAAATATGATCCTAAAAATGTGATTATAAAAAAAAACTAATTTACTAGCCTAAATGTCTTATTTACTAAATCTACATATCTAATTCTACATGCTCATGCAAGATTTTTGATTTTTTCTTTTTGATTTTATGATTTTATGATTTTTTTCTAAAAATTGCAATTTATCCTAAAAAGGTGGAAGTAATCTATCCTAAGATATTTGAATGAAATTCCTAACTAAATTAAAATTTTATCCTATTTAAACTAGGAATTAGGTTATCCTAATTTAAATTAAGACATTGTTTTAATTTAGTAATTTCTAACCTAAGATGCAATCTATCTAAAAAATGGTCTAAGCTTAAAATTAAATATGCAATTTTATTCTAAAAATTGATGATTTTTTGTTTGCTTTTTGCCTTTTTTTTTTTTTAATTAAAATTTGACATGCAATTCAACTAGCATCCTAGGTGAATTTTGCTTTTTTTTTTTTTTTTATGACTTAATTAAAATCCCTAATCTAAATATGCAAGACAATAAAAACTAATCCTCGTTTAAGATTTTTTTTGATTTTTTGATTTTGTTTCGAAATTAACAATTTCTAATAATTAAACATGCAACCTAAATTAATTGATTTTTTTTAAAAATTCATGATAACTAGAATGCTTAGCCTAAATGTGCAAATAAACCTAAACATGCAATATTCTAACTCAGACATATTTCAATATAAACAAGGCAATCAAGAACATCCAAAATTATCCAGAAAAAATCGCACATCGTTCAAATCAAGGGACAATATTTCGCTAGTAAAATCGATAAATTGATCTTAAGCCTTAAAGATCAAAATATCAATTTCATTCCCGCATAATTAATTACTTCGTCTAAAGCCTTATAGACCAAATAAAAAATCGGTGCGGTTGCGAATTGAGGATAAATTGGAATTTCCAATCACATATCAAGGCCTAATGTTGTTAACAAAAATAGAATAACAATAAAACAATAACAATAAAACAATAAAAATAAAATAAAGTAAATAAATAAAAAAAATCTACC
Source organism: Eucalyptus erythrocorys (assembly GCA_014182555.1). Classification (NCBI taxonomy): domain Eukaryota; kingdom Viridiplantae; phylum Streptophyta; class Magnoliopsida; order Myrtales; family Myrtaceae; genus Eucalyptus; species Eucalyptus erythrocorys. The sequence continues at coordinate 36,147 of CM024597.1, read as the reverse complement.
TAATTGATTTTTTTTTTTTTTTTTTTTTTTTTAGGGGAAAGTGGCCGCCGGCTTTCGGGAGGAAGGTTGCTGGCTAGGTTTCCGGCGGAGCTTCGGAGATGGCGCGACGGCGGCGCGACGCCAGGGGGCTCGAGCGTGGCGGATCGGCGACGGTAGGGGCGCGCGGATTGGAAGGCCGACGGCGGAGGCGGCGTCGGAGCTCTCGGGGCACGGCGGATCAGCGGCAGGGCTGGACACGGACGGATCTCGAGCGACGTCACGGGATTGGCTCGGCTTCAACTGGCGGGGCACTGCAGGGGACGGCGTGGGCTAATTTGGTGCTCGGCGAGGAGACGGAGCAGCGAGCGGCGATGGAGGAGGCGCGGCAGAGGCTCGGCGAGGGGGCTTGCGGAGGTAGCGCCGGCTGCTAGCGGGCTGCTTGTGCGGTGAGGGCTGCCGGAGTCGCGGAGATTGGCAGAAGCGACGGCGGGCGCGGCGATTTGGGGCTAGCGGCCAGATGCGGGCGATGTAGGGGCGCCGGAACAGCGGCGGCTGGCGGCTCGGGTGGCAAACGAACGTTGGATGCGGCTGGGTCGCGGACTGGCGCGGCCAGAGGGCTTCCCCGCGAGGAAGACGACACTGTAGCCTCCTTTCTTTTCCTTTTTTTCTCTTTTTTTCTCTCTCTCTCTCCTCAAATCCCTCTCACGTCGCACGTCCCTCTCTGTCCCTTCTCTGCTCCTTTGCAGACTTCTTCTTTTCCCAAGAACCTAAACCCTCTTTTTCTTTTTTCACTTTTTGACCTTTTTTCGTTTTTTCTTTTTTTGAAAGAAGAAGCCCCCCACGGACGACTCTCCCTCCCTTTTCGGCTTTCCTTTCTCTTTTTTTTTGAAAACCCAGAGAGTCCCCCTCCTTTTTTGCTCTAATTTTTCAATTTCCGCCCCTTCTTTTTTGATGGAAGGACCTCCTTTTATAAGCCGAAAAATCGAATCTTTGGGTATATTTTATTTCTAATTTTACTTACGCACGATACCCCTCAATATATCGCTGAAATATTTTTGCATATCTTATCCAAAAATTCCCCTTTTTGCGCAAAACTGCATCTCCTAGTATATTGTCTAAAATCTTGACGGAATAAAATAAAACTTGCCTAAACTAAACTACATGCCATGTGATGATTTTTTTATTTTTTAGCAAAAATGGTCCCCAAAATTTTAGGTGTCAACAAGGCCCATGATGGAACCATGTCTTAAACTGATGAGGTACCAATAGAGGTCGGCCCTCATCGATCAAGATAGTGGTCACAATGAGCTCATGGAGCCAAAGACTCCCGAGGACAAGGACGTCGATACTCTGCTCTATATACCCTTGCGGTTGTCCAAAACGAACCGGAGGAGCCTCCATCTATGGACTTGAAAAGTTAAACCCACGACGAGGTGAGATAATGTCTCAGCGAGTTCACGCTCTAAACCCCGATTAGGAAGGTAATACGCCTAGAGGTAGTCTAACCACACATTACAAAAGACTCACCTCGTCTCAGTACCTCCCTGCATGTCAGTATAGTTCATATCATAGATGCATATAATAAATGCACACATCAATTGGAACGTCTCATTCATATCTCAATCAATTAGGAGTCTCGATTATAAGGCCAAATCGTTATGACACGTCCCATTCTGTGCCACAATTTTTTGTCATAATCAGGCACGTCAATTCAATCATTCATGCCTTCCAATTGATTACTACGGCCAACTCAACAGTCAGTGGTCTTTCGGCGTAACACCATCAAGCACGGCAATGTCTACATCTAGACGACATTCCACAAGGGAGCATTGGTCCAGCCTCCATTGCGACCGACTTCCATTGACTTGGGGCATTCGCAAAGGAGCATCATCTGGCTAAATAGCTCGTGATGGTTTCCGATAATGATTCCATGCATATCAAATCCCGACCAAGGACATTATGCTTTGTACTTAAATGTCTCAATTAAAATAATGTGCTTGACCCATTTTTTTCATATTGAAAACACCAGGTAGAATAATTGTGTATTGTTACACGATTAGATCGAACTATAAAAATTGATATCCATCATTTTTAAAATCCCACTATTTGATATAGTATCTAAAAATATTTTCGGTGTCAAAACCCGGCTCCTAGTATTATCTAATTAAATTTCAAAATTTCACAATTTTGAAATAATAACTGAAAATCAACAATTATCACTCAATTGCACAAATTAGCACTCAATTGCATAAACTAATTGTACCACGACAATCAGCACGAAATTCTGACGATTGGTTATCTCGGTATAATTTCCGGAAAATAATAAATAATTAAATAAATTACGAAATTAATTAAATAAATACAAATTAATTAGATAAATGCCTACTTAAGCTAATATTTTGAGGCAAAGGCCTTGGACAAAAGAAATGCGCAGAGAAAAAAAAAAAAAAAGAGGAACGGCACGGTAGGAACATTCTTTCCCCATTATGTGCACTTTTGCATTGACTTTGAGTAGGCAAATCTTCACAAGGTGGCATCTGTCTTTTTCGGTGGGCGTTTTCCCCAAAATTTCGTTCAACTTTGCATAATATTTCGAGGAGAAGGCCTCAGACAAAAAAACTTTGCAGAAAAAAAGGAGGAATGTCATGGTAGCAACATTTTTTCACCGTTATGTGCACTTTTGCATTGACTTTGAGTAGGCAAACATTCACAATGCGGCGTCTCCCCTTTTCGGTGGGCTTTTTCTCTGAAATTTCGTTCGACTCTACATAATATTTCAAAGAGAAGGCCTGGGACAAAAGAATTGTGCAAAAAAAAAGAGAAAAAAAAAAAAAGAGGAACGGCACGGTAGCAACATTCTTTCCCTGTCATGTGCACTTTTGCATTGACCTTGTGTAGGCAAACCTTCACGATGTGGCAACTCCCCTTTTCGGCAGGCTTTTTCCCCGAAATTTTGTTCGACTCGGCATAATATTTCAAGGCGAAGGCCTTGGACAAAAGAACTGCGCAGAAAAAAAGAGGAATGACAAAATAGCAACATTCTTTCCCTGTTATGTGCACTTTTGCATTGACTTTGTGTAGGCAAACCTTCACGATGCGGCATCTCCCCTTTGTGGCGGGCTTTTTCCTAGAAATTTTGTTCGACTTTGCATAATATTTCGAGGAGAAGTCCTCAGACAAAAGAACTGCGCAGCAGAAAAAAAAAAGTGAGAGAGAGAGAGAGAGGAAAGGCACGGTAGCAACATTATCTTCTCGTTATGTGCACTTTTGTATTGACTTTGAGTAGGCAAACTTCCGCGATGCAGCATTTGGCCTTTTCGGCGGGCTTTTCTCCGAAATTTCATTCGACTCTGCACAATATTTTGAGAAGAATGCCTCAGACAAAAAAAATTGCGTAGAAAAAAGGAGGGACGTCACGGTAGCAACATTTTTTCACTGTTATGTGCCTTTCAGCATCGACTTTGATTAGGCAAACATTCACGGTGGGGCATCTCCCCTTTTTCGGCAGACTTTTTCCCCTAAATTTCGTTCCACTTTGCATAATATTTCGAGGGGAAGGTCTCGGACAAAAGAATTGCACAAAAAGAAAGAGGAACGGCAAGGTAGCAACATTATCTTCCCGTTATATGCACTTTTGCATTGACTTTGTATAGGCAAACCTTCATGATGCGGCATCTCCCCTTTTCGGTGGGCTCTTTTCAATGAATTGAACAATTCTTAAGACATAAACAAAGCATGACTGCATCATAATGTATTGAGAGGCGAAGGTTAGGTAAACAAAGTTTTCAAAAGTATAACCCTGACGATTCTTTTGTCTTATGTGCTGGCGGCTTTCTGATAAAAACTTTATGGTTCATGTTAATTCGTCAGATACGGCGGAGACGCGACCGAATGGCCTTTTGGACTTCAAAGTGCATGGGGCTGCGGAGAACGGGGAACCACGGCCTTCTGGCATTTTTTTTTTCTTTTAAATATATTTTTCCTTTTTTTATATTTTGGAATGGGACCCGCGTTGCGTGGTTGGAGGGCGTACCCACTTTGTTAACTTATCCATTTCCCATTTCCCCATTTTTTTTTTTTTAATTTCCCGTTTTGCCAAAAGAATACGTAGGTTTCATGTCAATGTGGCTGCTTATCGGATGCCAATTTTAATGAACCTGGCATCTCTTTAGATCCCCCATCCCCTTCCGAAATTAGTTTTATTTGCAATCACTCTTTTGCCATTCGAAAAAAATTCGGACCATTCTTTTGCGAGGAAATTTTATTAATTTAAGCATATTTTGCCTTTTAATGTTATCTTATTCGGTTCACCCAATCGATGTATATCTTATATTTCAATGTTATCTCCCTTTTTCTTTTCAAGACCGACCTCATCTTCGATGTTCTTATTCATCTCAACGAGCTTAATCCCTTTTGGTCTGCGAAGATGTTTCTCAGGAAAGTGGCGGATCAAGCACCTGATGAATATCTGATTCAAATGTGGGGCCACATGGACTCAATTGCAATGGGTCTCGATACATTTGATCTCCAACATGCTAAATCAAAATTTATCCTTTCTCTATTTTTAAGGCTTCCGAATTATTATTATAATATGTAAATGACATTGAAATTTGTAATTCCGTCCTTCAATACACATATTCAGTACAAATTTAACTAGCATCTCATATGTGTAATGGAAAAATTCTACATTTTCACATTCGACCTAATACCAATGTGCTTTGATCAATATGAGGTTAAGGAGAATCAACTACTGATGTCAGCAAAAAGTTTTATCATGTTTTAGCCACGACTAGGTTGAGTTCTTTTGATAATTAACAAATACTAATACGAGAAATCGGTGGTCATCAGACAAGTCAGCAGTAATTTATTTTAATTAATCTCCCCGAGAAGCAAAAAAGGAAAAAGAAAACAAAAAAAATTCCCCAATCGCCCTCGGAGGAAAATTCCCCGCCATCATCCGTCTCACATATTTTCTAGAAAACTAATGCAAGAAAAGCCTTTTCGGCTTCCTCACCCTACTCTCACGTCCTTTCGGTCTCTTCCACGTGCCAATAGCCGCTCTCTCGCGGCTTCCATGTCGGATCGCGTGCACACCACCTCCTCCTAGCACGTGGGTACATTGACTCGAAGGAAAAACAGCAGCCAAAGCTCTTCATACTGAAAGCCTATCATACTGAATATATATATATAACTCGCCCCTCTAAATTAATTCAACGTGAATTATTAATTATATAGGAAGACAAAAATTTTGCCTATGGTCACTACTTTGATTCAACAGGGATTTAGTGTAAATATAAAGGAAAACTAGAAGGTGCCTCATGACTTAAGAAACACCATAATTACGAATAAACATAAGTGGCATGTGATGCCAAAGCAATTAACAATATATTGCCCCATCAATTCGTTTCTTCTTCAATGAATACCAATCCGGAGAAATTTCAGATTTTAGCTTGTTCCTGGCGTAGTCTCGGGGACCTCCAAGGCTACTGAATTCTGTTCTTTATCATTTTTTTGAGTGTCAGGACTATTCTTAAGTACTCGGGACAAAAGCCTCAAGCTACAACTTGCCATGTAAGCTTGAGACTAAAAAACTTCTACAAACTCTAGAATTTAACGGCCGATTCATCTTGATCCAGGAGCAAATAATACATTCCTCAGGGATATCTATGAGCTCAGGACAAAGGGATTTTGTACAAACTCGAATTATGCAAAACCTGAAGAGATGGACCAAGACCGGCTAAGTCAAAGAATTTTGGCGAGAGAGATTGAAAAGGCCTCCATGCACCAGCTTCTAGTAAGATGTGGATGCTTCTCACAACTTCATATCTGTAGAAAAGAATTTTCCTTGACAGAAAGGTAAAGCTCACAAAATTGCTGCCAATCCCAGAGTATCCCCTTCCTCAACCGTTGATCCTGGAGCAAATGCTCCTATCTAGAAGTCGTATCGAAGATGAATCATATTGCCTAGTCGAAAGTTATGTTTATGAATTTCCTATCACAAGTTAAACAAGATGGGCTATAAAATAGATTTCACCTGTTTATTAGTTCATGGACGAAAAACTAATTTATTTTGAAGCCTGACGAAGCCAATAATAGCACAGGAAGGCCAAAATGGCCCAAGAACATAAAATGGAACCTGGCCCTATATTTACTATTGTAGTAAATGTTATGTGAGGATTACAGATCCTACTGATAACATAGTTGTCTTTGGCTCAGAAGAAAGGGAGAAACCAAAAAGAAAAGATATTGGCGAAGTGTTAGATGCGTCGAGTTCATCGTGATCCATCAGCCAAAAGAGCCCATTTAGCATGTGTCCCACTGTTTGATCATTCTACACATCTCATGTAAGTAAAGGGAGATAGAGCTCCATGCAATGAATATGTTCATTGTTAATTAGAATATGCAAATAACTTTCAGATAGCTAAGATCAAATCATTAGATGTCACCAAGGAATCAATAAGAAATTAGAGGCATCTAATAATCAAATGAGAAGCATGAGTGAGATCTTAAGCATAGTGCCCCATGGTAATTACGGAAGGGATTAAGCACTGTTTGCAAAGCCCAAGGACAGATTCAGAGGAGTAAGCAAACAAGAGGCTCAACAATATTTGTTTTGAGTGGGACTAGCATGTGGAAAGAAAATGAGATCCATCACAATTATCATCACATTAAGAGGTTACTCTGTCAAGAACTTGCATGTTGTCTAAGTCACTTTGGGGAGTTTAAGAAAGCAAGAGCAATTAGTTTTCAAATAAAGAAATGACTGTTAATGGGATGCAAACCCGTTTCCTCACAGTGAGTATGAGGCCTTTTCTCAGTTCTTCGTTGTAAGGTTCACCTTCCACCAGAGTGACAAAGGCATAAATGCCTTGTCCTTTCACCTAGAGACAAAAACATGATTTGTTGATTTGTTAGCATTTAAAGCAAGTGCAATGAAAATTTTATCATCAATTTAGTCCTCTTTAAAGTACCTCATGCTTAGCACCAACAACCGCAGCTTCCGCACATTTGGGATGCAAGACAAGAGCAGATTCGACTTATGCTCTTCCAATCCAGTGTCCACTGCAGAGGCAAGTGAAGCATCATTAGATAAATAGTCCAGAATTCAAGGCACCGGGTGCTTTAAGAAGGAAAAGAATTGGTCTTTGGAAGTTTCTCAACAAAAACAAAGCCACATTGTATGAGCACATAAAAAAATGTTTGAATGAAAGTACTAAAAGAGAAGATCTTGAGAAATTCATGTAGTACCTGACATCAATGACATCATCAACTCTACCTGTCAGCCAGTGGTAACCATCCTTGTCCCTGAATGGGTTGAGCGAATTAAAAAATAAGGAAATCAAATTGTACAGCTTATGCTGCAAAAAATATAACCATAACTACACCTTCCAAAGATATATAAGCGCAAGATTATCATTCAAGTTAAGGAATTGTATAAACATCCCTAGTAAGAACCCAGGCATAATGCAGGTAACTCAAGCAATAATTTAACAGTTGTATCAACTAACCTACTGCAGCCATCACCAGTAAAATAGTATCCTGGGAATGGTTTGAAGTATGTTGTTTCGTATCGCTCATGTTCACCATAGAGTGTACGAAATGCTCTAGGCTAGGAACTTTTAATGCACAAGTATCCACCACACTCGCCTTCAATTTCAACCCCCTTTTCATCCACTATGACAGGCTGCACAAAACAAATGTGGAAATTAGTCGGAGAGACACCTTGTGAAAGGCTCTTATGTTGTTCAAAAGTCAAAGGGAATGAAAGAGTTTAGGGACCCGAACCTCAAAGAAAGGAAAAGTAGCGAGATCCGGGTTTTACGTGGCCGGGCACCGAGGTAATGGTGTGATCTGCGGGGAAGGTAAGCATCACCGGAGTCGACGAGACCATTAAGTGGATATTGTGGGCATTCTTTGTAAAAAATTCTAACATGATAAACCCAAACGAATAACAAAATGTACCATGAAGCCGCCAGTTTCAGTTTACCACCAAGTGTCAGATATAGGGCACTCTGAATCCCCGACTACATTGAAAAACCACTTGAAGAAATGTACACGGGTTTATGGATCTAGTGAAACATTATCTACATTAGAAAGTTAGGATAAAGCTTAGTACCTCCATGCACTTGGATTGATAGGCTTGCCAACACTTCCTAGGACCCGCAATGATTTGCGTGAATACTTACCAAATAAACTTCCAATTCAATGAATTACTTTCACACGGCCAGGTGTTTCAGTCACTATATCGACCCCTCTCCTCGATTGGCTCTCCTGAGCATGATAAGGAGCTCCACCATTAACTTCAAAATCAGAAAACACCTAAAATAATAGAGTAAACGATGTCGGACATCTATCTCTGTAAAAAGATGAGATTATTTCTATAAGCTTGATTCCGATACCTGCTTGGCCAATTCCCTAGTAGGTAAAAGCACCACAACACTTGGTGGCCTACCACATCCTGTCTTCCTTGAGGTTTTTGCATGCCCATTCGTCGGAGATTCCAAAATGGGCAAGACAAAAGCTAGAGTTTTGCCCTGGTACAATTCGCACAGTGAACAAGGTGATAATCAGTGCTAAAAAATTAAAACCCATCAACTACATAATTGAGCAAGTAGTTCAAAAACTCATGTTCCTAGCAGCCAATCATCTTTAAAGAACTTGAAATGCAATTGTGGCCAAACAGTCTTCACGCCACTTTTGGTTTTTAAATGTCAAATAACACCAATGAACTAATGTACAAATGACTGCCACAAACTAGAAGATTTATTTAGCTGTAGGTTTTTTGGTCGAATTAACAGCTATAGGTTCGAATGCCTGAAAAGATCGGTCGGAATTTGACTTTTGCAATGACAATCAGGGGCTGAAATACAGGGATTTAGGACCAAAAATGCACAAAAGACATTTCACGAACCAAGTGCACTGTGCTACACTCTACACCATGATTGCTTTGTCGTGTTGTTAATTAAAACAACATTCACCAAGCTCATACATCAACCATTCACTACTCATAGAACAGATAAAACCTGCTTCTCTTTTCATATATGTCAGCTTCGTGACCCTTTCCCGCATCACACACTGTCATTACTCCAACATCCAGACCATTCGCTTCTCCAAATTGTCAGTTAATTAGCAGATTTCAAACAAGCACACGACCATCAACATGTCAATCCTGTGAAATTCAAATAAAAAGTTTTCATTTCTGACTAGTGCGGGCACGGCCGACCAAATTAGTCCTATCGAGGACGATATCAAACGTCATGGCCTGAATGGGAAACAACACCTCAATACCATTGTCCTTCAACTTTAACCTCAAGCTGTCCAAGATCCTAAAATTCAACACAAAGTTGGGGTTCTCCTCCTGAGCCACCTCATTATCACCGTCGTTGAACCTCGCCTTCTTCTTTTTCTTCTTCTTCCCCTTCAAGTTCTCGGGGTCGACCATGTCGCGACCTGATTTTTCTGGGTGCACCACCTAGAATTAGGTTAATGGACTACTAAGCTTTAAACTTAGCTCGGGCCCTCCCAGGCCCATACCAATTCGCGACTTAGGGTTCAAGTTTTTAAACATGCGAGATGAATTTTATCTAGGAGTCGCCACTAATCATTTTCGATAGGTGATTAGACACCTAAGTAAAATAACGGGAGAATTATTTTACTCCTACGAACCAGAGACTAAGGGTACGGGGACTTGGTTACATTAGACTTCTCTAATGCCCTTTCGGTACCATTTCTTTTTATTTTTTTTGAAAATGTTTTATGCAAGCAGCTTGGATTTATTTTAACCTAATTACTATCATGCAAAATATGATGACCACACGGGTGTTTATCCACTATTAAACATTTAATAAAAACAAATTAATAAATAAACTGCATCACACAAGATAGACAATTAATTTTTTTGGATTTTTCTTGAAATTATGATTTTATCACATGACATGCATTTTAATTAAATGATCTAATTTCCTAATATGCAAATTCTAATTAAATGGGCCTATTATGCAAACTAGCTAGTATGCACCTCATAACCTAATTTCACTAATGAACAAATTCTGATTAAATGATCCTATTATGCAAACTAGTTAACATGCACCTAATATGTTTGTATTTTTTTTGAAATTAAGAATTAATAAAAAATCCTTAATTAAACTATCTAAAAAAGGATAATTTTCTAATTTATTCTAGGAATTAATTTGACTTAAGCCCTATTTTGTCTTAGAAAATTACTTTTTATTTTTTATTTTTTATTTTTTAATTAAAATGACAACTTTTCTAGAAATTATCTAGGCCCAATCCTAGCCTATTTGAAAAAAAGGTTTCTAAAAATGTAATCCTAAAAAGGCAATCCTGATTTACTAAACCTAAAAATGCAATCATGATTTACTGAACCTAAAAAATGCAATTTAATTTATTAAACCTACATGGCTAATCCAAGATTTTGATTTTTTTGATTTTTTAGTTTTTTTAGTGTTTTCTCAAGATAAACAACTATCAAATAAGCCTTGTCTTTACCAAAAAAAAAACAACTATCAAATAAGCATATCTCTTACCGTTACCAAAAATAAAATAAAATAAGCATTATGTCTAAACAATCCAGATATTCAACCAATAGAGAATTAAAATAATCGAAAAAATAACCCGTTGTCTCACAAGCCAAATTAACGATTATTTTTAATCCTAAATATCACAACAAATCAAAATAATTAAAAATCTGGTCCGAAGTCTTACGGACCAAATTAAATAATTATAGTGATTTAACAATTAAAATTCCACCAAAGAGCCCAAAAATTAATATAATTAAAAAATGATTCGATGTCTCTCGGATCAAATTAATAATTACAATAATTCCGGGCATAATTCCTACAGATAATGCCTACAAAAATGCACAAATATTAACATTGACAAACCATATTATAACTTAAACAATAATAACAAAATTTAAAACACAATAAAATAACATAAAATAGGCAAAAGAAAGAAATAAAGATAAAATTAGAAAAAGAACTTACCTAAAGGAAAAATGTAGGGAGTACAAAGAAAGTGTGGTGGGGATGGACGCGCGATGGCGAGGGTGGCGCGGCGTCGGTGAAATCAACGGCGGTGGGTTTCGAGCCACCGAGCGGTGCGGGCGCGGTGGTGCGAGTGCGGTAGCACGGGCGCGTCGATCACGGCCCGTCACGGCCGCAAAGGGCGTCGGGCGTCTGCGAATCGCAACACGGGCTGAACGTCGGGAGTCGATATGTGGTGCTGCGGCGTTCGTGGGTTGCAAAGGGGGTCGCCAAAGGTGCTGTTGCGGGTGTCGGGCGCGGCGGATCAACGGCGAGGGCGCGGGATGAGGCGCGGAGGTCGAGGCGGATCGGGTGCGGAGGAGCGAGTCGGACCGGCCGAGTGGCGGTGGTGCGCGGTGGTGACTAGCGGAGCTCAGGCGGAGGGCAACGCGCGCGAACAATGGCAGCAAGAGGACGCAGATCGTCGGGTAGAACGGCAAGGCTGAGGCGTCGTGTGGAGCGCGAGAAGACAGCTACGGGGTTCTAGGGAAGAAGAAAGGCCTCTTTTTTTTTTAATTCTTTCTCTCTCCCTCGAAAACCTCACGTCTCTTCTCTGCCTTTTGACTTTTCTCCACGCTTCCCCCCTCTCTCTCTCTCTCTCTCTCTCTCTCTCTCTCTCTCTCTCTCTCTCTCTCTCTCTCTCTCGGATTCCACGGACGGCCCCGGTGACCTTTGCTTTTTTCTACGGTTTTTGTCGGACCAAGAAAAGAGAAAAAGCTCTCTTTTATATGAAGATCGACGAGGAAGACCGCCCCCTTTTTACTTGAGCGAAGAGGAAAATCCTAAAAATTCCCACGAATTCTCGATCGGAAATTCTTTCTCGAAATTTCGAAATTCCCCCTCACCGATTCTCTCCGAAACTTTGCTGTGAATTTTTCGAATTCCCCCCCCATTTTCATGAAAAATGAGCTTCTCTCTTTTATAGTGATTCGAAACGGCCTCTTCACATGGCATTTTCAGAGTTACCATTTCTTGTCACATTAAATCAAATCTGTATGATTTGGCAATCAGCTCAATTCTTGCCCATTTTCACTTGATTTCAAAATTATTACTGCATCCGGACATCCATCGGAATTTCAATTTTCCTTGCATAATTCAATCAAATCAATTTTCCCATTTTTTTCCTTTTTTTCATTTATTTGTCCAAAATGCAATTTTATTTTTCTAAAATTAGGTGTCAACAGCTGCCCCTATTTGAAAGTGAGCTCATAGAGGTTGCCTTCAAAGACAAATTGAGACCTAATTTTAGATCATGCACATGCACTAAATGACTTTTTTTTTTTGTCGGAAAATGAATTCCATTTTTTGAATGCAATTTATAAGATGCAAATAATAAATGAGCCTATTTTGAAATGCACTAATTTTTATTTTATTTTTGTTTTTGTTTTTGTTTTTGTTTTTGTTGTTTTTTTTTTTGAAAATAAATCATATTTTGAAATGAAATCTATATGATGCATGAAAATACTAATGTAAATAATAAAAGAACTTACCTGGAATAACTTACCTTCAAAGAGGGTAGAGTAACTCAAGATAACCGGTGTTACATGTCCAGGACTCGTACCATTCTACGGTCGCCTAGAATAGTAACATGACTTTACAAAGAGACTGCTTTCCTAGGACCCGTACCATTCTACGGTCGCCTAGTGTGGCATTGTTTGGTTGTGTCTAGGACCCGTACCATTCTGCGGTCGCCTAAACGAAAAAAGGTTTTCTAGGACCCGTACCATTCTACGGTCACCTGAGTGGTGTCTAGGACCCGTACCATTGTACGGTCGCCTAAACGAAAAAAAGGGTTTTCCAGGACCCGTACTATTCTACGGTCGCCTGAGTGCTGTCTAGGACCCGTACCATTCTACGGTCGCCTAAACGAAAAAAGGTTTTCCAGGACCCGTACCATTCTACGGTCGCCTAAGTGGTGTCTAGGACCCGTACCATTCTACGGTCGCCTAAACTGAGGTTTTGCTTGACTAGGACCCGTACCATTCTACGGTCGCCCAGTCTTGCAACAGAGATTACCTGAGTAGGACTCGAACCATTCTTCGGTCGCCTTAATCAAATTGAATCTGGAGAAAAAATCTTTGGGGGGCAACTCCATCGAGTGCTTGTGCTTGAAAAGGAATACCTGCACAATGACAAGTATTTAAGGTTTGGATAGAGATGTACTTACCTGGTGACATCTTCGTTCCTTAGTGGGTATGTCTCCTGCAAAACACAGTTATAGGGGAGGCAACATGCATTCACAGACATGAGATTCATGTGTGATGATTTCTATCAATCTTGTATTACCAAATCCCATTTGGAAGTATTTCAAAAGAATATTCCAATTTGAATTCATGAGTGTCATGGATATGTCAAATGAGAGATCTTTCGGTTTGAAAGGACTTTTCACTAATTCTCACGGAAAGGCTGATTTGTCCTGACCTTTGATGTAGGAATTTGACAATCACTCTGTCTTTCCATCATCATGCCGAACAGGGGTCCAAGTAATCTCGCAAGTGATACGACTTTACCAATCTGAGAGGTCTTTAACATAGACCGTAATGTGGGCTTGGTCAATGGCTTAACAAAGGGGACTCTTTGAGTCAAGGCTTAATGAAGAATGATATTGCTGAAATCATCTGTGGGTTTACAAGTCAAGAGACATGCGAAATGAAGTAGAAATTGCCTTACTCACACTTCTTCAAGCGATGCTTTCGAACATATGAACTTTTACGTTAATTTAAGTGCCCTAATCTGAAGAGACTTTGTAAGGGACGTAACGTAAGCTTGGTTCATGGGTTGAGAAACGAAAGGGTCATTGAGCTCAAAAAGTGTTTGAGGGGTCAAAGTTGGTGATCATCTTGACATTTCACCGCCTTACTTCTCAACCGTTGAGAATTCTTTTTGCTTTCTTTTTGTATCAAAACTCCATTGAGTGTAACATATTAGCTTTTGAGCTTTTAGTATCACCTTGTTGGGGATATGATTTCAACTCATGTTTGATTTTTTTTTTTTTTGGCATTGGCCTTGCTTTTAACAGCACACTTTGCTTTTTCATGCCCCATTCTTGCATTTTTTTTTTTTTTACTCACACAGTGTCCACCTTTTACCGCTCAATTTTTGCCTTGCCCCAGCATGGGGGATGATCACCAACTAGGTTTAATATGAACTGAATTCATAGGCTCAAGTGGGCTATGCAATAGTCAAAAGTATGTAGGATAAAGAAAGAACTGCTCTTCGTCATCCTAAGGCACTTGAATTACCGCATGAGTTACACTGCGAAAGTAATACTCGAAGATTGATGCAAGTATGAGTAAGAAAATCCCTACCATTCATTTCGAATTTGGTCCTAGTGTGGGATGATCCTTGACAGGGGTAACTTTAAAAAAAAATTCATGTGTGTGGGCTCAAAGGGCTAAACAATGGGTATACCTGCAGTGTTTAGGATAAGAGAAAAAATTGCCTCTCGTCACTTCAGTTGTCGTACCCTTTGCGAGATTACCCTTTACCTTGTGGACATGAAAATTTTTCCACACAACTCACCGGGATCGAGTGTATTAGATAGTGTATGAAATAAGGCTCGTCTTTCGTCATTCCAAAGTATCCCATTTGACACATTCAATTTATCTCATACAATTCATCAGGGAAAGCATGCAAGATTTGCAAAACATTTGAACAATTCAACTTATTGAGGCAATTTATTCATCACAAAAATGCTTGTAATTCAAAACATGACATGTCAAAATCTATCATGGATAATACTTCTTGACAAAGATCGAATTAACTGGGGTGGAAAACTCACGACCATCCATTTCGCTAGGATCAAAGCACCTCCGGGGAGTACCTTCTTCACCACATAAGGGCCACTGTAATTCGGGCGAACTTGCCCCCAGGGTCTGGAAAAATTGGCAACAGCTTCCTTAGAACAAGATCATTTACCTCAAAATGTCTCGGCCGCACCTTCCGGTTGAAAGATCCGGCTACTCTCTGTTGATACGTTTGGCCATGACAAAGAGCCTTCGATCTTTTCTCATCAATTAGGTTCAATTGCTTAAATCTTTGTTGCAACCATTCGCGTCGAGACAACCCCACTCGGGATAAAACTCTCGAGAAGGAATCTCCACTTCCACAGGCAAAACAGCTTCCATGCCGTACACCAGAGCAAAAGGAGTTGCCCCAGTAGAAGTGCGGATCGATGTCCGGTATGCCATTAGTGCGAAGGGTAATCTGTCATGCCAATCTCGATAATTCTCAGCTGTCTTAGCCAAGATCTTCTTGATGTTCTTATTGGCTGCTTCAACGGCCCCGTTCATTTGAGGGCGGTAAGGAGACGAATTCAGATGCTTGATCTTGAACTCGTTGAACAATTCATCCACAAGTTTGTTGTTCAAATTTGTCCCGTTATCGGTGATGATTGCTTCGGGGACGCCATAGCGAGCAATTATCTCACGCTTGATGAACTTCACAACATTGCGGCGGTGACATTTACAAAGGATGAAGCTTCAATCCACTTGGAGAAATAGTCTATTGCCACTAAGATAAAACGATGTCCATTTGAAGCTTTGGGGTTTATCGGGCCAATTACATCAATACCCCACATTGAGAAGGGCCATGACTCGGAAAACTGATGCAGCTCAGTTGGGGGCACATTTATCTTATCCCCGTGGATCTGGCAATGGTGACAACTCCGTACATGCTTAATGCAGTCACTTTCTAATGTGAGCCAATAGTAGCCTAATCTCATAATCTTCTTGGCTAACATGTGTCCATTCATATGAGGGCCACATACTCCTTCGTGCACTTCTTGCATGATTTGAGTGGCTTCAGCTGCATCCACACATCGCAGCAAGACTGAATCATAAGATCTTTTGTATAGATTTTCGCCACTAACAAAGAATTTTGAAGCCATCTTCATGGTGTACTTCCTAACAGCTGAAGTACTTTCCTCGGGAAATTCCCGTTTTTGAATGTAATTCATGATGTCATAATACCATGGTTTTCCATCAGGCTCCTCAGTCACGATCATACAATAAGCCGGCCTTGGCAAAACTTCTATTTTCAATGGCTCAACTTCCAATCCATTGGTGACTTGCAGATAGAAGACAAAGTTGCGAGTGCATCCGCAAATTGATTATGACACCTTGGCAAGTATTCAAACGAAATTTCTTTGAACTCCTTCACCCGATCTTCTAAATACTTGTGGTATGGGAGTAACTTAGCATCTTTAGTCTTCCATTCACCCACGGTCTGCAATATGATCGTCTTAGAATCACCGAACACTTTCAACTTAGCCACACCCATTTCGATTGCAGCCTGAAGCCCAAGGATGCAAGCTTCATACTCAGCCACGTTGTTAGTGCATGGGAATACCAATTTTGCAGCTACCGGATGGTGTTGCTTGTCTGGGGATATCAAGACTGCCCCGGTACCAGAACCAGACAAATTTACAGCTCCATCAAAGAACATTGTCCACGAGTCTTCGTCTACACTCAAAACCCGGTCATCTGGGAAACCGTCCTCATTATTTGAGACCCCTGGGTTCTCAGCCAATATATTAGCGATCACTCGACCTTTAACTGACTTTTGTGGCATGAATCGTACATCAAATTCCAAAATCAAAATTTGCCATTTAGCCAATTTACCCACCAAAGCTGGCTGCTCAAGTAAGTACTTGATAGGATTGCTTTCGGTCACAAGGAACATTTGGTGATGTAGTGTGTACTGTCGCATTCTGTGCAATACCCACACCAATGCAGCGCAAGTCTTTTCCACTTTAGAATATTTCAGTTCCGACACAGTGAACTTTTTACTCAGATAATAAATAGCGCGTTCTTTTTTATCGGCAGGACCTTCCTGAGCCAACATTACACCCAGAGACTCACTATGAATGGTGAGGTAAAGAATCAAGGGATGCCCTGGTGATGGCGGGACAAGAACTGGTGGATTCATCAAGTATTGCTTCAAACTATCGAATGCTTCTCGACACTCATTATCCCAGTTAACCCGCGCATTCTTCTTCAAGAGCCTGAAGAATGGCTTGGCAGTTTAAGAAAGTTGGGAAATGAATCGAGCAATGTAATTCAACCTTCCCAAAAGGCTCCGGACTTCTTTCACTGTTGACGGAGGTTGCAACTCACATATGGCCTTAGCTTTAGCTGGGTCGATCTCAATCCCTTTGTTGCTCACAATAAATCCAAGTAATTTACTGGATGTTGCTCCAAATACGCACTTAGTGGGATTTAGTCGAAGCTTGAACTCACGGAGTCGATCAAATAGCTTCTTCAAGGTCTCGACGTGGCTTTTCCCAGGTTGAGTCTTTGCAATCATATCATCAACATAAACCTCGATCTCTCGATGCATCATATCATGAAACAATGCTACCATGGCTCGCTGGTAAGTTGCCCCTGCATTCTTAAGTCCAAAAGGCATGACCTTATAATGAAAGGTTCCCCACGGGGTGATGAACGCATCTTCTCCTTGTCTTCCTCTTTCATCCTTATCGATTATATCCGGAAAAACCATCCATAAATGAGAATAGTTCAAATCCAGTTGTACTATCCACAAGGACGTCTATGTGAGGTAGCGGGAAATCATCTTTCGGGCTAGCCTTGTTCAGATGCCGATAGTCAATACAAACTCGAACCCGACCATCCTTCTTCATTACGGGGACAATATTAGCCACCCATTCAGGGTATTGTGAGACTTCAATGAATCCCACTTTCAAAAGCTTCATCACTTCTTCCTCTATTTTCTTCGAGAGTTCGGGTTTAGTTCTCCGCAACTTCTGCTTCTTAGGTGGCACGCCTGCATTGGTAGGTAAGCAGTGCTCTACAATTGATGGGTCTAGCCCTGGCATGTCAGCGTAGGTCCATGCGAAGATATCCTGGTATTCCTTCAATAGCTGAATTAAGTGCTTGGCCTCGTCTTTGGGGAGATTTGCCCCAATTTGTACTTCTTTGACTTCATCAGCGTCACCTAAATTAATAGTGACGGTCTTCTCGGATGTAAGAGCCTTGGCTTTCTAATGTTGTTCCCAGCTACGCTGCACCTCAAAGGAATCTTCACTCAAATCCTTAGGATCATCATTGTCGACACTTGTTGGATTGGATGGGACCATTTCCACATTTTTGCATGCCATAAGATTGTTCCTGAAATATGAAATAGATAAATTAGAAAAACAAACAGGGTAAACTTTCAAGATTTTTTTTTAAAGATATTTTTTTTTAAAAAAAAAGGCGTTTGCACAAGCATTCTCTTTTTTTTTAAAAAAAACATTTTGATATGAGAAAGCATGATGAAGCCCAGGCCTCAGAGTTCTCCTTGGATTTTTCTTTTGTTTATCGGCTGGATATCATCACCGGCTGGTTTGGTGTACGTCATCATGCCCTCAAAATAAAACTTGTAATTTCATTGAAATTCATCAATCAATTACATTTATTGAATGAAAAATGCAACACTCAATCACTAAAAGAAATTGAAAACATCTCTTAAAAAATTCCCACGCGGGGAATGTGCAAAAGCAAGAAAAGAGTTACTTTTGTGGGCCGGGGCCCATCTCTCCCGGGAGTTCTTCCTCAATGGCTCCTATGAGGAGGTCATCAAACAAGCTTGTAATTCCCTCCAAAGCATGTCATCGGGGTTTTCTGTCTTCGGGGTGTTGAATCATCCATGCCACCCCATCCATCTCGGGACTATCTCACGAGGATCAATATGGAAGCCGGGAGGGGCCGAATACTTCACCAAGTAGTCGAACTTGCCACTAGGCTGTCCCAGTGTCTATTACTTCCATCTCATCCTGCATCATCCTTGGAGGACCGGGGAATGTCTCACGAATGTTCGGGGTAGTGAGTTTTGTCTCCTTCGCCCTTGCTCAAGTGGCGGGTTACGTCTTTCCCGTCTTCGTCCTCCGAACTTTCCCCACCTCTTCCATGGTACCCTAAACCAAAGTAGAACGGGACCTCGAGGAGCTTCAATGGGGCTTCGAATGCCCCGACCATTCATTCCAAGACCATTGCCGGGAACAAAACCATTCCCGACCATCACTCTTCCTACCATGAGGGC
Source organism: Eucalyptus erythrocorys (assembly GCA_014182555.1). Lineage (NCBI taxonomy): Eukaryota > Viridiplantae > Streptophyta > Magnoliopsida > Myrtales > Myrtaceae > Eucalyptus > Eucalyptus erythrocorys. The sequence goes on along the minus strand of CM024597.1, from coordinate 17,083 downwards.
AGATCATCGAAACTTCGGGAGTAGGTGGTGATGAACCCCGAGAAGCATGTATAGTGGATACCAACTCAAATGAGTGGTAACTTGCCTCAAACTCAGAATCTAGCTCAACATAGGGGATGGCCGTCTCATGATAAATCCGGTGGTCTTCCTCACCATACACGGTGACTAGCTTCCTTTTGATTACAAATTTCATAGCTTGGTGTAGACTTGAAGGCACCGCTCCAGCAGTGTGTATCCATGGACGACCTAATAGGAAATTAAACGCAGTAGGGATATCCAATACTTGAAAGGGAATGTTGAAGGTGACCGGCCCTATTTGAACGTCAAGATGGATTTCCCCGATCACTTCCTTCTTTGTTCCATCAAAAGCTCGTACCGAAGTCCCGGCAAAGATGTATCCTGGATGGGTCTACCTTGAGGCGGTGAAGAGTAGCCAATGGACATATGTTTAGAGCGGACCCATTGTCAATGAGCACTCCGGACACATGGGAAGTCTTGTGCTTGACGGATATGTAAAGTGCCTTGTTGTGTCCCCTACCTTCAAGAGGGAATTCCTCATCAGAAAAGGCAATTAAGTCCTTGAGAAGGACTGATCCCACAAATTCCTCTAGCTTGTTTGCCTCGACCGTCTTTGGCACACAAATTTCACTTAGTACCTTCATTAGCGACTTTTGATGCACGAGGGATGTCATCAAAAGTTCAAGTAAGGAGATCTGGGCGGGCATCTTCCGCAATTGGTCAACCACGTTGTATTCGCTTGCTTTAATCACGGCCAAAAATTCCTTAGCCTCCTCGTCAGTAACCGGCTTTGCAGGTTGAGCATTAGCTTGAGCATAGGTCCGCCTGCACCTTGTCACAAGATCAACATCTAGGTCATAGGACCAAGGCACCGCTTTATTGTTGACACACTCATACGCTGAGGTACCTCTATCACTATCTCCTTGTCAGATGCATCTTCTAATGGGGGCATGTCTGCAAGCGAAGGATCAACTTCTTCCTTAAGCGCAGCCTGTTCCTCTTCCCAATCGAAGATGATGTGGGAAATAGTGGAAACTGTGTAGTTACGATCGGCATACACGATGATGCCATCATCCACCATTTTGGCGACTCTTTCCTTCATCAATGATAGGGGGAGATCCTCCTGATCCGGATAATATCCAGCTCTCACCAGTCCATTATAGGCATCTGCTACATGCACCTTCGAGTTCTTGATTTGACCGACTTCGGGTTCCAAGATAGCATTCACCGTACCCTCATGCTCCGGTAGCGGATTCTTTTGGATATTCGGCCGGGTAGTTTGGAACGAAAAGGCCTTTATGTCTAGGAGGTTTTGGATCTTGTGTTTGAGGGTGAAACATTCATCGCGAATGCCCTGGTTCACCACTATGGTAGTCACACTTCTTTGTCGGGTCGTAACTACGCATGCTTTCGCGATTAGGGCGCTTTGGCTCAGTGGAAAGCAAACCTTTCTTCTGGAGAATTGCTAAAACCTGGGATGGAGATCCAGGGAGTGGAGTGAACTGTCTTCTTGCTTGGGCAAATGACTGACGGCCAGCAGTTTGTTGTTGCCTTGCATTCATCGGGGCACGACCGGAACTTTCTTGGCTATAGGCTACATTCACATCCACGACGGCTTCTTTCTCCTTCTTGGCGAGAGAATCTCTTATTTGATGACTCGGTGAACCATCCTTCCCTTATTCCCATCTCGATTTGCTCTCCCACGGAATCGGTTGATTGAAACTTTCGACATATGTGCTTGCCATCCGGTTACGAAACTCGACGGAAGGGTCTTCACGAACAACTTCATTAACTCCTTATTGGTGGGTTCATGAGTGATTTGAGTCGCCAGATTTCTCCACCTCACAGCGTATTCTTTAAATGACTTGCTCCTCTTCTTTTCCATCCGCTCCAGGTCTTCTCGGGAAGGTGCAATGTCCATGTTGAACTTGTACTGCTTGAGGAACGCATTAGCCACTTCATTCCAAGTATCAAGAAGATTGATATTTTTCATCACATACCAGTTCAATGCGGAGTCCGGTCAAACCGGCATGGAATGATTGAATCATGAGGGGCTCATTTTTGACATGCTGGGCCATGCGTACGTGATACATCTGCAAATGAGACTTTGGGCAAGATGTACCATCGTACTTCTCAAATTCCGGCATCTTGAACTTGCTAGGCATCCTGACCTTCTCATAAACCGAGAGGTCGAACGGGAGTGAGCTCTGTGACTCCTGCAGTTGTTTTATTTTCTCTTCGAGTTTCGCGAAGCGATCATCTTGCTCCATCCTGGGGAGGTCAACAAGCTTTCCCTTTTCCACATTGATCGGGGATGGGTCGTCTTCTAAATCAAGCATGCCATTATTACTCGACTGGGGCTTATTTGCTTGCTTCGGGATAACAGCCTGAGGAAGAATGGATGGAGGAGTCGGATTGACTTGGAATGATTTGAATTGAGTCATTATAACCTCCATGGAGGCAGCTAACTGACGGAGCTGATCTTCCATATTGGACATACGATCATGCATCTCATTTTGTTCCGCCATTTTGGCCCTTGATCGCGTAACGATAGGCGAACGTGGCGGATCCGTCGTCACCTAAAGGAAAATGGTACGATGTAAGAACCAATTGTAAAGATAAGAAAATGGCCCATGACAATGGTCTAATCGTTATTTTATTTAAAATTTTGAACTAGACTTCATAACAAGGAACTAAGAATTGAAATTCAAGTCCCTAAACATTGAACTAAGGATTGAAAACACTGAATTAAAAATTGAAATTAAGATCCCTACACATTGAACTAAGAGACAAAAACCAAAACATCTCATTTTATATGCTTTCGGGATCCCAATGCTTTGCGAAGCTTCTTATTTTCAGCTTCAACCATTTCCAATTTCCGCTTAAGATGCTCAATTTGTGCTTGTTGGGTGGGCTTCTCGATCACATTAGGGACTACTGGGCGCAAGGCGGAAGGAATCCGGTGTTGTTGGATGTAGAATGCCGATGCGTGGTGGATCTCTTCCTCGCCTTTCAGTCTCTTGGGCACCAAAATCTTCTCTGGGTGGCATTCATTCCATGCAGCAATGACCATTTGGATCTCGTTAAGGTAGTCATAGTCCGTACGAAGGAAACGGACTTGGAACAACTCCGTCTTCAGAGGTGGAGGAATTTCTTGAAGAGCCTTGCACTGACGGGCCACCCTATGTGGGTAATAGGAAGTAGCACCAGAAAGGCCCAGCAACGGGATTGGCCCATCATGCTTGTGGGAGAAACGAGCCTCCTCAACACGGAACCATTTAGTATGCCATAAGAATGCCTTAGGATTAGGATTTTTCAAGAAATTAATCCAACTTGCATACTGTTTATCCGGGGAAAAAGGTTTCAGAACTTGAAATTTTTGAATGGGATGCCTAAAATCATCAACTTTAAATTGTTTCATAAGGTGCCCAAACCCTCTTATGTGTGAGAAAAACCATATTTGCAAAAGTTCAGGGATGGCATGCATGGTCCTTTCTTCATTTTGTTTAAAACGGGTTAATGACAAGAAGGTTTCAGCTAAGACCATATTGACATAATTTAACCCATCGCAAACACGATTAACCACCCATGAAATTGAAGGATTAATAGCATTTTTTCGATAAGGAAAAACAATTAGACCAAAAAATGCTAATATGAAAATCCTAGCTTTTGAAATCATTGGTTGTTCAGCAAAACACTTTTCCAAGAATGACAATGGGCATGCATGGCAATTGGCTTTAATAACCTTCTTTACCACTTCGGTCTCGATTTTTAAAAAATGTGATAGTTCAGAGATAGAATTTGTACCGAAAGGTGGCCTAACAAGTTCTTTTTCCAGAGGCATTCCCATGGCAACACTATACTCCTCTAGTGTCGGGGTTAACTCGAACTCACCAAAGATAAATGTGGAAGTCTGTGGACACTAGAAGTGAGGCAATGCTTGTATAACACTGGAGTGAATATTGATCTCTAACAAAGGGAGAAGCCGGGCGATCTTGGCTTTCACATATCTCTGACCTTCTTGATCCAACTGATCCAGCCACATTTTGAGCTCTTTTTTGGGAGTGGAAATGATTTGCATGTCGGTTTTCCCCATCGCATATAAAACGAGACTGATGACAAAACCTATTGTCATGGACCGACAAAATTGCAATAAAGTAAGTAAATTGCGAAGTGAAAGTTAAACAACTTACTTTTCCTGGAAATGGATGGCAATCACATAGACACACACATGAAATGTGGGCTCAATTTCTACCTAAACGGCTTAGCAAAGTGGAGCTAAGAGGATGATCTGACTGCCGCAGTCTCGCGTAACGTGTCAGGTCCCCCTAACTCCGGCTCAGTCGAATGGAATATCCAATAATCCTGCAGTCTCGCGGATATGGACAAACACATTCGACACCATGAAAAACTTTCGGGGAAAAGAAGGTCAACCTCCATATAGCGGTCTCGCTTTGGAGGAAGTATCCTTCTTAACACCATCCTAAAAATCCTATCGCGGTCCAGGTTTGACCGCAGGTTGTGTGTGTAATAGTATAGTGCTAAGAATAATACAACATGCACAACAGTTTATTACAAACAACACTTCATACAAAAAATAAACCATACATTCATACACCTCCTTGCAAAACAAGGGTCAGCAAACACTTCCCCTTATACCTCCCAATCTGCAAAAATATTTAACACCTTAAATGTTAGGGACGTACCTGGGATCCTCGCTGCCAAACAAAAACATTTTTCAACAAAGAAAAATTGGCCTAAGTCCACTAAGAGTTTCAACTCACCTCCCCAGCGGAGTCGCCAAGCTGTCGCGACCTGATTTTTCTGGGTGCACCACCTAGAATTAGGTTAATGGACTACTAAGTTTTAAACTTAGCTCGGGCCCTCCCAGGCCCATACCAATTCGCAACTTAGGGTTCAAGTTTTTAAACATGCAGATGAATTTTATCTAGGAGTCGCCACTAATCATTTTCTGATAGGCTGATTAGACACCTAAGTAAAATAACGGGAGAATTATTTTACTCCTACGAACCAGAGACTAAGGGTACGGGGACTTGGTTACATTAGACTTCTCTAATGCCCTTTCGGTACCATTTATTTTTATTTTTTTTGAAAATGTTTTATGCAAGCAGCTTGGGTTTATTTTAACCTAATTACTATCATGCAAAATATGATGACCACACGGGTGTTTATCCACTATTAAACATTTAATAAAAACAAATTAATAAATAAACCGCATCACACAAGATAGACAATTAATTTTTTTGGATTTTTCTTGAAATTATGATTTTATCACATGACATGCATTTTAACTAAATGATCTAATTTCCTAATATGCAAATTCTAATTAAATGGGCCTATTATGCAAACTATCTAGTATGCACCTCATAACCTAATTCACTAATGAACAAATTCTGATTAAATGATCCTATTATGCAAACTAGTTAACATGCACGTAATATGTTTGTATTTTTTTTTAAATTCAGAATTAATAAAAAAACCTTAATTAAACTATCTAAAAAAGGATAATTTTATAATTTATTCTAGGAATTAATTTGACTTAAGCCCTATTTTGTCTTAGAAAATTATTTTTATTTTTTATTTTTTAATTAAAATGACAACTTTTCTAGAAATTATCTAGGCCCAATCCTAGCCTATTTGAAAAAAGGTTTCTAAAAAATGTAATCCTAAAAAGGCAATCTTGATTTACTAAACCTAAAAATGCAATTATGATTTACTGAACCTTAAAAATGCAATTTAATTTATTAAACCTACATGGCTAATGCAAGATTTTGATTTTTTTGATTTTTTAGTTTTTTTAGTGTTTTCTCAAGATAAACAACTATCAAATAAGCATATCTCTTACCGTTACCCAAAAAAAAAAAAAAAAAAAAAAAAAGCATTACGTCTAAACAATCCAGATATTCAACCAATAGAGAATTAAAATAATCGAAAAAATAACCCGTTATCTCACAGGCCAAATTAACGATTATTTTTAATCCTAAATATCACAACAAATCAAAATAATTAAAAATCTGGTCCGAAGTCTTACGGACCAAATTAAATAATTATAGTGATTTAACAATTAAAATTCCACCAAAGAGCCCAAAAATTAATATAATTAAAAAAATGATCCGATGTCTCTCGGATCAAATTAATAATTACAATAATTCCGGGCATAATTCCTACAGATAATGCCTACAAAAATGCACAAATATTAACATTGACAAACCATATTATAACTTAAACAATAATAACAAAATTTAAAACACAATAAAATAACATAAAATAGGCAAAAGAAAGAAATAAAGATAAAACTAGAAAAAGAACTTACCTAAAGGAAAAATGCAGGGAGTACAAAGAAATAGCGTGGTGGGGATGGACGCGCGATGGCAGGGGTGGTGCGGCGTCAGTGAAATCAACAGCAGTGGGTTTCGGAGCCACCGAGCGGTGCGGGCGCGGTGGTGCGAGTGCGGTAGCATGGGCGCGTCGATCACGGTCGTCACAGCAGCAAAGGGCGTCAGATGTCTACTGAATCGCAACACAGGCTGAACGTCGGGAGTCTGCTATCTGGTGCTGCGGCGTTCGTGGGTTGCAAAGGGGGTCGCCAAAGGTGCTGTTGCGGGTGTCAGGCGCGACTGACTGAACGGCGAGGGCGCGGGATGAGGCGCGGAGGTTGAGGCAGATCGGGTGCGGAGGAGCGAGTCGGACCGGCCGAGTGGCGGTGGTGCGCGGCGGTGACTAGCGGAGCTCAGGCGGAGGGCAACGCGCACGAACAACGGCAGCAAGAGGACGCAGATCGTCGGGTAGAACGGCAAGGCTGAGGCGTCGTGTGGAGCGCGAGCAGACAGCTACGGGGTTCTGGGGAAGAAGAAAGGCCTCTTTTTTTTAATTCTTTCTCTCTCCCTCGAAAACCTCACGTCTCTTCTCTGCTTTTTGACTTTTCTCCACGCTTTTCCTCTCTATCTCTCTCTCTCTCTCTCTCTCTCTCTCTCTCTCTCTCTCTCTCAGACTCCACGGACGGCGCTGGTGACCTTTGCTTTTTTTCTATAGTTTTTGTCAGACCAAGAAAAGAGAAAAAGCTCTCTTTTATATGAAGATCGACGAGGAAGACCGCCCTCCTTTTTTACTTGAGCGAAGAGGAAAATCCTAAAAAATTCCCACGAATTCTCGATCGGAAATTCTTTCTCAGAAATTTCGAAATTCCCCCTCACCGATTCTCTCCGAAACTTTGCTGTGAATTTTTCGACTCGCCCCCCCATTTTCATGAAAATGAGCTTCTCTCTTTTATAGTGATTCGAAACGGCCTCTTCACATGGCATTTTCAGAGTTACCATTTCTTGTCACATTAAATCAAATCTGTATGATTTGGCAATCAGCTCAATTCTTGCCCATTTTCACTTGATTTCAAAATTGTTACTGCATTCAGACATCCATCGGAATTTCAATTTTCCTTGCATAATTCAATCCAATCAATTTCCCCATTTTTTCCTTTTTTCATTTATTTGTCCAAAATGCAATTTTATTTTTCTAAAATTAGGTGTCAATAGACCAGCTCGGAGCTGGTCTCGCTCTTGTCTTCCTCATCGTCCTTGCACAGCTCCAGCGCCTTCTTCTTCTTCTCCTTCTTCGCATCCCCTGATGCTCTGAAAGCTTCGGCTGCTTGGATTCTGAGCCTTTGCTGCGGCTCTTCTTTTCCTTCTTGTGCTTCTTGTCCGACGCCACCGGAGATGCGAAGCCGCCATCGGCCTTGAGCTGGACCTTCACCTTCATCTTCTTCTACTTTGCTCTTGCTTTCGGAGTTCTCCGGGGGCTGAGCTGAATTGGACACAACTATCGAAGGCATCAATGAAGCTGTCGGGAACCGCGAGAGGAGTTTAGGGGACAGGAGGGGAGGGAAGGGCGTGGTTTTGTCCTTCTCTTCTCTTCTCCTCTTGTGCTCGATCTCTGCGTTGAAAATAGTCGAAGGCGGAGGCGGAGGCGGAGGGGGCTCAAGACCCAGCTGCGATCAGCGGGGCTCTCAGGGGGCAATGTGCCAGCGGCAAATGATTGGCGATGCTTTTGGGAGGCGGAGGAGGAGAAGAAGCACGAGGCCCTCATGTCCCGACCATCCACCTCGAGGACATAGAGTCCAAAGACCTCGGGCTACTCGGAGTCGGAGCTGATGACGCGTTCGTTGGAGGTCCAGAAGTTGTTGAGAAACGAACGCGACCTTGTGCTCGATCTTCTCGTTGGGAACAGTCGGAGGCGGAGGGGGTGAGGACCTGACTGTGATTGGCGAGGCTCTTGAAGGAGGCGACGATCGGCGAGGCTTTTGGGAGGCACAGCCGGAGCCGGAGCCGGAGCCGGATGCGCGGAGAAGGAAACAGACGGTCGTTCTCTGTTTGTTCTCCTGCGAGGAGAGAGAGAAAAGTCAGGAAATTCAATTGAGGAGCGAGAAATTTTTTGGGCGGGAGCGTTGAGCGTTAAGCATTTATTGACCCAACGCATTGTTTCTGCCACCGAGCTGAGCCGAGCCGAGCCAAGCTGAGTGGATCCTTTCATTTTCCAGCGGGTCTCGCAGGACACGTGTTGATACCTGAGTGGTATGTGCGCACCACGTCAGCGAATGATGTGGCGCGCACATACCATTGAATATTTTCTCTGAGGATAGAGACTGAGAGCCGGTAGCTTAGCCACGCTTTGACCCCCGGCCAACGACCTCCGGCTGGCATCCTCGCCCTGACGATCTCGCTTTCCCAGTGCCTGCATCTCTGGTAAGTTTCCTTTCGGTTCGAGCCCCCTTTGGCCCCAAGGATCTCGGCTCGGAGACATTGTGGCAGCCAGTGGTGGTTTGACTCGTTTCTCGAACTCGCGCCCATGGCCGTCGTCTTTTAGCCGAGTAGGATTATTCCCGTGAACCCCTGCTCTCCGCCCTACTTTGATCCAACCGAAAGCCCGGTCTCGTTCCCTTTTTTTAGTCCATACGCGTGCCGAGCTCGAGTGAGCTGATATGGTCGATTTCGCATGTTACCTTGGTGACTTTCTCTGGGTCTGGGTCTGGATCCGAGCAAGTCCTAAAAATGGGTTAATAACCTCTCTTCCCCAAGTCGGTGCTCGCCACATGTTTGGTGAAACGCTGGAACTAAGTTTACATGGATTTGACCGTGATTTTCGGATTATTAAGAATGAGTATGGCACCTGTTTTTACATGAAAAAAAAAAAAAGGAATCCTTTATGGATTATTGAACATGATTTTCACATAGGTTTTTGTTGAAGCTGAACTTTCTTTGGATATGTGTATCTTGGCGGTTGCCGTGCTCATGGCGGTGGTGAATATGTGGTGGTGTGCCTGTGAGAAATGGCTTGGAGTTTGTGTAGTGCGTTTGATGATAACAGGGGGATGAGCTTTCTCCATCGTTCTCTCCTTTATGTTTTAATCGTGGTGATCCTATGCTAATTACTTTCACGACACTGTACATCAAGCCCATTGGTGGTCCACGAGAATAATCTAGTGATCAGAAAATTAGGGGTTTTGGGCTTGGTTCTGCCAATAGCAAATGGACTAGTGAGCTTTGGGCTTGAGATGTTTTTATTTGAACTTGGATTTTGTTCTGAGTGACAAATGGGGTTGATCTAGGCTTTGGTTCGATTTAAAATAGGTGTGGACTCAGATTGTTCTTTAAAGGGCTGGGTTTATTCATAATTTAAGGAGAGGGCTTCAATATAATGACCTAGTTTATATCCATGACTCATACCCTCAAGAGACCAGACCGCAGCCCATATTCAAATTGGGCCCAAGGGCCCCTTTTTTGATTAAAAATTAATTTCTCTAAAAACAAAAAAATTATAAACAACCTATTTCTAAAAAAAAAAAAAAATAGGAAAAGGCTTAAAAATTAGATTTTGAATAGTTTTTTTAAAACTGTGTGAAAATCTTTCATCAAAAATTTTTATTTACCCAAAAATTGAACATGATATGCTGAATTGTTTCAAAGCAAAGAATGATAATATGCAAGCACTTGAGAATGTAAATTGATTCAACTGTGTTTTACATAGATAGTCAAGAACACATTCTCTATCGGTTTGTCTTACTCCAACTTTCAACGTGTCGAGGCTATGGTTCTAGCTTCATTGTCTTCTGAAACTTGTTTGGCTATAATACATAAATCCAGTTGAAGTTGTTTGTTTTTTATTTTTTGGTTTGTTTTGTTTGCTTGTTTTTTTTTTTTTTTTTTTTTTCGCCTCACTGCATTTGTTGTATATAGCTATTTGAAATTGAATGAAGTTGCATATAGGTTGGAGTTACTTGTTGTCCAGAACTTGCTGGATATGTGCTATAGATTAAGGTGTGTTAAGAGTATGCTGATTTCATTGCTATGAGTGCTGTCCATGGTTTGAGTTTGTTCGATATATGTTTGTGTCTATTTTTCGTAGCCATTTCTGTACAAATGATGAAGGTTTGGTTTCAATTAGATTTCATCTTGACTTTATTAAAAGAAAGTGCCATTATGTGGGATTTATGACATTCTCTTGTCGAACGATCGCACATTAATATCTTGAATGCTCTAAATATCTTCTGAATGCTCGACGTTCTTTATTGCACATGAGTTAAAAGGATTTTGGTTTCATTCAAATGTTGTTTCGTTTGCCTATAATGTTACATTGACAAACCATTGATTCTTCGCCTTTTTGACATGTTTGGGCATCATGCTCATGAGTGAGATATAGGTAATTTGCATTGGTAGTTTGCTGGATATTCTGGGCTAGATGTGATTTAGTTGGACCATGAGATTTTTTGAGGGCATATTGGTTGCTAAAGTAGCACATAAACATGCTATTCATTTCTCATCATTTTTGGGGAGTTCGCTGTCATTATTTTTAAATGAAAATGTGAAATGTGTCCTGTAATTATTTGGCTATAATACATAAATCCAGTATTTTTATTTTTATTTTTTGCTTTCATTTATTGAAATGAAATGTGAATGAAGTTGCATATAGGTTGGAGTTGCTTGCTGTCCAGAACTTGCTGGATAAGTACTATACATTCAGGTATGCTCAGAGTATGCTGATTTCTTTGCAATGGGTGTTGTCCATGGTTTGAGCTTGTTTGATATGTGTTTGTGTCTGTTGTTCACAGCCATTTCCGTACAAATAATGAAGGTTTGGTTTTTATTCGATTTCATCTTGACTTTATTATAAAAAAAAAAGTGTCATTGTGGGTAAGGGTTATTTGTGATTTATGACGATCTCTTGTTGAACCATCTTGCATTGATATCTTGAATGCTATGAATGTCTTCTGAATGCTAGACATTCTTTATTGCAGGTGAGTTAAAAAGGATTTCGGTTTCATTCAAATGTTGTTTGGTTTGCCTATAATGCTACATTGACAAACCATTGATCGGTCACCTTTTTGACATGTTTGGGCATCACGCTCATGAGTGAGGTATATGTCATTTGCTTGCTAGATATTTTGGGCTAGATGTGATTGAGTTGGGTCATGAGATTGTTTGAGGGCATATTGGTTGCTAAAGCAGTATATAGACATGCTATTCATTTCTTATCATTTTTGGGGAGTACGTGAAATGTGTCATGTAATTGTTTGACTATAATACATAAATCCAGTTGGAGTTGCTTTTTTTTTGCCTAAGTGCATTTATTGTATATAGCTGATTGAAATGTGAATGAAATTGCTCATAGGATGGAGTTGCTTGCTGTCCAAAACTTGTTGGATAAGTACTATACTTTCACGTATGTCCACAGTATGCTGATTTCTTTGCAATGAGTGCTGTCCATGGTTTGAGTTTGTTTGATATATGTTCGTGTGTGCTGTTCGTAGCCATTTCCATACAAATAATGAAAGTATGGTTTCAATTCGATTTCATCTTGACTTATTAAAAAAAAAAAACATGTCATTGTGGGTAAGGGTTATGTGGGATTTATTATGATCTTTTGTCGAACCATCTCATATTGATATCTTGAATGCTGTGAATGTTTTTGAATGCTGGACATTCTTTATTGCACGTGAGTTAAAAGGATTTCGGTTTCATTCAAATGTTGTTTGGTTTGCCTATAATGTTACATTGACAAACCACTGATCGGTCACCTTTTTGGACATGTTTGGGCATCACACTCATGAGTGAGATATAGGTCATTTGCATTGGTAGTTTGCTGGATATTCTGGGCTAGATGTGATTTAGTTGGGTCATAAGATTATTTGAGGGCATATTGGTTGCTAAAGTAGTACATATACATGCTATTCATTTCTCATCATTTTTTGGGGAGTTCATTGTCATTATTTTTAAAGGAAAACGTGAAAGGTCTCATATAATTGTTTGGCTATAATACATAAATCCAGTTGAAGTTGCTTTTACTATTTTATTTTTTATTTTTTGCCTGAGTGCATTTATTGTATATAGCTGATTGAAATGTGAATGAAGTTGCGTATAGGTTGGAGTTGCTTGCTGTCCAGAACTTGTTGTATAAATACTATACTTTCAGGTATGTCTAGAGTATGTTGATTTCTTTGCAATGAGTCCTGTCCATGGTTTGAGTGTGTTCGATATATGTTCGTGTCTATTGTTCGCAGCCATTTCTGTACAAATAATGAATGTATGGTTTCAATTTGATTTCGACTTTATAAAAAAAAAAAGACGTGTCATTGTGGGTAAAGGTTATGTGGGATTTATGATGATCTCTTGTCGAAGCATCGCACATTGATATCTTGAATGCTGTGAATGTCTTCTTAATGCTGGACATTCTTTATCGCAGGTGAGTTAAAAGGATTTTCATTTCATCCATATGGTGTTTCGTTTGCTTATAATGTTACACTGACAAACCATTGATCCGTCACCTTTTTGACATGTTTGGGCATCACGCTCATGAGTGAGATATAGGTCATTTGCATTGGTAGTTTGCTGGATATTCTAAGTTAAATGTGATTTAATTGGGTCATGAGATTGTTTGAGGGCATATTGATTGCTAAAGTAGTACAGACATGCTATTCATTTCTCATCATTTTTGGGGAGTTCACTGTCATTATTTTTAAAGGAAAACGTGAAATGTGGCTTGTAATTGTTTGGCTATAATGCATAAATCTAGTTGAAGTTGCTTGTAATTTTTTTTTCTTGAGTGTATTTATTGTAGTAGCTGATTGAAGTATGAATGAAGTTGCATATAGATTGGAGTTGCTTGCTGTCCAAAATTCGCTAGATAAGTACTATACATTTAGGTATGTTCAGAGTACGAGGATTTCTTTGCTATGAGGCATGTCCATGGTTTGAATTTGTTTTATATATGTTCATGTTTGCTGTTCGCAGCCATTTGCATACAAATAATGAAGATTTGGTTTCCATTCAATTTCATATTGACGTCATTGTGGGTAAGGGTTATGTGGGATTTATGACGATCTCTTGTCGAACCATCGCACATTGATATCTTGAATGCTGTGAACGTCTTCTGAATGCTACTGTTCTTTATGGCAGGTGAGTTAAAAGGATTTTTGTTTCATCCATATGTTGTTTCATTTGCTTATAATGTTACATTGACAAACCATTGATCCGTCACCTTTTTGACATGTTTGGGTATCACGCTAATGAGTGAGATATAAGTCATTTGCATTGGTAGTTTGCTGGATATTCTAGGCTAAATGTGATTTAGTTGGGTCATGAGTTTGTTTGAGGGCATGTTAGTTGCTAAAGTAGTACATGGACATGCTATTCACTTTTCATCATTTTTGGCGAGTTCGCTGTCATTATTTTTAAAGGAAAACGGAAATGTAGCCTATAATTGTTTGGCTATAATGCATAAGTCTAGTTGAAGTTGCTTTTATTTTATTTTTTAATTTTTTGCTCGAGTGCATTTGTTGTATATAGCTAATTGAAATGTGAATGAAGTTGCATATAAGTTGGAGTTGCTTGCTATCTAGAACTTGCTGGATAAGTACTATACATTTAGGTATGTTTAGAGTATGCTCATTTCTTTATTATGAGTCTTGTCCATGGTTTGAGTTTGTTCAATATATATTCATGTTTGCCGTTCGCAACCATTTTCGTACAAATAATGAAGGTTTGGTTTCAATTCGATTTCATCTTGACTTATATTAAAAAAAAAAAAAAAAAAGTGTCATTGTGGGTGAGGTTTATGTGGGATTTATGATGATCTCTTGTCAAACCATCGCACATTGATATCTTGAATGCTCTGAACATCTTTTGAATGCTGGACGTTCTTTATTGCAGGTGAGTTAAAAGGATTTTGGTTTCATTAATATGTTGTTTTGTTTGCCTATAATGTTACATTGACAAACCATTAATCCGTCACCTTTTTGACATGTTTGGGCATCGTGCTCATGATTGAGATATAGGTCATTTGCAATGGTAGTTTGCTGGATATTCTGGGCTAGATGTGATTTAGTTGGGTGATGAGATTGTTTGAGGGCATATTGGTTGCTAAAGTAGTTCATAGATATTCTATTCACTTCTCATCATTTTTGGGGAGTTTGCTATCATTATTTTTAAAGGAAAACGTGAAATGTGGCCTGTAATTGTTTGGCTATAATGCATAAGTCTAGTTGAAGTTGCTTTTATTATTATTATTATTATTTGCCTAAGTACATTTATTGTATGAAGCTGATTGAAATGTGAATGAAGTTGCATATAAGTTGGAGTTGCTTGCTGTCCAGAATTTACTGGGTAAGTACTATACATTCAGGTATGTTCAGAGCATGCTCATTTCTTTACTATGAGTCTTGTCCATGGTTTGAGTTTGTTCGATATATGTTCATGTTTGTTGTTCGCAGCCATTTCCATACAAATAATGAAGGTTTGGTTTGAATTAGATTTCATCTTGACTTTATATTAAAAAAAAAAAGTGTCATTGTTGGTGAGGTTTATGCGGGATTTATGATGATCTCTTGTCAAACCATCGCGCATAGATATCTTGAATGCTATCTTTTGAATGCTGGATGTTCTTTATTGTAGGCGAGTTAAAAGGATTTTGGTTTCATTCAAATGTTGTTTTGTTTGCCTATAATGTTATATTGACAAACCATTGATCCATTACCTTTTTGACATGTTTGGGCATCACGCTTATGAGTGAGATATAGGTCATTTGCAATGGTAGTTTGCTGGATATTCTATTCATTTCTCATCATTTTTGGGGAGTTCGCTATCATTATTTTGAAAGGAAAACGTCAAATGTGCCATGTAGTTGTTGGTTTACTTGATGGTTGTTTTCTCTGGGATGTGGTCTTGAATAAATTTGGCTTAGTTTTGATGTCGCTTTTCTCATTCACAATTACTAAGCATATGAATCATTGAATAAAATTGCTTTGTTCTAGATAAGATTGTGAACTTTTTGCTATCTCAGCATGAATGTTATGAATCTGCATAGTTTGTTTCATTTTGGTTATTATATTTCCACACATCTCAATAAATTGGTTGTTTCTTTTCCTTTTTAGAATGGATAGGATGAGATCACCAGGCAAAGGAGCATAGAGTTATAACTTGAGAAAGGAGCACGAGAGTCATAAGGTCAGTACCCTTTTGACATCTTACTTCTTGCTGATTTTTATACCATTTCCTTTCAAATAAATTTTAGAAAGTTGTCAGATTTGATCAATGTTCAGAAATGTGTTCTGAATTTGCTCAAAGGAAAAAATTGTTTTAAGCATAGTTGTTTCATTAATATGCAGATACTTGGTCCCTTGTCTACTAGGTTTTCGTTGCCCACCTTTGCCAATTGTGTTCAACGAGCTGCGATAGAGAGGGTAGGGTTTGGAAGTTTGCTGCACATGCCTAATTATAGCATCAACATGGCATTGATAAGTGTGCTAGTAGAGAAATGGAGCTCTGAGAAGAAGGCTTTTTAGTGGTGGTGGTGAGATTTCCATGATCCCCATGGACATGGCATTAATCATGGGCCTCCCTGTCAATGGAAAGCCAGTAACAATTGGAAAAGATGAGGCTTCATTAGATTTAGAGGATGAATATGTCAATTCTCCAGTAAGAGGAAAATTGCAATGAGTATGCTTGAGGGGGAGCAGGATGGCGAGATAGGCGAGGGAGTAAAGTTCATAAGGACGTTTTTGCTATATGCTTTCGGCGTATTTCTATTCCCAAATTTGGGTCGAGTGGTCGATGGATGTTATATGTCATACCTACAAAATTTAGATGCTATAAAAGAATATACTTAGGGTTTGGCTTTGCTCGAGCATTTGGCTATGTGGATAACCAAGAGAAAGGAGCATCATAAGACGTACGTTGGAGGTTGTCTTATATTCCTCCAGGTACTTTTCCATTTAAGCTTTCTTGTTCATCCTATATGAAAGTTCTTGAACATTAATACTTATTACATCATTATTATCTATACAACATCTGCATTCTTTTCTTTGTTTTTTTTTCAATACTAATACATCTTATGAGTAGCGTGCAAATTTTTTTTTTGTTTTTTTTTTCATTTTGCACAATTGATATCTCCATTTCTGTTGATTTGTGTAGATATGGTCATTTGAGCATTTAGACGTGGCTCGGCCTAAATTTTGATTGAACTCCTTGACTTTTCCCCGTACATGCCGATGGGAAGAGAGTCAGACAACAAAAACATCAAAGATTAAGGATGAATTTGAGAGGCTAACCAAAAATAAGGTAAATTAAACCGAATGTTTATTGTATTTATCATATCTATTTTGACCTTTATTGTTAAGTAAAGTAGCGGTATGGAATTGCCTATGGTGATAATTTCCTATCTTAAATGGCATTTCTAAAATTCTTCACTCCTTGCATGCATTAGATAATCTTGGAGCTTTAGCCTACTGCAATTGAGTTAGGAGTTGATATCATCCAAGAGGTTTTCGCAGCACAAATTGAGTCCCAAGAGATAGCTACGCAATCAAGGATGACGGAAAATTGGACGGAACTATATATAAACTTACACTGTCCATTGGAAGATTCGTCATCCCTGATTACGTATCTGTCTCTTGGGACTCAATTTGTGCTGCCAAAACCTCTTTGATGATATCAACTCCCAACTCAATTGCAGTAGGTTGAAGCTCTAAGATTATCTAATGCATGCAAGGAGTGAAGAATTT